>CM047749.1:54454532-55654532 GCA_026225825.1 Pistacia integerrima
AAATAAAGTCTTAATACAAAATAGGAAAATAGTGTGTCCAGCTGTAATTTTCGTGCAATAGGTCTTCAAATCTTCCAATAAAAATTTGCCTATTTGAATTGCATGACAAGGCAGAATGTTCCAGAACGTCCAATGCAGATGCGTCAACTTCAAGCCAGATTACAACCTTGATGCAGCGAGTATCTCTCCAAACTCAAAACATGAAAGTTGTATATCTCTTTCTTAGCGTTCCACAGAATTTTTAATCATCTCAATCGGAGCTTGGATGAGAGAGTTATGCCTAGATTACAAAACGACACCGAAACTGTCCGAATTCACTTAATTAATTCCGTTTTGCAATTAACTCCTCCATTTGCATCCTAAATCAAAATAGAATAATAATGAGTATATTTAGGCAGCAAATAAGTATAAAAGACTAGACATTAAGGGGGGTAAATATGACATTTTGCATTCTCATCAGATGTCTTTTAAGAACTTTGCATAACTATGCATATGTGCTAAAGCTTCAGCAAATGGAATATTTATTTGCAATTTCTTAAAGACCTCTAAAAACTTTGAAAATTGTTGATCCAGTTTATCCTTTCTAATTCTATCAGGATAAGGAAATTTAGATACATCTTTTTCAACAACAATAGAATCATAATTTGACGTACCTTTTCCTTTACCTCTTGCAATTTCCTTTACCTTAGTCTCTGTTTCTTTTTCTGAATTCACTTTCTTTTCCTCAATAGAGATCAGTAACTATGCTTCACTTTTCGCCTTCTTTTGTGATTCTTCTTCACCAATCACCTTTCCATCCCTCAAGGTTATGGCCTTACATTGCTCCTTCGAGTTCCTTTCTGTGTCACTCGGTAAATGTCCTTGCTGTCTACCCAAAATAATATTGGCCAACTAGCCATTTGAGCTTCTAAGTTCTTGATGGAAGCCTCTTGATTCTGATTTATTGTCTCTATAGTACTCAAAAACTTCGCCATCATCTCCTCTAAATTTGATTTCTTCTCTTGAGATTGAAAACTTAGCAATGGAGGTTTCACTTGATTGTTGTTACTCCAAGAGAAATTTGGGTGATTCCTCTACCTTGGATTACATGTTTCACTGTATGGATTATTATTAGGCCTGCGAAAATTTGAAACATAGTTAGCTTGATCAGGCATAGAATTAAAAGCAAACATGTTACCTGATTGACACTCATGGTTAGGGTGATCTTAGCCACAAAAATCACACATAGAAGCAACTATTACAGGTTTTTGCATTTGAAGTCCATCAATCTTCTTATTTAACACCTGCATTTGTGTTGCCAAAGCCGTGATAGCATCTATGTTATGAACACCTGACGTTCTTCTCACAGGCAACCTCTCTATCTGCCATTGATAAGAGTTTGAAGCCATTTCGCAAAGAATTCATAAGCTTGTTCTGGTGTCTTCTTACCTAAAGTACACCCGCAGCAGCATTGATCATATTTCGAACTTTACTATTAAGACCATTATAGAACGTCTAAACTTGCAGCCAAATCAGTAATTCATGGTGGGGACATCTCCGGAGCATGTCCTTGAACATTTCCCATGCTTCGTATAATGACTCTGTATCCATCTGCACAAACATAGTAATATCATTACGCAATTGTGCAATCTTTGCAGGAGGAAAATACCTACTCAAGAATTTTTGTGTCATTTGCTCCCAGGTTGCAACCGAGCCTGCTGGTAATGAGGTCAACTAACTCTTAGCTTTGTCTTTTAATGAAAATGGGAACAATCTTAGTCTTATAGCTTCATCAGAAACTCCATTGTGCTTAAAAGTATCACAAATCTCTAGGAAATTTGCAATATGTAAGTTGGGATCTTCATGTGCCAAACCACCAAACTGCACTGACTGCTGAATCATCTGGATGATTGCTGGCTTTATCTCAAAGGTGTTGGCATTGATCACTGGTCGTCGAATGCTCGATGTTGCTCCATTTAGAGATAGGGTAGAGTACTCATTTAGTGTACGAGTTGCTGGTGGTGTTCCATTATTTGGGTTATCGTGATCACCCATGATGTCCCTTTTGATTACTCTCTTTCTTGCATGAAAAGTGCGCTCTATCTCAAGATCAAATGCTAGTAAAATCTTTCCAGAAGTTCTGGTCATACACTAGCAGAAACACCTATTGGTTTCCAAAAAATAAAAAAATAAAAAACAAACAAACAAACAAAATAAAAACAAATTCTCAAAGTGACAAGTAATCTTAAAATAATCACAAACAATCTAATGATCCTCGGCAACGGCGCCAAAAACTTGATGCAACTAAATCAACCTTAGCAAGTGCACTAATCGTGTTCAAGTAATAAAGTGATGAGTTTGAGTATCGTCCCACAGAGATCAAAGTGAATATTTGTAATTACCTAAAACTACTTACACGTTATTTGAGAAAACGAAATCTTAGAGTGTAAAAGTAACGGATTAAAAACAACTAAATTAAACAAATAAATAATGTGATGAACTTTGCAATATTAATGAAGTTAGGGTACAGATTTCCCCCTAATTATGCTTGACAACCACTCTTAATACCTGTTTGTGCTATGAATTGGTAGGATTCTTCTAAGGCCAATTATCCTTATTCAGGCATAATATTCAACTTAATACATATCCCTATTCAGTTACTCTGAAATTAAGAAGCATAAATTCATCAATCCCTTACGACTAATTCGCCCTATTCGGTTATGAATTAGATGGACCACAAATTCATCCTAAAATCTCTATTTGATTACTTCTAGTTTTAATATGTTGTGCAATGTTATTCCCATAGAACAATTATGAATATGAATTAAGCAATAAACCCTAACTTCTTTATTCAAAACATCATTAAGGTAATTGAATCAATCCAACATTCATAAAGCATTAAACCTAAACTCTTGCACAAATTCATAAACATAAATCTGGTATTAAGAATAAAAATTGTTCAAAACATAATTAGGGTTCCATCCTCCCCTAACAAAAGAGATTTACTCCATCCTAAGAACAAAGCCATAAATAGAGAAGAAAGAAAACATAATTAGACTTGAAAATAAATAAAAATCAAACTCTTAAATCTGATCTTCAGTCTTCAAGCCCCAAGAATGTGTCTCATCCTCTCTAAAATATACAAAATTCGTCCCTTGACAACTGATCTCAATTATACTTAAATACCTAAAAGAGTGCTAAGTGAAAAAGGAAAGAAAAACTGATAAAAACGCCCTAATAGTTTCCTGCACAACCTTGGCCGTGGCCAAATTTAAGTTACCACAGCCTAGGCCGTGGTGCTTCCTGGTCTCTTTGTTTTGTCTTTGTTCCACCACCATGGCCATGGTGAACTACCTGGGCATGGATGTGGCCTTCAAGAATGTTAGGTAATCTCAACTTCTTTAAGCTTTAAGTCCCAATTTCATTCTAATACTCCAATCTACTCAATCAAAGCCTAAAAAAACACAAAAGTTATCCAAATCAATAGGTAAATCATTCATATCTCAAACTTAACAAAAACAAACATCAAAACAAAGGAAACAAATGAGAAGTTAACATCAAAACAACCCTAAAAACACTCAAATTATGCAACTTATCAGTACCTCATCATAGTTTGAGTCCCTAAGGAATTTGGAAAACTCATCCTCTTTTTCAAAAATTGTCGGTAACCCATGAATCTCGTTAATCATCTCAACATCAAATCTCACCTCCTTCCCTCTAATCCTAATTATTCCATTTCTATGCTCGAAGGAATTGGTGTAAAACTTCATAACGAGAGGCTCAACATCTACTTCTGTTTGGGCCGTAAAGTCCTCCCAACTCAAATAACTAATAATGTTAGTAATCCCCTCATAAGGACTCTTAAAATCAAACCCTCGTTCATCCATCAATCCTTTACCATTAACAACATTATCCTTATACCTATCCTCAATAGTTGAACTCACAAATCTAGGATCATGGGTGTCCTATGAGGAACCTCTAGGACCTCTACCCTTCTTGTGCGATGCCATAATAATAAATTTGAACATTGAAACTATCAAAAATCGCACAACAATCTGCAAACACTCTCACGTAATGCCCAATAACATGACAACTACTCAACAACACTCCTAATCACAACACAATGCACAATCAACTCAAAATCCAATCAAAATGCAGCTCAATTAACACCCAAAACCAATCAAACCTTTAATGCAACAATCTAGATGTAATACCCACATTCAAAAATATGGTAAGGATTATTCTATAGTCATAGTGAATATATTTAACTAGTTTTATAGTGGAATTCCATAAAAGTTTTGATAGGGGCAAAATGGTCATTTCACATAGAATCACGAGTTCAAGTGAAAAGTGAGTATGATAAATAGAATGTATTAAGTGTGCTAGCCATGACAGTAGAGTGGTAGAAAGGTTATGGAAAATACACGTGATGTGATGCCGAGATAGATACGTGTTTGTAAAATAATAGAAAGAAATTAAAGAATAAGGGTAAAATGGTCTTTTCACTCACGCTAGATGAAAAAGTGGTGAGTGTAAGGAAGCAAAATATTGTAAAGAAGATGATACAAATGAGGGTAATTAGGTAAATGACTAAAGGACATAGATGAAATTTCTAAGAAAGTGCAAGGGCAAAATGGGAATATACATATATATATATATATATATATATATATATATATATATATATATATATATATATATATATATATATATATATATATATATATATATATATATATATATATATTAGCTATAAGGCTTCAATTGACAAAACCCTAGCTATTCTCACCCTTGGGCACGCCACCTCTCATCCATTTTCTCTCAAGTTTCTTCATCAAATTTCAAAGAGAATTCATAGGGTTTAGCTTAATTTTTTGTAGATTTTCAATCCTAAAGCATCCAAAGGTAAGATTCTAGCACAAAAGTGTGTATTTAAGTTTTAAAGTTTTGAGTTCTTATGTTTTTACATGATTTAGGTCCAAGAGGAAAAGAATTTTAGCAAAGGAAGGTTGAATCATTAGTGTTGTGCAAATTCAAGGTAAGTAAACCCAATCTAAGCTTTAATTTGAGTAGTATATGTGTAAGTTGATTCTTGAGTGTTTGTGTATGATGTATGATCTGTTTAGATGCTTGTTTGATGGAGAATAATGTGTAGAAGTTCAGCCAAGATGAGTATTTATGTAGATGTGATGTTTTAGTTGAACTTTGGATGAAATTTTGAAGTGTTGATGTTGGAATTTGGAACTGTTGAATCCGGCCATAATTGAAGTTAAATTTGGTGAGTTTTTGCTCCAATTTTAGTGGATTTGGAGAGATGTGGAAGTGTGGCCAACCAAGTATTTGCATGTGCATGTGAATTGTTTGATGAAAATTCAAAGAGAAATGCATGCATGAGTTTGTTAAACCTTGTTGAAGAAATTGTTTGAGAAAGGAAAGAATTGGAGTTGAAAGGTTATGTTAGGCTTAACCAAGTCTAAGTTTTAGTATTCAAGAGTGCATTTGATTATGTCAAAATTTAGAATAACACTTGGTTATGTTAGTTCAATGAAAGGAATGGCTTTTAGTGCATGATTCAAGTTGCTTGAACTTTTACCATTAGTTTGAATGGCATATTGTATTTAGTCATTCAATTATGAGTTTTGAAACTTATGAATTTAGAAAAATGATGGCAAGAATTGCATATTAAATTTTTACAATAGTGTAGTATTTGATGATAGTAAAATATGGGTGATTATATTATAATATTACAATATGCCACCATAAATTGTCAAGCTTGTATGCTTGAAATTAGAAAGATCATTCAAAGAGTGGCTTGGCCAAATGAGTATATTGTTGTTTCTTTTTTTGAGATTAGTTATAAATAATATGTAATAAGTGATTTTATTGTATAAAGAATAGAAAAGCTTCCCAAGTATAAATATCAAAGAAACATCAAAGAAATAGAAGTTTAGTTTATGTATTAAATACATGACCATTTTAGAAATTGATTGGTATGAGTATAGTTTTCATGCCTTATTATATATTGCAAGCTATAGAATTGTGCTAGAAGATCTTGAGAATATGTTGTATTGACCAAAAGTTTAGTTAAGAATGTTAGAAAGAAATTAGAATTTAGCCAAAGTATATGTTGTGCCATATGTTAGATTGGATTTACAATGATTAATATGGCAATATAGATTAATGTATAGAATGTAGCCAAAAGAAAAGAAGAAAGAAGGGCATGTATAACAATGTTGATGGTCATGTTAAGAGAATGAAAATTTATGGCATTAAGATTTGTATTTAGAAAGTTGTACAAGGCATGTTTGTTACATTAGAAAATATTAGAGAGTAGAATTTGTGAGAGCTAATGTACTTGTGTACGTGTATATTTTACATAGCATAATAGAATTGAAGAATTACAGAATTATGTAGAAATTATAGAATCGCGTACGTTCACATGATGCATAGAATTCAGAATAAAAAATAAAATAGAAAATGTTTAATTTAAGCGTGTTATTAGAATAGAACTTTGGGCTTTCCAGAAAAGTATAGAAATAAAAGCCTTAGAATTAATAGAATACATGCCAGAATCAGACACATATTTTGGGATCATGCATAGATAGCATATAAATGCATGACATAGCATAGCATATATTTCAGAAATTTTATAATTATTGGAAATGTCTAGCTAGTTATTTTGCCAATTTACAGAGCATGTTTTCAGAGGGCTATTGTGATGGGGAACCTGTGAGCATTCGATGCATTAGCTAGTGGCGACAGAGATGCAAAAGTTTCGCACATGCACGCTGCCATCAATGAGTGGCCTCAGAATAGAAAACTGAATTGTACACTCCACTAGAAGTGCATGTGGATGAGGATTGTACCCAGAAAGAATTTCAGAATACGCTCACACGGCCAAGGTTTCAAATCCATGCCTCGGCCTAGTTTGATCGGCAAACCAGAATAGAATACAGAAAGAATTTTAGAAAGAAAGAAAATAGAATAAGAAATAGAATACAGAAAGAATTTCAGAAAGAAAGAAAAATAGAATAAGAAATAGAAAACATAAAGAATTTCAAAAAGAAAGGAAAAGAATTAGAAAAGAATTTTTAGAAAGAATACTCATCTTGGCTGAACTTCTACACATTATTCTCCATCAAACAAGCATCTAAACAGATCATACATCATACACAAACACTCAAGAATCAACTTACACATATACTACTCAAATTAAAGCTTAGATTGGGTTTGCTTACCTTGAATTTGCACAACACTAATGATTCAACCTTCCTTTGCTAAAATTCTTTTCCTCTTGGACCTAAATCATGTAAAAACATAAGAACTCGAAACTTTAAAACTTAAATACACACTTTTGTGCTAGAATCTTACCTTTGGATGCTTTAGGATTGAAAATCTACAAAAATTTATGCTCAACCCTATGAATTCTCTTTGAAATTTGATGAAGAAGCTTGAGAGAAAATGGATGAGAGGTGGCGTGCCCAAGGGTGAGAATGGCTAGGGTTTTGTCAATTAAAGCCTTATAGCTAATTATATATATGTGTGTGTGTGTGTGTGTGTGTGTGTGTGTGTGTGTGTGTGTGTGTGTGCGTATATTCCCATTTTGCCCTTATTCTTTAATTTCTTTCTATTGCTTTACAAACACATATTTATCTCGGCATCACATCACGTGTATTGTCCATAACCTTTCTACCACTCTATTCGCATGGCTAGCACACTTAATACATTATATTTATCACACTTACTTTTCACTTGAACACATGATTCTATGTGAAATGACCATTTTGCCCCTATCAAAACTTTTATGGAATTCCACTATAAAACTAGTTAAATATATTCACTATGACTATAGAATAATCCCGTATTTTTGAATATGGGTATTACACCAGAACCAAATATGCAACTAAAATCACAAGTGAGTGATCCAGGATGCTTACCAGAGCAAGAATCGTAATCAATTGCCTTGGATTGAAGAGTGATGCGCAAAATCCAATTTTCCCTAATTCAACCCTAACTTCTCCTTGGCTAAATTTTTGCATTCAAATGGAGCAATCTCTGCAAAATCAAGTGTTTAGGAGTGATTTTTAGCAATAAAAATAGAAGTTTAATCGAAAAAAGTTGAGAGAACTGTGAAGAACTACGTTGTGGTAGAACCAAAACTGATCTGATCTTTTCATATTCTACGAATTGCGCTGCGGCGCAAAATTTAGTGATGTAGTGCGATTCGGGTTCTCAACGCTTAAAATGAAGAATGGCGTAAAATCGCAACGCCCTAAAATTTTGCGCCTTGGCATGATTATAGACTTAGATTTCAAAATCGTCGCATTTGCGCCGTGGCGTGAATAATTGCACTACGGCCAATTGCGCGTTTGTATTGTTGTTAGGTCTAATGACACAATTACGCCGCAGCATAAAGTGGATTTCCTGGAAAAATTAAACTTAGTGTTAGATTTCCTGAAAATTCAAACACATAAAATAAAATACACAAATTACACACTCCTAATGTAATTAAAACAGTAAACTGAACTAAAAATAAATATATAAACAAACACAATAAAATAAAAACGAAACAAACAAAGCAAAAGAAAAATTTAGGTTGCCTCCCGAAAGCATTTGTTTATCGTCTTAAGCTAGACAAAATGCTCACTCATCATTCAAGGTGGCATCTTCAACTCAATAGTAAAGGCCTTTGATCTCATTCTATGAACTCCCACAAAAAATGCCTTCAATTTTGCATCATCAACATTTCCATCCTCTACCAGCAAAGCTAACCCCAACTTGTCTTCACTCTAATCCTACACAACATTAGAAACAATGGTGGGGTTCAAGGAGTCAATATTAAAGCATTCTTTAGACGGCGAAGGTATGGAATGGAAAACCGAACATGCAATGGTTTGATCAAGCACTGTTATTTACAATTTCCCTTGCTGAACATCTATAACTATTTTCATCGTGGCCATGAATAAACGTCTAGGCAAAATGGGTGGTTCCTTATCTCTAGTTGTCAATGCCTCCATGTCCATCACTACAAAATCAATAGGAACAATCAATTCATCAAATTGAACTAAAACATCTTCAACAATACCTTTGGGATATTTCATTGGCTGATCGGCTAATTGCAAGGCCATTGTTGTAGGTTTTACTCCTTTCAATCCCAACTGCTGATACGTGGAATATGACATGAGATTAATGCTTGCAACCAAATCCAGGATAGCTTGCTTCTTCTTTTTGTAAGCAAGTGATTGGATATACGCAGTGGAAAAATCAAATTCAAAAACAAAATTCGATAAAATGTTTAATCCCAAAATCTGGGTATAGATTATGATGTTTACATGTTTATAAAATATGTATTAAAAACCAATGTAATCAGTGAATCCATACAGGATTAGATTTACTTACGTATGTTTGGAGGCTCCTTTCAAACTTCTCTAATTTGATTTCACTTCTCAATTCAAAGTTGAACCACACAAATGATGATCCACACAAAGATAATCCGGAGAATTGACAAGTGTTTTGCTAGAACAAGTGAAGGCTTTAAGAATCAAGTAAATCAAAGAATGAAAATTCTTAGATTCACACTTTGGAAAAACGTAAGAGGGAGAGTGAAGGTGGCTAGGGTTTTTGTTTTATTCAATGAATGAATAAATTGTGTGTTATGTTTTAATTAAGTTTCACTTTTATAGTGTCACTTAATTAAAACCCTAATCCCAACAGGAATAGCCATGGATTCTCAAGTTAATCCATCCTTGCAACCAAACACACCCTTTATGGTATTTTAATTTTAATTAATTATTATTATAATTAAAATGAATTAATATATATATATATATAATATTAACATTTAATTTAATAATAACACTGATTTTAATTTTAATATTAAAATTAAATGCAGGCAACAACCTCAGCAAATTTATTTGCAATGTGAGATTACCAAAATACCCTTTCGTCCTAAAAGACAAAAATACCCTTTCACAAACTGATTCTTGATCTAGGTGAGTGCCACTAGACAATGGTCAAGAACATCCTCAAGTATCTGAAAAAGACTAAAGATATGTTCTTGGTTTATAGAGGAATAATGAGCTCACTGTTAGAGGATATAGTGATGGTAGTTTCCAAACGGACAAAGATGATTATTGATTACAATCACGTCTTGTATTTTGTCTTATGGAGTTGCAGTGAGCTGGAAGAGCTTGAAGCAAAGTATTGTAGCGGATTCTACAATTGATACTAAGTATATCGCATTATCTAATATAGCCATGGAGGCGGTTTGGTTCACGAAGTTCATTACTGAACTTGATGTGGTTCCTAGCATTACTGATCCAGTAAAGATCTACTGCAACAACAATGAAGCCATTGCTATGGCTAAAGAACCACAGTCTTAAGAACAATCCAAACACATACTTAGTTGATTCAATCTGATCTAAGAAATTAATCAAAGAGGGGATATGTAGATTTGCATAATACCTACTAAACCACTATTGAAGTTTCTATTGCAGCAGAAGCATGATAGGCACTTAGCGTCATTTGGTATTAAATACATGAATGATTGGCTATAGTGCAAGTGGGAGATTGCTAGAGTAGGTGCCCTAGAGCCAATCCAATTTTGTAAATTGACTCTTTGTAATCATGTTTTATCGTCAATAAAGGCATTTATCTATATCATATGATCTGATTATATTCATATAAGAAAATGATATATGTCTTTAAGATGGTAGAATAGTGATAAGGATATCAAGTGTCCGAAATCTCGACAGTGAGAACCCTATAAGCACATATGGTGGCCATTCTAGAAACGTCCATAAACCCACTATTATCTAGACCTAGGGCATAAGCAATACGATAAGGTTATCATAGTGTTGGACAGATCGTGATAGATCTCATTTGTCAAGGTTGTTTGGTGACAACCTAGTGCAACACATGGGTGCTTGTTGTAGGCAAGTTCACCGGACTGACCCACTAGAAGATTCCACGTAGATGGTAACCCTAGTGTCTACGGACTAAATCCTCCAACAAAAGGTGGTGCATGTGATCCTTAGACTTGAGATCACCAGAGCACCATGTGCATCGATTAGTGTAGTTTGACACTAGCTTAACATAGTCTTATTTAGGACTATCAAAACGGTAGTGGTTGGTTGCATTGAAAAGTGTATCAAGACTATGGTGGATTAATAAATGTTTTATCACTCCCGGGTATGGGAGAAATTATCTCACTACACAATTTGGTGAAAGGGCAATGATGATAAAGTTGTGGTCATAGTGGGACTGAGTTGTTGCCCGATCCAATTTGTTAAGGTCGTTGGTCTGGAGAACCGAATGCAAAGATATCAAGGATATCCACTAAGGTTGACACTATTTCTATGCCTAAGCCTTGATGAGATAATAGATGATGAAGGGATTCGATTGCATGGCAACCATATCGTTGATAGGTAGCAGTTTAGCTGAATCCAAATCTATCAGGTGGCCATGATGCCTATCTGAAGGCCAATCTTGGTTTGTGTTTGGTGAAACGATTGATTGATTGTTAATCATGATACGATTCACTATCAATATGATGAGGAGCCTTCTGGTCACACACATAGAAGACAGATTAAGAATAAGATAAGTGAGAGGGGCATTTTCATAATTTATGATGAAAGGATATTTTCATCTTTTAAGATGAAAGGGCATTTTGGTAATCTTGCAGTGCAATTAAATTTGCTGAGGTTGTTGCCTACATTTAATTTCATATGGAAATTAAATTAGTGAGATTATATATTTAAATATTTAGTTTAAATATATATATATATATATATATATATTAATGTATATAAATATTTTTTTATATTTAAATATAATGCATATTATTTAATAATAATATTTATATTTTAAATTTGAATTGAAATGCCTTGTTTGGTAACAATGGGAATCTATTCCAATTAGGAATAAGTTGTTAGCTATTCCAAATTGGAATAGATGTCTATTCCAAGTTTGAATAGGATTTTTATGTGTAGTATTTAAGTGCAACTTAAATTAAAACAATTAAATAAGTTGCAACACTTGAAAACCTAGCCACCCTCTCCCTTCCAAAATGCCAACTCCAATGTTGGGTGAGTAGAATTTTTTCTTCAAAAATTCTGCTGTATTTTATTGTTAAAGTTGAGGATTTTTCTTGCCAATAAAATCCCTCAACGACATACGTCCTATCTTTGTGTGGATACCGTTAGTGCACTCTTACTTGGAGTGGTAGCGATTCCAATCTCATCGAAGGAGCCTCCAAATGCAGGTATAAGTTCTAAAATGTTTATGTTTATTGTCAATTTATACTAACGACGTAAATTAAATATAAGGTTTCTTGGGATCATGGTTGTTGTTTTGGGGATTTGTTTTACTTTTCTGCTATGTAAACCCCACCAACAACTTACAGGAATAAGAACCATTTGGGATGCCAGAACAATAACTAATAACTAAATCTCTGCTCATTTGAGTGCTAGCCCAATTTGGGTCCAAGTTTAATTATTACACCCATTTATAAAGTCTCCTTATTTAGACTTAACTTTTAACTAATTAATTTATCAACAATTAATTAATTTAATTAATTTATCCAATTACAAAAATACCATTTTAACAAATTCTACTAATTAGTCAATTAGGACTTTTGGAAACTTTAATATCCTCATTAGATCTTTATTGAGAAAATCTCTAATTCCCATCAAGCTTAGAAATCTATAGTGTGTGTGACTTTTCTAGGTTCATTTCTCAATTGGCAGTAAAGTAAATATCAACTCTGATATCCATCTTCCTTACAGACCATAAGTGACACCTAGCAGTATATCATGACCCCGATCAATGAATGAACTGGGATCATATGAACCTGTAAAATTGAACGTTTCAGTCATGTCACATCATTCCCTCTAATGTCATGTTCCGATCAAGTGCGGACCATGGTACAGTTAAATCCCTAACTTAATCACATAATTTGGATCATCTTGAATGTGGAACTATGCTTCTACAAAACTATTCATAAAACACAAATGTTTTGGCCAAAGACTTCTTCCACATTAATATCCCTTAGAACACTCAAGCTCATAATATCTGAGCCATCAGATTCCTTATTGAATACGTATTTGACTCCATACATGATTAACTCATGACCAACAAACACTGCACACTAGACATAAACAATTTAGTGATAATTACCTAATGAACCATGAGTACCCATGCACAAGATATGATCGTATCTTAGGTTTAAGGATAAAGTGACACCAATGAAATAACGATGATCATTGATTGAAGATATTATACCCATGTGATCAATCGTCCAGCGGCCATGTTTGATGCTTTATTTCTAATGAATATCCTCATCAATTATGCCCTTATGATATGAATCTCATCAACCAACCATTAGCATCTCATGCTAATCAATGGCAACACACAGTAATGTTGATCTTGTGATAATGTTGCCCTCGATTATTATCACATCCAATCAGGAACATACTTAAGATGGAGTTATATCGAAAGAATTCTGATACTCATATTCTCAAACTCTTTGAAAATAAAGTTCTTTCTAGAACAAGCTCAGGAATATATGCAACTCAATTAAATATAGATGACATAAAGTAGCATAGAATAATCGTCATTTTATTAATGATAAAAAAGTTACAAAGTTTATATATATAAATGTTGCCCTAAACCTTACATCTACATTGATTTTAGGGCACATACACTAAGAAGTTATTCAACTTTGCTCGAGTTTGGTCGTCATATTCTGACAATTTTAACATTTCAAATCAAATTATGTACTTCTTATCAGTGTTAAGTTATTAATAATATGTGAACAATATCTTATTCTTTTTCATATTCTGTTTGAGAATGTTGAATGAATGTTTAGATATCATATTTCAAAGCTTGATGAAGAATTTATTAAGTCAATAACTCTTCTTTTTTCCATACTTAATGGTGTACATCACCAATTTGACTTGAGAAAATAACCATTGATACAATAAATTCCTTGCCTTCAAAAAAGAAGAAAAATAAAAAAGAAAGAGAGGAAAACCTTTAAATTAATACTGGAATAATGAAGCTTATAATAATTATTAGTTAATTAATTTAATTTACCAATAAGATCTTGATTTGACATCATAAGTACGTGCATCATATTTAGAAAGAGTAGACGACTTTTTCCCACTCAAATAATGGCTTAATGAAACATTCCCACCCAAGAACTTTTAAAACCACAACTTTGCTACCCAAACATTATATTTCGTTAATAATTTCCATTAAACACAGTGATATTCATTGTGAAGACATAAATACCCCACCAAAGATCAACTCCCAATCGCTGACCACCACAAATCAAGGTTTCACATGCCTCAACCTAAATTTCTATTGATTCCAACACCAGAAATCGACTTTGTCACAACCTTTCAACTCACTAGAATCCCCCCACCAAAACCCCTTTCATCTCCACCCAAAATCATTTCTCAATCAGTCTAGGCTATTGGAGTAGCTTCACTCGGGTTTTTCATCAACCAGTTTGTGTGCAAGCTGGAAATTAGTAGTTGTGAGGGTAGTGGGAATTAGCCGGTGACTAGAAAACACAATCACACCAACAATAAACAACAACAATACTACAATAATTAATTCAAACAATAGCCTTTAATCAAGCAAATAATCATCAACAAGTCATCATTCAACTCAAAAACAAACCCTAGGGAAAAAAGCTTCAATAGGCAATGATAGGAAAGCAACCGAGGTTGGGAAACTTGGGGGTTTTGATGAGGGCACATATGGTGAGTTGAATGGCGGGGTGGGGGATGATTACTGGTGGAAAGGGCAGCCGAAAAAAGGCTGGGCCACCCGTGCATGACTCCCTCACGTGACTCCCCTGGTTGTTTGTTAGAGTTGAAGTTTTAGTTGATTAGGCTTTGTTGTTTGAAGTTTTGGTTGATTTGGGTTTGTTTTTTGGAGTTTTGGTTGGTTTAAATTTGTTGTTTTTTGGTTGATTTGGGATTTTAAATTGACCATCATGCCCTTACTTATAACGGACTTTTAACAATCTTGCTCTTCTTCATAGTGAAATTTGCTAACAGAACTATGCTTTGGGTAGTAAAGTTGTATTTTGAAAGTTCTTGGGTGGGAAAGTGTCGTTAGGCCATTGTTTGGGTGGAAAAAAGTCATTTACTCTAATTAGAAATTGGAATAAGTAAATGGCCAGGTGCAATTTCAGAGTCAATTTGCACCTTTACAAAACAAATTATAGCAACGAGTTTTATGACCTCCATCCACCTATTTACATAAATTATTAACTGAATAATAATTAAGAAAAAATATATAAATTATTTATGAATAAATTGAAAAGCTAATTAAACTAAGGATAAAATCAAAACTAGAACACATGTTTATAAATACAATTAAAGATGGACACAAGTTTATTAAATGATAAAAATAGGACATTTAATGGGGTTTAAAACATTTTAATTTAACTTTATAAATGGTTAAATGTGAATCTATTTGATTACATAATATAAAAGTGAAAATAGATATTACAAAATATTGATAACCTTTAAGAGATAAACATGTATAAAAAATCAACAGGCATAAGGAAAGAATTAAGAACACAAAAAAAATAAAAAAAATAAAAAAAATTTCATATAATCAAGAGATAGAAAGGACAAAAACATAACCACGAGGGTGTGGTTCATTTGGTAACTGGACTATTAGTGGGCAAACTTCACCTACAATGTCAAGGGTTCGAAGGGCATTATTCGAACTCTGAAATGAGGATTAGTCTCATACCTTTGGGTGTGGGGATCCTTACGGTTCACCAAAAAAAAAAAAAAAAAAAGACGAAAACCTATGTCTAACATTCTATATTTCACTAATTTTTTTTTTCCAATTTTTGGTTAAAAAGAATGAGTTCTGTTTTTTAATACTTCGATAATTAGTCTAAACATATGAGGAAAGAAAAAAGATATGATTGATTTAGGTTCACTCCTATATGTAATAAGTATATCAACTTCCATATTCGGAATGAGAAGAATTTATAAATAAAAAGAAAAATGATCTACTAAGGAGACGTAATAAATCTTACCTCTCATAATAAAATAAAGTTAGCCAATATTAGGGAACGACCCAGTTCCGCAGCGGAAAACAAAACATAAATTACATGGATCGTTCCTTAGAACCAAGATCCGGGTACAAAAATCACAGTTTATACAAAAATAATTAAATCTGCAGAAAAATCAGTTCAAGGTTTAAGAAACATACGCACGTTTGGAGGCTCCTCCAAGTTGTCTAAGAATGTATTTTGCAACCGACCCAAGTGTAGGATCAAACCGATGAAGTCCACACGAAGACAATCGCAAGGAACTAAGGAGGGATTTGCTAGATCCTCCTCAGCCTTAAGAAACAAGAAGAAAAATGAAATGTATTTGATTTTACTAAAAACCAAAACTGGCGTGGGAGAGAGATTTGGGGGCTGTGTTTTTGTTTCTTTTCAATGAAATAGTGATGAATGAAAAACTTAACCTTTTCAACTAAAGTTTTTCTTTTATAGTAATATTTTAATTACCCTATTCCCATATGGAATAGGCTTGGGCTCCAACCCAAACACCTCATGTTACCAAACACTCCCAATTAGATATTTATTTTAATTCATCATTATCTTCAATTAAAATCAATTAATATATATATATATATATATATATTAACATTTAACAATAATGATAATTTATTTAAATATTTGCTAATACATATTTAAATGTAATTTCACTTATTTAATTTTTTTAACAAATTAAATAAAAGGCTACGACCTCAGTAAATTTAATTGCACTGTGAAATTACCAAAACACCCTTTCGCGCAAAAAGACAAAAAAGCTTTTCTTTCTTTCTGAGTCTTAAATTATCTTCTATGTGTGTGACCCATAGGCTCCTCATTATACTGGCAGGATACAGTATCGCGATTAACACCAATTAATCGTCTCACTAATACACAGACCAAGATTGGCCCCTAGCAAGGCATCATGGCCACCCGATAGATTCAGATTCAGCAACGGTAGCTACCGTCAACGATATGGTTACCATACAGTTTGATCCTTTCGTCATACGTTATCTCGACGAGATGAAGGCATATAAATAGTGTCAACCTTCGGTTACTCTCGATATTATGTATTCAGCTTCTGGACCAATGACCTGTATTATAATCCGGATAGAGCAACAACTCAATCCCACTATGGCCACAGTCTTAGTGTCATTGCCATTTACTGAATTGCACTATGAGATAACTTCTCCCATACCCAGGAGTGATGAATCCCCTGTCAATCCACCATAGTCTTGATACACTCCTTGATGCAACCAATTACCACTGTATTGACACCTCTGAATAGAACTGCGTTAGGCTAGTGTCAAACTGCACCAATCAGTGCACAAGGCGCTTCGGTGATCTCAAGTCTAAGGATCACATGTACCACCATTCGTTAGAGGATTTGTTCCATAGACATTGGGGTTACCATCCATATGGAATTCTCTGGTGGGTCTCTCCAGTGAACTTGCTACGGTGTATTCGCCTACAACAAGCATCCATGTGTTGCACCAGGTTGTCACCAAAAAACCTCGACAAGTGAGATCAGTCACTGCTTTTCGACAGGATCATTTTACACTATGATAGCCTGATGCGTGTTTAATACAACATGCAAAAATAGCAAGTATACTAGTCGCAAAAAGTAATAAAGTAATGAGTGAGTATCGTCCCACGAGGATAGTGTTACTAATTACCGATTTTTCTAGTTTAAGTCCTAAAAACAATAAATTGGATTGATAGAAGATTAACAAACTAAATACAAATGCAAAACCCAACAACTTAACTAATTAAACAATTCTAAAACAAATGCTAGGGTGTTGAATTCACCTAAATACGCTAACCCAAATCATAGAATCTATTATCCAAGTTCTAATTCCTTGATTGAAAATCGAATTCCCTAAGTTGTAAAACATACATTCTCATGCTACATTTCCCTACTTATCCCTATTAAGCTTCCGCACCCAACAAAATGAAGATTAATAGTTCAAAGGATTTTAAGCTTTGTGGAATTCTATCTAGATTTCATAGATCGCTAAACCTATCTCTAGCGTTTGCTAATCTATGGTATTTATCCCAAGAGGCACAATCACAAATCACTTCTCAGTCTCATTGTGAACAACACACATTTGAATGGTGATCAAGCATCCAAAAGACATTAAGCAAAGAGATAAACACTCAATCATGAAATTAAAACTCAAAGTAATTCAATCCATATAAATTTGAATCATTGTATCAAGATTACATCAAACCCTAGCTAAACAACTCAGTTCATACTCAAAAACGAAATAAAACAACAAAAACAAACTGAATCAAGATTCATCATTGACAAGCAAGCAAAAGATGGAGAAATCTTCTCTAATTTGAAGCCCAAATCTTCAATAATCTTCTCCTTCCATGAGCTGCCTCCCAAATCACGAACCAAGCCCCTTTTCTCTTCCTTTTCGCTCTAATTTATACCTCTCTCACTTAAGGATGAAGCCCTAGCAAGCCAAAACGCGTCGTTTTATTTTTGCATCTGACGAGATTTCGCCGCAGAAGCTTTTTTCTCGCCGCGGCGAAGAATTACAGACCCAATTTTAGCATGATATAGTTAGAATCTGGAAAAGTGTCAAACATATGAATTGTAGCCCTTTCAATTATCTTTCTGGTCGTTCAAGAATCAGCACAATCCGAGGTCTACAGCTCAAGTTATGGTAGAAATACTGAAGCATGTCCAAAGACGTTTTTCTTCAGTTCCCAGCGTCCTTTTCACGACTTCAAGCCAAGTTTTCACCTTTGTCCAGTCAGAATTAGGAAAAACCCAAAACATGAACGTTGTAGCTCTTCTTCTTAGCTTTCCAAAACATCTAAATTCAGGTTATTCCGAGTTTTCAAGCTCAAGTTACACAATTTACGCTCAAAACTGTCATTTATGCTAAAAATCATCGTTTAGGCCTACAAAGACAAATTAATAGAATTAGGTAGCAATTATGGCCCAAATTGTATGAAAAGTATCCTAAATCCTATCAAAATTCAATGCAAAATCATAGTATAAAATACGCTTATCAACTACCCCTAAACTTAAGATTTGCTCGTCCTCGAGCAAAAAGGAATAAAAACTCAAAGGAAGAAAAGCAACAAACAACCAAAAACACAAAACAACAAAACTAAAAATGAACAAACAAAAAATTAGGCTCAAACTCAACACAAGAATTGCCTAGAATTTATACAAGTCTCTAAGGTTGTTGAAAAATTATTAGTAGAAAATGTTCAACACTCCAAGAAGTTATAAGTTGCATCGACTATCTTTCTCTATTGATCCCCCGAGTAGGTGATCCCCACTTCAGTTCACATTCCGACTTCCCGGATTATTTTATGCAGAAATGTAAAGTTTATCAAATGGTGGCAGACTCCATAAGCCTAAGTATCGAACTACTCTCCACTAATGTGGACTAGACATCACTAAGGATCAAAAGGTCTTTGCAAGCTTGTAACGTTAGGCAAGGGTAGTGGGCTCCAAGGAAAGGGATAGGATAAACAAAGTAAGAGAACTCGGTTTTCCTCATGTAAACACTAAGAGCTACATCAATCTCCACTTTCTTTCTCAACCACCAATCAAAGTGTCAACCATTTTACAACCCTCAAACTTATGCATTTCTTATTGTTGATTTTGAATTGAACTAAAGCAATTTTTTTTCTTTCTTCTTCTTCTTCTTCTCTTTTTTTTCTTTTTTTTTCTTTTTTTTTTTTCAAATATAAATATTTACAATAACAATTATTTGCAACACCATTGAGGTCTATTGCCCCTTCTTCGTGCCCTTTTTTTGCAACCCCCAAACTTAAGATTTTGGTCCATCACTTATTCACACACCTCTCAAAGCTCTTTTGTGTCATACATTAGGTCCATAATTCTCCTAAAGGGTATGATAAAGTGTTTAGGGTATAGGGATTGGAAAATTTTTTGGTTTGCAAGGAAAATAAGGCAATGAAAATCTCATAAGGCTCAAATGGGTGACTAGGGAAAGATTCATTTATGGGTCGGCTAGAAAGGCTCAAACGTTCCAAAAAAATGCCTAAATCATTTCCTCAACAATGTCTAATCCTAGAATTTCGCCTCAAGCACTTCTCTACTAGGTTCTAGAGTCCACCAACATTATCAAACTTCAACTAACCACATAAAATGTTTCTAAGCATGTCGAAAAAAATGAAAATGGTGGTTGAACCACTCAACAAACCTCAATCAAAATTCAATCAATAAACCTAAACTTGAAGCAATGCTCAACATTTTCCAAGAATAATATCCCAACAATTCAAGTTTCATCATAGACTTATGCAATTCATCATCGGCAAAAACAATCAAACTAAATAAAATAACTAAAGTTTTTTTTTTTTTTTTCCGTTTAAGGTGTACGTGGCGTTGCTTATACCTGTAGGTTGCCTTGCAATCGCTAGGCAGCTTTTAAGGCGGGTTGGCTGCCCTTACCGGTATACCCTTAAACCAAGCTTTATGTCTATTTCCTACCCCCAAACTTAAAATGACATTGTCCCCAATGTCACATCATGCACATCCAAGGAATAGAAAAACAAAAGTAAAGGTTACGAGATACTCCCCTGACTAATCCGTAAAGGCCGATTTTTGTGCAACATCCTGGCATCCATTCCTTGGCTTCCTCATCATCATCATCTGTCAAACAAATGAAAGTCTATGGTGCCAAATGTGTTAGATACCCTCACCGATCAATATGAAAGAATTACATCCTAATCTCAACCTTATTGAACTAAACCTAAAATCTAAACAAAAACAAATAAAGAGCCAAAAACCAGGAAATCAACATCAATTCCTACTTACAAAACATAAAGAAATAAAAACAAAAACTAAAAAGAAAAGTGCTTCAGGAAAATTTTCGCAAAAATGAAAGGTCACGCGACTATTAAAAGGCCCTGACTTCGCCGGCGGAGGAATAGAATTCGCCGCGGCGAAGTTCTTCATGATAAAACCCTAAATTCAAACCCAGTCGTCGCCGCAGCGACAACAAATTCTTCGCCTTGGCGAAAAATTACAGGAGCTACAACATTCTTCAGGGGCACTTCGCCCGCCAAGAACTCGCAAGTTTTTCTTTCCTTTTCCTTAGCTTCAAACTTCACCAAACACCCAAAAACACACAAATTAAAACTCATTCAAAATCATAAGAAAACTAAAACAAATTCAAACAGCAATGAAATGAAAAACAATTGAAAAGACTTGGGTTGCCTCCCAAGAAGCGCTTGTTTATAGTCGAAAGCTCGACTTTCCCATGGTCCTTCGTCAATCCGGATCCTTGTGGGGTGCTTCACTTCCCATTGCCACCTCTTGATCTTTCCTTTGGATTTCGGACCTTCTCATAAGCATCTTTTCGGAACTTCAAATTCATATATGCGTACTTGAGATGAGATGGTGATTGGTTGAGTCCAATGTTTGGAGCCTCTTCCAACACCAATTTTGACTTGTGCGCATTTATACCAAATTCCTCAAATTGTTCCTTGTGAGGTAAGTTGCTTGGTTGAAATTCCCCTAAGTATTTTGCACACCTTTCCGCTTTGAGAGTTTCCTCTTCATTGGTCTTGTCTTCAAGTTCTTCCAACTTTTTTTCATTGTGAGGTTGCTCCAACACTATACCTCTCCTCAATGGTATGACATTTAATTGTTCTTCAGGATTTGTGACCGTTGTGCTCGGCAAAGCACCTTGAGATCTCTCTGTCAGTTGTTCAACCAATTGCCCCACTTGAACCTCCAAATTTTGAATGGACACTCCTTGATTTATGAAGTTTGAGCGTGTCTCATTTATAAAACTTGTGGTTTCTTGCATGAAGTCTTCGAATATATCTTCCAATTTTAACACTCTTTGCTCACATGGTTGATGATTCACCACTGGTTGATGGTTTAGCATTGTCCTTTGATTTGATTGACTGCTTTGATTGCTCCAAGACAAATTTGGGTGATTCTCCCAACCAAGATTGTAGGTATTGGCAAAGGGGTCATTTTGCAGCCTTTGTGAACTAACCATGTAATTCACTTGCTCGGTTGTTGAGAAGAATGACTGGTTCCCATCTTGGAATTCCACACTCCCATGGTTTCCTGCACAAAATTCACAAGTTATAAATGGTGAGTGAAAAGAATTTACATTCATACCTCCCAATTGGCTTTGACATGGTGCAATTTGTGCAGATAATGTGTCGAACGCGTCAACTTCATGTAGACCCATTGTTCTCTTCGGCATTGCTCTCTCATTAGGTCTTTGGTAGTTATTGTTGGCCATCAACTCAAGCAATTCATAAGCATCTTCTGGGGTCTTGTTATTTAAGGCTCCGCCTGCTGCCACATCTACCATCATTTGAATATTTGGTAGCAACCCATTGTAAAATGTTTGGACTTGTCTCCAAAACGGTAGACCGTTATGTGGACAATTCCTTAACAACTCTGTGTACCTCTCCCAAGCTTCATATAGTGATTCATCGTTGCCTTGCACGAAAGAGGTAATGTCAATTCTCATACTTAAGACTATACAATATTTACAATTAACTACAAAAATGAAATAAAAGCCTCAATTTAGCACTACACTAGATACTATCAATATTAATAATCAACTATCCCCGGCAACGGCGCCAAAAACTTGATGCGTGTTTAATACAACATGCAAAAATAGCAAGTATACTAGTCGCAAAAAGTAATAAAGTAATGAGTGAGTATCGTCCCCACGAGGATAGTGTTACTAATTACCGATTTTTCTAGTTTAAGTCCTAATTGAAGCAACAATAAATTGGATTGATAGAAGATTAACAAGCTAAATACAAATGCAAAACCCAACAACTTAACTAATTAAACAATTCTAAAACAAATGCTAGGGTGTTGAATTCACCTAAATACGCTAACCCAAATCATAGAATCTATTATCCAAGTTCTAATTCCTTGATTGAAAATCGAATTCCCTAAGTTGTAAAACATACATTCTCATGCTACATTTCCCTACTTATCCCTATTAAGCTTCCGCACCCAACAAAATGAAGATTAATAGTTCAAAGGATTTTAAGCTTTGTGGAATTCTATCTAGATTTCATAGATCGCTAAACCTATCTCTAGCGTTTGCTAATCTATGGTATTTATCCCAAGAGGCACAATCACAAATCACTTCTCAGTCTCATTGTGAACAACACACATTTGAATGGTGATCAAGCATCCAAAAGACATTAAGCAAAGAGATAAACACTCAATCATGAAATTAAAACTCAAAGTAATTCAATCCATATAAATTTGAATCATTGTATCAAGATTACATCAAACCCTAGCTAAACAACTCAGTTCATACTCAAAAACGAAATAAAACAACAAAAACAAACTGAATCAAGATTCATCATTGACAAGCAAGCAAAAGATGGAGAAATCTTCTCTAATTTGAAGCCCAAATCTTCAATAATCTTCTCCTTCCATGAGCTGCCTCCCAAATCACGAACCAAGCCCCTTTTCTCTTCCTTTTCGCTCTAATTTATACCTCTCTCACTTAAGGATGAAGCCCTAGCAAGCCAAAACGCGTCGTTTTATTTTTGCATCTGACGCAGATTTCGCCGCGGCGAAGAATTACAGACCCAATTTTAGCATGATATAGTTAGAATCTGGAAAAGTGTCAAACATATGAATTGTAGCCCTTTCAATTATCTTTCTGGTCGTTTAAGAATCAACACAATCCGAGGTCTACAGCTCAAGTTATGGCAGAAATACTGAAGCATGTCCAAAGACGTTTTTCTTCAGTTCCCAGCGTCCTTTTCACGACTTCAAGCCAAGTTTTCACCTTTGTCCAGTCAGAATTAGGAAAAACCCAAAACATGAACGTTGTAGCTCTTCTTCTTAGCTTTCCAAAACTTTTAAATTCAGGTTATTCCGAGTTTTCAAGCTCAAGTTACACAATTTACGCTCAAAACTGTCATTTATGCTAAAAATCATCGTTTAGGCCTACAAAGACAAATTAATAGAATTAGGTAGCAATTATGGCCCAAATTGTATGAAAAGTATCCTAAATCCTATCAAAATTCAATGCAAAATCATAGTATAAAATACGCTTATCATAGCCTTACCGTATTATCTGTGCCCTTACTTCAGAATAATACTGGGGCTACAGACATTTCTAGAATGGCCACCATATGTGCTCATAGGGTTCTGACTATCAAGATTTGAAACATTTGATACCCTCATCACGGTTCTACCATTCTAAGGACATATATCAATACATATTGCAACAATAATGATTTACGCGATATAGAATAAAATGCCTTTTATTGGTTAATGAAAATTATTACAAAGAGTCAATTCTACAATAATTGATTGGCTCTAGGGCATCTAGTCTAACAATCTCCCACTTGCACTATAACCAATCATTCATGTATTTAATACCAAATGATCTCAAGTGCCTTTCATGCTTCTGCCGTGACAGAGGCTTTGTCAGTGGATCTGCGAGATTGTTGTCAGTATGCACTTTATTAATCTGCACGTCTTTCCTCTTAACTATCTATCTGATGAGATGGAATCGTCTGAGTATATGTCTAGACTTCTGATGAGACCGTGGTTCCCTGGCTTGAGCAATTGCTCCATTGTTGTCACAATAGATGTCTATAGGATCAACAATCGTAGGAACCACACCAAGTTCAGTAATGAACATCTTAATCCAGACTGCCTCCTTGGCCGCATCTGACAATCCAATATACTCAGCCTCCATTGTAGAGTTCACTACAGTGCTTTGCTTGGAGCTCTTCTAGCTCACTGCACTGCCATTGAGACAAAATTACAAACCCTGATTGCTATCAATAATCATCTTTGTCCGTTTGGAAACTAGCATTACTGTATCCTCTTATAGTGAGCTCATCTTCCCCTCCATAAACCAAGAACATATCTTTAGTCCTCTTCAGGTACTTAAGAATATTTTTGATAGCCATCCAGTGACGCTCACCTGGATCCGATTGATATCTACTACAAGTGCTCAAAGTACACGAGACATCAATCTGAGTACATAGCATGTTATACATGATGGATTCAATTGCTGATGCATATGGGATCCTTTTCATCCTATCTCTCTCATCTTGTGTTCTAGGACACAATTCCTTAGAGAGATAAACACAATGTGACATCGAAAGAAATCCCTTCTTAGATTCTTCCATACTGAATCTCTTTAGTACTTTGTCCATATATACACTCTAACTTAGGCCAAGCAACCTAAATGTCATCTTGCCTAAAAGGCATGACTTACATACCTCAAATGACTGAAAGTCAAAAGGGTCCAAAACTCCATCCCTTTGAAGTTTTGCAATGCGAGTCTTATGAACATGACACAATCTACAGTGCCAGAGATATGTCTGGTTTTGTTTGTTATGTTTAGCTTTCTTGGTTTCAATATTGAGAATATCTTTATTGTTTAAATCAAGAACATATAATCCATTATATAACCTTGCAATTCCAAATAAAATACCATTCAAACTAAATGACAACAATCCATTAGATATCTCAAAATGATACCTTATATTATCCAAAGCAGATACTGAAAAATATTTCTAGAAATAAAAGGTACGTGATAACAGTTATGTAGTTCCAACAACAAGCCCATAGGCAAAGATAAACAATAAGTCCCTACAGCCAATGCAGCCACATGTGCTCCATTTCCAACTCGTAGGTCCACCTCTCCCTTGGCGAGCACTGTAACGCCCCGCTTGAGGTACGTTGTTACTGTTTCCTCTTTCGCTCTTATTTTGAGTTGGTTTTGGTATTATTGTCCGATTTAGTGTTGTGTTGAATGTTGCCCTGAAATTGGTTGAAAACAGAAGAAATTCACTCTGCCGTGCTTCACCGGGGCGAAGAAGAATCTTCGCCGCGGCGAAGAGAGGTTGAAGCCATGGGGGAAGCTGGCTGGGACGGTGGGCCGCGGCGACAGGCCGAATAAAATGTTGGTTAAGTTTTAGATATTTTCTTCCCTAAGGGCAATTTGACCTTTCTACCCCTAATTAGCAGGAAAAGTGGGGAGTTAATTGTAATGAATTTTCATGGAGAATATGTTGATATAGGGGTGAGTTTGTAATGAATCAAAGGATATGGATGGAATTCCCAAAGAAGAATAAGGGCAAAATGGGAATGAGGGTGTTTATATTTCATTAAAAGGAATTAGAATCAAAGAAACCCCTCATTGTCTTCTTCTCAAACGTGACTCTTCATTCTTCTCCTCTCCACTTCTCTTTTCTTTTGATCAAGGAATTTCAAGGGGGTTTTTGAAGTGATTTGGAGTAGAAAAGCAACCGAAGGCTTCCTAAGGTAAGGATTTCTTCTTAAGTTGTGTGATTTGGGAGTTTTAACCCATATTGAAGTTTGAGGGTTTTCATTCTTTTGGTTAAGATTAGAGGAGAAGTCAAGCTAAACAAGTGAAAGGAAGAATTTGTGAAGTCTCTCCTTAACAAGGTAGGTAAAACCCAACCCAAGTTGAGATTTATGAATTTTCTTGATTAGGGTTTTGATAAAAATGATGTATGTATGTGATGTGCATGTAATATAGCATGTATGAAGGATTAAATAGAGATTTCTATGCTTTGTGATTGTTATACCTTGCAAATTTGAGAAATGAGATGTTGGGTTGGCAAGGTAGTTTGAGATGGAATTTAAGGGGTGTCATGGATCCCTTTTTGGAAGTGCCTTGTTTGACAGGTTTATGGCTTTGTGAAGGGGTTTTTCCCCATTTTGGATGGTTAGAGAAAGATTTAGAATCATTGCTATAATAGAGTTTTATAGTGCACATGAGATGTTTGATGAAATGCCTAATAGAGGTTTGAGTATGAGTATTGAACCTTAATTCTTGCAACATTGCATGTTGGCATTTCATAAGTGCATTGGTAGTGATGAACCATCCATAGGCACTAATTGTGCATGGAAAAGTGACCTAAGAAAGTGTAAGGAAATGGTTTATGCATTTACCCTATGAGTAGAGAGCTTAGTGGGTAAAATTACTCTAAGGGTAGAGAGCATTGAAAAATGCTACAATAGAATGAATTAGAAGAGTAGTATAGTTGGGATGATGCTTTGTGATCATCACCCGACCATTATGGGAATCGGATTGATGCTTTGTGATCATCATCCGAATAGCCCTTAGAGATGGGTCGATGCTTTGTGATCATCACCCGATGAGTAGTAGAAATGGGTAGATGCTTTGTGACCACTACCCGGTTAGTTAAGAGATATGTAGGTTGATGCTTTGTGATCATCATCTAACATTTGGTAGAAGTGGGTTGATGCTTTGTGACCATCACCCAATAGTGACTAGAGACGGGTAAATGCTTGGTGATCGTTACCCAAAATTCATGAGGAACGGGCAGGTGCTAGGTGATCTCCACCCGATAGTTAGAAAGAACCGAGTTGGTGCTTTGTGATCCTCACTCGGTAGTCACTAAGAACGGGTTGGTACTGTGTGAATTCCACCCGATAGCTATAGAGAGTGAGATGGTGCTGTGTGAACGCCATCCGACCGTACCTCCGGTAAGATGAGGCCATGATGTTATTAGGAACAGAAACAGAATCAGAAATAGCATAAGGAAAGAATTAAGAGTTATTCATACGGGGACAAACAGAGAGAGAGTTTTACTTACTGAGCATTATTTTGTGCTCACCCCGTCATTTTCCTTTGTGGATGCAGGTTCTAGGTGATGCAGTCGGAGGGGCGTCGGCAAGCGAAGAGAGATAGCTACACTGTTTCCCCTGTTTTGTCTTTAAAAATGCATTTTTGTAAACAGTACTCTTTGTGTATAAAAGACATATGACTTATAATGAAAAGAAAACTTTGGGCCCAATTTTCTATTGTTATTATGCATGCATCGTATGAGTTTTGCAGTAGTTGTTACAAGCACTCTACTCTGCCTTAGTCCCGGCACATTAATACAAATGTGAGTACCACATCCTGTGTCAATGACCCAAGATGTTGAGGGAGAGAAATTAATCTCAATCATAAAAATACCTGAAGTCGTAGCCTCTAACTTCTTCTTGCTTGTGAGGAGAGCTTTGCAATGTTTCCTCTAGTGGCCAGGCTTGCCATAAAAGAAGCGGACTACCTTGCCCTTCCCTATGCCACTCTCAGGCCCAAGAGCTACCTGTCCTTTAGGCTTGGGCTTGGGCTTGGGCTTGGGCTTGGGTTTGACCTTGGCCTTACCCTTGCCGTTACCCTTTGCTTTACTGGCAACAACCAGTAAAACAGGCTTAGACTTTTTCAAGTCTTGCTTTGTAGTCCTCAGCATGTTCAGAAGTTCTGACAGGGTTTTCTCCATCGTGTTCATATTGAAATTCATTATGAACGGTGGAGCATGGGGTTTGTCGGCAAGGATTGCAGAATTAAATCCATTTGTAATTTTGCATCCAAGCCACATCCCAAAGTCTCAAGCCTCTCTACGTGCTCGATCATCTTGAGCACATGAGGACCAACTTGGGCTCCCTAAGTCAGACGACTCCCAAACAGTGCTTTCGACACCTTATACCTCTCATGTCAAGCATTTGTTTCGAAAAGCTCCTCTAGGTGTAGAATAATGGAAGAAGCATCCATATTCTCATACTATTTTTGTAGCATAGGTGTCATCGATGCTAACATCAAGCATTGAACGCTATCAGCATCATCAAGGAACTTTTGATAAGTATCCTTTACTTCCTGAGTGGCATCAGGATCAGGCTCAGCCATGTATGGCTTTTCAAGGATATACAATTTCTTTTCTGACTTGAGTATAATCTAGAGATTACGATACTAGTCTAAGAAATTGGATCCATCCAACCTGTTTTCCTTTTCGATTATCGATCGTAGGTTCATAATACTCATTTTGGTGAATCTACAATTGCAGAAAAGATAAAGTCATTAGAAAGTTCATTATTGTTTAATATGGTCGTTTATTAAACGATGCTCCCACTATTTTACTCAAGTCAATAGCCTTCACTATTAACTCGGGAAAGCCCGTTGACTTTCCTAGTGGACTGAGATCCCATCCGGCCCATTTCAAACCTTCGCTTTGGCGAACAAGCCAAAATGAGTTGATTAGGTAGGCCAACAAACTTAATCCACACCAATTGATAGCTCCTACTATCAACCTTAAATGTGAAAAAGCGAACAAGCCAATCACACAATCCAATGGCTCCAACCATTGTCCTCAAGTGTGATTCTTAGTACCAGTAGAGTGGACACTACATGTCACCACGTACACGCAATATGCGTACTACTCTACTATGCCTATGATGCGTTTATCAACCTTCGCTTTGGTGAACAAGCAAAACCGTCATTTTAAGTCAACCCATCACCATTAAGGAAAACTCCAATGCATTTTAACCTCCCACTAGTAGAAGTGTACCCTTTGCTTTGGCGAACAAAGTTTCGACGAACAGTGGTTTGATTAAAACCATGGTGATGGAAGGCTTATGTGACTTAATATACTTTAATTGAGGGTTTTTATTCAATGTCTCACCAGATTATTATCTTTGTTAGAATGACATTGTTTGGCATGTTATTCAACATTCAACCTTAGCATGCATTCTAAAAACAATATTAAAACATGCCGGTACATGGCCCAACTAAAATCGATTTCCTGGAGCCTAGAGGAATCGGTGGGTCACCGAGGGGTCCTGTAATAAACATCTTGAGTCTTCAAGTATGGTTGCCTGGTCCTTTGCTCTGTCTTCAAGTACGTTACAAAAACATCATTCTAAATTTACAATAAAATTAATTTTAAACTAATTTTACATCAATAAATTTAGAAACCTCGATTTACATTCGAGGGGAATGAGATGAGAAGAGAATGTACACTGAAAAGAGGAGAAAGGCAGGACATGCAGGTCCTATTTAATAAATTATACAACCATACATACCCAAAAATAATTTAAAACACTCACCATAGGTCTAAGGCTCATGTACCTGTTAGTAAACGGTCTCGTATACGCAGCGAAAACAAAAAACAAATAATTCAGGGATTGTTTACATGAGCCAAGATCAAGGGTATAATTTTACAATTTTATCATAATAAGAATTTGTAGAAATATTAAACATGAGTTAAGAGAAACAAACGCACGTTGGAGGCTCCACCAAATTTGTTAACGAATGTTTTGCTACCAATCCAAGTGTAGGATCGAACCCACGTAGTCCACACGAAGACAATCTCAAAAGAACCAAAGAGGGGTTTGCTAGATCCTCTTTGGCTTCAAGATTAAGAAGAAAGGAAAATCAATTAAATTGATTTCTACGCAAAATGAATCTACCGTGGGAGAGTCAATATTGGGGCTGCTCTGTTTTTGGTTTTACAAAGAAAATGAACTAAGATAAATTAACACACTTTCTTTTACATTTAATTTTTCTTTTATAGTAAAACAAATTTGCCCTAATCCCATACGGAATAGGCTTGGGCTCCAACCCAAACGCCCCGTGTTGCCAAACACTCCCAATTAAATACTTTTATTTTTCCATCATTATCTCAATTAAAATCAATTAATATATATTTAAATATATATTAACATTTAACAATAATGATAATATATTTAAATATGTGCAAACACACGTTTAAACGTAATTTCACTTATTTAATTTTTCTAACAAATTAAATAAAGGCTATGACCTCAGCAAATTTAATTGCACTGTGAAATTACCAAAATACCCTTTCGCCTTAAAAGACGAAAACGCCTTTCTTTCTTCTTGGATCTTAAATTATCTTCTATGTGTGTGACCCATAGGCTCCTCATCATATCGGCAGTGTATAGTATCGCGAATAACACTAATTAATCGTCTCACTAATACATAGACCAAGATTGGCCCCTAGCAAGGCATCATGGCCTTCCGATAGATTCTGATTCAGCAAAGTAGCTACCTTTCAACGATATGGTTACCGTGCAATTCGATCCTTTCATCATACGTTATCTCGACGAGACGAAGGCATAGAAATAGTGTCAACCTTTGGTTACTCTCGATATTATGTATTCAGTTTCTGGACCAATGACCCATATTATAAACTGGATAGAGCAACAACTCAATCCCACTGTAGCCATAGTTTTAGTGTCATTGTCATATGCTGAATTGCGTCGTGAGATAACTTTCTCCCATACCTGGGAGTGATGAATCCTCTGTCAATCCACCATAGTCTTGATACACTCCTTGATGCAGCCAATCACCACCGTATTGACTGCTCTAAAAAGAAATGCGTTAGGCTAGTGTCAAACTACACCAATCGGTGCACAAGGTGCTTTGGTGATCTCAAATCTAAGGATCACATGCACCACCATTCGTTAGAAGATTTGTTCCACAGACACTGGGGTTACCATCCATATATAATCCTCTAGTGGGTCAGTCCAATGAACTTGCTCAGGTGTAATCGCTCGCAAGAACACCCATGTGTTGCACCAGGTCGTCACCAAACAACCTTGACAAGTGAGATTAGTCAATGCCTTTCGACAGGGTCGTTCAACACTATGATAGTCTTACCGTATTATCTGTACCCTTACTTCAGAATAATACTGGGGCTACAGACGTTTCTAGAATGGCTACCATATGTGCTCATAGGGTTCTCACTATCAAGATTTGAAACACTTGATACCCTCGTCACGGTTCTACCATTCTAAGGACATATATCAATACATATTGCAATAATAATGATTTACGCGATATAGAATAAAATTCCTTTTATTGATTAATGAACATTATTACAAAGAGTCAATTCTACAATAATTGATTGGCTCTAGGGCATCTACTCTAACAGTACCGAGCACCATGCAATATACAAACAAATACATAGCATGCATTTAAAAAACAATCAATTTTTGAATTGGGTGGGTTTATTAATTAAGTACCCTCTTATATGTGCAAAATGATTATTGGCTTTATAGGTTATTAAAAACTGTAGATTGGTCCCTTTGCAAAAAATACAGAATTGGGAAAGCTACAGACTTTGTCGCGGCGAATATTTCCATAATGTACTTCTCTGCGGCGAAACCTAGAAATCCCCAAATTGCACAGTTCATGTTTTTTACAGTTTTTGTGTAATAACACGAATCTAAATCAAATCGAACGCACAAACATTCGACCAGGATATCAACCAACCAATATAACATTCATCAACACATTATTAAACCAATTTATCATTTGAATCATTCATCCAAAAGCAGATTTTACAGATTTTGCAGATTTTGTAGATTTTTCAAAAATAACATGTTATCAACCGAATACATGTTATAGATCATACGATAAACTGTAAAATTTGATACCCGAGGCTCTGATACCACTGTTAGTGAATGACCTAGTTACGCAGCGAAAAACAAAACATAAACTACATGGATCGTTCCTTAGAACCAAGATTCGGGTACAAAAATCACAGTTTATACAAAAATAATCAAATCTACAGAAAAATCAGTTCTAAGAAAACATACGCAGGTTTGGAGGCTCCTCCAAGTTGTCTCTGAACGTATTTTGCTACTGACCCAAATGTAGGATCGAATCAATGAAGTCCACACGAAGACAATCGCAAGGAACTAAGGAGGGATTTGCTAGATCCTTCTTAGCCTTAAGAAACAAAAAGAAAAATGAAATGTATTTGATTTTAGGCAAAACCAAAACTGGCATGGGAGAGAGATTTGGGGGTTGTGTTTTTGTTTCTTTTCAATGAAATAGTGATGAATGAAAAGCTTAACCTTTTTCAACTAAAGTTTTTCTTTTATAGTAATATTTTAATTACCCTATTCCTATATGGAATAGGCTTGGGCTCCAACCTAAGCACCCCATGTTACAAAACACTCCTAGTTAGATATTTATTTTAATTCATTATTATCTTCAATTAAAATCAATTAATATATATATATATATATATATATATATATATATATATATATATATATATATATATATTAACATTTAACAATAATGATAATTTATTTAAATATATGCTAACACATATTTAAATGTAATTTCACTTATTTAATTTTTTTAACAAATTAAATAAAAGGCTACGACCTCAGCAAATTTAATTGCACTATGAATTACCAAAATACCCTTTCACCTAAAAAGATGAAAGCACCCTTCTTTCTTTCTGAGTCTTAAATTATCTTCTATATGCATGACCCATAGGCTCCTCATCATACCGGCTGTGTATAGTATCGCGATTAACACCAATTAATCGTCTCACTAATACACAGACCAAGATTGGCCCCTAGCAAGGCATCATGGCCACCTAATAGATTCAGATTCAGCAACATAGCTACCTGTCAATGATATGGTTATCGTACAATTCGATCCTTTCATCATACATTATCTCGATAAGACGAAGACATAGAAATAGTGTCAACCTTTGATTACTCTCGATATTATGTATTCAGTTTCTAGACCAACGACCTGTATTATAATCCGGATAGAGTAACAACTCAATCCCACTGTGGCCACAGTCTTAGTGTCATTGCCATATACTAAATTACGCCGTGAGGTAACTTCTCCCGTACCCGAGAGTGATGAATCCTCTGTCAATCCACCATAGTCTTGATACACTCCTTGATGTAGCCAATACCACCGTATTAACAACTTTGAATAGAACTGCGTTAGGCTAGTGTCAAACTGCACCAATCGGTGCACAAGACGCTCCGATGATCTCAAGTCTAAGGATTACATGTACCACCATTCGTTAGAGGATTTGTTCCATAGACACTGGGGTTACCATCCATATGGAATCCTCTGGTGGGTCAGTCCAGTGAACTTGCTACAGTGTATTCGCCTATAGCAAGCACCCATGTGTTGCCCCAAGTTGTCACCAAACTACCTCAACAAGTGAGACCAGTCATTGCCTTTCTCAATACTATGATAGCCTTACCGTATTATCTGTGCCCTTACTTCAGAATAATACTAGGGCTATGAACATTTCTAGAATGGCCACCATATGTGCTCATAGGGTTCTCACTATCAAGATTTGAAACACTTGATACCCTTGTCACGGTTCTACCATTCTAAGGACATATATCAATACATTTTGCAATAATAATGATTTATGTGATATAGAATAAAATGCCTTTTATTGATTAATGAACATTATTACAAAGAGTCAATTCTACAATAATTGATTGGCTCTAGGGCATCTACTCTAACAACCAATATATTAAAAATTAAAGAAATTAAATTAGCTGAATGGTTTTGACAAGAGATTTGTTAAGATTTTGTAGTTCTCCTCTTAAGAAACTAGCTACAACACCATTTTATGCAGAATAATTAGAACAATATCATAGATGTTGATACAGAAATCTGCACCAACTAGAGTGATCCGATCGACCTTGCAGGATCGAAACTAATGTGTGCGTGATTATGGGTAATCAACGATGAATGAATAATAATGCAGTAAAGTAAATGGCAATGATAACCGTTAAAGTGGTTCAACAAGGTAAACTCTTAAGCCTACATCCACTGTTTTGTATTTGCTATGAGCTTATAATGAGAATTCTATGAAAATCTTGTAACCCCTTTCTTCTCGTCTTTGGGGGGGTTGGGGGAGGTGTTATATACAAGGTTTGTACAAAGGAAAGAGCGAAAATAAAGGGATTACGATTGATCTGAATCACAATTCGAATATTCTCATAATTTAGAGCTATGATTGCATAGTGATCCCTGTTGATCTATTCATTCCCACAATATTTGGGATCTAAAGTCATCCGAAAATTAATTGAATGATTGCTCAGATTTTTTGCGACTAGCTTAGGCTAGTCAAGCTATAGCTCAATGAGCTTATGCTAGGTCGATCAATCGTCATTGTTGAGCTGATTCTGGGTCAAGCTATATCTGTTAGTGTATATTAGTGTATGCCCTAGAAACCATTCGTGTTGTCGGTTTCAGAGTATTTTGTCTTGTATCTATATATATCATAAATAATAGAAGAAAGAGTTCTTCAATTCATATATGTAAATTGCTTCCTTTATTCAGTCATGCATTTAAAATAAAGTATGTATATGAATTGTCCAGATGATCCATTTAATAGGTAAATGAATTATCGAAAAAGGTTCCCTCTGAAGCAATATAAATTTGGGCAACTATATTATACAAGAGGCATACCGGATGCTTCCGAAAGATATCATGAGTTGATATAAGTACGGGATGGACGATGATAGTCATGTCACTAGGGCATTGGTATGGATTAACGGTTGGTGAACTGTTTTTGACGTGGACGAATAACGACAAATCACTTGGAAAAGCATGTAGTCAATGATTTATCGTTTGGTTATATCGATGCGATGTAGTCCTTTGACACGAGACATTGTAGTCGGATCCGATATGGATGCATATGGTTCATACGGTGTATAAGTACGAGACTAATCATGTTTCGTACAATAAAGCCTATTTGGTCATGCGTTATTCATATGCGGAAAGCGAAGCGATGGTCAAGAGGGGATCCATTGACTCGAAAATATAGGATCGGGAGTACGGCGACTCCATTCGGATTCGAGTTCCTAGGCAGAACATCGATAAATGTCGGAAAAAGGCGAATCTATGGCGAGTCTATTATTAGTCATACAAAAGTAAGTTTGTGATGACAAGTTCGGACATATTGATCGACAATTCGGTGAAGATCGAGTTTAGGATTTTGACGTTCCATGAATCCATACTCGATTAGGGATATCTCAATGGAGGGACTTTACCCGCATGGTACGTATGATATGAAATGGGTTCGATGAAGTATTTCTTCATCGTGGTTTAGGGACTATGGCACATTGCTAGATGTTTACCATAGTCGTTGGGCCTCTGACGGGTTTCGGATTCATCGAGCCAGGCTCACGGCTAATCCACGATGGACCTACATGGTCACACCAATAGCCTTGAGAAGTTAGAGAATGATGAGAGAGAAATGATTATCCAAGAAGGGCTAGCACCTTCCGAGGGGTAATAACGGGATTTCTATAGTAATAGTTACATAGAAACAATTTGTGACATTTTAAGGGTTAAAATGGTCAAACAATAATTAATTATATTTAATTATTATATCTTAAAGTGTTAAGATTAATGAGATGAACAAAAAATAACCTTTTAATAGTTAAAGGGTAAAAAGGGTAAATTTATGGGTTGTTAATGTAAACTAGTTTAGTTTACATGGGCCCTTGAATAATATTGATTATTCAAAGGGTAGCATATTAAATTCATGGGGTCCCTTTATAAAATAAGATTTTATTGGGCTTGGAAGTGAAAAATAAATAATTGCAAAATAGCCCAAGTATATATAAGTGCAAAAGGTTGCATTTTTGTTCATTATTCACTTGTTCACTCAAACACAAACTAAAAACTCTCTCTCCCTAGCCAAGGCCACTCTCTAATCCTCTCAAGGTGGTGTTAAAGTGTGGAGGTTTCATCCTTTTGAAGCTAATCTTCATCAATCCAAAGCAAAGGAGTAGGTATAATCTCATATCCAAGCTTTGCATGTAAACCGTTTTTTTAATCCATGCTTTCATGCTTTCATTCTCCATCTCCACCACTCTTCATGCATGCTGAATCTTTTAATATCCTCATGGTAGCCTAAGCTTGGCAAATAAATCACATATAACATCTGCCCCCCTAGTGTTCGATGCTGGTTTCAGGCTTCAAAGACTATTGCTCAATTTGATGTCAACCTTAGCCCTATCAATAGGTCTCTAGGTACAGGTTCGGTCGAGCTTCAAGGGTCGACCTTATGTCTGGCCAACGTACTTCACACTTAGGTTTATATTTTCCATGGTACCTGACAAAACTAAGAATATGAAAAGCTAGGGCAAACATGTAATTTTTGTGTGGTCGCGTCACATTAAATGCAATGGCCCTTGGTTGTCACGTTTCGTTGTGCGTGAGTGACTATAGTTGTTCACGTGCGAAGTCGAGGCGATGTGCCGCAACGGTTATCATTATAGCAATTTGACAATTCATGGCTCCTTGCAAATGGTCAACACGTGGCCACATCTAAAGGCTGAGATTGCTTAATGAATGATGGGTCAAGATTAACTATAGGTCGACGGCTACGATCGAACCACGCCCTTTCGTCTCCCATGCAAACCCTATAAAATGTGGTGAACTCGTTAGAATACTCATTCCAAAAGTTTTTTGACTCTTTTGTTTTCCTCACTACTATTTCTTCATTGTCATGATGGTCTTTCCAACAAGTTTTCTCCACTTCTCTTATTACGATAAGGTTATTTTCCCTTCCTTTTTCCATTTTTTTTTTTTTATTTGCACTTTAAAGGGTAGACACTGTAGTGGCCACATTATATGTTTTAGGGCTTTCGTAGGGTTTTTCGGGTGCATCTCTGGCAGTCTTAGGTATTATAAGGGTTTAACACGGTGGCCGCTAGTACCTTGGGCAGGTCACATACGTTCGTCGTGTTGCACAAGCTATCTCAGGTGCCTGAACTGGAAGCCCGAGCGTGGAATGGTCGTCGAGTTGTCCGACCATGCTTCGATACAGTTGGCTCACTCCCAGCCATCCCTAGCCTATAGGCTACGAAAATAACCACAATCCTCGATTATCCTCAGGGATCTAGAATGCATAAAAGCGGTCTATGCGCTACAGCTTAACTTGATGGTCCTAGGGGTATATTCTTAGAAAAACCCCCTGCTTGGATGGGTGGTGATCTCTGAGACCCTTCTGAGGTGTGAGGTATTGTAACGCCCCACTTGAGGTACGTTGTTATTGTTTCCTCTTTCGCCCTTAATCGAGTTGGCTTTTGTTATATTTGTTTGTTTGAGTGTTATGTTGAATGTTGCCCTGAAATTGGTTGAAAATAGAAGAATCTTAGTGAACCAAGCTTCGCCGGGCCGAAGAAGAGTCTTCGCCGCAGCGAAGATGTGTTGAGACCAAGGGCGAAACTCTGGGCAGGGACATTTCGCCGCGGCGACAAAGGTTTCTTCGCCGCGGCGACGGGCCGATTTTTATGTTGGTTGAGTTTTAGATATTTTCTTCCCCAAGGGCAATTTGACCTTCCTACCCCTAATTAGTAGAAAAAGTGGGGAGTGAATTGTAAGGATTTTTCATGGAGACTATGTTGAGATGGGGGGTGAGTTTGTAATGAATCAAAGGATATGAATGGAATTTCCAAAGAAGAGTAAGGGCTAAATGGGAATGATTGTGTTTTATTTCATTAAAAGGAATTAGAATCAAAGAAACCCTTCATTTCTCTTCTTCTCCAACGCAACTTCTCATTCTTCTCCTCTCAACTCCTCTTTTCTTTTGATCAAGGATTTCCAAGGGATTTTGAAGTGATTTGGGGTAGAGAAAACAACCTAAGGCTTCCTAAGGTAAGGGTTTTCCCTTAAGTTGTGTGATTTGAAGATTTTGGTTCATTTTGGTTTTTTGAGAGTTTTCATTCTTTTGGTTAAGAGTAGAGAGAATAGCCAAGAGAACCAAGTGGAAAGAAGATTGGTGAAGTCTCTCCATAGCAAGTAAGTAAAACCCAACCCAAGTTGAGATTCATGAAATTTCTTGATTAGGGTTTTGATAGAAATGATGTATGTATGTGATGTGCATGTAATATGCCATGTATGGAGTATTAAATGGAAATTTCTATGCTTTGTGAATGTTCTTATACCTTGCAAATTTGAGAAATGAGTGTTGGTTTGGCAAGGTAGTTGAGATGAAATTTAAGGGGTATTATGAATCCCCTTTTTGGAAGTGTTTTCTATGGCAGGTTTTGTGGCTTTGTGAAGGGGTTTTTTCCCCATTTTGGATGGTTAGGAAAAGTTTTAGATTCATGACTATGAGATAGTTTTATAGTGCACATGAGTTGTTTGATGAAATGCCTAATAGAGGTTGAGTGGTAGTAATGAACCTTAATTCTTGCAACATTGCATGTTGGCATTTCACAAGTGCATTAGTAGAGATGAATCATCCATGTGCATTGTTATATGCATTGAAAAGTGACCTAAGAAAGAGTAGAAAACTTTGTGTATAGAAATACCCTATGAGTAGAGAGCTTAGTGGGTAAAATTACTCTAAGGGTAGAGAGCATTGAAAAAATGCTACAATAGAATGAGTTAGAAGAGTAGTATAGTTGGGATGATGCTTTGTGATCATCACCCGACCGTTATGGGAATCGGATGGATGCTTTGTGATCATCATCCGAATAGCCTTAGAGAGATGGGTCGATGCTTTGTGATCGTCACCCAATGAGTAATAGAAAAGGGGTAGATGCTTTGTGACCACTACCCGATTAATTAAGAGATATGTAGGTTGATGCTTTGTGATCATCATCCAATGGCTAGAAAAGAAACGGGTTGATGCTTTGTGATCATCACCCGATAGTGACTAGAGATGGGTAAATGCTTGGTGATCATTACCCAAAATTCATGAGAAACGGTAGGTGCTAGGTGATCTCCACCCGATAGTTAGGAGGAACCGAGTTGGTGCTTTGTGATCCTCACTCGGTAGTCACTAAGATAGGGTTGGTCTTGTGTGAATTCCACCCGATAGCCATAGAGAGTGGAATGGTGCTGTGAACGCCATTCGCCTGTATCCTCCCGTAAGATGAGGTCATGATGTTATTAGAAACGAAATAGAAACGAGAATTAGAAAAGGAAAGAATTGAGAATCACACACGGGGATGCATCATTAGAGAGTTTTACTTATCCCGAGCATTGTTTGTGCTCACCCCGGTTATTTTCCTTTGTGGATGCAGGTTCTAGGTGATGATTCGGTTGGAGGGCGTCGGCGCGCGAGGAGCAATAGCTACTTGTTCCCCTATTTTGTCTTTTGAAATGCACTTTTGTAAACAATAACTTTTGTGTATAAAAGACATGTGAATTGTAATAAAAAGAAACTTTTGGGCCCAATTTTCCATTGTTAATTGCATGCATTATACTAGTTTTCAGAAGGTGTTACAGAGTGATAAATCCTCCTCACAATCCACCATAGTCCTCCGATAACACTCTTTGAAATGCACTTTTATGCTGATAACTTTTGTGTATAAAGACATGTGAATTGTAATAAAAAAGAAACTTTTGGGCCCAATTTTCCATTGTTAATTGCATGCATTATACTAGTTTTCAGAAGGTGTTACAGAGTGATAAATCCTCTGTCAATCCACCATAGTCTTGATACACTCCTTGATGCAGCCAATCACCACCGTATTGACACTCTGAAAAGAACCTGCGTTAGGCTAGTGTCAAACTACACCAATTGGTGCACAAGGCGCTCCGGTGATCTCAAGTCTAAGGATCACATGCACCACCATTCGTTAGAGGATTTGTTCCATAGACACTAGGGTTACCATCCATATGGAATCCTCTGTGGTGGGTCAGTCCAGTGAACTTGTTTGTGGTGTAATCGCCTACAACAAACACCCATGTGTTGCACCAGGTTGTCACCAAACAACCTTGACAAGTGAGATCAGTCACTGCCTTTCGACAGGGTCGTTCAACACTATGATAGCCTTACCGTATTATCTGTGCCCTTAGTTCAGAATAATACTGGGGCTACGGACGTTTCTAGAATGGCCACCATATGTGCTCATAGGGTTCTCACTATCAAGATTTGAAACACTTGATACCCTCGTCACGGCTCTACCATTCTAAGGACATATATCAATACATATTGCAATAATAATGATTTACGCGATATAGAATAAAATGCCTTTTTATTGACTAATGAACATTATTACAAAGAGTCAATTCTACAATAATTGATTGGCTCTAGGGCATCTACTCTAACAGAGACTATTGAGATTAACTCAAGTGTGGTTATGAGCTAGATAAATAGACTTGGTGTATTTTGCAAGTTGACAAGTTTCACACTTAAAAGAAAATAAACTTTTATTTTCAAATAACAATGGGTACAATTTTCGTAAATAAGGAAAGCTCGGGTGTCCTAGTCTACTCTTATATTAGCCTATTGGGTTTCAAAAACTACTCCACTACCTATGGTTTAAATGTGATTGCTTCATGTATGCCATAATTTCATCACAGTATCAGTAACTCCAAAGTTTAAAGTTGAAAAAATAAACATCATGGATTTTCAACTAACATGACCCTTAGAGATATTGTCATATATCATTTACGTATGATTTGGAAAAATGATTCAAAATGACATATTAAACCATTGTGATTATGGTACCCGAGTAACAGGTTGACCTATTGCAAGGCTACTCTCTAAAAATATTCTCAGCTGCAAAGCATGATTCTATATTAAGAGTTCAAAAGATCTTCATAAATTGCCCTACTTGATAAACAACATTTTAACAACCTTGACTTAAGCCATTTGTCTAGTTTCGACTTCGATCAGCTGGAAAAAGAGAATAAAGAAAGAAATGTTTGCATTGCAGATGACAAATATCAACTGATTAAATAAAGTTGCAACATATACTACTAAAAGCAACAATTTTTTTTTTAAAAAAAAAAAATTAGGAAAAAACCAGTTTAGAAACATTCAAATTCAAATTCTCTCCATAAATCAATCTAGTATAATAGAAAGCAAGTAATGTAAAAGAATTAGACCTCTGAAGCTGTCCCACTATAGCATCTCCTGTAGATGGATGTAGCTTCATTTAAATGTCCCGATTCAATTTCCATAGCTATATAACCTTGCCAGGCTTCCAACATCGACCTGCGACATAGACAAAAAGCAAGTTATACTGAAAAAAAAATACAAAGATGAATCCTAAATCAATCATATTGAACTACGCAGGATAAGAAAGAGAAATGGATGAATAGGCCAAACCAGATCTTAACCAGACTCTCCCAAACAACTAGGGCTACAACCAAATTTAGCTTCAAACGAGCCCAATAAGCATACAAATATAGCAAACCACCTGTATTCTTCATCTGCTGAGATAAGTAATTTGATGCACGCAAAAAGGAAGAAACTGCACAGTTAAGTATATATAATACAACCAATCATACAGAGCCTGCAATTTTGATGGTACACTAAAGAGACATCAGGCTAATTGTTTATAAACACAAATATTGAAGACAGCCAATACACAACAACGATGTACCAATTGAAAATGACATGCCAATTTTATAAATTCACAAATCCATAAAGATATCTTCCGTGCATGCAACTCTAATGCTGAATGAGAAATTTTTTAGCAAAGGACACTATTCCATGACAAAACAATTAACAAAGGTACAATCTAATTAAAATTTCTCTAAATCTTGGGGTAAGGTATTGAGGCTATCCTCATCACAAGTTGGATGAAATATATGTTCCATAGGAAACATATTAGAACTTTACCCTTTTGAATAAAATGGGTATAAACTTTGACCTATCTGGAAGAAAATTTACAAGAAGGGTACTGATATAGATTGATCTCAATAGCACATATATTTTTCATCCTCAAACAAGTATCTTTTGTCATAACTGTGTTTACAAAACATACTAAGGCAAAACCTTACGTTTTTTTATAAGAAAGAGAAGTTTGTCAATTACTGTGCTATTCTAGTTAACATGCAACATGTAACCCTAGTAACCCTAGTAACAAACCTTACTTCTTGAAGAACATTTCTCTAAACTCATTGTTGGACTTCGGCTTCTCATCTTCCACTTCCCCGGCTTTTGGATTTGTTGAGGGGACACCAAGTGCCCCGACTTTCCTTGGCATTGCAAATGTGTTCCTCCCCTTCAGCTGAATGCTATCACTACATTTATTAGCAGCAGAGTGTGATTCTTTAGACCCCTTGAAAGTCTGATTACTAATTTGCGCGGCCATTTAACCTAAATGAGTAAGAAAATAAAAGATAGAAGTGGGAAACACAAACATGCAAACATCTATACACTACATTGCACACAAACAAATACACACAAGTAATAACAAAGATAAAACCTAATTCCACTTAGCCTGCCATGTTCTCTAGAGGCCCCATGACCAGCAGAATCCTTTCTCTTTTGCTTCATATTTGATCTTGCAATGCTTATCTTCTTCCCAAGAAACATTTTTTTGTTCTTTCTTACAGCTGCAACAAGGTTTGCATCATCGACAAAATCCAGAATCAATCAGAGGATATTATATATTAGAATGCAACGGTCCCATACAGATGCTCTACAGTTTAAAGGCAAGCTGGAACATGGGTAAATCTGTATGGGACTATGGTTGAGTCTCCTAAGCATATCACTTGCTAGCAAAATGAAAAAAATATGCTCTTAGACAGTTAGACTCTTTATACTTAGAAAATTAAGCAATTTTACCATAATTATGGAATTCAACGCTCCTGGAGGTTTATTTGAGACTACATCATCGTCTCTGGGAAGGACATTCATCTTAAAACTAAAAGCGTAAGAACTAAATGATTTATTGACTGCATGAAAGGAAGAAATCAAATTGAAGTTTCAATGAGAACCCTTAAGAAGTTGGATCAAAGACAATGGACTGCAATTAGCAGTTTCTATCTCCCTGAAGCATTTAAATTAGTTTCTTAGGGCTAATTTCTGTGGTACAGTCCACATTATGCATACATATGTTGATGTTTAAAGGTCAGGTAATGTTAAATGAGGATTTGATTATAAGATTGATGTGCACATGGAAGGCCCTGTGGATAGCTTCCCTTTTTTCATTTGAAGCATAAAGCACAAAGAACATCGACAAATAATGAATGAGAGAAAGAGAGTCATACCCTTGACTTTCCGGTGAACTTGTCTTATAGAATTCGAACAGATTCAACCCCACTAACATCACTGAAGAATTTTTTCAGATCTTTAGAAGTTGCCTAAAAAAATTTTAAAACCATCAGAATTATCCCTCTGTATTTACCTGTCCAGCATTAAAAAGGAATAAAAAGCAATCTTTACTTGCCTTAAAGTTAAGGTTTGATAAAAATGCAGTACACTCGTCATTGTATACTTTGGCTCTTCCAGTGGTGGAGTCTTTGATGTGTTAGTCATTTGGATGCTTGATGCGTGTTTCTTACAATATGCAACACTAGCAAGTGCACTAGTCGCTCAAGTAATAAAGTGATGGGTAGGATATCGTTCCCACGAGGACTGTTAGCAAAGCACTAAGTTTCCTAACGTTATCAAGTTGAAGTAATCGAATTCCTTGGATTGGTGGGAGCAAGTTTTAATTTAAAAAAATAACAAAATGAAAATTTCTAAGGTGAAACTAAATTAAGAAAGCAATATAAAAACACGGAATATCAATTCAAGTAAAGCAGGTAGGGTTTTGACTTCATTTGGACTTTTATGGGTTAAACCTAAAATTACACTATATTCACATTCGTGCGCAATGGTTGTAAATTGAATTCACTAATATGTTAAACATACCCTCTCGGGCTATGTTTTCCTATTTATCCTTATTAACATTCCGCACCCAACAAATTGAAGGTTAATAATTCTAAATTCATTAAGCTCAAGAATCCTAAATTGATTTCATTAATTCTTGAATCTATCTCTAGCATCCAATACTATAATGGTGATTACCCAAGAGCCTAACATGAATTATTTCTCAATCTCATCATGTTCATCACATACATTCAATTTCAGTTTGAGTAACACACACCCAAAGCTTATTCACATGGAAATAACACAATCAAACACTTAACCCATTTAAAATCCAAACTACAATCAAAACCCTAACCCATAAAAGATTAGTTCATAGCTAAATTAATACTACAAAACCGAAAAATAGAAATAAACAAGTTAAACATAATGAAAATGAGATGAAAGATAAGAAATCTCCCCAAAAGATAAATCTTCAAGTCAAAATCTGAACCTTCTCTCTCTAACAATCCGAAAAACTCCAAGCTTTACTCTAAGAAAAGTGTAAAAATGGCTAATCCTAAACAGCTACCCCCTGGCAAAAAGGTTAAGTTTCTCTTTTATACTTAGTCCAAAAACTCAACCAAAACACGCACTACACGAAGCGGTGCGTTTAACAAAACTGAATAAGTTGACTGTCGCCGCGGCGAAGAATGAGTCAAATAAGTTCGTCCCTGGCCAACTTCGCCGCGGCGAAGACATTTTCTTCACCGGGGTAAAGCTTCTTCCTCAGTTCTGAAATTACAGAACTGCCACTCCGCTTGCTTCTTCGTTCGATTCTTCGATTCTCGGCTCTCTTCCTTGGGAACAAGCTTCATCGTACTTAATCCTACTCCGGCACTCACCTATCTTCTGAAATCCGCTAATTTCTGAGTCAAAAATATCCAATTTTGTGCTTATTTGCTCAAAATGTCCATTTTAACCTGAAATACAAAAAGCAACGAATTAAGAACCAATTCAGGTCAAAATGCACCAGAAAGTACCTGAAATCCGACAAAAAGATCTAATAAAAACTGTATAATTTACGGATTATCAACTACCCCCAAACTAAAGAGATGCTCGTCCCCTAGCATACAGTACAAAACTAACGAAAACAAGACAACAAACAAAAACAAAAACATGAAACATACACAACAAAACTGAAAAAAAAAATAAAACCAACCAAACTCAAATTCCACAGTGAATTGCCTAGAAATTGCACATGTCTCAAAAAATTGTTGAAAAAATTATTATCGAAATGTCGACACTCCAAGAAGTTATAAGCTACATCGACTGTCTTCCTCAATTGGTCCACCAAGTAGGTGATCCCCACTTCAATCCACATTCCAACTTCCCAGATTATTTTATGCAAAAATTATAAAGTTTATCAAATGGTGGCAGACTCCATAAGCCTAAATATCGAACTACTCTCCACTAATAAGGACTAAACACAGATGAGAATCAAAAGGTCTTTAAAAGCTTGTAACGTTAGGCTCGGGTCATGGGCTCCAATAAAAGGATAGGAAACAAAGTAAGAGAACTCGGTTGTCCTAAAGCAAAACTAAAATCACATCGAACCCCACACTTTCTCAACACCAATCGACATGTCCACTAGTTCACAGCCTTCAAACGCGTATCCTTAAAAACTTTTGGATACCAAAAACGCGGTTGAGACTCGTTTAAGGCGTACGTGGCGTTGTTATACCCGAGGTCACCAAATACTGCTAGGAAGTTTTTAAGGCGGGTTCTGGTTTCCGGCTTGTATACCTTTAAACGAGGCAGAATTGGTTTTTTTTTTTTTTTTTTTTTTTGACCCATAAAATTGAATTGAGGTGACTACCTCCTTTGTTTTTATTCTTTTCTCTCAACCCCTACATCATTCTTTTTGGGCTCTTCTTCATTTTTCTTCTCTTAACCCCCAAACTATTCTTTTACTCATTTATACACTCGTTTCATTCTTTGTTTTGCACTAGGACCGAATTCTCCTAAAGGTACGACAAAGTGTTTAGGGTAAAAGGAATTTACAATTCTGTTGTTTTCCAAGAAAAATAAAGCAAAGTTCATATGGCTCAAATGGGTGACTAGGGATAACTTCATTCATGGGTTGGCTAGAAAGGCTCAAACGTTCCGAAGAATGCCTAAATGATCTTCTCAACCATGTCTAATCCTAGAATTTCGCCTCAAGCATTTCTCAACTAGGTTCTAGAGTCCACCAACATTATCAAGACTTTACCTAATCGCATAAAATGAATCTAAGCATGCCGAAAAAAAATGGAAATTGTGGTTGAACCACTCAACAAACCTCAATCAGAATCCAATCAATAAACAAAAACTTGAAGCAATGCTTAACATTTCTCAACAATAAAAATTCAACAGCCTTATTCTCATCATTGATTTATGCAATTCATCAACGGCAAACGAACAAACAAAGTTAACAAACAAAACACAAAGAGGTTTTCAAGTTAAGGTGTATGTGGCGTTGTTAAACCCGAGGTCGCCAAATCCCGCCAGCGGCTTTTAAGGCTTTTTAAGTTATTCGGTTTCCAGCCAATATACCCTTAAATGAAACAAAGAAACTAACAATTAACCTAAAAATTTTATTTTATTTTATTATTATTATTATTTTTTTCGAGTTAAGGTGTACGTGGCGTTGTTAAACCCGAGGTCGCCAAATACTGCCAGGCAGTTTTTAAGGCGATTACTGGTTTCCAGCCAATATACCCTTAAACCCGGTTTTAATTCTATTCCCTACCCCCAAACTAAACATAACATTGTCCCCAATGTTCCATTATGCAAAAAAAAAAATCAGGAATCGAGAATAATAAAACAATAAAGGTACGAGAATTCTCCCTGATTAATTCAAGAATTGTCGTTCCACAATGACCCCCTGGTGTCGGACTTTTCATCATCCAGAATCTGTCAAAACAATCAAACTGCGGTGTCCTTTATGTTAGCACAATTCACAACTAATCTTGAAAATATTACAACCTAATCCCGTCCTTTTTCACAACTACGAATTAAAACAGCAATTAAAAACTAAAAAAATAAAAAAATAAATAAACAAAGTTCAAAACCAAAATAAACTGAGTTTAACGTTTCAACTGACACGAAATTAAATAAACAGAATTAAACAAAATTAAAAATAAAACGGGTGCTCTGGTTCAATCTTCTTCTTCATCTGCTTCCTCTTCGGAGCCCTCATCTTCCTCGTCCTCCTCGAGTCCAACCACTCATCCGAGTTCCAGTCTACCCATTGGTATGCTGAAGTGTCAACATTCAGCTCCTTGAAACTGCTTGTTAACAATTCATGCATCTGCTTAGTCCGCTCCATCATCCAATCCTGGCGTCTCTTCATGTACTTCATCAGGACCATCATTTCCTGCATCATCTCTTTTTGTGTACCTGTGGAGCTGGATGATGTGGCAAGGCTCGTTCTCTGCCTTTTCGCCCCTGCTCTTGGTTGGGCAGCTTCCGTTCGGTCCAGGTGTTTCGTGTAATAATCCGAATCTAAGGTTGGAGCAGCATGAATACGTTGCTCGTCATCCTGAACCGCGACCCCAGCTTTTAGACATAGGGCTGTGATGAGATGCGGGAAACAGTAACTTCCTCGCCCGGGTTTGCTGCCAGCTTAATACTGTTAAAAATTAAATCCCACACATCAATAGTCTTCCCTGTGGCAATCGAAAAGAGTAGTATGGCCTTCTCGTGAGTCACAGTACTGTAATGTGATTCCGACATGAGTCTCGCACATATGAAGTATTGCCACAGCCTAGCCATAGGTGTCAACTGTGTGCCCTTAAGAGTCTTTTTCTGTTTCTTGGACACTTCCCACTATGCACCCGGTTTTGCAATCACTAGGGGAATCAAGTCGTCGTCAATATTTGACCTCTTGAACTATACGTAGTCATCAATCAGGATTTCCGGCAAATGAAAGAAATCATTGATTTCTTTTCTAGTAAAAGGCACGTCCTCCCCTCTTACATACACCGTTGCTTCCTGGCACTCCGGGAGATTAGCATAGAATTCCCACCCAGCCGGCTCGGCCACCAAGGCCCGATCGGGAGCTCGCAGAAACATCTCCCACTGCCTCCCTCTACTCCACTCAATTGCCTGAGTAGCGGTTAAACCGCGCTCCGGGATAATCCCTTTGTCCTTCCTCTTAATGGCCGCCTCATACTTCTTACGGGCCTCATCGTTCACAAAACGGTTATCGACACTTTTTCCCTTACTCTTACTCTTCCCTTTGTATGGTTGCTTAACCTTCGAAGCCATTTGTCCACTCAATTCAAACCCAAAAATTCAACCCCAACAATTCAGTCCTAATTCTACACAATCACAACTCAACCTGCAAAAAGAAACCACACTTTCAAAAGTTTTCAATTTCACCCCCAAACTACAATTTTTCAATTCCACATAACACTTCAAAATTTCAATACCCACACTTTAAACAATCAAAAATTGCACAATCACACTCTTCTTCACACACATAGTCAATTCAACAACCACAAAATACTTCTCAATTCAAAAGCACTAATAATTTCAGATGTACACCTAGAAACTTGAATTTATTCAAATCAAAGTATTGGGTTATTTAGATCTTACCACAATGAAGGAGTGTGCACCACCAATTGAAGCGGAAACGCCCCAGATTGAAAACCCCCAATTTTTTTTTGATCCAAAATTTTTGTGAGATTTCGTGAAGATTTGTTGTTGGAAAAGGTTGTTTTGGTGTTTAGGTAAGTTGTGGAGCAAGAATTTTTGTTGGAAAAGCAGTTTGGATGTCAAAAATTGAAGTTGAAATTTTTTTCTCTCAACTCAATATGCAAGGCGGCGTGAAAAATGAGAGGAGTAAAGCGAGTATTTATAGAAACGGCTCGTCGCCGCGGCGAAGTTCATCAATTATAAACCCTAATCAACTTTTCCAGGTTTCGCCGCGGCGAAGAAAAATTCTTCGCCGGGGCGAAATCTTCTGAGCACGAAGCTTACCTCGCCTCGGCGAAGAAAATTTCTTCGCCGCGGCGAAATGCCTTAGCCAATTTTTCAGCAACTTACTTCATTTTCTTCGCCGCGGCGACAATAATTACTTTGCCGCGGCGACAATAATTACTTTGCCGCGGCGAAATCCTCCAGTAGCTAACCTGGTTTTCTTCATGCCTCTTCGCCGCGGCCAAGAGATTTTCTTCGCCCGGCCTGTCTCGGAATTTTTTTTTTTTTTTTTTTATGGGTTACCTTCCTTTGGCTCAAGACTTCACCTGAAACACCCAAAAACAATAACAACATCAAATTTTATACAACTGATAATGAAATAAAATAAACTTGAACAACCAATATTAAACTCAAAAAGTTAAAAACACTTGGGTTGCCTCCCAAGAAGTGCTTGTTTATAGTCGCAAGCTTGACTCTCTCCATCATTTAGGTTGGGATTTCAAGCTGGATTGGGGTGAACTTGCAACTCATCACCCCCTCAATGTATGGCTTCAACCTCTGTTCATTAACCATGAAAGTGCCCTTTTCCTCATGTGTGACTTCCACTGCTCCGGATGCATGTATCTTCGTAATAGTGAATGGTCCGGACCATCTAGACTTAAGTTTTCCGGGGAAAAGCCTAAGTCTAGAGTTGAACAACAATACCTTCTGTCCAACTTCAAAAACCTTGACCTGGATGTGCTTGTCGTGCCACCTTTTTGTCTTCTCTTTATAATTCCAGGCATTTTCATATGCTTCGAGACGAAACTCATCAAGCTCGTTCAAAGTCAGCATTCTCTCCTCTCCCGCGGCTTTCAAGTCCATGTTCAACTGCTTGACGGCCCAGTATGCCTTATGTTCAAGTTCTACCGGCAAGTGGCACGTTTTTCCATAAACCAATCTGAACGAAGACATACCAATTGGGGTTTTGAAGGCAGTGCGATAAGCCCATAAAGCATCGTCTAACTTCCGTGACCAATCCTTCCTCGAGGCATTAACTATTGTTTCTAAAATCCCTTTAAGTTCTCTATTCAACGGTTCCACTTGCCCGCTCGTTTGTGGATGGTAGGGTGTTGCAACTCTATGTGTCACTCCATACTTACTCAGCAATGCATCCATTTGCCTATTGTAAAAATGCGATCCCCTATCACTAATGATTGCTCGTGGTACACCAAACCTTGAGAAAATATTCTTCCTCACGAAATTAATCACCACCCTAGCATCATTAGTTGGCAATGCAACTGCCTCAACCCATTTCGACACATAATCCACCGCTACTAAGATATACATGTTCCCAAAGGAACTTGGGAAAGGACCCATGAAATCTATCCCCCAAACGTCAAAAATTTCAACCACCAGGATATTGTTCAACGGCATCTCATCTCTTTTTGAAATATTTCCCATCCGTTGACATTGGTCACACTCCTGAATCATCTGGAAGGAATCCTTAAGAGGGTTGGCCAATAAAACCCAGTTGTAGCACCTTGACTCTTTGTTCTAGCTCCCCCAAAATGGCCACCTACTTCCTTCTCATGACAATGCCTTAAAATGCTCTCCATTTCTTCCTCCGGGACACATCTCCGTATCATTTGATCCGTACGGTGCGCATACGATGGCAGCGGCTCTTCCCAAAAGTAGTACTTTAAATCAGAGAAAAATTTCCTCTTCTGTTGAAATGTCATTCCACTTGGGAGCACCCTTGATGATAGATAATTTGCAAAGTCCGCATACCATGGTGCTTCTTCCACTCTCATCAGCTTCTCATCCGGAAATGTTTTTGAAATTGGCATTTCCAACTCATTTCCCTCGATTGGTCTCTTAATTCTCGATAAATGATCAGTTACCACATTTTCCGACCCCTTCTTGTCTCGAATTTCTAACTCAAACTCTTGAAGTAGTAAAATCCATCTTATCAACCGAGGTTTTGCTTCTTGCTTCGCCGGATAGGGTGTCGAGTCTTTGAATGGTCCGTGTAAGCGATCACCTTCGCACCTAATAAGTAAGAACGAAACTTCTCAAAAGCAAACACAACAGCCAATAATTCTTTTTCAGTGGTGGTGTAATTCAATTGTGCATCAACGAGTGTCTTGCTAGCATACTGAATTACATGTAACACTTTATTTTTTCTCTGTCCTAATACTACCCCTAAAGCAAAGTCACTAGCATCACACATTAGTTCAAAGGGCAGTCCCCAATCGGGAATTGCAATAATAGGTGCAGATACTAGTAATTTTTTCAGAGTTAGGAAAGCATGCATGCAATCATCATTAAAATAAAAAACAACATCTTTATTCAATAGATTGCAAAAGGGTTTAGAGATCTTAGAAAAATCCTTGATGAAGCGTCTGTAAAACCCTCGCATGGCCCAAGAAACTTGATCGCTTTGACATTTGATGGTGGTGGTAGCTTCTCAATCACTCGCTTTGCCCGATCAACTTCAATCCCATCCTTGGAAATCCTATGCCCGAGCACTATTCCCTCTTGGACCATGAAGTGACATTTCTCCCAATTCAGCACCAAATTTGTTTCCTTACACCGCTGGAAAACAAGAGATAGATTTGTTAGACAGTTATCAAATGATGATCCAAAAACTGAGAAGTCATCCATGAAAACTTCTATGAATTGTTCCAACATGTCTCCAAAGATTGACATCATGCATCTTTGGAATGTTGCTGGTGCATTGCATAACCCAAATGGCATCCTTCGGTAAGCAAAGGTGCCGTAGGGGCAAGTGAAGGTAGTTTTCTCTTGATCCTCCGAGGGCGATGGCAATTTGGTTATATCGAATAACCATCCAGGGAAACAATAATAGGCATGTCCTGCCAACCTCTCCAACATCTGATCGATGAAGGGCAATGGAAAATGATCCTTCCTTGTCGCCTTATTCAGTTTACGGTAATCAATGCACACTCTCCAACCCGTTACCGTCCTTGTTGGAATCAACTCATTACTCTCATTCTTCACAACAGTGATCCCTCCTTTCTTTGGAACTACTTGTACCGGGCTCACCCATGGACTATCGGAAATCGGATAAATAATCCCCGCATCTAAGAGTTTCACCACCTCCTTTCTCACCACTTCCTTCATTGAAGGATTCAATCTCCGTTGTGGTTGGACCCTAGGCTTAATGTCATCCTCCATGAGAATCTTATGCATGCAAAATGAGGGCGAGATACCTCTAATGTCCGAAATGGTCCATCCAATTGCTAGTCTATGCTCCCTCAACACTCTAATCAACCTCTCTTCCTCTAAGACATTCAAAGATGCACTAATAATCACCGGAAAAGTTTCTGAGTCTCCAAGATAGACATATTTGAGGTGAGGCGGTAAAGGTTTCAGTTCAAGCCTTGGAGCTTCTACATTATTTTCCTTTGCCCTCTCTTTGTCAAAATCAAACTCCTCAAATTTTACATCTTGACTCTCCTCAATTGGTTGAAGTGCTTCTAACATTCTAGCACAATCATTACTTGCCGATTCTTCCACCTCTACTGTTTTTGATTTGGCTATACAAGCTTCTAGAGGTAATTCGGGGGTGTTTTCTTCCATGGATTCTATAACAAGTTCATCCACTACATCTACACTAAAGCATGAATCCAATTCAGACGGAAACTTCATTGCATCAAAAACATTGAAAGTTACTGTTTCATCTTGAACCCTTAACAGCAACTTTCCTTCCTGCACATCAATCAATGCTCTCCCCGTGGCCAAGAATGGTCTGCCCAAAATGAGAGGAATCTCCTTATCCTCTTCCATGTCCAACACCACAAAGTCCGCTGGAAAAATTATCTTCCCCACCTTCACTAATACATCTTCAACTATCTCCCTCGGGTGCTTTATCGACCTATCCGCTAGTTGCAACGACATTGTCGTTGGCTTCACTTCACCAATCCCCAATCTCCTGAAAACAGAAAAGGGCATCAAATTTATACTAGCTCCTAAATCACATAGAACACGATCAAAAGTAATATCCCCTATAACACAAGGAATAGTGAAACTCCCTGGATCTTTGAGCTTCGGGGGTAATTTCTTTTGGAGGATTGCACTGCACTCTTCCGTGAGCATCACCGTTTCCTCATCTTCTAACTTCCTTTTGTTTGAAAGGATTTCCTTCAGGAACTTCGTATAACTTGGCATTTGTTGTAATGCATCTGCAAAAGGAATGTTAATATACAATTTTTTGAAAATTTCAATGAACTTTGAAAATTGCTTATCCTGATTCTTCTTCTTCAATCTCTGAGGAAAAGGCACGGGTGGGGTGTGATGTGCTAATTCTGGTGGTATCTCGGGGAATGGCAATTTCTCCATCTTCTTTTGCCTTTCTTCCTCATTCTTTTTCTCTTCCCCCAAGTAACCTGGTTTCTCTCCACAAATGCTCTCTTCATTAATTCTCTCTTCATCAATTCTCTCTTCAGAATCTTCCTTTCCGGGTTGCTCCACCTCTTTGGTAGTGTGGCCTACCTCTTCCAAAACTGTCCCACTTCTCAAAATTATGGCATTTGCTTGTTCACGTGGGTTGGTTACAGTATTGCTTGGTAGAGAACCCTGTGGTCTATCATTCAGCTTCTCGGCCAATTGTCCCATCTGTACCTCAAGATTCCGAATGGACGCCCCTTGGTTTCTAAAGTTTGTCCTCGTCTCATTCATGAACCCTGTAGTCTCTTGCATGAATTTACCGAACATATCCTCCAACTTCGTCACTCTTTGATCTCCCGGTTGATTAGTCACCCCTGGCGGGTTATTTGGAACTTGCCTCTGGTTCCATTGGTTATTTTGTTGATTCTGATTTCCCCAAGCCAGATTCGGATGATTTCTCCACCCTGGGTTGTATGTGTTAGAGAACGGGTTGTTCGGTTGTCTTTGATTTCCTGCCAAGTAGTTCACTTGCTCCGTTAATAAAGATGACGGTGCAAATGTGTTCCCAACTTGACACTCACTGCTCACATGGTTTCCTGCACAAAAATCACATGTTAGTTGGGGTGCTTGTATAGAATTTACCTGCATAGTTCCCAACTGGTTTTGAAGTGCAGTGAGTTGGGCTGAGATGGCTGTGAAAGCATCAACTTCGTGAAGACCCGAAGATTTCCTCGTTGTTACTCTCTCATTCGGTCTTTGATAATTGTTGCTTGCCAAAACCTCAAGCAACTCATATGCCTCCTCAGGTGTCTTATTTTGCAAGGCCCCTCCTGAAGCTGCATCCACCATGGTTTGCACATTACCCATCAAACCATTATAGAATGTTTGGACTTGAAGCCAAACTGGCAAACCATGATGTGGGCACTTCCTCATTAATTCCTTGTATCTCTCCCAAGCCTCGTACAACGACTCGGCATCTTCTTGCAGAAATGATGTGATATCATTTCTCAATTTGGCTGACTTGGCTGGAGGAAAGAACTTGGTCAGAAATTTTTGTGCCAGATCATTCCACGTTGTTATCGTTCCCGGTGGTAATGCCATTAACCACCCCTTTGCTTTATCTCCCAATGAGAATGGGAATAAACGCAGCCTAATAGCATCATCCGACACTCCATTCGACTTGATGGTGTCGCAAATTTCCAGGAAATTTGCAATGTGCTGATTCGGATCCTCCTTCAAATCAACGTTGAATCTAACCGACAGTTGGATCATCTGGATGATTGCCGGCTTGATCTCAAAGTTGTTTGCTTGTACAGTAGGTCTAGTAATACTTGACCCACTTCCGTTCACTGTGGGAACTGAAAATTCCCTCAGTGTCCTGTTTTCTTGTTCAGCCATTTCTACAACAACTTCTTCAGATTCTACAGTAAGATTTTCTCTTTCTCTTCTCTCTCTGTTACGTCTTCTCACGGTCCTCTCAAGCTCAAGGTCAACAGGACCCACTGGTAGACATCTTGCTCTTCGCATAAACTGAACAAACACAATTGAAAGAAAAGTGAGATCACAACTCTAATGAAAATTAAAAACAAAAATTAAGACTTCAATCTAGCTAAACTTAAGGAAAACTTAATGTTAACTTAAAAACAGTCCCCGGCAACGGCGCCAAAAAACTTGATGCGTGTTTCTTACAACATGCAACACTAGCAAGTGCACTAGTCGCTCAAGTAATAAAGTGATGGGTAGGATATCGTTCCCACGAGGACTGTTAGCAAAGCACTAAGTTTCCTAACGTTATCAAGTTGAAGTAATCGAATTCCTTGGATTGGTGGGAGCAAGTTTTAATTTAAAAAAATAACAAAATGAAAATTTCTAAGGTGAAACTAAATTAAGAAAGCAATATAAAAACACGGAATATCAATTCAAGTAAAACGGGTAGGGTTTTGACTTCGTTTGGACTTTTATGGGTTAAACCTAAAATTACACTATATTCACATTCGTGCGCAATGGTTGTAAATCGAATTCACTAATATGTTAAACATACCCTCTTAGGCTATGTTTTCCTATTTATCCTTATTAACATTCTGCACCCAACAAATTGAAGGTTAATAATTCTAAATTCATTAAGCTCAAGAATCCTAAATTGATTTCATTAATTCTTGAATCTATCTCTAGCATCCAATACTATAATGGTGATTACCCAAGAGCCTAACATGAATTATTTCTCAATCTCATCATGTTCATCACATACAGCATTCAATTTCAGAGTAACACACACCCAAAGCTTATTCACATGGAAATAACACAATCAAACACTTAACCCATTCAAAATCCAAACTACAATCAAAATCCTAACCCATGAAAGGTTAGTTCATAGCTAAATTAATACTACAAAAACGAAAAATAGAAATAAACAAGTTAAACATAATGAAAATGAGATGAAAGATAAGAAATCTCCCCAAAAGATAAATCTTCAAGTCAAAATCTGAACCTTCTCTCTCTAACAATCCGAAAAACTCCAAGCTTTACTCTAAGAAAAGTGTAAAAACGGCTAAACCTAAACAGCTACCCCCTGGAAAAAGGTTAAGTTTCTCTTTTATACTTAGTCCAAAAACCCAGCCAAAACACGCACTACGCGAAGCGGTGCGTTTAACAAAACTGAATAAATTGGCTGTCGCCGCGGCGAAGAATGAGTCAGATAAGTTCGTCCCTGGCCAACTTCGCCTCGGCGAAGACATTTTCTTCGCCGAGGCAAAGCTTCTTCCTCAATTCTGAAATTACAGAACTACCACTCCGCTTGCTTCTTCGTTCGATTCTTCGATTCTCGACTCTCTTCCTTGGGAACAAGCTTCATCGTACTTAATCCTACTCCGGCACTCCCCTATCTTCTGAAATCCGCTAATTTCTGAGTCGAAAATATCCAATTTTGTGCTTATTTGCTCAAAATGTCCATTTTAACCTGAAATACAAAAAGTAACGAATTAAGAACCAATTCAGGTCAAAATGCACCAGAAAGTACCTGAAATCCGACAAAAAGATCTAATAAAAACTGTATAATTTACGGATTATCAATGCTCTTCAAACTTGGGTTTTGCTTCTTCTACTTCGTTTTCTTCAACTAAGTTTTGTGCTCATCCCTTCAAACAGGGTAAAGTTCTAATTTACGGAAACATATTAGAACTTTACCCTTTTGAATAAAATGGGAATAAACTTTGACCTATCTGGAAGAAAATTTACAAGAAGGGTACTGATATAGATTGATCTCAATAGCACATATATTTTTCATCCTCAAACAAGTATCTTTTGTCATAAGCGTGTTTCTGAGAAACATACTAAGGCAAAACGTTACGTTTTTTTATAAGAAAGAGAAGTTTGTCAATTACTATGCTATTCTAGTTAACATGCAACATGTAACCCTAGTAACCCTAGTAACAAACCTTACTTCTTGAAGAACATTTCTCTAAACTCCTTGTTTGACTTCGGCTTCTCATCTTCCACTTCCCTGGCTTTTGGATTTGTTGAGGGGACACCAAGTGGCCCGACTTTCCTTGGCATTGCAAATGTGTTCCTCCCCTTCAACTGAATGCTATCACTACATTTATTAGCAGCAGAGTGTGATTCTTTAGACCCCTTGAAAGTCTGATTACTAATTTGCGCGGCCATTTAGCCTAAATGAGTAAGAAAATAAAAGGTAGAAGTGGGAAACACAAACATGCAAACATCTATACACTGCATTGCACACAAACAAATACACACAAGTAATAACAAAGACAAAACCTAATTCCACTTGGCCTGCCTGTTAGAGTAGATGCCCTAGAGCCAATCAATTATTGTAGAATTGACTCTTTGTAATAATGTTCATTAAACAATAAAAGGCATTTTATTCTATATCGCGTAAATCATTATTATTGCAATATGTATTGATATATGTCCTTAGAATGGTAGAGCCGTGACGAGGGTATCAAGTGTTTCAAATCTTGATAGTGAGAACCCTATGAGCACATATGGTGGCCATTCTAGAAACGTCCGTAGCCCTAGTATTATTCTGAACTAAGGGCATGATAATACGGTAAGGCTATCATAGTGTTGAACGACCTGTCAGAAAGGCGATGGCCCGATCTCGCTTGTCAAGGTTGTTTGGTGACAACTGGTGCAACACATGGGTGTTTGTTGTAGGTGATTACACCACAGCAAGTTCAACCTGGGCCCGACCCACCAGAGGATTCCATATGGATGGTAACCCCAGTGTCTATGGAACAAATCCTCTAACGAATGGTGGTGCATGTGATCCTTAGACTTGAGATCACCGGAGCGCCTTGTGCACCGATTGGTGTAGTTTGACACTAGCCTAACGCAGTTCTTTTCAGAGCTATCAATACGGTGGTGATTGGCTGCATCAAGGAGTGTATCAAGACTATGGTGGATTGACAGGAGGATTTATCACTCCACAGGTACGGGAGAAAGTTATCTCACGTCGCAATTCGGTATATGGCAATGACACTAAAAGCGTGGCCCACGGTGGGATTGAGTTGTTGCTCTATCCGGTTTATAATACGGGTCATTGGTCAGGCGAATAAATAATATCGAGAGAAACCGAAGGTTGACACTACTTCTATGCCTTCGTCTCGTCGAGATAACGTATGATGAAAGGATCGAATTGCACGGTAACCATATCGTTGTGTAGTAGCTACTTTCTTGAATCGAATCTATCGGGTGGCCATGATGCCTTGCTAGGGGCCAATCTTGGTCTGTGTATTAGTGAGACGATTAATTGGTGTTAATCGCAATACTATACACTTGCCGATATGATGAGGAGCCTAAGGGTCACACACATAGAAGACAATTTAAGATGCAAGAAGAAAGAAGGGCGTTTTCGTCTTTTTAAAGCGAAAGGGTATTTTGGTAATTTCACAGTGCAATTAAATTTGCTGAGGTCGTAGCCTTTATTTAATTTGTTAGAAAAATTAAATAAGTGAAATTACGTTTAAATATGTGTTCGCACATATTTAAATATATTATCATTATTGTTAAATGTTAATATATATATATATATATATATATATATATATATATATATATATATATATATATATATATATATATATATATATATATATATATATATATATATATATATATATATATATATTAATTGATTTTAATTGAGATAATGATGGAAATTAAAATAAATCAAATTGGGAGTGTTTGGCAACAGGGGGCGTTTGGGTTGGAGCCCAAGCCTATTCCGTATGGGATTAGGGCAAATTGTTTTTAAATATAAAAGGAAAAATGTGTGTGATTTGGATTAAGGGTTTTTTTTCTTTTGAAAAAAAACACACAGCCCCTTTTGGAAAAGCAGTCCCACGGCAGTAACACTTTGGTTTTGGAATCAATTTCATTGATTCTTCTTTTTCTTCTTAATCTTGAAGCCAAAGAGGATCTAGCAAATCCCTCTTTGATTCTTTTAGGATTGTCTTCGTGTGGACTACGCAGGTTCGATCCTACACTTGGATCGGTAGCAAAACGTTTGTCGACAAATTTGGAGGAGCCTTCAACGTGCGTTTGTTTCTCTTAACTCATGTTGAATATTTATGCAGATTTTATTTAATATAAATTGTAAAATCATACCCTTGATCTTGGCTCATGTAAACGATCCTGTTATATTATTTTTGTTTCTGCTGCGTATACGAGACCTTTTACTAACACTGCCATGTTCTCTAGAGGCCCCATGACCAGCAGAATCCTTTCTCTTTTGCTTCATATTTGATCTTGCAATGCTTATCTTCTTCCCAAGAAACATTTTTTTGTTCTTTCTTACAGCTGCAACAAGGTTTGCATCATCGACAAAATCCAGAATCAATCAGAGGATATTATATATTAGAATGCAACGGTCCCATACAGATGCTCTACAGTTTAAAGGCAAGTTGGAACATGGGTAAATCTGTATGGGACTATGGTTGAGTCTCCTAAGCATATCACTTGCTAGCAAAATGAAAAAAATATGCTTTTAGACAGTTAGACTCTTTATACTTATAAAATTAAGCAATTTTACCATAATTATGGAATTCAACGCTTTTGGAGGTTTATTTGAGACTACATCATCGTCTCTGGAAAGGACATTCATCTTAAAACTAAAAGTGTAAGAACTAAATGATTTATTGACTGCATGAAAGGAAGAAATCAAATTGAAGTTTCAATGAGCACCCTTAAGAAGTTGGATCAAAGACAATGGACGGCAATTAGCAGTTTCTATCTCCCTGAAGCATTTAAATTAGTTTCTTAGGGCTAATTTATGTGGTACAGTCCACATTATGCATACATATGTTGATGTTTAAAGGTCAGGTAATGTTAAATGAGGATTTGATTATAAGATTGATGTGCACATGGAAGGCCCTGTGGATAGCTTCCCCTTTTTCATTTGAAGCATAAAGCACAAAGAACATCGACAAATAATGAATGAGAGAAAGAGAGTCATACCCTTGACTTTCCGGTGAACTTGTCTTATAGAATTGGAACAGATTCAACCCCACCAACATCACTGAAGAATTTTTTCAGATCTTTAGAAGTTGCCTAAAAAAATTTTAAAACCATCATAATTATCCCTCTGTATTTGCCTGTCCAGCATTAAAAAGGAATAAAAAACAATCTTTACTTGCCTTAAAGTTAAGGTTTGATAAAAATGCAGTACACTCGTCATTGTATACTTTGGCTCTTCCAGTGGTGGAGTCTTTGATGTGTTAGTCATTTGGATGCTCTTCAAACTTGGGTTTTGCTTCTTCTACTTCATTTTCTTCAGCTAAGTTTTGTGCTCATCCCTTTTCTTTCCCATGCACTTTGTTTGGGTTTTGAATAGTATTTTTTTGCTGCTTAGCTGGAGGCAGTTCGTCATTCATGTTTGAATCTGTTTTTCTCTTTCCATTAACACTTTTCTCATGCGACTTCTCTTTTTGATCTAATAGTTCAGGAACAGATTTGGCTTCCTACTATAGCCTAAATAGTTGCAGCTCTTCCAAGCGGGGTGTAACTTGAGAAAGGGAACAAAGACAAGCATCTTTACGCATTGAGTTGAAATAGCAAGGATTGCATACATTCAATAAATACCAAGCAAATGTATCGTAATTCAGTAACATCTTTAACAATGTTACGTAACAATTTGACTTACAAGCTTAAATTGATAGTTAAGCATCCAACAACCATACTTAAAATTTAACACAATCTCGTGTGCTGAACACCCACAATCATAACCATAAATGTACCATAAATACAAATACAAGTTTATAATCTAAATAAGAGCCTATTTGATATAAATTTGAAATACCATTTTATTTTCAAAAACAAGGAATATAAGGAATTTTATGAAAATAGTTTTTATTTAAATAAGTTGAAATGTTTTAAAAAACAATGTTTTTGCATATAATCCTAAAAATTAGTGAAAAATTAGAAAACAAGGAAAATATCATTTCTCAGTCTTTATATAGTTTTTAACATCAAAAACAATTTTTAATACCAGATATATTTTCAAATATTTATAATACTGAGATAAAGCTTTTAAAATTTTTAATTTTTAATTTTAACTTAGTTTTTTTAAATTATTTTTGAATCAAAAACCAAACTAGCCCAAATCTCGCAAAGAGATTTAAAATACAAAATATATTTTCAAATATTTAAAATTAGCGATAAAACTTTAAAATTTTTAACTGTAACTTAGTTTTTCAAAATTATTTTTGAATTACAAACCAAACTGACCCAAATCTCATATAGAGAGATTTAAACATGAAATCAGGAGAAAACAAATCCTGATAATCTTTTTATTTCAATCTCTTAAACTAGATAAGACTTACATAACTCTTAAATTGATCATATTCTAATCTAGAAATCCTACACTCCCTTTCAAGCCAGTGAATAGATATTTATCATTCCCAACTTGGAAACTAGATTAACAAGCAATTGTCTGGGCAGTCCTTTTGTAAGAATATATGCTGTCTACTGACTTGTAGGCAAGTAGGTAGCACACAACAACTTATCTTCTATCTTCTCTTTGATGAAATGTCTATCTATTTCAACTTGTGTGTTATCCCAATCGCAACCTTGTTGTCACAGTACAACCTCATAGGCTTTGTACTTTTGATTTCAAGCCCTCCCGAGATTCTTCTTAGCCATATTAGTTCACAAATCCCATGAGCCATAGCATGAAACTTAGCCTCATCACTACTTCTAGCTACCACGTTCTACTTCTTACATCTCCAGGTTACTAAATTTTCCCAAACAAAAGTGCAATAACCTAAGGTCGATCTTCTATCATCCACAGAACCAGCCCAGTCCACATCCGTGAATACTTTTACTTTCCTTTCATTCTTTTTACCAAAAAACAGCCCCTTCCGAGGGGTCATTTTTAGGCACCTTAGAATCCTACTCATAGCCTCAAAATGCTTCTCTTGTGGGTTATGCATATGCTGGCTCACTACGCTCACCGAAAAGGCTATGTCAGGTCTAGTATGAGATAGGTATATCAACCTCCCAACCAGCCTTTGATACCTACCTTTATCAACCAGAGCATCACAACTCATTTTCTAAAATTTCAGATTTGGTTCAATGGGAGTCTCAACTGGCTTGCAACCTAGCATACCTATCTCCTTCAGTAAATCCAACACATATTTTCTTTGTGAAACTGAAATTCCCTTTTTACTCCCAGCAATCTCCATACCAAGAAGATACCTCAACTGCCCCAAGTCTTTCAAATCAAAATTCCGAGCAAGAACCTTCTTAACAGCCTCCATTTCTTCAAAACTATCTCCAGTAATAATAATATCATCTACATAAACAATTAGATTAGTAATCTTACCTATAAAGGTTTTAAGGAATAATGTATGATCAGTCTGCCCTCGAGTAAAACCATACCTCTTAACAACCTTTGTGAATTTTTCAAACCAGGCCCGTGGAAACTATTTTAGGCCATATAATAATTTCTTCAATTGCACACTTTTCCGTCCTTTCCACTCCCTTCAAACCCTGGTGGCATTTCCATGTATACCTCTTTTGCAAGTTCACCTTCAAAAACACATTTTTTCACATCTAGTTGTTATAGAGGCTAGTCTAGATTTGTTGCAAGAGACGAGCACCCTGATAGTGTTCAACTTAGCCACTGGAGCAAAGGTAACCTTATAGTCTAGTCCATAGGTTTGTGTAAATCCCCTTGCCGCCAACTTTGCCTTATAGCTTTCAACTGTTCCATCTACCTTATACTTAATAGTAAACACCCATTTACAGCTCACAGTTGTTTTCCCTTCAGGTAAACTCACTAGCTCCTAAGTCTTGTTTTTTCTCAAGAGCCTTCATCTCCTCTATCACAGTCTTCCTCCACTTTTCATCCCCTAATACCTTATGTACCGGTGATGGAACCTTTACAGCTGAGAGATTAGTGGTGAATGCCAAAAAATCATCTGCCAACTTATCGTATGCCACATACTTAGCAATAGGGTGCAATGTCCATGATCTAACACCTTTCCTTAGTGCAATAGGTAAATATAAATCATCATGCCTTGATTTAGACTCATCAAAAGATAGTTCTTCCTTACCTTGTGACTGTGAATCACTGGTTTCTTCTAGTTGGGATGATTGCTCATGTAGATCATTAGGTTTCCTTCCACTTTGATAGCCAGTTCTTTGAGAATAACATTGGAGACCCAGCTGATTTAATCTCTGCAGACCTCCCCCTGGTTTCAATTTTCCTGAGAGTTTCGTTTATCAAGAATGGGATATATAGTTAGAGTAGGACCTAAATTGGTAGGCTAACTATGAGACTGACTCATCCTTACAGGACTAGGCTAACCTATAGGAACCTAACCTGAACTAGGCTGACCTATAGGAACCTAACCTGAACTAGGTTGACCTATAGGAAACTAGGTGACTTTGAACTTTGACCTAGACTGAGAGACTACTGAGATTAACTCAAGTGTGGTTATGAGCTAGATAAATAGACTTGGTGTATTTTGCAAGTTGACAAGTTTCACACTTAAAAGAAAATAAACTTTTATTTTCAAATAACAATGGGTACAATTTTCGTAAATAAGGAAAGCTCGGGTGTCCTAGTCTACTCTTATATTAGCCTATTGGGTTTCAAAAACTACTCCACTACCTATGGTTTAAATGTGATTGCTTCATGTATGCCATAATTTCATCACAGTATCAGTAACTCCAAAGTTTAAAGTTAAAAAAATAAACATCATGGATTTTCAACTAACATGACCCTTAGAGATATTGTCATATATCATTTACGTATGATTTGGAAAAATGATTCAAAATGACATATTAAACCATTGTGATTATGGTACCCGAGTAACAGGTTGACCTATTGCAAGGCTACTCTCTAAAAATATTCTCAGCTGCAAAGCATGATTCTATATTAAGAGTTCAAAAGATCTTCATAAATTGCCCTACTTGATAAACAACATTTTAACAACCTTGACTTAAGCCATTTGTCTAGTTTCGACTTCCATCAGCTGGAAAAAGAGAATAAAGAAAGAAATGTTTGCATTGCAGATGACAAATATCAACTGATTAAATAAAGTTGCAGCATATACTACTAAAAGCAACAATTTTTTTTTTAAAAAAAAAAAAATTAGGAAAAAACCAGTTTAGAAACATTCAAATTCAAATTCTGTCCATAAATCAATCTAGTATAATAGAAAGCAAGTAATGTAAAAGAATTAGACCTCTGAAGCTGTCCCACTATAGCATCTCCTGTAGATGGACGTAGCTTCATTTAAATGTCCCAATTCAATTTCCATAGCTATATAACCTTGCCAGGCTTCCAACATCGACCTGCGACATAGACAAAAAGCAAGTTATACTGAAAAAAATACAAAGATGAATCATAAATCAATCATATTGAACTACAGAGGATAAGAAAGAGAAATGGATGAATAGGCCAATCCAGATCTTAACCAGACTCTCCCAAACAACTAGGGCTACAACCAAATTTAGCTTCAAACGAGCCCAATAAGCATACAAATATAGCAAACCACCTGTATTCTTCATCTACTGAGATAAGTAATTTGATGTGCGCAAAAAGGAAGAAACTGGACAGTTAAGTATATATAATACAACCAATCATATAGAGCCTGCAATTTTGATGGTACACTAAAGAGACATCAGGCTAATTGTTTATAAACACAAATATTGAAGACAGCCATTACACAACAACGATGTACCAATTGAAAATGACATGCCAATTTTATAAATTCACAAATCCATAAAGATATCTTCCGTGCATGCAACTCTAATGTTGAATGAGAAATTTTTTAGCAAAGGACACTATTCCATGACAAAACAATTAACAAAGGTACAATCTAATTAAAATTTCTCTAAATCTTGGGGTAAGGTATTGAGGCTATCCTCATCACAAGTTGCATGAAATATATGTTCCATAGGAAACATATTAGAACTTTACCCTTTTGAATAAAATGGGTATAAACTTTGACCTATCTGGAAGAAAATTTACAAGAAGAATGCGATATAGATTGATCTCAATAGCACATATATTTTTCATCCTCAAACAAGTATCTTTTGTCATAACTGTGTTTACAAAAACATACTAAGGCAAAACCTTACGTTTTTTTTATAAGAAAGAGAAGTTTGTCAATTACTGTGCTATTCTAGTTAACATGCAACATGTAACCCTAGTAACCCTAGTAACAAACCTTACTTCTTGAAGAACATTTCTCTAAACTCATTGTTTGACTTCGGCTTCTCATCTTCCACTTCCCCGGTTTTGGATTTGTTGAGGGGACACCAAGTGGCCCGACTTTCCTTGGCATTGCAAATATGTTCCTCCCCTTCAGCTGAATGCTATCACTACATTTATTAGCAGTAGAGTGTGATTCTGTAGACCCCTTGAAAGTCTGATTACTAATTTGCGCGGCCATTTAACCTAAATGAGTAAGAAAATAAAAGGTAGAAGTGGGAAACACAAACATGCAAACATCTATACACTGCATTGCACACAAACAAATACACACAAGTAATAACAAAGATAAAACCTAATTCCACTTAGCCTGCCATGTTCTCTAGAGGCCCCATGACCAGCAGAATCCTTTCTCTTTTGCTTCATATTTGATCTTGCAATGCTTATCTTCTTCCCAAGAAACATTTTTTTGTTCTTTCTTACAGCTGCAACAAGGTTTGCATCATCGACAAAATCCAGAATCAATCAGAGGATATTATATATTAGAATGCAACGGTCCCATACAGATGCTCTACAGTTTAAAAGCAAGCTGGAACATGGGTAAATCTGTATGGGACTATGGTTGAGTCTCCTAAGCATATCACTTGCTAGCAAAATGAAAAAAATATGCTCTTAGACAGTTAGACTCTTTATACTTAGAAAATTAAGCAATTTTACCATAATTATGGAATTCAACGCTTCTGGAGGTTTATTTGAGACTACATCATCGTCTCTGGGAAGGACGTTCATCTTAAAACTAAAAGCGTAAGAACTAAATGATTTATTGACTGCATGAAAGGAAGAAATCAAATTGAAGTTTCAATGAGCACCCTTAAGAAGTTGGATCAAAGACAATGGACTGCAATTAGCAGTTTCTATCTCCTTGAAGCATTTAATTTAGTTTCTTAGGGCTAATTTCTGTGGTACAGTCTACATTATGCATACATATGTTGATGTTTAAAGGCCAGGTAATGTTAAATGAGGATTTGATTATAAGATTGATGTGCACATGGAAGGCCCTGTGGATAGCTTCCCCTTTTTCATTTGAAGCATAAAGCACAAAGAACATCGACAAATAATGAATGAGAGAAAGAGAGTCATACCCTTGACTTTCCGGTGAACTTGTCTTATAGAATTCGACCAGATTCAACCCCACCAACATCACTGAAGAATTTTTTCAGATCTTTAGAAGTTGCCTAAAAAAATTTTAAAACCATCAGAATTATCTCTCTCTATTTGCCTATCCAGCATTAAAAAGGAATAAAAAGCAATCTCTCTCTGAAGTACGAGAAAATCTCTACTTGCCCTAAAATTAAGGTTTGATAAAAATGTTGTACACTCGTCAGTGTATACTTTGGCTCTTCTAGTGGTGGAGTCTTCGATTTTCTGGTCATTTGGATGCTCTTGAAACTTAGGTTTTGTTTCTTCTACTTCGTTTTCTTCAGCTAAGTTCTATGTCATCCTTTTCTCTCCCATGAACTTTGTTTAGGTTTTGGGCAGTATTTTTCTACCGCTTAGCTGGAGACTATTAGTTAGTTATGTTTGAATCTGTTTCTCTTTCCCCTAACACTTTTCTTATGCGACTTCTCTTTTTGATCTATTAGCTCAAGAACAGATTTGGCTTCCTGCTGGAACCTAAATAGTTATAGCTCTTCCAAGCGGAGTGTAATCTGAGAAAGGCAACAAAGACAAGCATCTTTATGCATTAAGTTAAAATAGCAAGGATTGCATACATTCAATAAATACCAACCAGATGTATCATAATTCAGTAACATCTTTAACAATGTTACATAACAACTTGACTTAAAAGCTTAAATTGATAGTTAAGCATTCAAAAACCATACTTAAAATTTAACATAATCTCGTGAGCTGAACAGCCACAATCACAACCATAAATATAACATAAATACATACAAAGGTTTATAATCTAAATAAGAGCCTATTTGTTATAAATTTTAAATAGTATTTTATTTTGGGAAACAAGGAATATAAGGAATTTTATGAAAATAGTTTTTATTAAAATAAGTTGAAATGTTTTAAAAAGCAATGTTTTTGCATATAATCCTAAAAATTAGTGTACAATTAGAAAACAAGATAAATATCACTTCTCAGTCTTTATATAATTTTTAACTTCAAAAACAATTTTTAATACCAGATATATTTTCAAATATTTAAAATATTGAGATAAAGCTTTTAAAATTTTTAATTGTAACTTAGTTTTTTTAAATTATTTTTGAATCACAAACCAAACTGCCCAAATCTCATAAAGAGATTTAAAATACAAAATATATTTTCAAACATTTAAAATTTAGAGATAAAACTTTAAAAAATTTTAATTGCAACTTAGTTTTTCAAAATTATTTTCGAATTACAAACAAAACTGGCCCAAATCTCATATAGAGAGATTTAAACATGAAATCAGGAGAAAACAAATCTTGATAATCTTTTTATTTCAATAGCATCCAAAGGTAAGAATTCTTGCAATAAGATATGAGATTAATTTTTAAAGTGTTGAATCCTTATAGTTTATATGCTTAGGTTTTAAGAAGAAAAGGAAGTCTACCAAAGAGAGAGATTCTAGTGTGGAACTACCCAAGTTCAACATAAGTAAATCCAACCCTAGCCCTTGATTTGAGCAATAATGTGTAGAGAAATTTTTATATTTATTTTATATGCTTGAGTGTTGAGATTTGTTGATGGAATTGATGATGATTCATGGTTAGAATTCCACCATGAGGAGGGATGATTGTGTTTATAGAAATTGATGGAAGTTTAGATGAACTAAGAAAGAATTTGAGTAGAGTTATGGAGTGTATTTTCTTGACCAGGTTTGAAGTTGTTTTTAGGGAGCTTTGTTCCAAAGTTTTGGTGGTTAGAGATTGTTATGGAAGTGTAATCACCTTAGTGCTTTATTTGTGCAAACAAAGTGTTTGATGAAATTTCATAAAGAAGTGCATGTATGAGAATGTTGATTTTTCTTTTTTATATGAGTTTGTAGATGGTAGAGAAAGTAGAGAATGATATGTTTACATGCCATTTTGCGTTTTTGCATTAATCATTTGAATTAAGAAAGAACAATAAGAAAAGCCCATCTACATGCATACATGCATATAAGAATATTAAAGAGCAAAGAAAGAAAAGAGAATTATTAGAGAAAAGAAATTGAATAGTAATTTCTATAAGAAAGATAAAAGAAAAGATGGTTGTTGCGATGGGGAACTCATGAGTGATAAGAAGAAGAATATTCCCACATGTATGCCGCCTTTAGTGAGTGGCCTAAGAAGAAGAAGAACTTATACAGTCTGTAAGAGTGCTTGTAGATGAGGACTGTACTCACTCACATGGCCAAGGTTCCGAATCCATGCCTCAACCGAGTCTGATTGGCAAAGAATAAGAAAGGCAAGAATAGAAAAAAAGAAAGAATAGAAAGAAAAGAAAAGAAAAGAAAGAAGAGAAAAGAAAGAATAGAAAGAATAGAATGAAAGAAAGAAGAAAAATGGAGAAAGAAAGAAACACAGAAAAGAAAGAAAAGCAGAATAATAAATGGAAAAACAGAAAGAAAAATGCACATCCTATGCATTTGTGCATTTCCATCATACTTATGCATGATACCATGCTTACTATCATGAGTAGTGAGAAATTAGAAATAAAGAAAGAATGGAGAGAATTAGAAATAGAGAAAGAACAAAGAAAGAACCGAGAAGAATAGAAAAGTGTGACGTAAGAAAAGAAATTCAGAACATGAGCAACGGAGATAGAAGGGTATCATAGCAGATTTAATTACTGAGCAGTTAGTGCTCACTCCGTTGATTTCTTTGTTTTTGTAGGAAATAGGTGAGAAGCGGTTAGATGGAACGTCAAGAGTGGAGGAGAATGGCACTACGGCCCATTGTTTTTTAGTTTATGTATATGACACTTTTATTGATGTAAGGAAATTTTGGGCCCACTATTTTGTACTTAAATACATATATAATTTCTATGATATATTTAGTGACTTTATATTATATTTTCCAAAGTCTACTAGCGAGAAAGAGTTACTACAATTTTCAAACTCTTTTACATGAAATAAGTTGCAACATTTATGTTGAAATTTTCTCTATATGGGGGTTTGACGGTGGTGGTGATAAGCTACATGTGTGGCCATGTAGCATTAGTTGATTGGTTGGGGGCACTATATTGATGGTTTGTTGTTAGAAGGCTGGATAACATAATCTTCAAAGAATCAATCAAAGCTTCCATATATTTGCAATCTAAGAGCCAGAGGGCTCTCATCACTATATATATAGTTTATCACCCCCACGTATTAGCTTCATAAAGCTAAAGGATAAGGCCCACCAATCCCCCATCTTTTGAGAATTATATTGATCTTCTAAGGAATTCAATTTATGGGGTTAATTTGGTGACATGTTATTATTTCATCTTCATTTCAATTCGGCTGAGACTTATTGGTCAACAATGGCCAAGATATGACCGTCGTCAACTGCCAGATCTTTGGCTATAGATCTAACCGGAAACGACAAGATCAATGCAAGATCGACCAAATTTAGTCGGTCATATGCAAGTCTGACAACTTCTGGCCATCGTCTGGCGGTGGCGACTAGCTACCAACAATCATTTGGGTGAGTGGGGGTGTTTTTGTTAATTTATAAACTTTTATTGTGGAAGTATTTAGGCAAATTAACAAATATAATCATAATCATATCTTATTTGATTAAATCATATCCTATCCTTTTTAGAATAGAATAATATTCAAAAAAATGTAACAAACTATTTTGTGTGATGTATGCTCATTCAATTAATTATTGAGAGTCTATATGTCACATGTGTTAATGTTGACGTTTTTGATTGGATGGATAAACGTTGCAAAAATATATACATATTTTCAAGGTGCCATGTTACGTATGCTCAAACTTATTATTAGTTTGACATGTAAACATAATTGTGTTTGTTTCCTTATTCCTAACATATCCTATTCAAAATGCATGTTTTTTTCATTGTTCCCAAAATCTAATCCTCTATTCAACTCAAAATATTTAACTTTTTTAACCCCTTAGGTTTGTTAATTTAACTAAACACGCAACAATAAAAAATTATAAATTGACAAAAACACCTCCACCCACCCACATATTCCTGACAGAGTCGGCCACCACCGCTAGCATTTAATGGGTGGGTGGGGGTGTTTTTCTTAATTTTAAAACTTTTATTGTAGGGGATGTTTAACTAAATTAATAAATATAGGGGATTAAAAAATAATCTTACCAAACACGTTTTCAAATTCAAATCTTATCCCCGTAATAATAACTCAACTTAACTTTTTCAAAAATACTACTCAAAATAATAAAACAAACACACTCTAGATATTCTTTTAGAAGCAAAGTTGATTAATTTAGTAAAGATTGGCTCACACTCACTTACAAACTTTCTGTCACAACCTTGATATAGTAGTTTGTAACTGATCAACTCATAATTAGGTAGGCGAGATCCACTGCAAGCAGTCATGACCCATTTGCGAGCGGACCAATTACGAGCTATCACGTCGGGGTTGTGAGAGAAAGTCTATGAGATTGGGTTGTAAGTGTAGTATTGCTTGATTAATTGTATCATGTATATTCTTTTTTAATATCAAAATTTCTTCAAAAAATAATGAAAAACCTCATTAAAAGCATTTGAAAAAAAGTCCTTTCATAATTTGGATATGGATTATGAATTCATAAATAGATATATAAAATCCTATATCATTTGAAATCATGAATGTTTTTGCCTTTTGAATAAAGGCAGATTTGAGTTCAATATTGAATTTGACCTAATCCATAATTAGGTTGGATTGCATTTAATACAATTTATCTATTTGAAGCTGTCAGGTGAGACGAGACCAGCCGCTTGTGAGTAGCTTGAACACTCTTTACCAGTAATTCGAGATATGTCAATTCAAGTAGCTACATGAGCGACCTTTGAAGCCAGGTCTGCAACATATCATAATCATATGATCTATCTACTATTCTGCAGAAAATAGCTAACCTCCATGTTAAAAACAATACACCCTTTAAATAGTTTCAGCAAAAATATAATTACATCTAAACCCTATAGGTTTCAGATAAATAAGTTTTATCCCACTCTCATTTCCAGTGAGATGTATTATCTAACCCTCAACACCCAAAATTTTAAGCCAATTTGAACCCTCGATAGATAATCCATAAACAGCGCCACTGAAATGATGCTCAAGAGCTTGATTCGTCGTTTTTCTTCTTCTCCTTCTTCATTCACAAAAGCAGGTAAAGTGATTACAACTATACCACAAGATTTAGTACTTAAAGTAACCCAGCTTCAGAAATTCCTTCAAAAAGATTGTAAAGAAGGTAACATCACTGTTGGTGAAGCACGCTATTTCTTTTGTTTAATGATTCATATGCAACCCAAACCATCGATTTCATCATTCAACCGGTTGTTTGGAGCTCTTGCTAAGAAGAAGTTTTATAAAGACGCTATTTTGCTTTACAAGCGATTGGGTTCAATGGGTTGTTACCTGATTTAATTACTTTAAATATTTTGATTAGTTGTTTTTGTAATGTGGGTTGAGTTTGTGATGGTTTTGCTATTTTTTGGAGGATTTTGAGTTGGGGTTATAATCCAGATGTTGCGACTTTTAATTCTTTGATTAAAGGTTTGTGTTTGGAAAATAGGAGTTTGGAGACTATGGAGTTGTTCAAGAAAATGGCTGTGCTTAGGGTCAGGCCTGATATTTTTTCTTATGGAAGTATTATCAATGGTCTTTGCAAAGATGGTTTGGTAGATAAGGCGAAAGAATTGTTTTTGCAAATGGAGAGTGGAGGAATTAAGCCAAATGTGGTTGTTTGTACTTTGTGAGAAATTTGGAGGGGACTAAATGCTTGTTTTTTTAAATGGCGGATCAAGGTTTACAGCCTAATTTACTCACGTAAAATACAATCATAAGTGGGTTTTGCAAGGAGGGGAAGATAGAGGAAGCTAATGGGTTGATGGAAATGATTATTCAAAAAGGTTTTCAACCTAATGTGGTGAGTTTCAATTCAATGATAAATGGGCTTTGCAAGGAGGGGAAGATGGAGGAAGCTAATAGGTTGTTGGAATTGATGATTCAAAGAGGTTTGCAACCTAATGTGGTTATGTTTACTACAATGATAAGTGTGCTTTGCAAGGAGGGGAAGACGGAGGAAGCTCATGGGTTTTGGAATTGATGATTCAAAGAGGTTTGCAACCTAATGTGGTTACGTTTACAACAATGATAAATGGGCTTTGCAAGAAGGGGAAGACGGAGGAAGCTAATGGGTTTTGGAATTGATGATTCAAAGAGGCTTGCAACCTAATGTGGTGACTTTTAATACAATGATAAATGGGTTTTGCAAGGAAGGGAAGATGGAGGAAGCTAATGGGTTGTTGGAATTGATGAATCAAAGAGGTTTGGAGCCTAATTTCGTGACATTTACTACAATGATAAATTGGCTTTGCAAAGAGCAGAAGATGGAGGAAGCTAATGGGTTGTTGGAATTGATGATTCAAAGAGGTTTGCAGCCTGATGTGGTGACGTTTAATTCAATGATTAATGAGCTTTGCAAAGAGGGGAAGATGGAGGACTAATGGGTTGCTGGAATTGATGATTCAAAGAGGTTTGCAGCCTAAAGTGGTGACGTTTAATTCAACAATAAATGGGCTTTGCAAGGAGGGGGAGGTGGAGGAAGCTAACGGGTTGTTGGAATTGACGAGTCAAAAAGGTTTGCAGCCTAATCTGGTGACGTTTAATACAATGATTAGTGGGCTTTCCAAAGATGGGAAGATTGAGGAAGCTAATGGGTTGATGGAATTGATGATTCAAAGAGGTTTGCAACCTAATGTGGTGATTTTTAATTCAATGATAGATGGGCTTCGCATGGAGGGGACGATGGAGGAAACTAATAGTTTGTTGGAATTGATGAGTGAAAGAGGTTTGCAGCCTAATGTGGTGACTTTTAATACAATGATAAAGGGGCTTTGCAAGGAGGGGAAGATGGAGGAAGCTAATGGGATGATGGAATTGATGATTCAAAGAGGATTGCAGCCTAATGTGGTGACTTTTAATACAATGATGAATGGACTTTGCAAGGAATGGAAGATGGAGGAAGCTAATGGGATGATGATTCAAAGAGGATTGCTGACTTAATTTGTTAATTCAATGATAAATGGGTTTTGCAAGGAAGGGGAGATAGAGGAAGCTAATGGGATGATGGAATTGATGATTCAAAGAGGTTTGCAGCCTGATGTGGTGACATTTAATACAATGATAAATGGGCTTTGCAAGGAGGGGAAGATTGAGGAAGCTAATGGGTTGTTTGAATTAATGAGTCAGAGATGTTTGTAGCCTGATGTGGTGACATTTACTACAATGATAAATGGGCTTTGCAAGGAGGGGAAGATGGAGGAAGCTAATGCATACTTGAAATTGATGATCCAAAGAGGTTGGCAGCCTAATGTGGTGACTTTTACTGTAATGATAAGTAGGCTTTTTAAGGAGGGGAAGATGGAAGAAGCTAATGGGTTGTTGAAATTGATGAGTCAAAGAGGTTTGGAGCCTAATGTGGTGTCTTTTACTACAATGATAAATAGGCTTTGGAAGGAGGGCAAGATGGAGGAAGCTAATGGGTTGTTGGAATTGATGAGTCAAAGAGGTTTGCAGCCTATCATCTAATCTTCTAGTCTTGAACTTTATAAGGACCTATAGGCTGATTTTGTATCTTTATATGTTGCATCCTTCAATCATATGTCTTGACATATACCCCTTTATATATATATATATATATATATATATATATATATATATATATATATATATATATATATATATATATTTTATTTTCTTATTTCAATTTGTTGTTGCTCATCTGAATTCTCACTCTATTGTTTTTAACTCTTCTGTTTGCAATGAGTTCTAGATATTCTGAGAGTATATACCATGAGGCAAAGATGGCACTTGATACTTTTGCAAATATCTGCCACTTTGTGTCTAACCGTGAAGGAAAATTTTAAGATAGCCATTGAGGAAATAGACTTTTTTTTTTTCCTTTTTTTAAATGTTGTTTTACCAAAATTCTCTCAAAGCATGAACCTAGAAGTCCAACATCCAATGGTTATTTTTGCTTTGATGGACGTTGTCTAACTTTTTGTTTGCTCAAATACTATTATATCATTTTTCTTCCACAATGCATGTCTTGACAAGTTAGATATATATGTGGCATACTCTGTTTACTTAAGTTCTTTAGTGGTGAATGTATACTTCCATAGGTATGATTTTCCTTTCCCAAATGAAGTTGTATTTCAGTTTTTCATTATCAAGAATGTAAATTTGCACATATCATGTATTTCAGGGATTCGTTCCTCGCTTTGTATGATAAGGTAGTATAGGAATCTCATCGCGTCTTGTTTTACATCAGGAGAATTCTTATTTCTTATATGACTTTCAGTATCTTGGAATATGGTAGAATTTTTAATATAATTTTAGAGCTACTATAGTTTTAATCCTTTTCCTATTTTTCAAAGTCGAATGCTGATTTATGTTCCAAGCATTGAGCCTGTTTAAGATTTCTGATGCCATAAAATTTATAGGCTTCTCCAATGAAGATATCTGAAGCAAAATGGTAGGATCATTTGATAATGACGTGCCAAAGATCTCAAGGCATTGACATTTTCTTGATCCAACCAAAGGTAAATGTGTTTTGATATGTTTAACATTGACCAAGGGTTATCAAGAATATCCATCAATCAAAAGAAAGCAACATTAGAACTAATTACTAATTACTGTTCCAAGAGTTGATTTCTAAAGATTTGATCTCAATTTCATTGAAGCTTTGCTTATATGATTCCTGTGTGAAGCATCTAAGCATGCCTATTTTAGTTGATGAAAGGGCAGAGGCTATGAGATATATTATAAAGATAAAAAGCATTTTAGGCTGAAGTGAGTACTGAGTACAGTTTGGAAAATCTTTTAGTTGAACCAGGCTACAAATTTTTGGTTGAAATTGGCATGTCTGGTGTGGAAGGAGCATCTGAGCAGGGTATTTTAGTTGATGAAAGAGTTGTTGCCATGAAGAGACTAGGGATATATTCTGAGGAGAAGAAACATTTTAGGTAGAAGTAAGTACAATTTGGAAACTCGTTTACATGAACCAGTCTGGTGTGGTGGAAGATAGAAACGTGAGACTAGCAATGGATTCAATAGTCAAGGCTCTTTCAGAATCAGAAGCTAAACTGAAATCAATTGTGTGGAAAGTTAATACCTGCAATATTTGAGCTATAAGTTTGTTTTTGTTAGAATGATTACCAGGATGAACAGTTTGATCATATAAAAGATTAATTCATAGGATTGTATTACAGGAGAGGGGAATCGGTTACTTTGTGCTTTGTTAATCACAGTCAGGAGTTCCTAAACCTTATGGATTTGTTTTTAAGCTTTAAATGAACATCCTTCGCTTGAAACACGTTTACTTAGTTCAAATGATCCAAGGTTTACAAACTAGTTCGAACACTCAATTGCCGGTAATGCAAGGTATGTCAATTCAAGGAGCTACATATTTGATTGCAAAATTACATGAATAAAATTTGATGCCTTGTCTACAACATTAAAAAAAGAAAAAAAAACAACAAAATAGTTTTTGTTGTTCTTCATCATATCATAATCATATGATCTATCCAAAAGGTTACAGAAATAGCTATCCATGTCACGTATAATACACCCTCTAAATAATTTCAAAAAAAAAATATAATCCCAAAGTTTTAAAAACAACAAAATCCACCCTCAAAAGTTGAAAGCACAAACGTATCATAAGAGTAATTTCTCTTGTTTTTGAAACTGATGGGGTTTACTCTTAACCATCAAATCCATAAGTCTCCACAAATAACTATATGAGCAATTCTTTTGTGTATTTGCTTTGCTAGAATATAAATAGACTTGACTTTTATTTTGTGGGTTTGGCTACTGTTTGTTGATATTTTTCTGGGTTGACTCTTGAGTGTTATTGCTATTATTGTTGTGGTTTGATTGAGTGTTGGAAGGTATCTGTCAGATTCAGGTCAAACTTCGATACAATCTCTGGAATAATGATATTTATTTTCTATCTTCATTGTTCGTTCTGCTTTGAAAGTTTTAGAGAAGTTATTTTCTATCTTCAGAATCAGTCAAAGTAATGAACTTCTGGTGTATTATAAATCTATTTCATGAATTTTTGTTCCTCAAAAGCTGGTATAAATCATTCAAAATTCCGCTGTGGTGCTTTGTATTCATGACATGAGTATGAATTATGTGTCTCAATGAATGAATGTGTCAATTATGGATTTTTGTGTACCTTGGAAAATGTGTATTGACAAATCTTTGATGTATGATGACTTTATTTGGTGAAATTGTCATCAAAAGTTGTTATAATCATTCCACTTAATCTTCATTTTTGTACTGGTCACACAAACCAATTCAATTGCTCATATCTCATAGCCATCCTATGCCAGACTCATTGTTTTGTTGTAATCACCATATCGATTGCTAGTATACGTGAACAAATGTAATCCTAAAATTTTTGGATAACCAAAAAACTCTCACACTTATTTCAAAATACACAAGTGGGTTTATGCTATAAAAAGAAGCAAACTAGTTATATCACAATCATATGATCTTATGGATAGGTAAATACATAAACACTCTATAGTTATCCAAAAATCAATAAATCCCCTAAAGTTTAAAACTAACACAAAATGCACCTAGAGTACTGTAACAACTTCTTTCTACTATCATATTCATAAAATATATTACTAAAAAGACAAGTATATTTATCAAAATAGTTGGGCCCAAAAATTACTTTACTTAATATATACATTCTTTACATAGTACAGTATCATTTGTACAAAAAGTCTCTCAAAAACAGTGGACAATGCAGCCAAGTCTCCCTGCTTGCCAACGTCCATCCGACCACGTCCTCACCTATGTCCTGTAAAAACATAGAAAACAACAGAGTGAGCACAAAGATGCTCAGTAAGTAAATCCTCTACTCCATAGTCCCCGTGTATTACTCTTCAATTCTTTTCTTACTCTTGTCACTTTCTCTTATTCACTCTCTCTTGTTCTTTCTCTACTTCTAGCTCTCACTATTCTTTTCTTTCTTTCTTTTCTCATCACCCAAGGAGAATACCATAATAACATGCATGGATGAGATGCACATGCATTAAAGCATAACAATGCATTTTCTTTCTTTTCTTTTCTTTCTATTCTTTTCTCATGTTTTCTTATTCTTTCTTATTCTTTCTTATTCTTTGCCGATCGGTCTTGGTTAATGCATGGATTCGGAACCCTTAGTCATGTAAGTGTACTCTCTCTCGTATATAGCCCTCATCCGCATGTATTCTCATGGCTATACGAATTCTTTTTCTCATTCTCATTCCACTCTCTCATGGCGGAGACCGCTCTCTCATGGCTGTTACATGCAGTTAATTTCTACACTCACGGGCTCCCCATCACACAACCTATTCTCTTTTCTCTTTTTTAGCACTTCTCTAGTGCTAACTCTTTCTTTCTCTTATTATAAGAGAATTTGTTCTTTTCTTTATCTCTATTCTTAGAGTGTTTCTTTCTCATTTCTCATATTTCTTTCTTTGGTGATTATTCAAATAAACATATGCATATGGATGGCTCATGCCTAAAATCTTTCTTACATGCATTCATGAAATGAAAATATGCTATGTTGCATAAAGTAAGGTTCTCTATGTCTACTCATGTTTCTCTTAGGCATTTTATCAAACAATATGTGTGCATACATAAACTCTACTCTAACTATAATTCTACTCCTTTCTTAACCATCCAAAATTGGAGTTCAACTCCTTTAAATCATCACACATCCTGCAAAGAAAACACACTTCAAATATTCCTCTCAAAATTCTTTCAATTCTATCTATACTTCTACCAACTTTATCAACACAATCCACCATTCTCATGGTGGAATTCTCTTCATAAATCAACAATTAACTCATTCATAAATCCATCAATACATTACAAACATAAAAACTCAATCAATTAATCATATAGAAATCTCTATACATCATTCAATCATGCAAATTATACTTAGGTGGATTTACTTACCTTAAACTCAAGTAGAATCCACTTAAGCTCTCCACTCTTGATGGCTTGATACTTTCTCTTAAACCTTAAACACAAACTTAGCAAGGATCCTACTTTTACTCCAATAAAATTCACATCTAAAGTAAGGATTCTTACCTTTAAGTGCTTAGGATCAACTTGTAGTAAAAAACCCTCCAAAAATCCTTGGAAAGTTGAATGAAAATTTGAGAGAATTTAAGGATGAAAGAGGCGGTGGAAAGAAAAGAATGAAAAGGTTTCTAAAGCTAAACCCTTAATAACTCATATTTTTCTTCCCTCTTTCCCATCTTACCCTTACTCTTTCTAAGGAATTCCATCTTTGTCCTTTAATTCTTTGCAATTGCACCCCTAAATAAACTATTCTCCATGCAATTTCCTTGCATTTCAATCCCCACTTTTCCTGCTAATTAGGGGTAGAATGGTTATTGTGCCCCAAAGGAAGAATTCTCTAAAAACTCAAGGAAATTTCAGCTGAGTCTTCGCCACGGCGAAGCTATTTCTTTGCCCCGGCGAAAACTTACAGTAGCTACACCATGGGTTATAGCACCTTTTCGCCGCGGCGAAGCTTCTTCGTCGCCCCGGCGAAGACTGTAACATCAAGATTTCGCCAAGTCTTTACAATTTTCAAGGCAACCACTCAACCAGACCAAACAATTAACAACATACAAACTCAAATGAGAGTAAATCAATAAACATTCAAGCCATTCATCAAATCTTAACTACGTACCTCAACCGGGGCGTTACAAATACAAATATTTCACCCACCACCAGAGCCAATGATTTTACTTTAAACAACTGGATCAACTCATTGATTGAGACATGAGCAGATAACATAAAGAAATGGCAAAGTGGTCTCATTACATTAAATAGAGAAATGAGAGAGGGACTGAAAGGCTCAATTTTTATTATAATTTTGCTTCTTTTAACAGACCACCGGTGCTTGGATAATTACATATGTACCCTACGGGTTTCCCATAAATACATTTCATCCCACACTCATTTCCCGTGAGATTGTATTATTTAAACCACAAAACTTAGCCACTTTGAATTGAACCCTAGATAATCCATAAACGCCTCTACTCAAATGGCGTTCAAAACCTTTCTTCATCGTTGTTCTTCTTCTTTTGAAACCAAAATCCGATCTTTGTTCACAAATACATGTAAAGTGACTACAACTATACCACTAGATTCAGTACATAACATTGAAGAGGAAGTGAGGCTTGATAAATTCATTCAAAAGAATTGTAAACAAGGTAATATCACTTTTGATGAAGCACGCTATTTCGTTTGTTTAATGATTCATATGCAACCCAAATCACTAATTTCATCATTCAATCGATTGTTTGGAGCTCTTGCTAGGAAGAAGTTTTATGAAGACGTTACTTTGCTTTACAAACAAGCTGATTCAATGGGGTTGATGCCAGATTGATTAATTATTTTTGTAGCATGGGTCGAGTTTCTGATGGTTTTGTTGTTTTCAGGAGGATTTTGAAGTGGGGTTTTAGCCCAAATGTTATTACTTTGACTTCTTTGTTTAAAGGTTTGTGTTTTGAGAATAGAGGTATGAAGGCTAATGAGTTGTTCGAATTGATGAGTCATAGAGGTTTGCAGCCTGATTTGGTGACTTTTAATACATTGATAAATGGGTTTTGCAAGGAAGGGAAGACGAAGCAAGCTAATGGATTGTTGGAATTGATGAATCAAAGAGGTTTGTAGCCTAATTTGGTGACTTTTAATACAATGATAAATGGGCTGTGAAAGGTGGCAAAGATGGAGGATGTAACAACTGCTGAAAACTAGTACAATGCATGCATAATAACAATAGAAAATTGGGCCCAAAAACTTTCTTTTCATTATAAGTCATATGTCTTTTATACACAAAGAGTATTGTTTACAAAAGTCATTTTAGAAGACAAAACAGGGGAAACAGTGTAGCTATTGCTCCTCGTTTGCCGATGCCCCTCCGACTGCATCAACACCTCGATCCTGCACCCATGAAGGAAAATAACGGGGTGAGCACAAAATAATGCTCAGTAAGTAAAACCCTCTATCTGTCTGTCCCCGTATGTATTACACTTAATTCTTTCCTTATACTATTTCTGTTTCTATTTCTGTTTCTACTAAATGTCATGGCCTCATTTTACCGGAGGTACGGTCGGATGGCGTTCACACAGTACCATCTCACTCTCCATGACTATCGGGTGGAATTCACACAGTACCAACCCATTCTTAGTGACTACCGAGTGGGGATCACGAAGCACCTACTCAGTTTTCGTAACTATCGGGTGGAGACCACCTAGCACCTACTCGTTTCTCATGACTTTTGGGTAACGATCACCAAGCATTAACCTGTCTCTAATCACTGTCGGATGATGATCACAAAGCATCAACCCACCTCTAATAAATGCCGGATGATGATCACAAAGCATCAACCCTTTCTCTAATGACTAACCGGGTGGGGATCACAAAGCATCCACCCGTTTCTACTACTTATCGGGTGACAATCACAAAGCATCGACCCATCTCTAAGGGCTGTTCGGGTGGTGATCACAAAGCATCAACCCGATTCCCATAACTGTCGGGTGATGATCACAAAGCATCAACCCATCTCTACTACTCTTCTAATTCACTCTATTCTAGCATTTTTCATTCTCTCTACCCTTAGAGTAGTTGCATCCACCAAGTTCTCTACTCATAGAGTAATTGCATACACAAAGTTTCCTACTCTTTCTTAGGTCACTTCTCAATGCACAATTAGTGCCTATGGATGGTTCATCTCCACTAATGCACTTATGAAATGCCAACATGCAATGTTGCAAGAATTAAGGTTCACTACTCATACTCAAACCTCTACTAGGCATTTCATCAAACAACTCAAGTGCATCATAAAACTCTACTATAGCAATGATTCTAAATCTTTCTCTAACCATCCAAAATGGGGAGAAACCCCTTCACATAGCCACAAAACCTGCCAAAGAAAGACACTTCCAAAAAGGGTTCCACAATACCCTTTCAATTCCATCTCAAACTACCTTTCCAACCCACAACTCATTTCTTATATTTGAAAGGTATAAACAATCACAAAGCACTAGAAATCTCTATTTAAGCCTCAATAACATGGCATATCACATGTATATCACATACATACATCATTGCTAGCAAAACCCTAATCAAGAAAATTCTAAAATCTCAACTTGGGTTGGGATTTACTTACCTTGTTATGAAGAGACTTCACTAACTCTTCCTTTCACTTGGTTTGCTTGACTTCTTCTCTACTCTTAACCAAAAGAACAAAACCCTCAATAGTCAATAGATACTAAAACTCACAAAGTTTCACAACCAAAGTAGGAATCCTTACCTTAGGAAGCCTTAGGTTGATTTTCTACCCCAAATCACTTCAAAAACCCTTTAAAACTCCTTGATCAAAAGAAAGAGAGGTTGAGAGGAAACAAGAGAGGAGAGTTGCGTTTGAGAAGAAGAATGAAGGGTTTGCTAATTCTTAATTCCTTTTAATGAAATTTATACACAAGCATTCCCATTTTGCCCTTACTCTTCTTTAGGAATTCTATCTATATCCTTTGATTCATTACAAACACACCCCCATATCAACATATTCTCCATGAAATTTCCTTACAATTTACTCCCCACTTTTCCTGCTAATTAGGGGTAGAATGGTCAAATTGCCTTTAAGGAAGAAAATATCCAAAACTTAATAAACATTTTGGTCGGCCTGTCGCCGCGGCGAAACTATCCAGAGAGTTTCCCCGCGGTTTCAACACCTCTTCGCCACGGCAGGATTCTTCTTCGCCCCGGCGAAGCTTGGCACACTGAACTTCTTCTATTTTCAACAAATTACAGGGCAAGCATTCAACACAACACTCAATCAAACAATATTACCAAGAAACCAACTCAATAAGAACAAAAGAAGAAACAACAACTACGTACCTCAAGTGGGGCGTTACAGAGGAAGCTAATGGGTTTTTGGAATTAATGAGTAAAGGAGGTTTGCAGCCTGATGTGGTGACATTTACTACAATGATAAGTGGGCTTTGTCAAGAGGGGAAGATGGAGGAAGGTAATGGGTTGATGGAATTGATGAGTCAAAGAGTTTGCAGCTTGATGTGGTGACATTTAATTCAATGATTAATGGGCTTTGCAAAGAGGGGAAGATGGAGGAAGCTAATGGGTTGATGGAATTGATGAGTCAAAGAGGTTTGGAGCCTAATGTGGTGACGTTTAATACAATGATAAATGGGTTTTGTAGGGAGGGGAAGATGGAGAAAGCTAATAGGTTGTTGGAATTGATGATTGAAAGAGGTTTGCAGCCTAGTATGGTGACGTTCACTACAATGATAAGTAGGCTTTGCGAGGTGGGGAAGATGGAGGAAGCTAATGGGTTGTTGGAATTGATGAGTAGAAGAGGTTTGTAGCTTGATGTGGTGATGTTTTATTCAATGATTAATGGGCTTTGTAAAGAGGGGAAGATGGAGTAAGCTAATCGGCTAATGGAATTGATGAGTCAAAGACGTTCTCAACCTAATGTGGTGACTTTTAATACAATGATAAATGGGCTTTGCAAGGTGAGGAAGATGGAGGAACCTAATGGGTTGTTTGAATTGATGAATCAAAGAGGTTTGCAACCTGATGTGGTGATGTTCACTACATTGATAAGTGGGCTTTGTGAGGTAGGGAAGATGGAGGAAGCTAATAGGTTTTTGGAATTTTGAATCAGGGAGGTTTGCAGCCTAATTTGGTGACTTTTAATATAATGATAAACGGGCTTTGCAAGGAATGGAAGATGGAGGAAGCTAATAGGTTGTTGGAATTGATGGGTCGAAGAGGTTTGCAGCCTAATGTGGTGACGTTTAATTCAATGATTAATGGGCTTTGCAAAGAGGGGAAGATGGAGGAAGCTAATGGGCTGATGGAATTGATAAGTCAAAGAGGTTTGCAGCCTAACGTCATGACTTTTAATACAATGATAAATGGGCTTTGCAAGGTGGGGAAGATGGTGGAAGCTAATAGGTATTTTGAATTGATGAGTCAAAAAGGTTTGCAGCCTTATGTGGTGACGTTCACTATAATCATAAGTGGGCTTTGCGAGGTGGGGAAGATGGAGGAAGCTAATGGGTTGTTTGAATTGATGAATCAAAGAGGTTTGTAGCCTGATGTGGTGATGTTCACTATAATGATAAGTGGGCTTTGTGAGGTGGGAAGATGGAGGAAGCTAATGGGTTGTTGGAGTTGACGAGTCAAAGGTATATGGCAAAGTTGAATTATCAAACATTTCAAATTGACATATGTTCAAATACAAAACCAGATTTAGCTTAATTTTTCTATAAGTTACAATAAAGATCAAATGTTAGAGAGATTAGTATCTTCAAAAAACTCATCTAAAAGTTTGAGAAGATTCAAGTATTATCTCTAAATAATTTAAGCTAAATATAATCCCCATAGTTTTAAAAATAACAAAATCCACCCTAGAAAGTTGAAAGTACAAAATATCATGAGAGTAATTTCTCTTGTATCTAAAACTGATGGGGTTTCTTCTAACGATCCATAACCACTATCAAATCATATGATTGAAATCCAAATGACTCAACAACTTAAAAAACCCTCATAATTATCTCAAAAACCAATAAAACCCTTAAAAATTAAAAACTAACACAAACCACTCCAAAAAGTACAAGTATTTCACATTTCATTCAGCTAACACCAAGGTGACATAATTTAGTTAAATAACTTGTTCAACACACACAGGTGGGTTTATGTAATAGAAAGAAGCAAACTAGTTATATCACAATCATATGATATGAATCCAAAAGGTAAAGAAATAAACACTTTGTAGCCAAAAATAAATAAAACCCCTAAAGTTTAAAAACTACCATAAAATACACCTAGAGTACAAATGTTTTAGAGGTCCATTCTAAACATTTCACCCATCACCAGAGCCACTGAGTTTACTTAAACAACTAGATCAAGTCACACGCAAGTAGGTTTATGTTAATGCAATAGAAGAAACCTGAAAAGAAAAGAGAAGAAAAATGTATCTTTAAGCTAATAGAGAAGGTGTTGGGGTTGAGAGGAGGATCCATTTAGACTTTACAAACAGAAGAGAAAAAAAAATGAATGAAAGTTTTATGAAGAAAGGACATTGAGTAGTGATGAATTCTATGAAAAGTAATTTTTTAAAATATTAGAAAAAAATAACAAAGTGGGAAGTTTCTGTTGTTGGTACTTGGTAATTTATTTGAAGCAATGGTGGAAGAGAGGGAAAGCTGGACTGATTGTGATAGGAACAAACAACTATGATTTATTAAAAAAAACTAGATAGAAAGCCCGTGCAATGTTTATAGAATTCTTTTTACATTATTATTAATTGTTTGTCTGGCATTAAATTATTTGTATCTAAGTTAATTTTATTTTGAATTGATAATTAAAGAAATAAATAATAAAAATATTATATACCAAATAATAAGTATTAAATTTATAACAATTTTAAATATATATTTAATGTTGGTGTAAAGATTCTGGACAGGTTCTAATAGTTGTATCTCCACCCATTTGACACATAAAACAAACTCCTTGTTCTTGACCTTCTTTCTTTATCTTTTTCTTTCTTAAAATAATAGTAATAAATTGAAGTTCCTGGCCAAGTCTTCTCATATTGCATTGCACCACAAAATCGTTTAACTCTTTGTAGTAAAATTACTCGTACCAAAAATTTTTAAGCTATATATCTATCAACTTAACTATCCAAAAACAAATGAACAACTTTCTTACTTTAGCATAGAAAACATATGTAATTCAATCTAACTTCAGCAAATCAATCTTATTATCTCAATCTATCATTTTCTCTTCTTTTATTAAGAAGAGAACCTTGGAATTTGAGTACTTGAGTTTAGGTTGGTAAACATGGCACTCAACTGAAATAGCCGCGAATATTATAATACCACTAAGCAAGGCTAACCCCAATCCTAAACTAGTAACAACCATGGATTTTGGACATCGTTTAGATACACTTCTCCTTTGTAAAAATGTCAGTTTCTCTAGAAGACCTGTTTCTGAAGTTGCCAAAGCCAACCCTTATGTGTAAAGACCAAGGAAAATGTGCCATGGCAATACACTAATTCTTGATTTTAATCAAAGTAACTGCAACATTGTTATACTATTCTCTCTAGTGTTATGTAATACCAAAATTAATCTTAATTTCTGTAAAGTTTATACACCATCCCGACAAAATTTGTTGTACAATAAAACTTTGTTTGCTCCTCCTGGATTTCTTCTCTTTTCGGTAAGTTATTTGCAATTGTCATGTTTCAACAACCAAATTTCACAAAATCTCATACTTCAATTATTCAGTATACTCCAACAATATCTGTGCACACCAAACACATAATTAGCTTCCAACGATCCAGTAACTTTAAAGATCAAATTCAAGTTATATGTGATTTTAACACTCCTAACTTGTGATATTTGCAAGACTTGGAACTGAATTTGATGAGTCTATGGACTAAAAATCAGGCCTTTCTAGCTCAAATCAATCTAATTCTGAAATTTAAAACCACGAAAGCTGGAAATTTGAGAAATCCAGTTCTCTATAGCTATAAAAATGATAGATCTCTTCTTTACAGCCACCAATTGAGCAATAAATAAATGAAATAGAACAATTAAGAATGATACTAACAGAAGTCACAAAGTAAGATGATATCCAGATAAAGTCACAAAAGCATAGCACAGTATAGTCACTTGGGTGGTTTCAAGATTCATGGTAAAGATTGCTTCTTGAAAATTACCAAGAAACGAATCCATGATTAGAGCACCTAATATCATTAAAACACCAATCATACTGAAATTTGGTGAAGTTTGTGCATCTGCTAACATAAAAAGAATCAACCCCACAACTAAAAGTATTGCAGATACATATTCATGAACTGGGTATTTTCGTCTGAGGCCCGGTATGAATGTGCCCATGACCATTACAGGCAAAACCTGAGACGACAAAATAAATTTCCAATTATAGCGAGATCTCGTTTACTTGATTCACATTGCAAGAGTCAATGAGCTAATTTTAATCATTTACACCAGTATAGATTAAGAGATCTAATTTGACTATCAAACAAAAACCGAAGTTATCAAAACGTCTAGTAAGGAAAATCGTTATTTTTTTCAACAAGAAATTAAAAAAGTAATGGAAAATATTTACCTTTGTGGATTTGAACGTGAGTTGTGCTAGATAGTTAAGAAAGCCAAAGAATCTTTGGTAAGTCCATGAGAACCCATTAAGACTGGAGAGAGCTTCACATAAGTCTTCCATGGATTCATCATCTATTTAGTAGTGAAACCTGGAAGATAAATGAGAACGATATAGACAAATCCTTGAACAAATGTGAACTACCAACCGTAACTGGGAAAACGAAAGATGTCCATTTATCAAAATTTACAAACTAATCCTTGAAATTTCATATCACTAATTAACATATACTTAAAGAAAATCATTAAAATGTTACCAAATACAACAGTACTCATATGCAAATTATACCTGAATTAGAGCATATTGCATACATATTCCTGCAAATTACGTAATAATCAGTTTACAATCAAGTGGATCAAATAATTAATTACTGAAAAAGTTAATTCTCAGCTCTATTTGGAGGCTAAGAAATTGGAGAAAAAAGATATATATTTTCAGTACATATCTTTTCCTTAAGTTGTATTCCTCAAATTTCTCAATGACAAAAACATATTTTGCAAAACTGAAACCTCATATCTTTCAACCGCCATATCAACATTGATTAAAAAATGGAAGGAAAAATAACATAAAACTACAAGTTCCATTTTTCTTTCCTTGGTAGTCAATTTTCTCTAAGATCAAACAAAATCTGAAAACTAAAAATGAATTATTCACTTATAGCTTCATCAGTTTCTCCAGGGAATGTAATCTTCTGTCCACTTTGCATACCCTTCTCAACTATTGATTCCAATACCTTATTCTCTTGAACAGTCTTCTCATCCTTACACACTGTGTAGTGATCCTTGTCGCTAATAGTTTCTCCAGCCCAATTGATCCATCATTTTTCACTAACCTCTTCCTAGGTTCCAGTACCTATAAATAAAGCAATCACAAATAAATTAAAAAATCATAAAGACAATGCCTGGTTGAATAAAGCTACTATCTTTATATTATAACTGACCCTGTAAGGGTATCAAGTCCCCGCCAGTGGTCTCAAAAGTGATAAATCTATGCCTTTACAAAAATTAAAGACAACCCATCAAAGACCAAATGTGAAATCAATTGCAGAAACTAAAGATAAAACCATCAGGACCATACAAATCATTATACAAAAAAACTAAACACAACCATAAAAGCAAACAACTTCTCGGCAGCATAAGGTGAATGTGAAGGGACTAATGTGTGCTATTATTCCTAACAAAAAACAATTTCATGTAAACAAAGTTTTCTTGAGACCTTTGGAATGCCACTATTTAATTTTTATTAATATTTAGGTGAATGTGAAGGGACTAACATGAATCTATATATCTTTTAGTTAGACATTTGGATGCCAAATATGTGCTATTAATATGAATAAATAGCAATTTACATATAAACAAAGTTTTCTTGAGACTTTTGGGATGCCACTATTTGATTGTTATTAATATTTAAGTGAATGTGAAGGGACTAACATGAATCTTCCTGCATGGCAATCATATATTAATAGAGCTCCTAAGATCCTATGTGGCAGCCTATGTGGATTCCAAATGGCGATCAATAGAGAGGCCGAGAGGGTGAGCTTCAAGACTATATAGATATATAGATTGTAGAAATTGATAATTAAATTTTATTTAATGGGAATTATTATTTGATTTGATCTTTGAGAAAATAAATGGTCATTAGTAAATTATAAATTAATCCCATTCACATAGGGATGAACATGGCATTTGCAGGTTCGGAATTTATATATATATCAATATTGATTTTTTTTTTTCCTAATGATTGGAGCGTTTGGACAATTTGTGCACATCTCAACTATTTTTTAGGGATTTTGAAATTTTTTGACCGAATGTGAGTTCTAGTAGCCACCAGTATTAACAACCTTGAGACTTGAACTCGAGAGACAAAACTATCAGCCAAATAAGGTTGTAATTTATGTGTTGCTAATAGGGGTGACCACTAAGGGGATTTATTCTATTGTTAACTTCATGGGCCCGAGTGATTAGTTGAAGTGCATGCAGGTTGGCTCGGATACTCCGATCACCAAAAAAATAAATAAATAAATTTATGTGCCAGATCTCTCTTTGCGGTTTTTGTCATGGATCACAATTCATATCACACGGCCTAATTTTAGGTTGTCGAGTATTACATGGTTTGTCCATTTTTAAGCAAATTTCTGATTTGGGCTTGACTTGTTGGGGATATGTTGATGGGATATGAAATAAAAATCATAAACTTTGTTGAAAATTGATTAAAAAATAATGTTTCAGCATTCAGGGTTGTCTGCATCATACTTATGCAAGCATGTTGATAATGGACAAATATGCACAATTTTAAATATTTTGTGTATAAACTTAAAACAAAATAAGTGTGTAAAATGTAAATTTAGTTACAAATAACCCATTCTTTTGTTTTACCTTAAAAATTTGGTGTTAGAATTTAGAAATAAGGATTGTCTGCACCGTACCTATGTAAGCATGTTGATCGTGGACAAGTATGCAGAATTTTAAATATTATGTGTATAAACTTAAAGCAAAATAAGTGTGTAAAATGTAAATTTAGTTACAAATGATTGTTCCTTATTTATAAATGACCATTCCTTTAGTTGTTCCTCCATAAGGAACGACTATTCCTTCCATGAGGAATGACCATTCCTTCATAAAGAACAGTTGTTATCTATGAAAGAACGACTGTTTCTTTGGTCTAGTTAAAATTATTTTTGTAAGAGAAGTTTGTGAGAAAAAAGGTTATTGGTGTAGCATTACTCTACTTTATAATGGTTGTATAAACAGTCGACTAATCAAAAGATGTCATGTCAAAGCTCGGGTGCTAGTTTACAAATTTATGAATCAGACCGTGTCATAGATATATAGGAGTAAACCAGGAGAAGAATAAAAACTTCGTAATTTCAATTGTACATACAATAAACCAATCAAAAAAAAAAAGAATTATTCATAATTGATTGTACATACAATCATCATAAATTTTATTTAACTTTTTTCTTGATTGACAGTTTATATAACTGATGAAACCAAATATAAAATAGAAATGCCACCCTTGCACCATGTTTTTACACAATTTTCTTACTTCATGACGTGGCAACTGACATGGCGTTACCACCTCATTTGACACATTAGCAAGTTGCCACATCACTTCCCCAAATGTATTTCTTTTTTTAATTTTAGCAACCCTACTTTTTCCCCAAATTCAAATCTCCTCCCAAAATTCATTTGCCCTAAATTTGCAAACCAAACCATAACCTAACCCATTTAGAAAAATCCATTTAGCCCCCACCACCTAAAACCTCACCGTCGCAACTTCCCCAGAGTCACTGCTACCGTCGCAACTTCGCCAAAGTCACTACTGCCATCGCAACTTCGCCAGAGTTGCCGCCATCGCAACGCGAGTTCTTTGCTGCCATCATAACTTTGCGAGTTGCGATCGCGACCGTATGCTAGGACACTACCTAATTGTAAATTTCTGCAAACAAGTATGAATGGCAATGTGGTTATTGAAGGTCAATTTCTGTTGCTGAAAATCCAATTTTGAATTTGTATTGTGGTTATTGAAGTTCAGTTTTGAAGTTGTGTTGTGGTTTTTGACAGTCAGTTTTGGTTGCTGCAAATCCAATTTTTGTGTTACTGAAGTTGTGATTGGATTATTGAAGTTTAGTTTTGAAGTTGTGTCGCAGTTATTAAAGTTCAGCTTTGGTTATGCAATGTAACAACTACTGTATACTAGTAAAATACATGTACAATAATAAAAGTAAATGGGCCCAGAAATTTTCTTGTATTACGTATATACATTCTTTGTACAAAAAGAGTATCATTTACAAAATAACATTCAAAAACAGGGGAACAGTGTAGCTATTGCTCCTCGCTTGCCGACGCCCCTCCGACTACATCATCACCTAGATCCTGCATCCACAAAGGAAAATAACGGGGTGAGCACAAAATAATGCTCAGTAAGTAAGTCCGCTACTTGTCTATCCCCGTAGCTCTTTCTCTTAATTCTTTTCCTTACACTTATTATGTTTCTGTTTCTCTTTCACACAGCTTTCTTTTATTGACTTCGGTTATATGTCATGGCCTCATCTTACTGGAGGCACGGCCGGGTGGAGTTCACACAGCACCATCCCACTTTTCATGACTATCGAGTGGAGTTCACAAAGCACCAACCCGTTTCTCATAACTATCGGGTGGAGATCACAAAGCACCAACCCGTTTTTAGTGATCTTCTCACTCACTCTACTCTAGCACTTCTCATTCTCTCTACTCTTAGAGTAGTTCATTCACAAAGTTCCCTACTCTTAGAGTAAGTGCATTCACAAGGTTATCTACTCTTTCTTAAGTCACTTCTCAATGCACAATTAATGCATATGGATGGTTTATCTCCACTAATGCAGTTATGAAATGCCAATATGCCATGTTGCAAGAATTAAGGTGTACTACTCATACTCAAACCTCTCTTAGGCATTTCATCAAACAACTAAAGTGCATAAAAAGACTCTGCTATAACAATAGCTCTATGGCTTTCTCTAACCATCCAAAATGGGAGAAACTCCCTCACATAGCTATACTCCCTGTCATAAGATAACACTTCCAAAAAGGATTTCTCAATATCCTTCAATTTCATCTCAAACTCATCACATATTACCACTTTTTATAAAGGAAGCATATCCAACAACACAACATGAATATTCATTCAACTCAATTTCTCAACACATAAACATATATCTCTACTCAATTTCTCATCAAGTATCATGTATACATGTATAAAGAAATCTCTACCCAAGGATTTCTTAAACTTTAGTTTGAATTGGATTTACTTACCTTAAAATTAAGGGATCTCACTGGCACTTTCTTTCCTTTGGATTGCTTGACTTTTCTCTACCCTTTAAACAATAAAACCATGAGGCTTCAATATACAAATATATCCAAAACCTCACAAAGTCTTACATCCAAAGCAAGAATTCCTACCTTAGGATGCCTTAGATTGATTTTCTACCCCAATCACTCCAAAAAGCCCTCTAAAAATCCTTGAACTAATGAAAGAGGAATTGAAAGGAAGGAAGAAAGGAGAATGGCGGTGGAGAAGAAGAATGAAGGGTTTGCAATGACTTAATTCCTTTTAACACAATTTATGCACAAGCATTCCCATTTTGCCCTTACTCTTCCTTGGGAAATCCATCTATATCCTTTGATTCATTACAATCACACCCCCACACCAACATATTCTCCATGAAATTTTCTTACATTTTACTCTCCACTTTTCCTACTAATTAGGGTTAGAATGGTCAAATTGTCCTTAAGGAAGAAAAAATCTAAAACTTAACAATATTTTCAGCCAACCTGTCACCGCGGCGAAACTTTCCAGCAGCTCCTCAGTGGCTGCAACACCTCTTCGCCGCGGCGAAGATTCTTCTTCACCCCGGCGAAGTATGGAACCCCAAAAATCCTCTAATTTCAACCCATTTCAAGGCAATTACTTAACATATCAATACAACCAAAGGCCAACCAACCAATATTAATAATAAACCGACTCAAATAAGAGTAAAATAAGAAACATTAGCCACTTACCTCAAGTGGGGCATTACAATTCTCCCCCTCTTAAAAGAATTTCGTCCCCGAAATTCACACAAATAACTTCAGAAAGTGATTCTGCATGTCTCGTTCTACCTCCCATGTGGCCTCTTCCACTTTGTGATTTCTCCAAAAGACTTTCACTAGTGGAACACTCTTGTTCCAAAGCTCTTTAGTCCTTTGATCTAGAATCTGGACTGGACGTTCTTCATACACAAGATTCTCTAATAACTCAACGTCTTTTATACTCAGGATATGGAAGGGATCACTTACATACTTCCGTAGCATCGAGACATGGAAGACATCGTGCACCTTGTCCATGCTAGGTGGTAGTGGCAATCTGTAGGCCACCTTTCCCACTCTTTGCAATATCTCAAATGGACCTATATATCTCGGTGCTAACTTTCCTTTGCTTCCGAAGCGCATTACTCGCTTGTAGGGGGAAACTTTCATAAACACTTTATCACCCACTTGGAAATCAACCGCTTTTCTCTTCAAGTCGGCATAACTCTTCTATCGATCTTGGGCTTGTTTCATTCTATTTCTGATCAATTTCACATCTTCTATCAGTTTTTGAGTCACCTCTGGCCCAAGAGCGATACTCAACTCATCTTTTTCGCCTACCTCATCCCAATGTAGTGGAGACCTACATCGTCTACCATATAAAGCCTCGTAAGGCGCCATTCTAATTGTAGACTGATAAATGTTATTGTAGGCAAACTCCACTAAGGGTAACATATCATGCCAGGAGGCTTTATAATCTACACAACAAGCTCTCAACATATCCTCAAGCACCTGATTCATTCTTTCGATTTGGTCATCTGTTTGAGGATGATAGGCAATACTGAATGCTAAACGGGTACCCAAATTCCTCTGTAAACTCGTCCAGAAAGCTGAAACAAATCTAGAATCTCTATCTGACACTATAGTCTTGGGCACACCATGCAATCTAACTATCTCCTTAAGGTAAATCTGAGCTAGCTGATCTGTAGTGATACTCTCCTTTACTTGAAGGAAATGGGTTGACTTGGTTAATCTGTCCACAATAACCCATATAGCATTATACCCTTTTTGTACTCTAGGGAGACCTGTGATAAAATCCATCGAAATGCTCTCCCATTTCCATTCTAGAATACTTAGTGGCTGAAGCAACCTTGACGATGGTGTTATGCTTTCACCTGCTGACAAGTCAGACATTTAGCTACAAATTCTGCAATGTCTTTCTTCATACTTGACCACCAGTAGCCTTTCTTTACATCTTGATACATCTTGGTTGCTCCTGGATGAGCAGTGTATGGTATTTCATGAGCCTCCATAAGAATTTTCTGTTTCAACTCATCATTCGGAGGAATGCACAACCGATTCCTGAAATAGAAGACACCATCTCTCACACAGAACTCTGATGTCTTGTCCTCAAGCACTTGCTAAACTATTTTCTGACACCACTTATCGGCCACTTGCCTTTCTCTAACTTCCTCCAGTAAAGTAGACTGGATTTCTAAACTGGCAATCCTTCCTGGAAACACTTCAATCTATTCTCTACACAGTTCTTCTAACAACTCTTTTTGCTTAGTGAGCCGGAATAGATAAGCTTTTCTACTCAAGGCATTGGCCACTACATTGGCTTTCCCTGGTTGGTACTTGATCTCACATTCATAATCTTTAACCAGCTCTAGCCACCTTCTCTGTCTCATATTCAATTCCTTCTGAGTGAAGAAGTGTAATGACTTCTTTCTACTAATATGCTCACAAAAGATACTTAATAAAAATACATATATATAGACTAAAAAGTAGTTGGGCCCAAGTTTTTTTTTTTTTTTACTTAATATATACATTCTTTACACAGTACAAAAATAACATATACAAAAACTATCAAAATGGTGGATAGTGTAGCCATGTCTCTCCGCTTGCCGATGTCCATCCGACCGCATCCTCACTATTTCCCTGCAAAAACATAGAAAGCAACGGGGTGAGCACAAAAATGCTCAGTAAGTAAATCCTCTACTCTGCTATCCCCGTGCATCACTCTTTAATTCTTTCCTTACTCTACTCTTTTTCTTCTTTTTCTTTCTCTGTTTCTTACTCTCACTTTGTTCTTTTCTTTCTTTCTACTTCTCTATTCTTTCTTTCTTATTCTTTCTATTCTTCCTAACCATGTTGAAATTCATGGCAATGTACATGAATAAAATGCATATGCAATAATGCACAAAAATGCTTTTTCTTTCTTATCTCTATTTTCTTGTTCTATTTCCTTTCTTTTCTTTTCTTTTCTTATTCTTTGCTGATCGGACTCGATTGATGTATGGATTCAGAACCTTGGCCATGTGAGTGAGTACAGTCCTCACATCTACTGCACTCTTACAGGTCCATACAAATTCTTCTTAGGCCACTCAATTGAGGTGATGTCCTCATCTACATGCACTCTTACGGACCATACAAATTCTTCTTTCTTCTTAGGCCACTCAATTGAGGTGATGTGCATGTAGGAATTCTTCTTGGTACAACCCTCATCCACATACACTCTTACGGGTCGTACAATTCTTCTTCTTCTTATGCCACTCAATTAAGGTGACGTGTATGTGGGAATTTCTTCTTAACACTCACGGTTCCGCATCACACCAACCTATTCTTTACTTTTCTTTAACACTCTTTAATTCTTTAATGCTTATTCTTCCTTTCTTTTTATTCTTAGAGTGTTTTATTCTTTATTCTTTATTCTTTATTCTTTATTCTTTATTCTTTCTTATGTTTCTACAAATACACAATTATATACATATGGATGGCACATGTTTAAAATTTCTTACTTAAATGCACTTATGAAATGCACAAATGCAATGTTGCCTCAAAGATAGTCATTCTGCACAGGTCTTATTCAAGAAGGCATAACTTGAGTTATACACATCAGATTGCTACGATTTTTGTGTCATTTTAAAGCTTAGAGACAGGGCTATAACTTTTATGTTTTGGTCTCAAACCAATTCAATCTCTAATATACCCAAAAATCACTCAGAAGGTCACGGACGTGACAGGGCAGTTTTCACTTAGGCTTTTCATCAAACATATTGCATGCATACTCAATCCGAATTCGGCTACCATTCTATCTCTTTCTCAAGTCACCAATATTTGGAGTAAAACTCCAGCAAACAACTACTAAACCTGCCGAAAACAATACACTCCCAAAAATTCTACTCAACTCTTTCTAACTTCAACCAAACTTCAATGAATCATCATACAACCAAAGCCACTTCTCATGGCTAAATTCTACTCATTAATAATCATCAAACTCCTCAATAATTCATCAATTTCATCTCAATTTCTCAATAATCACAACATATGCATATTTAAAATAAATCTCTACTCACTTGAATTCTTAAATTTTAGCTTGAGTTGGATTTTGAGTGGAATTTACTTACCTTTTGCTTGAGTAGTCTCTCCTAAGCTCTTTACTCTTGTTGGATTCAAATCTTCTCTTAACCCTAAGCATAAACTTCATAAGAACTCAACTTTTACACAAATAAAACATGAATAAAGAGCATGAATCCTTACCTTTTGATGCCTTGAATCAAAACCCTATGAAAATCTACTCAAAAGCCCTCAAATTCCTTGGAAAAGTGAATGAAAATTTGAGGGAAAAGGAGGAGGAGTGTGGGGTTGATATGAACGAAATAAGGGTTTCAAACCCTTAACATTTTAGTTTATAAACTCACTTTCCCATTTTGCCCTTACTCTTTCTTAGAAATTCCATCTTTGTCCCTTAGTCAATTACCAAAATGCCTTCACTTTTATTGTATTCTCTATGATTTTCTATCTCTTTTCACTCCCCATAAAATCAACTAGTTTTGAGTGAAAAGACTATTTTACCCTTAATGCAAGTTTAGGGCATTATCTTCATATTCTCTTAAAATAATTCTAACAAAATTTAACTAAGGGCTATACAGCATAATTTAAATCATGTACCTCAATGTTGGGTGTTACAAGAAGTACTTTAAACTTTTATGATCAGTGTAGATATTACCCTTAACACCATAAAGGTAATGCCTCCAAATCTTTAAGGCAAAGACCACAGTCGCCAACTTTAGGTCATGCGTAGGGTATCTGGTCTCGTACTCTTTCAATTGACGAGAAGCATCAGCTATAACCCTACCTAACTACATCAATACGACACCAAGTCCCTACAGAGAGGCATCTGTATAAATGTCATAATCTACACCCTCCTGTGGTAACACTAACACGGGAGCTATTGTTAACATCTTCTTCAACTCTTGGAAACTCTCCTCACATGCTACTGACCATACAAAAGGAGCTTTCTGTTTGGTAAGAGCTGTCAACGGTTTAGCTAACTGGGACTGCTACAAATCGCCGGTAGTAACCTACTAGGCCTAAGAAACTCCTGACTTCTTTCATTGTCCTCGCTTCTGCCATTCAAGGATTGCCTGAACCTTACTCGGATCCACTGAAATCCCTTCCTTAGACACCGTATGGCCCAGAAATATCACCTAATTAAGCCAAAACTCACACTTAGAAAATTTAGCATACAACTTCTTTTCTCTCAATCGCTGCAATACTAATCTCAAGTGTTCCTGATGTTCTTCCTTCGACTTAGAATAAATCAGGATATCGTCAATAAAAACAACAATAAACTGATCCAAATACTCATGGAATACCCGATTCATCAAGTCCATAAAAATTGCTGGGGCATTAGTCAAGCCAAAAGGCATCACTACAAATTCATAATGCCCATACCTTGTACGAAAGGCAGTTTTGGCCACATCTTGCTCAACAACTCTTACCTGATGATAACCTGACCTCAAATCAATTTTGGAGAACACTGCCGCTCCCTTCAACTAATCAGAGGTCATCTATCCAGGGTAGTGGGTATTTATTCTTCATTGTAACTTTATTCAACTCTCTGCAATCAATACACATCCGTAGTGACACATCTTTCTTTTTCACAAACAGGATTGGAGCTCCTCAGGGAGAATGACTCAGTCGGATAAAGCCTTTATCTAAAAGCTCTTGGAGTTGCTTCTTTAATTCTTGAAGCTCATCTGGGGCCATTCGATAAGGGGCTTTAGATATTGGTGCTGTCCCTGGTGCTAGTTCGATACTAAACTCAACCTCCCTTTCTGGAGGCAAACCCAATAACTCCTCCGGAAACACATCTAGAAAATCTTGAACTACTGGCACCTTCTGAATCTCTGGCTGCGGGACATCACCACTTTGCACTACATGGGCAATATATCTTGAACACCCCTTTCTCAACATCTTTCTAGCTTTCACACTGCTAATCAGCATGCTCAACTGATGGCCCTCTCCAAAACTAAACTTGTCTCCATTATCGAGATTAAATCTCGCTTTCTTTTTTCGACAATCAATTTCTACTCCATATCTCCCTAGGAAATCCATGCCCAATATCACATCAAAAACTATTAATTCAACTGTTAAATCTCTACCCTGGATCACCATAGACTCTCTTGACAACATCTCTTGCGTCAGAACACTAACCCCATTAGGTAACTCTATCTTAAAGGGTTGAGTCACTCTAGTGGGTTTCAAACCTAACCTCTCAATCATCCCATACGATATAAAAGAGTGAGAGGCTCCTGAATCAATTAAAGCATATAAAGGAACAGAATGAAATATGCACGACCCGATGCTGGTGATGGAGCGGCCTTTGCTTCACCCTGTGCCACAGTAAACACTCTAGCATTCGTAGTACCTCCAGAACTCTGTGCGGGTGGTGGAAGAGAAGCTTTACAATCTCTCATCATATGCCCTGGCTGTCGGCACCTATAACTGTAACAACTACTTTCTTTCTACCAGATTCGTAATATCGATTAATAAAAAGATAACATATTTATCAAAACAAGTTGGGCCCAAAAATTTTCTTTACTTAGTAATCACATTCGTTACAAAACAAAACATCATATGTATAAGGACTTTCAAAACAAAACGAAACAAGGGACAGTGCAGCCAAATCTCCACGCTTGCCGACGTCCATCCGACCAAGTCCTCACCTATTTCCTGTACAACAAAGAAAACAACGGAGTGAGCACAAAGATGCTTAGTAAGTAAAACAGGCTCTTACGCTATCGTCCCCGTGCATTACTCATCAATTCTCTTTGTATTTTTATCAAATTTCTAATTCAAATTCTAGTTTTTCTTTCTTTTCTTTTCTTTCTATTCTTTTCTTTTTCTCAATCTCATACCACCTTTCTCATGGCGGAAACCGCTCCTCTCTCTCATAGCGGCTTACGTGTATTCTGCTCTCTCATGGCGGAGTCCGTCTTTCTCATAACGGATCGCATGCATTCCGCTCTCATGGCGGAGATCGCTCCTTATCATAGCGATTTACGCGTTCCGCTCTCTCATGGCGGAGACCGTTCTTTCTCATAACGGTTTACATGGGGGTAACTCTATACTCACGAGTTCCCCATCGCACAATCTAGTTTCTTTTCTTTTCTATAGCACTTAAGAATCCTTTTTATCTTCTAGTGCTAGTTCTTTCTTTCTCTTTACTCTAAGAGAATTTGTTCTTTTCTTTATCTCTATTCATAGAGAGTTTCTTTCTCATTTCTCATATTTCTTTCTTATGTCATTACTCAATTAAACATATGCATATGAATGACTCATGCCTAAAATCTTCCTTATATGCATTCATGACATGCAAATATGCTACATTGCATAAGGTAAGGTTCTCTAATTCTACTTATGCTTCTTTTAGGCATTTCATCAAACAATATGTGTGCACTATGAAACTCTATCATAGCCATGATTCTAAAACTTTTCTTAACCATCCAAAATGGGGAAAAACCCCTTCACAAAGCCATAAAACCTGCCATAGAAAACACTTCCAAAAGGGGATCCATAATACCCTTTAAATTCCATCTCAACTACCTTGCCAAACCAACAACCCATTTCTCAAATTTGCAAGGTATTAACACTCACAAAGCATAGAAATCTCTATTTAATCCTTCATACATGCTATATTACATGTACATCACATACATACATCATTTCTATCAAAACCCTAATCAAGAAAATTCATAAATCTCAACTTGGGTTGGGTTTTACTTACTTGCTATGTAGAGACTTCACAAATCCTTCCTTTCTCTTGCTTAGCTTGACTTTTCCTCTAATCTTAACCAAAAGAAGGAAAACCCTCAAATTTCAATATGGGTTAAAACTCCCAAATCACACAACTTAAGTAGAGATCCTTACCTTAGGAAGCCTTAGGTTACTTTTTCCACCCCCAAATCACTTCAAAACCCCTTGGAATACCTTGATCAAAAGAGAAGAGAAGTTGAGAGGAGTAAGGATGGGAAGTCACGTTTGAGAAGAAGAGAATGAGGGGTTTCTTTGATTCTAATTCCTTTTAATGAAATATAAACACACTCATTCCCATTTTGCCCTTATTCTTCTTTGGGAATTCTATCCATATCCTTTGATTCATTACAAACTCACCCCTAACTCAACCTATTCTCCATGAAATATCCTTACAATTAACTCCCCACTTTTCCTGCTAATGAGGGGTAGAAAGGTCAAATTGTCCTTAAGGAAGAAAATATCTAAAACTCAATCAACATTTTATTCGGGTTGTCGCCACGGCGAAGAAACTTCTGTCGCCGCGGCGCTGTCCCAGCGCCTTCCTCGTGGCTTCAACCTCTCTTGCCGCGGCGAAGATTCTTCGCCCGCCCGCACGGCAGACTGAAATTCTTCTGTTTTCAACCAATTTTCAGGGCAAACATTCAACACAACACTCAATCAAACAATCATAACAAAAACCAACTCGATTAAGGGCAAAAGAGGAAACGATAACAACGTACCTCAAGCGGGGCGTTACAATAACACACTTTTTGGTCCCTCAGACACTCTCCTGAATGGTTCCTCCCACATTTAGGACAAAGAGGAAACCCTTCCGTCCGGGGCCGCTTATTCTTCCACTCTCTTCTGTTCGTCTAAACTGAAATTTCTTTACCTTTTACACCTTCCAGTTTCTCTCTCTGCAGGGCAGAAGGTGGCTCACTTGGTCCTCCTGTCGAGGAGCCTACTAGGAGAATTTTATTCCCAAAGATCTTCGCCTTCATTGCCCGCCTCAAGGCCTCACTATGAGCTTCAACCCGTGTACAAACTTATCTCTTCTCAATGTCGGAGTACTAACTATTCCAGGTGTAAACCTTGCAAGAGAATTGAATTTCACCGAGTACTCCTTCACGGTACTAGACCCTTGCTGTAAGCTGATAAATTCTTGGACCTTCTCATGAACTTAGTCCTCTATTCTATACTCGGCCTCAAACTCTTGCCTGAACACTTCCCAAGTCATCGTTGCCATTTCATGGGTTTCTTCCATTAATTCCCACCAAATTGGAGCATCACCCCAAAACAAGAAACTCGCATACCGGATTTTCTCCTGGTCTGTCATGGGGAATAAAGTTGTCGTATGTTTTACGGACCTAAACCATTCTTCTCCTGTTACTGGATCCATAGTACCCTTAAACTCTGAGGGTTGATGTTGACTAGAAAGACCGTAAATCGGTTCAACTCTATTCTGTACTAGGGGAGGTACCGGTTGTCCTTTTTCGACATTCGTAACTGGTGGTACCTACATAGGGGTTTCAACTCTCCTTTGGCTCTCTGCCATAACTTGCTGTATAATTCCCTGAATTCGAGCTTCATACAACGGAGGGGGCGTAGGCTCTGGTGGGTTAGAAGGTTCTCTTTCATTCACCACACTCTCACCATGCTTTCGGTAACTATGCCTCATCTACAAAATAACCACATTTGCTTAATTCGAGAAACACTTAGAGTAAGGAAAGAATTAACTCACACAGTCAGTTCTCGGACGTCGTAGCGATGAGAATAGTACACTGTTAAATCCCAAAATCTCTGCTCTGATACTAAAAATGTAACAACTGCTGTATACTAGTAAAATACATGTATAATAATAAAAGTAAATGGGCCCAGAAATTTTCTTGTATTACGTATATACATTCTTTGTACAAAAAGAGTATCATTTACAAAATAACATTCAAAAACAAGGGAACAGTGTAGCTATTGCTCCTCGCTTGCCGACGCCCCTCCAACTGTATCATCACCTAGATCCTGCATCCACAAAGGAAAATAATGGGGTCAGCATAAAATAATGCTCAGTAATAAGTCCGCTACTTGTCTATCCCCGTAGCTCTTTCTCTTAATTCTTTTCCTTACACTTATTCAGTTTCTGTTTCTCTTTCACACAGCTTTCTTTTATTAACTTCGGTTATATGTCATGGCCTCATCTTACCGGAGGCATGGCCGTGTGGAGTTCACACAGCACCATCCCACTTTTCATGACTGTCGGGTGGAGTTCACAAAGCACCAACCCGTTTCTCATAACTATCGGGTGGAGATCACAAAGCACCAACCCATTTCTCATAACTATCGGGTGGAGATCACAAAGCACCAACCCGTTTCTCATAACTATCGGGTGGAGATCACAAAGCACCAACCCGTTTCTCATAACTATCGGGTGGAGATCACAAAGCACCAACTCGTTTCTCATAACTATCGGGTGGAGATCACAAAGCACCAACCCGTTTTTAGTGTTTTTCTCACTCACTCTACTCTAGCACTTCTCAGCCTCTCTACTCTTAGAGTAGTTCATTCACAAAGTTCCCTACTCTTAGAGTAAGTGCATTCACAAGGTTATCTACTCTTTCTTAAGTCACTTCTCAATGCACAATTAATGCATATGGATGGTTTATCTCCACTAATGCAGTTATGAAATGCCAATATGCCATGTTGCAAGAATTAAGGTGTACTACTCATACTCAAACCTCTCTTAGGCATTTCATCAAACAACTAAAGTGCATAAAAAGACTCTGCTATAACAATAGCTCTATGGCTTTCTCTAACCATCCAAAATGGGAGAAACTCCCTCACATAGCTATACTCCTTATCATGAAATAACACTTCCAAAAAGGATTTCTCAATATCCTTCAATTTCATCTCAAACTCATCACATATTACCACTTTTTATAAAGGAAGCATATCCAACAACACAACATGAATATTCATCTCAACTCAATTTCTCAACACATAAACATATATCTCTACTCAATTTCTCATCAAGTATCATGTATACATGTATAAAGAAATCTCTACTCAAGGATTTCTTAAACTTTAGTTTGAATTGGATTTACTTACCTTGAAATTGAGGGATCTCACTAGCACTTCCTTTCCTTTGGATTGCTTGACTTTTCTCTACCCTTTAAACAATAAAACCATGAGGCTTCAATATACAAATATATCCAAAACCTCACAAAATCTTACATCTAAAGCAAGAAATCTTACCTTAGGATGCCTTAGATTGATTTTCTACCCCAATCACTCTAAAACGCCCTCTAAAAATCCTTGAACTAATGAAAGAGGAATTGAAAGGAAGGAAGAAAGGAGAATGGCGGCGAAGAAGAAGAATGAAGGGTTTGCAATGACTTAATTCCTTTTAACACAATTTATGCACAAGCATTCCCATTTTGCCCTTACTCTTCCTTGGGAAATCTATCTATATCCTTTGATTCATTACAATCACACCCCCACACCAACATATTCTCCATGAAATTTTCTTACATTTTACTCCCCACTTTTCCTACTAATTAGGGGTAGAATGGTCAAATTGTCCTTAGGGAAGAAAAAATCTAAAACTTAACAATATTTTCAGCCGACGTCGCCGCGACGAAACTTTCCAGTAGCTCCTCCGTGGCTGCAACACCTCTTCGCCACGGCGAAGATTCTTCTTCGCCCCGGTGAAGCCTAGAACCCAAAAAATCTTCTAATTTTAACCCATTTCAAGGCAATTACTCAATATATCAATACAACGAAAGGCCAACCAACCAATATTAATAATAAACCGACTCAAATAAGAGCAAAATAAGAAACATTAGCCACGTATCTCAAGTGGGGCGTTACATGCAAATCCAATTTTTGTGCTACTAAAGTTGTAATTGGATTATTGAAGTTTAGATTTGGTTGCTACAAATTTTTGTTGCTGTTTTTTTTTTTTTTTTTTTTTGTTACTAAAGTGATTTTATTATGTTGACTATTATGCAATTATGGCAGACTCTATCTGACTTGTCTTTGAATTGTGGCCCTTGGATGGTTATATGGGACTTTAATTCTGTTCTTGGATCCCATGAAAAGAAAGGCGGATGCCCCCTTTTCAACTCGCTTGTAATGCTTTCAAACAAATGTTTGATTTTTGTAACTTGATTCATCTTCACACAATTGGAGCTCCCTATACATGGTCTAATGGTTGGAGAACCCGGGGTCATATTGAACTTTGGCTAGGCAGAGATTGCTGAAGTCATTTTTGGTTATTAAAGGATGTTGTTGCAGAGAAGATTTAGCTAATACAGAGAATGTTGCTATAGAGAAGTAAACTAATGCATAATATATTTTTTTGTTTTCAGATGCTGCATTATTGGAAACTGGAAAAGTTAGAAGATGTTTAGTTTGAGGGGGAATGTTAGAAGAAAAATGTAAATGAGAGTTAATTAGTCTTATAAAGGCCCACCTTTGTATCAGTTTTATTTAGTTAATAAAAATCAATTCTTGTTTTTCTCTTCATAAGTTTTTCTTTGTTTGTACCCCACGAAGCAAAAGAGATAGCCACAAGAAGGTTAGAGACAGCCATGATGGCTTGATATTTTTGTGGATATACTGACTACTTGGGAATAGAATCATTTGGGAATGTTCTTCATCAATTATGCCAAAGAAAATAGTTTCTATTAATCTATTAGTGTATGCATTGTTGCTTTAGATTACTGCATTTTATGCAAAGTCTATGATTTTTGTTCAACTGGTGTAGATTGGTAGGTGCTGGAAATGAAGCCTGGGCATGTTGTAGTTTTTGCACTGTGCAAATTGAGAAAGTGTGAGAGGTTGCAATTTGTTTCTGCAGTTTCCAAGAGTCTTGGACAGTATGTGCAGGCTGCTGTGTGCTAGAATTGAAGTAGTGATCTAGATAGTAGTTTGTATGGAGCTACAGCGTGATTGCTACATTTTCTGCAGTTTCTGTCTGTAGTCTTCAGCTTGGTGTCTTGTGTTTGTGTTGCTTTTGTGTATAAGGATTGTATATCCTTGCTTGGTTTTTTTTCTTTTTGTGTAGTTTGGTCCCTTTTAATGTATTCCTTGTATTTTATCACAAGTTTCACTCTTTAGGGGAGATTACCCTAATTTTAATGATTCAGTTGTAATTTATTCCCAGATTGCTTGTAATGACCAAAATTAAGGCTTTATGATAATGTATAAATTTCACATCGTTATTATCTATATAAATGCACATATTATTATGCACGGATGGTAATATAGAACAATGTTGTCTTCCACCTAAAAGGACCAAAAACAGACAGTTTTGGTCAATTAGTATATAAAATTTTTTTTTTTTTTTTTTTGGGTAACTTGTAATTTTATACAAAGAATAAAGAATATCCTACAAGATAAAGAAAAAAACAAAGCTGCACGCCCCTACTCACAGGAGAGGGATGAAACAAACAATCAGAGACAAGGGAAAAACAGCATGCACAGCCCTATAGACACCCAATCAAGCCCCAAGAGCAAAACAAGAACTAGCCAGGGGTACCTAAGCACAACAACCCTTAATAAGCCCCAACAATAGCAAAAAAAGTCCCAACAATAGTACGCAACAGCAGCTAAAAGACCACCAACAGTAGTAGTAACAAAAAGCCCCTTAAAGAGTAGAGAAAAAACAAAAAACCCAAGGGAGAGCAACAAAGAAAAGCCCCAGCAGAAAAAGGCCCTAGCAGCACTAAAACAAAGCCCCATCAGCAGTAAAACAAAGCCCCAGCAATGATAGCCCCAACAAAAGAAAAAGAACACCACCACCAGCAAAAAGGCTCCAACAACAACATCAAATCAACCCAGGAACAACAACACAAACCCTAGTAGTAGCAAACAAATGCCCCAACAGCAACAGCCCTAGCCGCAACAACAAAAGCACCTCATGAGTAGCAGCGAAACCCCAACAACAACAACCTGCACAACACCACATCTGCACAAACAAACCCAAGACCAACAAACCATCCACAACTAAAAAGAAAAACCGCCTCACAACAAAACCATAGAATTACCTAAAGTGCCCAGCCCCAATCAACCATAACCCAAACTCCACTTGCCCAAGCAATCTGACTAGCAACCAAAAAAGCCACCAACAACGGCCAAATAGTAGAACACCTCCCATATTACACACACCCCAAACCCCAATGACCTCACCAACCATACTAACCCCCAAGACCCCTTCAAAACACGCTCTTTGGGCAGCAAAAAGACAAGGATTTACAATCCTAAATACCAGCGAACTAGTCTCGCAAAGGCCTAAAACAACCAGACCAACAACACAAAAAGGGCAGGCCTTGTGATGAAGCAAAAAAATAGTCTACACAACTATACACATGAAGCAGCTATCAAAAAAGACATGTTGCATATCAAAAAGGATTTTTCTACTCCTATAATATATTGTTCCTATATATAAGTCAAAAATTGTGATTACTTGCAAGCAATTTTCCACATTGTTACTAACGATCGGCTACTATGCATCTCCAAGTGATGGCCTCAAACTTACTGACATGTCATTATAACCCTGGCCAGTGAAAACACAATAACATTAATTTTTTACCGCAAAACAAGGTTCTAGTTACAACAAAAACAAAAATAAAGGATTCTTACTTGACTTAAAACATAGACTCTTACATCACGATTGTGGAAGTTAATATCATTTACATCAACTTTATTTGATTCTTTTGATTCTTGTGAACTCCCAACCTACAATTAAATATAAATGTAACATCTTCATAACATTTAGTAAAAGAGTTGTAGATATTAATGATGAAGAAGTTACACTAACTTGGTTAAGCAATTTCTTCTTTTTCCGAACAATTTGCTCAACCTTCGATTACTTTCTTTTGAATGGAAGTCGACCTTTAGAACGAACAGCCCGTGGAGTCATGATTTTATTGCTAACTTGTATCGAAGTGCAATCAACACTATCAAAGTTAATTTTGCTTTTACATGCAACGTAAAAGCTTTTATCAATCCCCCCAACATTGTCATTCAACAATAATTTCTTCTTCATGTCACTTATCATTTGCATCACCATATTACAATCATCAACGCTGTTGATGCCAAGTCCGCCACCTCACTAAATGAATTAGAGAATTGGTCAAATCGTTCACCTTCAGCACTAGTTCTCAAACTATTATAACTTACCCTAACTTTCGTGTCACATCCGAATACATTTTTCCTCCAATGCCTTAAAATGTACTATTTAGGGATAAGAGAAATTTCATTATGTATCAACACTGCAATTGCATGTCAACATAAAATCCCTTTAAACTCAAACAATCAACAATTTCAACAAACCTCAGAACAACGGTTCTCAAACCAAACCACAAACGAAACCCGACGATATGTCTCTCCAGCCATTACATCTTCCTTCACAACATATTCAATTTTGGACTCCATATCCTTCAAAGAATATATCTCACAGTGGAGCTTACCTACAAGCTATTTTTGAAACTCTTTGAATTTTGCAGCGTGTTTATGCCTTTTGAAATTGTTTCTCTATAAGATAAATGCTTATACAAGGGATCCATGATTTGATCAATTTGAAATCAGCCTCATTTTCTTTTTTGACTTTATCACACAATGCATTCTCGTATTGTTCTACAAATTGTTTTAATGTCATTTTTGAATTTATGTACCCATCGAAAAAGGCATGCATACTTTCACTACGTTGCGTAGTAGACATTCTCACCCAAAAAGTATCTTTCATAAATGCCGGCACCCAACGATATCTTTCATTATACAAACCAGATAACTAATTATTGCCATGCAAGTTGTATTTTTCAATGAACCAATTCCACCATTCTTTAACTTCTTCACATGTCAACGAATCATACACAACATTTTGCAAAGTAAACTTTATATGTTCATATTCCCTATAACCTTTTTAACTTTTTTAGCAACTTCTTCATAATATGCCACAAACACCACCTATGTCTTGTATCGGGAAACACAATCTCGACAGCATTTTACATAACCCTGTCTTGGTCTGTGATTATTGCCTTAGGAGCAGAATTTCCCATACAAGCAAGCCAAGCTTCAAAAAGCCAAACAAATTTTTTTGTGTCCTCGTGAGAGATTAACCCATAACCTAATAATGTAGATTGGCCATGATGGTTAACACCGACAAACAGAGCAAATGGCATATCATATTTGTTGGTTAAATATGTCGTGTGGAATGTCACAACGTCGCCGAATTCTCTAAATGCGACCCTACTTCTTGCATCCACCCATAGAACATTTTGCAATCGACCATCATCCTCTAAATCCATAACGTAAAAGAAATTGGGATTATCTTTTTGCATTTTTGAAAAATATTTCTGTAACACAACAGCATCACCATTAACAAGTCGGATCTTCCTAACTTTTTCAATGTAATTTCTATAATCCTTTTGTAAGAAACTCAAATTCTCAACACCCCCAGAGTCAACCAGCTTCAACTACCAAGGAATTGAAATTCTTACTTAGTCTAATCCCCGCTTTATCATTCACTTCAATCTTTCTTTTCACATGCGCTTGTATAAATCTATTGCTCTTGAAAAATCTTGTTTTGCTAGGACTTATGAGTTCATGGTTATGCTCATAGATGATTGACACTATTTCCCATTTACCATCTGAACGTCGAGAGGCAGTACTACAAGCCTTACAACCACTTTTTGTCAACAGATGTAATTTAAAGATATTTTTTTAGTTACTATCTCGCTTTCCACCATAACAAAAAGTGTTCGCATAAATCAACTCCCCATCATCTCCTTTCCTTGAAGATCTTATTGTAACTTCAAAACCCCATTTTATTTCCATAACTCCAATAGTATTGAAAAAACTTATCAAATGATTCAAAAAACATTCCAACCTTAGGCTTGCCTTCATCTTCCGCACTACTTCTATCCCCTACTTGTTGTGCATCATTACCCTACAGTACACAAATTATAATTGCAAAGTGTAACACCTTCTGAAAACTAGTATAATGCATGCAATTAACAATGGAAAATTGGGCCCAAAAGTTTCTTTTTATTACAATTCACATGTCTTTTATACACAAAAGTTACAGTTTACAAAAGTGCATTTCAAAAGACAAAATAGGGGAACAGTGTAGCTATTGCTCCTCGCGCGCCGACGCCCCTCCAACCGAATCATCACCTAGAACCTGCATCCACAAAGGAAAATAACGGGGTGAGCACAAACAATGCTCAGTAAGTAAAACTCTCTAACTGTCTGTCCCCGTGTGTGATTCTCAATTCTTTCCTTTTCTAATTCTGTTTCTATTTCTGTTTCTAATAACATCATGACCTCATCTTACCGGAGGTACGGCCGAATGGCGTTCACACAGCACCATTCCACTCTCTATGGCTATCGGGTGGAATTCACACAGTACCAACCCTATCTTAGTGACTACCGAGTGAGGATCACAAAGCACCAACTCGGTTCCTCCTAACTATCGGGTGGAGATCACCTAGCACCTACCCGTTTCTCATGAATTTTGGGTAATGATCACCAAGCATTTACCCATCTCTAGTCACTATCGGGTGATGATCACAAAGCATCAACCCGTTTCTTCTAGCCATTGGATGATGATCACAAAGCATCAACCTACATATCTCTTAATTAATCGGGTAGTGGTCACAAAGCATCTACCCCTTTTCTATTACTCATTGGGTGACGATCACAAAGCATCGACCCATCTCTCTAAGGCTATTCGGATGATGATCACAAAGCATCCATCCGATTCCCATAACGGTCGGGTGATGATCACAAAGCATCATCCCAACTATACTACTCTTCTAACTCATTCTATTGTAGCATTTTTCAATGCTCTCTACCCTAGAGTAATTTTACCCACTAAGCTCTCTACTCATAGGGTATTTCTATACACAAAGTTTTCTACTCTTTCTTAGGTCACTTTTCAATGCATATAACAATGCACATGGATGATTCATCTCTACTAATGCACTTGTGAAATGCCAACATGCAATGTTGCAAGAATTAAGGTTCATTTCTCATACTCAACCTCTATTAGGCATTTCATCAAACAACTCATGTGCACTATAAAACTCTATCATAGCCATGAATCTAAAACTTTTCCTAACCATCCAAAATGGGGAAAAACCCCTTCACAAAGCCACAAAACCTGCCATAGAAAACACTTCCAAAAAAGGGGATTCATAATACCCCTTAAATTTCATCTCAACTACCTTGCCAAACCAACACTCATTTCTCAAATTTGCAAGGTATAAGAACATTCACAAAGCATAGAAATTTCCATTTAATACTCCATACATGGCATATTACATGCACATCACATACATACATCATTTCTATCAAAACCCTAATCAAGAAATTTCATGAATCTCAACTTGGGTTGGGTTTACTTACTTGCTATGGAGAGACTTCACCAATCTTCTTTCCACTTGGTTCTCTTGGCTATTCTCTCTACTCTTAACCAAAAGAATGAAAACTCTCAAAAACCAAAATGAACTAAAATCTTCAAATCACACAACTTAAGGGAAAACCCTTACCTTAGGAAGCCTTAGGTTGCTTTTCTACCCCAAAATCACTTCAAAATCCCTTGGAAATCCTTGATCAAAAGAAAAGAGGAGTTGAGAGGAGAAGAATGAGAAGTTGCGTTGGAGAAGAAGAGAAATGAAGGGTTTCTTTGATTCTAATTCCTTTTAATGAAATAAAAACACAATCATTCCCATTTTGCCCTTACTCTTCTTTGGAAATTCCATTCATATCCTTTGATTCATTACAAACTCACCCCCATCTCAACATAGTCTCCATGAAAAATCCTTACAATTCACTCCCCACTTTTCCTACTAATTAGGGGTAGGAAGGTCAAATTGCCCTTGGGGGAGAAAATATCTAAAACTCAACCAACATAAAAATCGGCCCGTCGCCGCGGCGAAGAAACCTTTGTCGCCGCGGCGAAACTGTCCCGAGAGTTTCGCCCTTGGTCTCAACACATCTTCGCCGCGGCGAAGCTTGGTTCACTAAGATTCTTCTATTTTCAACCAATTTCAGGGCAACATTCAACATAACACTCAAACAAACAAATATAACAAAAGCCAACTCGATTAAGGGCGAAAGAGGAAACAATAACAACGTACCTCAAGTGGGGCGTTACAATTCTTCCCCCCTTAAAAGAATTTTGTCCCCGAAATTCAAACAAATAACTCAGGGAAACGATTCTGCATGTCCCGTTCTACTTCCCAAGTGGCCTCTTCCACTTTGTGATTCCTCCAAAGGACCTTCACTAGCGGAACATTCTTGTTCCGAAGCTCTTTAACCCTTCGGTCTAGAATCTGAACTGGACGTTCTTCATATACTAGATTCTCTGCTACTTCAACGTCCTCTACGCTCAAGATATGGAGGGGATCACTTACATATTTCCGTAACATCGAGACATGGAAGACATCATGCACCCTATCCATACTAGGTGGTAGAGCCAATCTGTAGGCCACCTTTCCTACTCGTTGCAAGACCTCAAAAGGACCTACAAACCTCGGTGCTAACTTCCCTTTGGTTCCAAAACGCATTACTCGCTTGTAAGGGGAAACTTTCAGAAACACTTTGTCGCCCACTTGGAATTCTACCTCTTTCCTCTTCAAATCGGCATAACTCTTCTGTCGATCTTGGGCTTGCTTCATTCTATTTCGGACTACCTTCACATCTTCTACTAGCTTCTGAGTCATTTCTGGCCCAAGAGCGGTACTCAACTCATCTCTCTCTCCCACTTCATCCCAATGAAGCGGAGACCTACACCGTCTACCATACAAAGCCTCGTAAGGCGCCATTCTAATTGTAGGAGATAGCTTGTTGTTGTAGGCAAATTCTACTAAGGGTAACATCTCATGCCGGGGATACTACGTAATCCATGCAACGGGCTCTCAACATATCCTCGAGCACCTGATTCGTTCTCTCGGTTTGGCCATCTGTCTGAGGATGATAGGCAGTACTGAATGCCAAGCGGGTACCCAAACTCCTCTGTAAACTTGTCCAGAAGGCTGAAACAAATCTGGAATCTCTATCTGATACTATAGTCTTGGGCACACCATGCAATCTGACTATCTCCTTGAGGTAAATCTGAGCCAACTGATCTGTAGTGGTACTCTCCTTTACTGGGAGAAAATGGGCTGACTTGGTTAACCTATCCACAATCACCCATATAGCATTACACCCTTTCTGCACTCTGGGAAGACCCGTGATAAAATCCATTGAAATGCTCTCCCATTTCCACTCTGGAACACTCAATGGTCAAGCAACCTCTGATACGGTGGTTGTTCGTTTCACCTCTTGGCAAGTTAGACATTTAGCCATAAACTCGGCGATGTCTTTCTTCATACCAGACCACCAATAGCCTTTCTTGATATCCTGATACATCTTGGTTGCTCCCGGATGAGCGGTGTACGGTGTGTTATGAGCCTCTATAAGGATTTTCTGTTTCAACTCCTCAATTGGAGGTATACACAACCGATTTCTAAAATAGAGGACACCATCTCTCACAAAGAACTCTGATGTCTTGCCCTCATGCACTTGCTGAACTAATTTCTGACACCACTCATCAGCCATTTGCTCTTCTCTAATTTCCTCCCATAAGGAAAACTGTACCTCTAGACTGGCAACCCTTCCCGGAACCACCTCAATCCGTTCCTTAGACAATTCTTCTATTAACTCTTTCTGTCTGGTAAGCCGGAAAACATGGGCTTTTCTACTCAAAGCATCGGCTACGACATTGGCTTTTCCCGGTTGATACTTGATCTCACAATCATAATCCTTGACCAGCTCTAACCACCTTCTCTGTCTCATATTTAACTCCTTTTGAGTGAAGAAGTACTTCAAACTCTTATGATCGGTGTAGATATTACTCTTCACACCATAAAGGTAATGCCTCCATATCTTTAAAGCAAAGACCACGGCTGCTAACTCTAGGTCATGCGTAGGGTATCTGGTCTCGTACTCTTTCAATTGACGAGAAGCATAAGCTATAACCCTACCTAACTGCATTAACACCGCACCAAGTCCCTGCAAAGAAGCATCGGTATAGATGTCATAATCTACACCCTCCTGTGGTAACACTAGTACAGGAGCTGATGTTAACCTTTTCTTCAACTCTTGGAAGCTTTCTTCACAAGCTGCGACGAGATAAAAGGAGTTTTCTGTTTGGTAAGAGCTGTCAACGGTTTAGCCAACTGGGCGAATCCTGCTACAAATCGCCGTAGTAACTGCCAAGCCCAAGAAACTCCCCGATTTCTTTTCTGTTCTCGGGCCTTCGCCATTCCGGGGATGGCTGCACTTTACTCGGATCTACCGAAATCCCTTCCTTCGACACGGTATGACCCAAGAATATCACTTGATTCAGCCAAAATTCACACTTGGAAAACTTAGCACACAACTTCTTTTCTCTCAGTCGTTGCAATACTAATCCCAAGTGTTTCTCATGCTCTTCTCTGGACTTTGAGTAAATCAGAATGTCGTCGATGAAGACAACAATAAACTGATCCAAATACTCATGGAATACCCTGTTCATCAAGTCCATAAAAATTCTCTGGGGCATTAGTCAAGCCAAAAGGCATTACTACAAATTCATAATGCCCGTACTGTACGAAGGCGGTTTAGCCACATCTTGCTCAGCCACCCTTACCTGATGATACCGAGACCTCAAATCAATCTTGGAGAACACTGCTGCACCTTTCAATTGATCAAAGAGGTCATCTATCCGGGGTAGCGGGTACTTATTCTTCACTGTAACTTTATTCAACTCCCTATAATCGATACACATCCTTAGTGATCCATCCTTCTTTTTCACAAACAGGATTGGAGCTCCCCAAGGGGAATGACTTGGTCGGATGAAGCCTTTATCTAAAAGCTCTTGGAGTTGCTTCTTTAATTCTTGGAGCTCAGCTGGGGCCATTCGATAAGGGGCTTTAGATATTGGTGCTGTCCCTGGTGCTAGTTCGATACTAAATTCTACCTCTCTCTCTGGAGGCAAACCCGGTAACTCTTCCGGAAACACATCTAGAAAGTCTCGAACTACTGGCACCTTCTGGATCTCTAACTGTGGAACATCACCACTCTGCACTACATGGGCAATATACCCCGAACACCCCTTTCTCAACATCTTCCTGGCCTTTACATTACTAACCAGCATGCTCAACTGGTGGCCTTCCCCAAAACTAAACTTATCTCCACAATCGAGGTTAAACCTCGCCTTCTTTTTCCGACAGTCAATCTCTACTCCATACCTCCCTAGGAAATCCATACCCAGAATCACATCAAAGTCGGGCATATCGAAAACTATTAAGTCAACGATTAACTCTCTACCCTGGATCACTAAGGACTCTCTTAACAAAATCTCTTGAGTCACAACACTAACCCCATCGGGTAGTTCTATCTTAATGGGTTGTGCCGCTCTAGTAGGTCTCAAACCTAATCTCTCAAGCATCCCATAAGATATAAACGAATGGGTAGCACCTGAATCAATTAAAGCATATAAAGGGACTGCATGAAATAATAACTCAGACTAGATGGACACTGGACTGCCTCTCGCTCCCCGTGCCAGAAAGACTCGCGCGCAGACCTCCCCGAACCACGAGTGCTTGGTGGAAGAGGGGCTTTACAATCCCTCATCATGTGCCCTGGCTGTCGGCACCTATAACATACTCTCTGATCCTTCAGACACTCTCCCGGGTGGTTCTTCCCACACTTAGGGCAAGGAGGAAACCCTTCCGTTCGAGGTCGCTTATTCCTCCACTCCTTTCTATTCTGTTTATACTGAAACTTCTTTTTCTGATTCTTCATATCTTTGCCTTTTTCACCCTCATGTCTCTCTCTCTGAGGAGCGGAGGGTAGCTCCTTCGGTCCTCCTGTTGAGGATCCTACGGGGAAGATTTTATTCTCAAAAATCTCCGCCTTCATTGCCCGCCTCAAGGCCTCACTGTAATTGCGAGGGGGGTTGGAGCTTGTCATAATATCCCGGGCTATCTCCGGCTTCAACCCATGCACAAACTTATCCCTTCTCAAGGCCGGAGTGCTAACTATTCCCGGTGCAAACCTTGCAAGGGCGTTGAACTTCACCGAGTACTCTTTCACAGCGCTAGCTCCTTGCTGTAAACTGATAAATTCTTGGACCTTCTCATGAACTTGGTCCTCTGATCTATACTCAGCCTCAAACTCTTGCCTAAACTCTTCCCATGTCATTCTTGCGCATCATGAGTTTCTTCCATTAATTCCCACCAAATTCGGGCATCACCCCGAAACAGGAAACTCGCATACCGGATCTTCTCCCGGTCTGACATGGGAAATAAACCCGTGGCTCGTTCTACTGACCCAAGCCACTCCTCTGCTACTACTGGATCCGTAGTACCCTTAAAATCTGAGGGCTGATGTTGACTGGAAAGACCATATATCGGTTCAACTCTGTTCGGTCCTGGGGGAGGTACCGTTTGCCCTCTCTCGACAGGCGTAACTGGCGGTGCCTGTAGGGGGTACAACTCTCCCTTGAGTTTCAATCATAACCTGCTGTATTATTCCCCGGATTCTAGCTTCATCCAAGGGAGGGGGCGTAGGCTCTGGTGGGTTAGAAGGTTCTCCTTCATTCACCACACCTTTACCGCGATTTCGATAACTACGCCTCATCTACAAAATGATCACACTAATGAACTCAAGAAACAATTACTGTAAGGAAAGAATTACTCACACGGTTGGTTAGAGGACGTCGTGGCGATGAGAATAGTACACTGTTCAATCCCAAAATCTTTGCTCTGATACCAAAAATGTAACACCTTCTGAAAACTAGTATAATGCATGCAATTAACAATGGAAAATTGGGCCCAAAAGTTTCTTTTTAATTACAATTCACATGTCTTTTATACACAAAAGTTATGTTTACAAAAGTGCATTTCAAAAGACAAAATAGGGGAACAGTAGCTATTGCTCCGCGCACCGACGCCCTCCAACCGAATCATCACCTAGAACGCATCCACAAAGGAAAATAACGGGGTGAGCACAAACAATGCTCGTAAGTAAAACTCTCTAATCTGTCGTCCCCTCGTGTGATTCTCAATTCTTTCCTTTTCTAATTCTGTTTCTATTTCTGTTTCTAATAACATCATGACCTCATCTTACCGGAGGTACGGCCGAATGGCGTTCACACAGCACCATTCCACTCTCTATGGCTATCGGGTGGAATTCACACAGTACCAACCCTATCTTAGTGACTACCGAGTGAGGATCACAAAGCACCAACTCGGTTCCTCCTAACTATCGGGTGGAGATCACCTAGCACCTACCCGTTTCTCATGAATTTTGGGTAATGATCACCAAGCATTTACCCATCTCTAGTCACTATCGGGTGATGATCACAAAGCATCAACCCGTTTCTTCTAGCCATTGGATGATGATCACAAAGCATCAACCTACATATCTCTTAATTAATCGGGTAGTGGTCACAAAGCATCTACCCCTTTTCTATTACTCATTGGGTGACGATCACAAAGCATCGACCCATCTCTCTAAGGCTATTCGGATGATGATCACAAAGCATCCATCCGATTCCCATAACGGTCGGGTGATGATCACAAAGCATCATCCCAACTATACTACTCTTCTAACTCATTCTATTGTAGCATTTTTCAATGCTCTCTACCCTTAGAGTAATTTTACCCACTAAGCTCTCTACTCATAGGGTATTTCTATACACAAAGTTTTCTACTCTTTCTTAGGTCACTTTTCAATGCATATAACAATGCACATGGATGATTCATCTCTACTAATGCACTTGTGAAATGCCAACATGCAATGTTGCAAGAATTAAGGTTCATTTCTCATACTCAACCTCTATTAGGCATTTCATCAAACAACTCATGTGCACTATAAAACTCTATCATAGCCATGAATCTAAAACTTTTCCTAACCATCCAAAATGGGGAAAAACCCCTTCACAAAGCCACAAAACCTGCCATAGAAAACACTTCCAAAAAGGGGATTCATAATACCCCTTAAATTTCATCTCAACTACCTTGCCAAACCAACACTCATTTCTCAAATTTGCAAGGTATAAGAACATTCACAAAGCATAGAAATTTCCATTTAATACTCCATACATGGCATATTACATGCACATCACATACATACATCATTTCTATCAAAACCCTAATCAAGAAATTTCATGAATCTCAACTTGGGTTGGGTTTTACTTACTTGCTATGGAGAGACTTCACCAATCTTCTTTCCACTTGGTTCTCTTGGCTATTCTCTCTACTCTTAACCAAAAGAATGAAAACTCTCAAAAACCAAAATGAACTAAAATCTTCAAATCACACAACTTAAGGGAAAACCCTTACCTTAGGAAGCCTTAGGTTGTTTTCTCTACCCCAAATCACTTCAAAATCCCTTGGAAATCCTTGATCAAAAGAAAAGAGGAGTTGAGAGGAGAAGAATGAGAAGTTGCGTTGGAGAAGAAGAGAAATGAAGGGTTTCTTTGATTCTAATTCCTTTTAATGAAATAAAAACACAATCATTCCCATTTTGCCCTTACTCTTCTTTGGAAATTCCATTCATATCCTTTGATTCATTACAAACTCACCCCCATCTCAACATAGTCTCCATGAAAAATCCTTACAATTCACTCCCCACTTTTCCTACTAATTAGGGGTAGGAAGGTCAAATTGCCCTTGGGGGAGAAAATATCTAAAACTCAACCAACATAAAAATCGGCCCGTCGCCGCGGCGAAGAAACCTTTGTCGCCGCGGCGAAACTGTCCAGAGAGTTTCGCCCTTGGTCTCAACACATCTTCGCCGCGGCGAAGCTTGGTTCACTAAGATTCTTCTATTTTCAACCAATTTCAGGGCAACATTCAACATAACACTCAAACAAACAAATATAACAAAAGCCAACTCGATTAAGGGCGAAAGAGGAAACAATAACAACGTACCTCAAGTGGGGCGTTACAAAAGAATTAGTATATAACATTCCACCCCCCACCAAAAAAAAAAAAAAAGGTGCAAATAATACCATTAAAGGAATTAAGATCATATTAATGCTTAAGACAAATAGATAACAATTACAAGAATACCTCAACCACATTGATTTCTAGGGAATAGTTATCTACTTTTCTTTGGTTGCACTCTTCCATGTGTAAACCGGCTAGGATTGGTTATGGGGGCTTGCTTATTTAACAAGTCTGCACATAGAAAAAATCTTTCATTACAAAAAATGACAGTAGACCATCACTTGAAGTACATTAGGTGCCAACCCCACAAATATTCAAATTTATTCCCAATTCACAAACCAAAGCTTCCTAAATTGTCAAACAAGCAACTTCATCACGACCGACAACAGAAGTCTAAATTAGAATAAGTAAAAACTTTAGTTGCATCTTTCTAACATACTATGATAAATTTGTGCAAGAAAATATATCACATTAGGTAATATAATATATCCTTCCCCTTACATGAATGTTGCAAATATTACACAATCATCAGATTCCAAAAGTATGTATATATATTTAACCGAAAAATGATATAAGGAAAATAATAATATTTATATATATTTAACTAGCAAATGATACAAGCAAAATACTCCTATTGGGTCCTAAAATGGAGGAAGGATTAAAATAAAACAACCCACATACTCCATGGAATCAAGGATAGCAGCCACACAACCCAGACCCCAAGCAGAAGCCACAAAATCCACACCACAAGCAGAAGCCACACAACCCACACCCTAAGTAGCAGCCACGAAATCCACACCACAAGTAGCAACCACGAAATCCACACCCCAAGTAGCAGCCAGGAAGTCCACACCCCAAGTAGCAGCCACGAAATCCACACCCCAAGCAACAGACACACAACTAACACCCCAAACCAATTTTGGATGGCCACTAGATTCCGTGGGAACAAGTTGTGATCAGAGATTAAGCTAGGTTTTCAAAATTAACAGATTTTTGGGAGAAATTTTTAGGTTTCTTTGTTTCGGGAGATATGAAATTGATTTAGAGAAATTAATGTTTGAAATTTTGCGTTTTTTGCAAATTTTTTTTTTTTTAAATTTGGAGGGAAGTGACAGTGGCATCCTAATGATGTGGCAACTGAGGTGGCATATGCCACATAGGATGCCATATCATGGAGTAAAATAAAAAAATGGTGTAAAGGGTGGTGTAAAAGTAGCATTATTGAATATACAATTAATAAATAATAAAAATTGAAAACTAAAAACAAATTTTGTACGTTGAAAACATGAGCAAATAGCACAAAGAAAAGAGAGAAAATGGCAATGTTGTAATATAATATAGCAAATATGGTTTAAAAATAAGATGAAGAGTAAAGATGAATACATGTCATTACATTAAAGAGACAATGAGAGAGGGAGTGAAAGGCTCAATAATTTTGCTTTGTTTAACATGCCCTCAGTGTTTGGATAATTACACGAGAACCCTACAGGTTTTAGATAAAGACATTTTATCCCGCTTTCATTTCCCTTGAGATTGTATTATTTAACCCTAAACCCACAAAAGTCTAAGGCAGCTTGAACCCTAGATAATCCACAAATGTCACTACTCAAATGTAATGACTCTCTCTTTAGCTAGTATACTCGTAAAATAAACAGTAAAATTCACTAAATATATATATTACGAAAATATACATGTAGATGAGTATAAAGTAATGGGCCTAATTTTTCTTTATATATACAAAACTATACATAGTGTAAATAAATTTCTCAAGCAGCTCGACAGTGTTGCCCGACCCTTCAGCATCTTGACATTCCAAGCGACCACATCTCATCTACTACCTACAAAAACATTGAAAACAATGGGGTGAGCACTAATTTCTTGATAAGTAAACCCTCTATGCTACCCTTCTATCTCCGTTGCTCATATTCTGAATTCTTTCCGTACATCACACTTCTTTCTTCTTCTCGTTCTTTTCTATTCTTTCTCTATTCTTTTCCTGTTCTATCTTTCTGTTCTTTCTCTATTCTTTTCCTGTTCTATCTCTCTGTTCTTTCTCTCCGTTCTTTCTCTATTCTTTTTTTCTCAGTTACTAACATGTAAGCACAATTGGAGAAACTAATTCTGAATAATATGAATGCCATGATGCATGTGTATAAATGCATAAAGAATACAATTTCTTTTCTGTTTTATGTTTCTCTTCTTTCTTTCTATTATGTTCTTTCTTTCTGTGTTCTATTCTTTCTTTCGTTTTATTATTTCTGTAAACCCCGCGTTATTATTCCGGTGCCCTAAGGTATGAAATTTACCTTTTCAAATAATTTTCTTTTTTGAATGGAAGGGTAAGATGGTCAATTTACATGTATTTTGATATGTGGCCATTATAAAGTGTAACGGGATGATGTCATTGAAGAGTAATGAGGGTAGAATGGTCATAAAGTTGATTGATATGGTTAAATGGCGTAAACGGTAACCAATGGTATAATGGTCTTTTCATACAAATCCATATGAAATAAGTATCCATAAAAGTGCATTAAGGGTAAGTTAGTCATTTACCTAATGGGATTGCTTAATTGTTAAGTGTTTTAAAGATGTCAAATGGCATTAAATGAGTGCTTATCTTTATGTTGTGATGGAAATGACCAAAACGCCCTTATATGAAAAATTTATGCCAAATGACCCTTATATCTAACTTTTATTGACCAATCACATTAAAGCAACAATGGAATAAATATTTACAAGATTTTAAGTGAGAGGAGTCGGCCTTTTACACCCCAAGTGCATCATCTTCTTCTTCATCTCTCAAATCCACCATAAAAGCCACTAATTCAAGCATTTTATTCTCAAATTTTCATAGGATTTCAAGTTGGTTTTCAAAGGAGATCACCATCCACACTTAAAGAACTTCAATTTCAGGGTTAAAGGTGAGTTTCAAAACCCTAGTTTTTCTGATTTTTTAGTTAAAAGAGAAATTCATAAGTGGTTATGTGTGTAAGGTAGAAAGGTGAACCTTTGGAGCCAAGGAGGAGTGCCTTTTGCTTTGACTGCTGAGGTAAGGAAAAAAAAAATCTCCCTTATGACTACAATTGATAACACCTAGGGTTTATGAAACTTGCATTTATTTATGTTAATATGAGTGTGAGGCTTTGTTTTGGTTATGGATTGTTTAAATGGGTGTGTTGATTGGTGTATGTGTGCATATGGAGGATGATTATGCCAATTAAGAGACTTATAGTTGGACGATGTTTTGGCACTTTTTGGTTCTGTAAAAAGGGAGGTTTTTATGGCCTTTTATACTTAGAATGACATGGTAAATGATATAAATGTGCAAATGAAGGTGGCATGGTTAAAATGAATAGAATTCGGATTTCGCTTTTTGAGACTTATACTGTACATGCTTCTCTGAATCAGTCATAACTAGAGTTATAGAAGTCTGATTGAGTTGATTCTTGAAGTTTTAAAAAGTTAAGAAACAGACCTAAACCTTTTATGGTTTAGCCAAGAAAAAATTCGAAATGGAAGATAAGGAAAAAAATTTCTTGAAAAGTGACGAACTGTATGGCATCCACCTTCTTAATGGAAATTCCCATTTGTTTCTAATTCTAATAAACCCCTGAATAATCTTACTACTAAAATTCCTTGTATTGCATGAGAAATTGAATGAATTAAGTTAAGAAGTTTAGTAGGAGAATATAGTATGATTGAGCATGGGAGATGTTAGTCCATATGTTTGCATTCATAATGGTAATGCATATAGCTTATTTTAGCTGTCTTATGAAAAATTTATAAAACGTTAAAGAATGAATTCCATGAGTCTCTTGAGGTATAAACCAAGATCAGAGGAATGGAATTCTTATGGAAACCATGAGTCCTTTGAGGTGACGACCAAGAACAAGGTAATGGTTCAAATGAATCCAATCGGATAACAAAGACTAATGAAACCATCAAGTATAAAGACAAAACAAATAAGCATGCCATGTACATGAATATTTCATAAGTCATATATGTTTTATGTTATATTATGTATGGTTATGTTAAGACTTATGTTTATGAGAAAAGTCTAAAGTGTATGATATGTTTTATGAACTTGCTATGTCAAAGAATGAAGGTCATGTTTTTAGGTAGGTAAGGTCCTAAGTAATATACGTGTATAATGAACCTTAATAGTTTATAAATGGCCATATTCCTTACTGAGCGATTAGCGCTCACCCCACAAAATGTTTTAAAATGTTTTGCAGGTAAGGATTAAGGCATGAAGCTGGGAGAGGATTCCGAGGGACGCTATGAGCATGAAGGGATGTTTTAATGATGACTATTGAATGGTTTTGCTAATATTTTGTAACATCTACTGAAAACTGTACAATGCATGCATAATAACAATAGAAAAGTTGGGCCCAAAGTTTTCTTTTCATTACAATTCATGTGTCTTTTATACATAAAGAGTACTGTTTACAAAAATGTATTTTAAAAGACAAAACAGGGGAAACAGTGTAGCTATTCCTCATTGCTTGCCGACGCCCCTCCGACTGCATCACCTAGAACCTGCACCCACAAAGGAAAAATATCGGGGTGAGCACAAAATAATGCTCAGTAAGTAAAACTCTCTATTTGTCTGTCCCCGTATGAATAAATTTTAATTCTTTCCTTTTTGCTATTCTGATTCTATTTCTGTTTCTAATAACATCATGGCCTCATCTTACCGGAGGTACGGCTGGATGGCGTTCACACAGCACCATCTCACTCTCTATGGCTATCGGGTGGAATTCACACAGTACCAACCCGTTCTTAGTGACTACCGAGTGAGGATCACAAAGCACCAACTCGGTTCTTTCCAACTATCGGGTGGACATCACCTAGCACCTACCCGTTCCTCATGAATTTTGGGTAACGATCACCAAGCATTTACCCGTCTCTAGTCACTATCGGGTGACGATCACAAAGCATCAACCCATCTCTAAGGGCCATTCGGATGATGATCACAAAGCATCGACCCATCTCTAAGGGCCATTCGGATGATGATCACAAAGCATCGACCCATCTCTAAGGGCCATTCGGATGATGATCACAAAGCATCGACCCATTCGGATGATGATCACAAAGCATCGACTCATCTCTAAGGGCCATTCGGATGATGATCACAAAGCATCGACCCATCTCTAAGGGCCATTCGGATGATGATCACAAAGCATCAATCCGATTTCCATAACGGTCGGGTGATGATCACAAAGCATCATCCCAACTATACTACTCTTCTAATTCATTCTATTGTAGCATTTTTCAATGCTCTCTACCCTTAGAGTAATTTTACCCGCTAAGCTCTCTACTCATAGGGTAATTGCATAAACCATTTCCTTACACTTTCTTAGGTCACTTTTCCATGTACAACTAGTGCCTATGGATGGTTCATCTTCATCAATGCACTTATGAGATGCCAACATGCAATGTTGCAAGAATTAAGGTTCATTTCTCATACTCAAACCTCTATTAGGCATTTCATCAAACAACTCATGTGCACTATAAAACTCTATCACAACCATGATTCTAAAACTTTTCTTAACCATCCAAAATGGGGAAAAACCCCTTCACAAAGCCACAAAACCTGCCATAGAAAACACTTCCAAAAAGGGGATCCATAATACCCCTTAAATTCCATCTCAACTACCTTGCCAAACCAACAACCCATTTCTCAAATTTGCAAGGTATAAACAATCACAAAGCATAGAAATCTTTATTTAATCCTTCATACATGCTATATTACATGCACATCACATACATACATCATTTCTATTAAAACCCTAATCAAGAAAATTCATAAATCTCAACTTGGGTTGGGTTTTACTTACCTTGTTAAGGAGAGACTTCACAAATTCTTCCTTTCACTTGTTTAGCTTGACTTCTCCTCTAATCTTAACCAAAAGAATGAGAACCCTCAAACTTCAATATGGGTTAAAACTCCCAAATCACACAACTTAAGAAGAAATCCTTACCTTAGGAAGCCTTAGGTTGCTTTTCAACTCCAAATCACTTCAAAAACCCCTTGAAATTCCTTGATCAAAAGAAAAGAGAAGTGGAGAGGAGAAGAATGAAGAGTCACGTTTGAGAAGAAGAAAATGAGGGGTTTCTTTGATTCTAATTCCTTTTAATGAAATATAAACACACTCATTCCCATTTTGCCCTTATTCTTCTTTGGGAATTCCATCCATATCCTTTGATTCATTACAAACTCACCCCTATCTCAACCTATTCTCCATAAAATATCCTTACACTTAACTCCCCACTTTTCCTGCTAATTAGGGGTAGAAAGGTCAAATTGTCCTTAAGGAAGAAAATATCTAAAACTTCATCAACATTTTATTCGGCTGTCGCCGCGGCGAAACTGTCCAGGGAGTTTCCCTTGGTTTCAACACATCTTCGCAGGCGGTTCTTCTTCTTCTTGGCGGCACGGCTGACCCGAACCTCTTGTTTTCAACCAATTTTCAGGGCAAACATTCAACACAACACTCAATCAAACAATAATAACAAAAACCAACTCGATTAAGGGCAAAAGAGGAAACAATAACAACGTACCTCAAGCGGGATGTTACATATTTAGTGTAGTAATTATGTTCCTATTTCATAATGTAGTAAATATGTCCATATTCTATAATGGAGTAAATATGTTGTATTAATAAAGGAAATCAAATTGCTAGTAAATTTTGTAAAATTGTGTATGTTCTAGTAAGTATTACTATGGATTTCATAATTTACTCCAAGAAAGGAAACTATATTTATACAATTAACTTATTTTAGTTTAGAAATTAAATTAATAAATATACATATACATATATATGTTTTTAAACTACAAGTTTATTCTTTAAATAGGATTTTAAAATAAACTTCTTTCCTAGGCGTGCGTTTTCTAGGTTCTCAATGGCCAAGGGATACTTAGAAAATACCCGGCTAGGGAGGGGTTTTACAAATTCTTTCTTTCTATTCTTTCTTTCCTTCTATTCTTTCTTTCTATTCTTTCTTTCTTTCTTTCTATTCTTTCTTTCTATGCTGATCGGACTCGGTTGAGGCATAGATTCGGAACCCTGGCCATGTGAGTGGGTACAGTCCTCATCTACATGCATTTCTATCGGACTGTACAACTTTTCTCTTTGATTCTGAGTCTGCTCACTAAAGGCGGCGTGCATGTAGGTAAATTCTGTTGGTACAGTTCTCATCCACATACACTTCTAACGAACTGTACACTTACTTCTTTCTGATTCTGAGGTTGCTCACTGAAGGCGGCGTGTATGTGGGACTATTCTTCTCTGCCACTCACGGGTTCCCCATCGCAACAACCTTCTCTTCTCTTATCTTTTTACAATTAATTCTTTTCTTTCTTTTTCTTTATTCTTTACTATTCTCATCCATGTGTATGTGCATGGAACTATGCTCATTCTTTGCTATTCTTTCTAAATGCAAATGTGAGAATGTGAGAATGCATTATGGCATATAAAAATATCATTAGAGAACTAGTATTTTCTACCAACAACATTCCCATACTTGAAATCAATCATAGATTATTAGACTAAAAAATATTTTGAGGTAGTCACTCTGCAGAGGTCATATTCAAGAAGACATATCTCGAGTTATACACATCGGTTGCTACGATCTTGGTCTCGTTTTAAAGCTTAGAGACAGGGCTACAAATTTTATGTTTAAGTCTTAACCCAGTTCAATCGGTAAGATGCCCAAAAATCACTTAGAAAGTCGCGGTGGTGACAGGGCAACCATGGTAACATGTTTTCTCTTAGGATTTTCATCAAACAAATTGCATGCATACTCAAACTCTATTTGGCTGCACTTCTACTTCTTTCTCAAGCCACCAATATTTGGAGCAAAACTCCATTAAATCAACACTAAACCTGGCCAGGAAACTACACTCCATAAAGTCTACTCAAACTCTTTCTAAATTCAACGAAACTTCCATCAATCACCATATAGGCAAAGTCTACATTCTCATGGCTGAATTTTAATTATCATTAAGTATCAATCTCATCAAAACTTCTCAAAAACATGAAGACATACGTACATGTACAAATCTCTACAAACTTACTCAAATTAAACTTAGGGTTGGATTTACTTACCTTGATCTTGGGTAGTTCCACACTAGAAACTTTCTCTTTGGGTAGATCTCCTCTTCTTCTTAAACCCCAAGCATATAACTATAAGAATTCAACACTTTAAAAATTAATCTCACATCATATTGCAAGGACTCTTACCTTTGGATGCTTAGGATTGAATGTCTACCAAAATCCAACCAAAAATCCTCTAAATTGCCTTAGAAATTTGATGAAGAAAATGAGAGAATTTAGAGATGAAAGTGGCGTGTGAGGGAGTAGAGAATGATAGAGTTTTCAAGAATGAACTCAAAATATCATATTTATTACTTCTACTTTCCATTTTGCCCTTGCACTTTCTATGAAATTCCATCTATGTCCCTTAGTCAATTACAATAATGCCCTCATTTTTATTAACTTCTCCATGAAATTCTATCTCTTTTCACTCCCCACTTTTTCAACTAATTATGAGTGAAAAGACCATTTTACCCCTAATGAAATTTTAAGGCATTTTCTTCACACTTGTTCAAGATACCTTTAACAAAATTCAACTAAGGGTATTAGGGAATACGTAAAGCTATGTACCGCGATGTGGGCATTACATCAAATGGCCTACAAAACCTTTCTTCATCTTTGTTATTCTTCTTCTGAAACAGTTACTAAAACCAAAATCTCATGTTTATTAACAAATTCATGTAAAGTGACTACAACTATACCAAAAGATTCAGTACATAACGTTGAAGAGGTAGTGAGGCTTGATAAATTCCTTCAAAAATATTGCAATGAAGGTACTATCACTCTTGATGAAGCACGCTATTTCTTTTGTTTAATGACTCATATGCAACCCAAACCACCGATTTATTCATTCAACCAGTTGTTTGGAGCTCTTGGTAAGAAAAAGTTGTATGAAGACGTTATTTTGCTGTACAAGAGAGTGGGTTCAATTGGCTTGTTGCTGGATTTGACTACATTGAATATTTTAATTAATGGTTTTTGTAATATGGGTAGAGTATGTGATGGTTTTGTTGTTTTTGGGAGGATTTTGAGGTGAGGTTTTAGCCCAAATGTTGTGACTTTGACTTCTTTGATTAAAGGATTGTGTTTGGAGAATAGGAGTTTGAAGGCTATGAGTTGTACAAGAAAATGGCTGTGTGGTTATGCCTAACGTGATTACGTATGTGACTTTGATTAACGGGTTATGTCAGACAGGGAAGGTAAAGGAAGTTGATGGGTTGATGGGATTGTGGTTCAAAGAGGTTTGCAGCCTAATGTGGTGACATTTAATACAATGATAAATGGGCTTTGAAGGGAGGGGAAGATGGAGGAAGCTAATAGGTTGTTGGAATTGATGAGTCAAATAGGTTTGCAACTTGATGTGGTGACATTTACTACAATGATAAATGGGCTTTGCAAGGAGAGGAAGACAGAGGAAGCTAATGGGTTGTTGGCATTAATGAATCAAGAAGGTTTGCAGCATAATTTGTTGACTTTTACTACAATGATAAATGGGCTTTGCATGGAGGGGAAGATGGAGGAAGCTAATGGGTTGTTCAAATTGATGAATCAAAGAGGTTTGCAGCCTGATTTGGTGACTTTTAATACAATGATAAATGGGCTTTCCAAGGAAGAGAGATGGAGGAAGCCTATGGGTTGTTTGAATTGATGAGTTAGAGAGGTTTGCAACCTGATGTGGTGACATTTACTACAATGATAAGTGGGCTTCACAAGGACTTGGAGATGGCGGAAGGTAATGGGTTGTTGGAATTGATGAGTCAAAGAGGTTTGCAATCTATAATCTGATCTTCTAGTCTTAACCTTTATAAGTACCCATAGGCTGATTTGGTATCTTTATATGTTGCAACCTTTGATCATAAGTCTTAACATATATAACCCTTTATATTATTTTTTAAGTTTTTAGAGTATTTCAATTTGTTCTTGCTCACCTGAATTCAGACTCCTCTAGTTATTTTAACTCTTATTTTTGCAATGAGTTCTGAATATTCTAAAAGTATAATGCCATGAGGGAAAGATGGCACTTGATTGTTTTTCAAATATCTGCCGCTACGTGTTTAACCATGAAGAAAAATTTTAAGATAGCCGTTTAGTAAATAGACATTTTTTCTTTGTTTAAATGGTTGTTTACCAAAGTTCTCTAAAAGCATGAAGCTAGAACTCCAAAATCCAATGGTTATTTTTGCTTTTATGGAACTTGTCCAACCTTGTGTTTGCTCAAATACTGTTATATTATCATGACTTGGTTATTCTTTCTCTATTTTTTTAAATATACTGCTTCTCCTAACCGCTTCGAATAGAACTTCTTCATGTAAAACCTACTTGATTTAGATTGGGAGAATCCTACGGTTTTATGAAAGCATGTGCTATGGTTCGAATCCATAGTCAATCCTATTTATAGGAGCAGTTGACAATTGAATCCAACTTTTCCCATTAATTTTGTATCCATAATAGTGCGAAAGGAAGGCTCGTCTCTGAGTTGTTCAAGAATAGAGGCTTTGAGTTCATTATTTCACTGATTGATGACGAAGGACCAGGGCTTCATTGACTTCGTTGCTCATTTTCTTGAAGTGAATATGATGAGAATGCAAAATGTCATATTTACCCCCCTTAATGCCTAGTCTTTTATACCTATTTGCTGCCTACAATGTACTGATTTTTATTCTATTTTGACTTAGGAAGCAAATGGGAGCGTTAATTGCAAAACGGAACTAATTAAGTGAATTCGGACAGCTTTGACATTGTTTCGTATTTTGGAAATAACTCTCTCATCTGAGATCCGATTGAGATGATTCAAAATGCTGTAGAACGCTAAGAAATATATCTACAACTTTTATGTTTTGATTTTGGAGAGATACTTGCTGCATCAAGGTTGTAATTGGGCTTGAAGTTGACGCATCTGCACTGCCGATGTTCTGGAACATTCTGCCTTGTAATGCACGTCCAAGGGGCAGTTTATTATTGGAAGATTTGAAGACATGTGGCACACGAGTTACAGCTGGACACATCACTTTCCTGTTTTTATTTTTAAGATTTTATTGTATTTTCAATTAATTAGAATCAGATTAGGATAATTGATTTTAGGATATTATTTTAGGAGATTGAGTTAAATTAAAACACTTGAATTAGATTTTTGGAAAGGGAGATCAGATTAGGTTTTGAGGGAACACACGCCTCTCTCTGGTCTTCTCTAAACTTTTCCTCTGTAATCCGGTGATGGCCATGAGAGGCTGATTTTTGTAACTTGGTCGTCGGAAACGGAGACCTCGGAATCAACCAACTGTGAGATCTAATCTATGTTATTTTAGTGTTCAATTTTTGTGTTTGAGTATTGAATGTTATTCTGTGCATATTTTCATGATTGATGCATTTAATTACTAGGAGGCCTACTAGTGTATTGTTTGCTGAAATCTACCGCTAAGTTTGATATCAAATCCGTAATTGTTTGATCCCTCCAACTTGTGAAGCAATTAGGGTTAGTAATTTGCTGCGTCAGGAATTAATAACCTTATGAAGAACATTCAACTAAATTAAATACAACCGCTTGTGTTTGTGTTGTTTAGCTTCATCGATCTCTCTAATTCTTAAGGCTGCCATTAGATTAAATCTTGAGCGCCTGTCTAGGGTTGTTTAGTGGTAAGATTAATTAAGAGCGCTTGTTTCCTAATTAATTAAAATTAAGGAGAGATAGGAAAATAGTTCCAACGGTGAATATTCAATGTATGAATTGATTATTTTTGCATCAATGATCAGTTGTGAGATTCCGATGGTGGATGTTGACGGAGACCAAGTTTCGTTGTATTAATTGATTTCGAATTGAACTGTTTTTGTTTTTGTTTTTTTTTTTTTTTTTTTTTTTTTTTTTTGCTAAGAACGTTTTCTGTTTTATACAAAACCCTCAGCTTTGTTCACATAACATCAAACTCGGTGAGACACTCTTCGTGGGATCGACCCTTGCTTACCCTATTTACAGTTCACGGCAGGAATTTTGGTGGAATTAGGAGCGGTGTGAGTACCCGTTTCGAAGAAAACGAAATTCGGCACAGGACTAGCCCTAAACCCTAAATCCGTTAAGGATTCACTAGCCCCACCCTCTCGAGGCCAAAAAACATTGTTTGATAGGGTTTTTTTGGCTATTTTTGTGTTTCTGGTCAATTTTTATTTTTTTTATTTTTAATTTTTTTAGTCGGTTTTCATTATTTTTCCTTTTTCTTTTATGGGATTTTTTGTTTTATGACCAAGTCCTCTCATCTTGGTGATTTAACATTCGATCTGGAAATAGAGACCACTTTGCGCAAGTTAAGAAAGGAAGTTCGGAGAGATTTTGAGGAAAGCAATTCTGATTTAGAAGAGGAGGACGTCATGGCTGATTTGAATCAAGCACCTTTATGCATAACGTTTCCTGTTTTAGATGCTGCCACTACTTTTGAATTAAAATCTGGACTAATACATCTCTTGCCCACTTTTCATGGTCTTGCAGGTGAAGATCCTCATAAGCATTTAAAGGAGCTTCATGTGGTTTGCACAAGTATGAAACCTACGGGGGTGACCGAGGAGCAAATTAAATTAAGAGCTTTCCCATTTTCTTTGAAGGATTCGGCTAAGGATTGGCTCTATTATCTACCCTCCGGAACTATAACCAAATGGAACGAGATGAAGAGATTATTTTTGGAGAAATACTTCCCAGCTTCGAGGGCAGCAAACATTCGGAAAGAAATTTGTGGTATAAGGCAGCACAATGGAGAGTCCTTACATGAATACTGGGAGCGTTTTAAGAAATTGTGTGCAAGCTGCCCCCATCATCAGATTAATGAGCAGTTACTTATCCAATATTTCTATGAGGGCCTTACATATACTGATAGGAGCATGATTGATGCTGCAAGTGGAGGAGCGTTGGTGGATAAGACTCCCGAGGCCGCGAGAACTTTGATTGCAAATATGGCACCAATTCTCAACCGTTTGGCCGGAGGGCTTGACCTTCCATCTAGGCGTGATAATGAGGTAAATATTTCTTCCCTAGAACAACAAATCTCGAGTCTAACTTCTCTTGTTCGTCAAATGGCTGTAGGTAACATGCAAACAGTGAAGGCTTGCGGGATTTGTTCGGTAGTAGGGCATCCAACTGACATGTGCCCAACTCTTCAAGAGGAGCCTGTTGAGCAAGTGAATGCAGCAAGTGGTTTCCCTGGACAACCGCAAATGAAGTATGATCCTTATTCGAGCACATATAACCCTGGATGGAGGGATCACCCTAATCTTGGCTATGGAAATCAACAAATGAGTCAGCCTTACCCTCAAAGCGCCCAAATTACCTGTAAGACAAGCAGGCCATACCCCCACCCCCAGACAACAACCGAACCAAACTGCTAATTCTGGTATGTCTTTAGAAGATATTGTTAAGTCTCTTGCAACTAATACTTTGCAATTTCAACAGGAGACGAGGGCCAGTGTTCAAAGTTTGGAGAATCAGATGGGTCAGATGGCAACCACGATCAATAGGTTGGAGGCGCAAAGTTCGGGGAAATTACCCTCTCAAACGGTGGTGAATCCAAGAGAAAATATAAGTGCGATCGTCTTGAGAAGTGGTAAAGAGGTTGAGATTCCAACAAAGGTAGCCCCCACATCGTCGAAGGAAGAAAAAGAGAAAGATGTAGTTGTAGACAACAATGTTCCCGACGACGATGGTGTTCCTAAGCGTAAGTTTCCGCCTTTGTCTGAGTATAAACCGGTACCACCTTTTCCTCAAGCTTAGAAAAGATGAGCAAAACAAAGATATGTATGAGACGTTTCGTAGATGCGAGGTAAATATTCCACTTTTAGATGCTATTAAACAAGTACCTCGTTATGCTAAATTCTTGAAGGAATTGTGTACACTTAAGAGGAAGCAGAAACTTAAGGGGTGTGAAAAGTTGAGAGTGGAGAGAATGTTTCTGCAGTGATTCAGAGAAAAATTCCAGCAAAGTGCAAGGATCCAGGTATGTTTACTATCCCTTGTACGATAGGTAACACTATGTTTGAGAAAGCCATGTTAGACTTAGGAGCTTCTATTAATGTCATGCCATATTCGATATATGCTTCTTTGAAACTTGGACCTTTGAATAAAAATAGTGTTGTAATTCAATTAGCTGATGGATCTAATACTTATCCTAAGGGTGTAGTTGAGGATGTTTTGGTACAAGTTAATGGCTTAATTTTCCCTACTGATTTCTATGTGCTTGATATGGAAAATGGAGATCAGTCTGCTCCTATTTTGTTAGGAAGACCTTTCTTAAAGACATCCAAGACTAAGATAGATGTTCATAGTGGCATACTTACCATGGAATTTGATGGTGAACTTGTCAAATTTAATATTTATGATGCCATGAAATATCCTGATGATGATGATGATGATCATGTTTATTCTATTGATGTGGTTGATTCTTTAGCACAGGAAGTTTTTGAACTTGATGGAAAAGATGGAATGGGAGTTGCCATTAGTAAGCATCTTGAGGAAGAGAATGAGGAGTTAGCTTTGAGTACTGATTTTCAGGAGACTGTTGTAGCGTTAAATGATTCTCCAAAGTTACAGCAACAGTCAGGTAACGTTCCTTATATTGCATTACCAATTTCTAACAAGAGGCCTTTACCTTTTGTTTTGCAGGATCCCATTCCGGATTTGAAGCCTCTCCCTAGTTACCTCAAGTACGTGTTCCTTGGAACGAAGGAACGTTACCGGTGAAAATCTTCGGTAAACTCAGTGCATCGCAAGAAGAAAACCATTAGGTCGAGCCAACGACAATAAACAAAGGCGCTGCTTGGGAGGCAACCCAAGGGGAGTTTGTTTTCTTTTCTAGCATTTTAAATTTTGGTTATTGTTGCCTTTTATTTGCATTTCATCTTACATTGGGGACAATGTCAGTTTTAAGTGTGGGGGAGGGGATTTAGGTTTTGTTTAGGTTCTGTTTTTAGTGTTAAAAAAAAAAAAAAAAATCTGCCTAGTTTAAGGGTATATCGGCTGGAAACCGAACCCACCCGCCTTAAAAACTGCCTAGCAGTACTTGGCAACCTCGGGTATAACAACGCCACGTACACCTTAAACTTATTGTTTTTAGGAAGGTTTATGCTTTAAGTCATGTCTTTGAACGTCTAGTGATGCATGAAATAGTAACTTGACTTTGTTATTGAGCATATTCCTTAACTTAGGATGTTAGCAATCTTTCATAAAATAGAGTCAATCATATTTGAATCTTTGTAGTTTGAAATAATATGTCTTGAGAAGTTGTGTAGACTTGGTGACGAAGCATGATTGAGGAGTGTATAACAACCCTTAAAAGAAAAAGAAAAAAATTGTTTCTCTTAAGCTAGTCCTAAATTTGGGTTTAAGCAAATAGGAAAAAAGAAAAGAAAGGTATGTGGTGAGTCGAGATGGAGCGTAAAACGCACTCACTCATAAACACAACCATGAAATGAGATGGAGCATAAAATGCACTCATTCTTTTTTTTTTTTTTTTTTCTTCAAAACAGAAAAGGAAAAAAAAAAATTGTATCCCTAGTTTGCTACCCAGTTTGTAGTAGTGAAGAGAAACAGTTAAGGAAAAGTTGAGAGGGGAGTTGTTCATGAATTGGTTGTGATTAGTTTCCTTGTTTGCATTGATTGATTGAGAGTAATTGTGGAATATGACGAAGAGAGATGAATGTCATTAACTCTGCTTTGTTTAATTTTGCTGCTTCCTAAGTTAGGTATGAATATGCCTGGATTAAATACTGTTTCTTATGCATCATGTTGGTGTTCTTGATATGACTTGAGATGATGGTGTTCTTCATATGACTGGAGTGTAGTGTTTGTTTGAATTAGTTTGCCCGAGGACGTGCAAAAGCTAAGTGTGGGGGAATTTGATGAGAATGCAAAATGTCATATTTACCCCCTTAATGCCTAGTCTTTTATACCTATTTGCTGCCTACAATGTACTGATTTTTATTCTATTTTGACTTAGGAAGCAAATGGGAGCGTTAATTGCAAAACGGAACTAATTAAGTGAATTCGGACAGCTTTGACATTGTTTCGTATTTTGGAAATAACTCTCTCATCTGAGATCCGATTGAGATGATTCAAAATTCTGTAGAACGCTAAGAAATATATCTACAACTTTTATGTTTTGAGTTTGGAGAGATACTTGCTGCATCAAGGTTGTAATTGGGCTTGAAGTTGACGCATCTGCACTGCCGATGTTCTGGAACATTCTGCCTTGTAATGCACGTCCAAGGGGCAGTTTATTATTGGAAGATTTGAAGACATGTGGCACACGAGTTACAGCTGGACACATCACTTTCCTGTTTTTATTTTTAAGATTTTATTGTATTTTCAATTAATTAGAATCAGATTAGGATAATTGATTTTAGGATATTATTTTAGGAGATTGAGTTAAATTAAAACACTTGAATTAGATTTTTGGAAAGGGAGATCAGATTAGGTTTTGAGGGAACACACGCCTCTCTCTGGTCTTCTCTGAACTTTTCCTCCGTAATCCGGTGATGGCCATGAGAGGCTGATTTTTGTAACTTGGTCGTCGGAAACGGAGACCTCGGAATCAACCAACTGTGAGATCTAATCTATGTTATTTTAGTGTTCAATTTTTGTGTTTGAGTATTGAATGTTATTCTGTGCATATTTTCATGATTGATGCATTTAATTACTAGGAGGCCTACTAGTGTATTATTTGCTGAAATCTACCGCTAAGTTTGATATCAAATCCGTAATTGTTTGATCCCTCCAACTTGTGAAGCAATTAGGGTTAGTAATTTGCTGCGTCAGGAATTAATAACCTTATGAAGAACATTCAACTAAATTAAATACAACCGCTTGTGTTTGTGTTGTTTAGCTTCATCGATCTCTCTAATTCTTAAGGCTGCCACTAGATTAAATCTTGAGCGCTTGTCTAGGGTTGTTTAGTGGTAAGATTAATTAAGAGCGCTTGTTTCCTAATTAATTAAAATTAAGGAGAGATAGGAAAATAGTTCCAACGGTGAATATTCAATGTATGAATTGATTATTTTTGCATCAATGATCAGTTGTGAGATTCCGATGGTGGATGTTGACGGAGACCAAGTTTCGTTATATTAATTGATTTCGAATTGAACTGTTTTTGTTTTTTTTTTTTTGGTTTTTTGCTAAGAACGTTTTCTGTTTTACACAAAACCCCCCAGCTTTGTTCACATAACATCAAACTCGGCGAGACACTCTTCGTGGGATCGACCCTTGCTTACCGTATTTACAGTTCAGTAGTTAGGTTCGAAAGGTTTTAATTCTGGGTGCCTACGACAGCACGCCAGAATATTATGACATGACTTTCTGCATATAATGCTCTGAAGCACCCATGGCAATCATAGCCTTAGAAGTTTCAACCACACAATCTGTATTCGCTCAAATTAAATTCATGTTGTTGGTGACATATGAAATATGATTTTCCTTTCTCATACATAGTTGTATTTCAGTTTTCAAGAATGTAAATTTGCACGTATCATGTATTTTAGGAATTCATTCCTCGCTTTGCTTTATAAGGTAGTATCAGAATCTCATTACAATCTTGTTGTACATCACATGAATTCTTCTTTCTTGTTTGAGGAAATATACTTTCAGTATCTTTGACTATATTAGAATTTTTTATATTATTTTAGAACTTCTATCTTTTTAATCTTTTTCCTATTTCTCATAGTCCATTACTGATTTATGTTCTAATCAATTACTGAATATTGTTCCAAGAGTAGATTTATAATGATATGATCTCAATTTCACTGAAGCTTTACTTATATGATTCTGGTGTGAAGCATCTAAGTAGGGTGTTTTAGTTAATGAAAGAGCAGGGTGTCTTCATTAATGAAAGGGCAGTCGCTGTGCATAGTTTAGGAGATATATATTGAAGAGAATAAGCATTACAGACTGAAGTGAGTATAATTTTCAAACTCTTTTACATGAAATAAGCTGCAACATTTTTGTTGAAATTTTCTCTATGGGGGTGGGGGTTTGACAGTAGTGGTGACAAGCTACATGTGTGGCCGTGTAGCATTGGTTGATTGGTTGGGGGGACTGTATTGGTGGTTTGTTGTTAGCAGGCTAGATAACTTAATCTTCAAAGAATCAATCAAAGCTTCCATAAGAGCCAGAGGGCTCTCATCACTATATATATAGTTAATTTACACAAATATCTTGTAATATACTCTCTAGCTAGTAATTCTTTGAGAAATATATGATAAAATCCACTAAATAACTTTTATAGACAAATATACATAATGCAAAATCCAAAAATTATAATTATAATTCATATAAATATATACACAAAATACTGATATACTTTAGTAAGCACAAGGTAATCTTGAACAATGCCACCAAATTCCTTCGCTTCTTGACATCTTACCAGGCCGTAAATCATCTAGTACCTGCAAAACAGTAAAATAATGGAGTGAGCACTAATTGCTCAGTAAGTAAACCAAACTGGACTATTGTGTTTCCTCCGTTACTCATGTTCTGATTTTCCTTTTCTCACTTTATTCTTTGATAATATTCTTCATTCTTTTCTAATATTTTGCATTTTTTTCGATATTCTGATTTGCTACTTATTAGTGTGTAAAGACAATGAATAAAACTGTACATCGTCGAGCACATAAGAAATACTGAATCATGTAAGTAACATAATACATATGCAGAATAATACACTTTCCTGAGAAAAGAACTTTCTTTTCTTTTTTGTTACCTGTCTCTTATGTTGTATCTCTTTCTTTTCTTCTCTATTTCTCTTTCTTTTCTTTCTTCTATTCTGGTTTGCCAATCGGACTAGGTGTATGCATGGATTTGGAACCCTGGCCATGTGAGTGGGTACAGTCCTCATCTACATGCACTACTCACAGACCGTACAAGTACTGTATCTTTCTACTTTGGCCGCTCGCTTGTGGCGGGGTGCATGTAGGTATGCTCTGCTGGGTACAGTCCTCATCCATATACACTACTCACGGACTGTACAAATATTGTATCTCTCTGCTAATGCCGCTTACTCGTGGTGGCATATATGTAAGCATCTCTGTCACTCACGGGTTCCCCATTGCAAAAATCTTATATCATAGTATGTTGTAGAAAGAGAATAGAAAGAGATACTATACACATTTTAACATGAATTTCCAAGCTATGGAAATTCTACACTTGCATTCTTTAGTAAATGAGAAAATATACATATTTGGCATGTTTGCTTAAAAGAAAATTACTAGTCATTTTCTTTTCTTTCTTTCTCATTCTATGCTAACATATTCTTCCATATTCTCATTTACTAAATCATGATGTACACAAAATATGCATGATCAAGCCCATTCTTTAATATGCTTTCCAAATTCACATATATAAACCTGCAAATTCATTATGGCATAGTGGTATGTCATGACATATTCTACCATTCTCTACTATCACAATTACCATATCAAAATAACACTTTAACTTGCAATTCCTTTCCTGTGCTATTCAAAAAGTAGGAAATGTTCAAGTAGCTAGAACCAAACACTAAGGGCCATTTCTCTCATGGAACTAACATGACCAAGTGATATATTAAATTTTTGCATAACAATATGCACTCTTGAATACTAACAGTTACACTTGTTAAGCCCAAACATAATCTTCCTACTTTAATTCTTGCCTTTCTCTAACCCTTTCTTCAATAGGGTTTAGCCAACTCATGCATGTATTTTCTCTTTGGATTTTCTTCAAACACTTCATATGCACATGCAACTACCATGTTGGCTACACTTCCACAACTCTCTAATTCAACCAAATTGTGAGCCAAAAACTCACTAACTTTAGTATCAAACCTGGCCGAATTCATCACTTCTCTACACTTCAAAAATTTCAACACAAAATCTTCCATAACTTCACCAAGTCATCACATAACCATACACTATTTCTCATGGCTAGAATTTATACATCATTAAACATCAAAAGCAGCCAATAATTCTCTCATACCATCACATACAAACATGCAAAAATTCATTCAACACAAGTCTTGCTCAAATCACGGTTCAAATTAGGGTTTACTTACCTTGAATATGTGAGATCACTTCCCTTTGCTCTAAATCTCTTCCTCTTGGACCTAGATCATATAAAAACCATAAGAATTTAAAACTTTAAAGTTTAACCACGCTCCTTTTGCTAGATCTTACCTTAAGAGGCTTTAGGATTGAAAATCTCCAAAAATCCAAACCAAATCCTATGATTTCCCTATGAAATTTAGTGAAGAAAATTGAGAGAAAATTGGGTAAAAGTAGCGTGAACAAGGGTTGAAGGTATGTTAGCGTTTCTTCAAATAGAGCCTTATATCAAATAATATAAACATGTATTCCCATTCTGCCCTTGGACTTTCTATGAAATTTCATCTATGTCCTTTAGTCAATTACTAAAATACCCTCATTTTTATTATCTTCTTCACATTATTTTGCTTCATTTCACTTCTAACTTTTTCAACTAATTATGAGTGAAAATACCATTTTACCCCCAATGAAGTTTTAAGGAATTTTCCTTCACATTTGTCTAAGGTAACTTCAAAGAAATCCAACTAAGAGTATTAGGGCATAAGTAAAATTACGTCCCTTGATATGGGTGTTACACAGCTCGTCTACGCGAATAGCTTTGTATTTGTACTAGGCCTGTACTCTGTTGTTTTACATGGTTTCCAAGTTGAAATGTGGGGGGGGGGGGAAGGTGGGGAGGAGGGGGAATGCATCATTACAAATCTACTACTAGTACTATTACATTCAATGTAGATTATGTCAAGACTATACGGCTGAATGCGTATCTTTGTTGTATGATCGCTAATCACCCCCATGTATTAGCTTCATAAAGCTAAAGGATAAGGCCCACCAATCCCCCATCTTTTGAGAATTATATTGATCTTCTAAGGAATTCAATTTATGGGGTTAATTTGGTGACATGTTGTTATTTCATCTTTATTTCAATTCGGCTGAGACTTATTGGTCAACGATGGCCAAGATATGACCATCGTCAACTGCCAGATCTTTGGCTATAGATCTAACCAGAAACGACAAGATCGGTGCAAGATTTACCAAATTTAGTTGGTCGTATGCCATTCCGACAACTTCCAGCCATTGTTTGGTGGTGGCGGCAAGCTGCCAACAATTAGTTGGGTGAGTGGGGGTGTTTTTGTTAATTTATAAACTTTTATTGTGGAGGTGTTTAGCTAAATTAACAAATATAATCATAATCATATCTTATTTGATTAAATCATATCCTATCCTATTTAGAATAGAATAATATTCAAAAAAATGTAGCGAACTATTTTGTGTGATGTACGTTCATTCAATTAAATATTGAGAGTCTATATGTCACATGTGTTAACGTTGACGTTTTTGATTGGATGGATAGTCGTTGGAAAAATGTATATATATTTTCAAGGTGCCATGTTACGTATGCTCAAACTTATTGTTAGTTTGACATGTAAATAGAGCCGTGTTTGTTTCCTTATTCCTATCATATCCTATTCAAAATGCATGTTTGTTTCACTGTTCCCAAAATCAAATCCTATCCTCATAATAATGTCTCAACTTAACTAAATTAACAAATATAGGGGATTAAAAAATAATCTTACCAAACACATTTTCAAATTCAAATCTGATCCTCGTAATAATAACTCAACTTAACTTTTTCAAAAATACTACTCAAAATAATAAAACAAACACACTCTAGATATTCTTTAGAAGCAAAGTTGATTAATTTAGTAAAGACCGGCCCACAACTCATTCTTACAAACTTTCTCTCACAACCCCGATGTAGTAGTTCGTAATTGATTAACTCATAATTGGGAAGGTGAGATCCACTGCAAATAGGCGGGCCCATTTGCGAGTAGACCAATTACGAGCTATCACATCGAGATTGTGAGAGAAAGTCTATGAGATTGGGTTGTAAGTGTAATATTTTCTGATTAATTGTATCATGTATATTCTTTTTTAATTTCAAAATTTCTTCAAAAAAGAATGAAAAACCTTGTTAAAAGCATTTGAGCAAAAGTACTTACATAATTTGGATATGGATTATGAATTCATAAATAGATATATAAAATACTATATCATTTGAAATCAGGAATGTTTTTGCCTTTTGAATAAAGGTAGATTTGAGTTCAATATTGAATTTGACCTAATCCATAATTAGGTTGGATCGCATTTAATACAATTTATCTATTTGAAGCTGTCAGGCGAGGTGAGGCCAACGGCTCGTGAGTAGTTTGAACACTCTCGGCCAGTAATCCAAGATATGTCAATTCAATTAGCTACATGAACAAACTTTGAAGCTAGGTCTGCAACATATCATAATCATATGATCTATCCACTATTCTACAAAAAATAGCTATCCTCCATGTTAAAAACAATACACCCTCTAAATAGTTTAAGCAAAAATATAATTACATCTGAACCCTACAGGTTTCAGATAAATAAGTTTTATCCCACTCTCATTTCTAGTGAGATGTATTATTTAACCCTCAACACCCAAAAGTTTAAGCCAGTTTGAACCCTCGATAGATAATCCACAAACGGCGCTACTGAAATGATACTCAAAAGCTTGATTCGTCATTTTTCTTCTTCTCCTTCTTCATTCGCAAAAGCAGGTAAAGTGACTACAATTATACCACAAGATTTAGTACTTAAAGTAACCCAGCTTCAGAAATTCCTTCAAAAAGATTGTAAAGAAGGTAACATCACGCTTGGTGAAGCACGCTATTTCTTTTGTTTAATGATTCATATGCAACCCAAACCACCGATTTCATCATTCAACCGATTTTTTAGAGCTCTTGCTAAGAAGAAGTTTTATAAAGACGTTATTTTGCTTTACAAACGACTGGGTTCGATGGGGTTGTTGCTTGATTTAATTACTTTGACTATTTTGATTAATTGTTTTTGTAATGTGGGTCGAGTTTGTGATGGTTTTGCTATTTTTTGGAGGATTTTGAGGTGGGGTTTTAACCCAGACGTTGCGACTTTTAATTCTTTGATTAAAGGTTTGTGTTTGGAGAATAGGAGTTTGGAGGCTATGGAGTTGTTCAAGAAAATGGTTGTGTTTGGGGTCAGGCCTGATATTGTTCCTTACGGTAGTATTATCAATGGTCTTTGCAAAGATGGGTTGGTAGATAAGGCGAAAGAATTGTTTTTGGAAATGAAGAGTGGCGGAATTAAGCCAAATGTGGTTGTTTGTACCACTCTAATTTACAGTTGTTGTTTTGTGAGAAATTTGGAGAGGGCTAAAGGCTTGTTTTTTAAGATGGTGAATTAAGGTTTGCAGCCTAATTTAGTGATGTATAATACAATGATAAGTGGGTTTGGCAAGGAGGGGAAGATAGAGGAAGCTAATGGGTTGATGGAAATGATGATTCAAAGAGGTTTGCAGCCTAATGTGGTGACTTTTAATTCAATGATAAATGGGCTTTGCAAGGAGAGGAATTTGGAAGAAGCTAATGGGTTGTTGGAATTGATGATTCAAAGAGGTTTGCAGCCTAATGTGGTTACATTTACTACAATGATAAGTGTGCTTTGCAAGGAGGAGAAGACAGAGAAAGCTAATGGGTTTTTGGAATTGATGATTCAAAGAGGTTTGCAGCCTAATGTGGTTACATTTACAATAATGATAAATGGGCTTTGCAAGAAGGGGAAGACGGAGGAAGCTAATGAGTTGTTGGAATTAATGAGTCGGAGAGGCTTGCAACCTAATGTGGTGACTTTTAATACAATGATAAATGGGTTTTGCAAGGAGGGGAAGATGGAGGAAACTAATGGGTTGTTTGAATTGATGAGTCAAAGAGGTTTGGAGCTAATGTGGTGACATTTACTACAATGATAAATTGGCTTTGCAAGGAGGGGCAGATAGAGGAAGCTAATGGGTTGTCGGAATCGATGAGTCAATGAGGTTTGCAGCCTAATGTGGTAACTTTTAATACTATGATAAGTGGGCTTTGCAAGGAGGGAAAATGGTGGAAGCTAATGGGTTGATGGAATTGATGATTCAAAGAGGTTTGCAATCTGATGTGGTGACGTTTAATTCAATGATAAATGGGCTTTGCAAGGAGCGGAAGGTGGAGGAAGCTAACGGGTTGTTGGAATTGATGAGTCAAAGAGGTTTGCAGCCTAATCTGGTGACGTTTAATACAATGATTAGTGGGCTTTGCAAAGAGGGGAAGATCGAGGAAGCTAATGGGTTGATGGAATTGATGATTCAAAGAGGTTTGCAGCCTAATGTGGTGACTTTTAATTCAATGATAGATGAGCTTTGCAAGGAGGGGAAGATGGAGGAAGCTAATAGTTTGTTGGAATTGATGAGTCAAAGAGGTTTCTAGCTTAATGTGGTGACTTTTAATACAATGATAAATGGAGGAAGCTAAAGGGATGATGGAATTGATGATTCAAAGAGGATTGCAGCCTAATTTGTTGACTTTTAATTCAATGAGAAATGGGTTTTGCAAGGAGGGGGGGATGGAGGAAGCTAATGGGATGATGGAATTGATGATTCAAAGAGGTTTGCAGCCTGATGTGGTGATGTTTAATACAATGATAAATGGGCTTTGCAAGGAGGGAAAGATTGAGGAAGCTAATAGGTTGTTTGAATTGATGAGTCAGAGAGGTTTGCACCCTGATGTGGTGACATTTACTTACAATGATAAATGGGCTTTGCAAGGAGGGGAAGATGGAGGAAGCTAATACATACTTGAAATTGATGATCCAAAGAGGTTGGCAGCCTAATGTGGTGACTTTTACTACAATGATAAGTAGGCTTTGCAGGGAGGGGAAGATGGAGGAAGCTAATGGGTTGTTGGAATTGATGAGTCAAAGAGGTTTGGAGCCTAATGTGGTGTCTTTTACTACAATGATAAATGGGCTTTTGCAAGGAGGGCAAGATGGAGGAAGCTAATGGGTTGTTGGAATTGATGAGTCAAAGAGGTTTGCAGCTTATGATCTGATCTTCTAGTCTTGACCTTTATAAGGACCCATAGGCTGATTTGGTATCTTTATATGTTGCATCCTTCGATCATATGTCTTGACATATACCCCTTTATATTATTTTTAAGTTTTTTTTTCATTTTTTTCATTCTTTTTTTTTTTTTTTTTTTTTTTTGCTTATTTCAATTTGTTGTTGCTCACCTGAATTCTCACTCTAATTGTTTTAACTCTTCTTTTTGCAATGAGTTCTGGATATTCTGAGAGTATATACCATGAGGCAAAGATGCACTTGATACTTTTTGCAAATATTTACCACTTGGTGTCTAACCGTGAAGGAAAAATTTAAGATAGCTATTGAGGAAATAGACTTCTTTTTTTTCCTTTTTTCAAATGCTGTTTCACCAAAGTTCTCTCAAAGCATGAAGCTCAAAGTCCAACATCCAATGGCTATTTTTGCTTTTATGGACGTTGTCCAACTTTTTGTTTGCTCAAATACTATTATATCAATTTTCTTCCATAGTGCATGGCTTGACAAATTAGATATATCTGTGGCATACTCTGTTTACTTAAGTTCTTTGGTGGTGAATATATACTTCCATAGGTATGATTTTCCTTTCCCAAACGAAGTTGTATTTCAGTTTTTCATTATCAAGAATGTAAATTTGCACATATCATGTATTTCAGGGATTCATTCCTCGCTCTGTATGATAAGGTAGTATAGGAATCTCATCGTGTCTTGTTTTACATTAGGAGAATTCTTCTTTCTTGTATGACTTTCAGTATCTTGGAATATGGTAGAATTTTTTTATATAATTTTAGAGCTACTATCGTTTTAATCCTTTTCCTATTTTTCAAAGTCGATTGCTGATTTATGTTCCAAGCAGTCAGAGCCTATTTAAGATTCTGATGCCATAAAATTTATAGGATTCTCCAATGAAGATATCTGAAGCAGTATGGTAGGATATTTTGATAATGATTTGCCAAAGATCTCAAGGCATTGAAATTTTCTTGATCTAACCAAAGGTAAATGTGTTTTGATAAGTTTAACATTGACCAAGGGTTATCAAGAATATCCATCAATCAAAAGAAAGCAACATTAGAACTTGTTGACGCTTGATTTTGGACGCCAACGACTCGCACGTGGGAAACGCTGAGCTGACTCAGGAGACACACATGATGGATCCATGAGATTTGAATATGGAGCTGAGATTATATATTTTGTAGAAAATATAAATAAAAGATTGGCAAGATGGGGTTTTTATAGTGGTTCGGATGCAACAAGCGACTCCTACATCCACTGTTATTTTATTAATCTCTCACTATTTCTATGAATTTGCCCGTAAGGCATACAAAGATGAAGATATACAGTGTTTTTGCAGAGAGAAAGAATTGAAGCTAAATCTCAGCCTAGCTACCAGCCTCTCTTCTTCGGGAAGAGAAAATGCACATTTATTCACATTTGCACTCAATGCAATGATTGTTTTTGCAAACTGCCTTGACACATGGAAGGCTCTCGCCCATTCATCTCTTTGAAATGAGATAAAGTTGGTGAGAATATCTTTTGAGATATGGGCTTGGCAGTTGGTACAGAGACATTAATTGTGCTGACATAGGCTTGACTTTTGAGGCATAACAGAAGCCCCCTAGTTTTTGAAGTGCGTAATCGCGCTTCGGAAACTAAGTCTTTGATCTGACTGGCTGCGGTCTCGAACTGAAGAGCTCAAACTGAAATCAGTTAGGAAGATGATCAAATCAGTTAGGAAAACGACCAAATCATTAGGAGCGACCGACCCTCACAGTTAGGAAAACGACCAAAAATCTGTTAGGAGCGACCAGAAATCATTAGGAGCAAATCTGTAGGAAAAGCGACCGAAGGTCATAACGAGCTCAATCTGAGCAAAACGAGCTCAACTTGAGAGCAAAACGACCTCGACCTGAGAGGTCAAAACGAGCTCAAAAAGCAAAACGACCTCAACTTGAGAGGTCAAAACGAGCTCAGCAAAAGCGAGCTCAACTTGAAAGCAAAGCGACCTCGACCTGGAGGTCAAAACGAGCTCAAAAAGCAAAACGACCTCAACTTGAGAGGTCAAAAAGAGCTCAGTGAGCAAAACGACCTCAACTTGAGGTCAAAACGAGCTCGAGCAAAACTACCTCGGAGGCTTGAGTTCAAAAGCAGCTCGAATGAGCAAAAGCGACCTCACTTTGAGAGGTCAAAACGACCTGAATGAGCAAAACGACCTCAACTTGAGAGGTCAAAACGAGCTCAATGAGCAAAACGACCTCAACTTGAGAGGTCAAAACGAGCTCAATGAGCAAAACGACCTCAACTTGAGAGGTCAAAATGACCTGAATGAGCAAAACGACCTCAACTTGAGAGGTCAAAACGAGCTCAATGAGCAAAACGACCTCAACTTGAGAGGTCAAAACGAGCTCAATGAGCAAAACGACCTCAACTTGAGAGGTCAAAACGAGCCCAATGAGCAAAACGACCTCACTTTGAGAGGTCAAAACGAGCTCAATGAGCAAAACGACCTCTTGAGAGGTCAAAACGAGCTCAATGAGCAAAACGACCTCAACTTGAGAGGTCAAAATGACTCGAATGAGCAAAACGACCTCAACGAGAGGTCAAAACGAGCTCAATGAGCAAAAGCGACCTCAACTTGAGAGGTCAAAACGAGCTCAATGAGCAAAAGCGACCTTCAAGCTTGAGAGGTCAAAAGCAGCCCGATAGCAAAAGCGACCTCAGCTTTGAGGTCAAAGCGACCTCAACTTGAGGTCAAAACGAGCTCAATGAGCAAAACGACCTCAACTTGAGAGGTCAAAACGAGCTCGACCTGAAAAGGTCAAAACGAGCTCAATTGAGAGATCATAGCGAGCTCTACCTAAGAGCACAAGAGATCAGCGATCTCAGCGTGTGATCAGCGATCCGAACACGCGATTTGAAGCTAAAGATCCGCGATATGAAGCTGAGGATCAAGATGGCATGGGCATGCGATCTGTGATCTGGCCACGTGATCGGAGAACTCTGATGCGTGCGATCTGCGATCTGGCCACGTGATTGGAGAATTCGGTTGCGCGATCGAAGAATTCTAACGCGTGCGATCTACGATCTGGCCACGCAATCGGAGAACTCTGACACGTACGATCTGGCCACGCGATTGGAGAATTCTAACGCGTGCGATCTGCGATCTGGCCACACGATTGGAGAATTCTGACGCGGGTTTGAGATCTGAGCACGCCATCAGGGAACTTGGATGCAGGCTTGAGAATCGGACCTGCATGGGCCACCAAACTGTTGACGCTTGATTTTGGACGCCAACGACTCGCACGTGGGAAACGCTAAGCTGACTCAGGAGACACACGTGATGGATCCATGAGATTTGAATATGGAGCTGAGATTATATATTTTGCAGAAAATATAAATAAAAGATTGGCAAGATGGGGTTTTTATAGTGGTTCGGATGCAACAAGCGACTCCTACATCCACTGTTATTTTATTGATCTCTCACTATTTCTATGAATTTGCCCGTAAGGCATACAAAGATGAAGATATACAGTGTTTTTGCAGAGAGAAAGAATTGAAGCTAAATCTCAGCCTAGCCACCAGCCTCTCTTCTTCGGGAAGAGAAAATGCACATTTATTCACATTTGCACTCAATGCAATGAGTGTTTTTGCAAACTGCCTTGACACATGGAAGGCTCTCGCCCATTCATCTCTTTGAAATGAGATAAAGTTGGTGAGAATATCTTTTGAGATATGGGCTTGGCAGCTGGTACAAAGAGACATTAATTGTGCTGACATAGGCTTGACTTTTGAGGCATAACAGAACTAATTACTAATTACTGTTCGAAGAGTTCATTTCTATTGATTTGATCTCAATTTCACTGAAGCTTTGCTTATATGATTCTGGTGTGAAGCATCTAAGCATGGTGTTGTAGTTGATGAAAAGGTGGAGGCTAGGAGATATATATTGAAGAGAAGAAGCATTTTAGGCTGAAGTGAGTACTGCGTACAATTTGGAAAATCTTTTAGTTGAACCAGGCTACAAATTTTTGGTTGAAATTGGCATGTCTGGTGTGGAAGAAGCATTTGAGTAGGGTGTTTTAGTTGATGAAAGAGCGGTTGCTGTGAAAAGACTAGAAGATATATTATGAGGAGAAGAAACATTTTAGGCTGAACTGAGTACAATTTGGAAACTCTTTTACATGAACCAGTCTGTTGTGGTGGAAGATAGAAACATGAGACTGGCAATGGATTCAATAGTCAAGGCTCTTTCAAAATCAGAAGCTAAACTGAAATCAATTGTGTGGAAAAATAGTACTTGCAATATTTGAGCTATAAATTTATTTTCTGTTTTTGGTTTGTTTTTGTTTAAAGGATTACCAGGATGAATAGTTTGATCATATAAAAGATTAATCATAATTACTTTGTGCTTTGTTAATCACAGTTAAGAGTTCCTAAACCTTATGGATTTGCTTTTAAGCTTTACATGAACATCCTTCGCTCGAAACACGTTTACTTAGTTCAGATTATCCAAGGTTTATAAACTAGTTCGAACACTCAGTTGCCAGTAATGCAAGGTATGTCAATTTAAGGAGCTACATATTTCATTGCAAAATTACATGAACAAAATTTGATGCCTGTTCTACAACATTAAAAAAATAAAAAAGAACAACAAAATAGCTGTTGTTGTTCTTCATCATATCATAATCATATGATCTATCCAAAAGGCTGCAGAAATAGCTATCCATGTCAAGTACAATACACCCTCTAAATAATTTCAAAAAAAATATAATCCCCAAAGTTTTAAAAACAACAAAATCCACCCTAGAAAGTTGAAAGTACAAACGTATCATAAGATTAATTTCTCTTGTTTATGAAACTAATGGGGTTTACTTAACCATCAAATCCATAAGTCTCCACAAATAACTATCCATGGATAACTAAAAAACTCTCACACTTATCTCAAAATACACAGGGTTTATATTGTAGGAAAAAGCAAACTAGTTATATCACAACATATGATCTTATGGATTGGTAAATACATACACTCTGTAGTTATCCAAAAATTAAGTAATCTGCTGAAGTTTAAAACTAACACAAAATGAACCTAGAGTACAAATATTTTACCCACCATGAGAGCCACTGATTTTACTTAAAACAACTGGATCAAGTCATCGATTGAGACATGAGCAAATAACATAAAGAAATGGCAAAGTGGTCTCATTACACTAAAGAGAGAAATGAGAGAGGGACTGAAATGCTCAAATTTTATAATAATTTTGCTTTTCTCAACAGACCACCGGTGCGTGGATAATCACATGTGTACCCTACAGGTTTCACATAAATACATTTCATCCCACAATCATTTCCCATGAGATTGTATTATTTAAACCACAAAAGACTTGGCCAGTTTGAATTGAACCCTAGATAATCCAGAAATGCCGCTACTCAAATGGCGTTCAAAACCTTTCTTCGTCGTTGTTCTTCTTCTTCTGGAACCAAAATCCCATCTTTGTTCACAAATACATGTAAAGTGACTACAACTATACCACCAGATTCAGTACATAACATTGAAGAGGTAGCAAGGCTTGATAAATTCATTCAAAAGGATTGTAAACAAGGTAATATCACTCTTGATGAAGCACGCTATTTCTTTTGTTTAATGATTCATATGCAACCCAAACCACCGATTTCATCATTCAACCGATTGTTTGAAGCTCTTGCTAAGAAGAAGTTTTATGAAGACGTTATTTTTCTTTACAAGCGAGCGGATTCAATGGGGTTGATGCCAGATCAGTTTACATTAAATGTTTTAATTAATTGTTTTTGTAACGTGGGTCGAGTTTGTGATGGTTTTGTTGTTTTCGGGAGGATTTTGAAGTGGGGCTTTAGCCCAACTTTGTGACTTTGACTTCTTTGATTAAAGGTTTGTGTTCGGAGAATAAGGGTACGGAGGCTAATGAGTTGTTTGAATTGATGAGTCAGAGAGGTTTGCAGCCTGATTTGGTGACTTTTAATACAATGATAAATGGGCTGTGCAAGGTGGGGAAGACGAAGGAAGCTAATGGGTTTTTGGAATTGATGAGTAAAAGAGGTTTGCAGCCTACTGTGGTGACTTTTAATACGAAGATAGATGAGCTTTGCAAGGAGGGGAAGATGGAAGGAGGCTAATGGGTTGATGGAATTGATGACTAAAAGGGGTTTGCAGCCTAACGTAGTGACATTTACTACAATGATAAGTGGGATTTGCCAAGAGGGGAAGATGGAGGAAGCTAATAGGTTGTTGGAGTTGATGAGTCAAAGAGGTTTGCAGCCTAATGTGGTGACTTTTAATTTAATGATAGATGGGCTTTGCAAGGAGAGGAAGATGGAGGAAGCTAATAGGTTGTTGGAATTGATGAGTCAAAGAGGTTTGCAGCCTAATGTGTTGACGTTTAATTCAATGATTAATGGGCTTTGCAAAGAGGGGAAGATGGAGGAAGCTAATGGGTTGTTGGAATTGATGAGTCAAAGAGGTTTGCAGCCTAATGTGGTGACTTTTAATACGATGATAGATGGGCTTTGCAAGGAGGGGAAGATGGAGGAAGCTAATAGGTTGTTGGAATTGATGAGTCAAAGAGGTTTGCAGCCTAATGTGTTGACGTTTAATTCAATGATTAATGGGCTTTGCAAAGAGAGGAAGATGGAGGAAGCTAATGGGTTGTTGGAATTGATGAGTCAAAGAGGTTTGCAGCCTAATGTGGTGACTTTTAATTCAATGATAAATGGGCTTTGCAAGGAAGGGAAGACAGAGGAAGCTAATAGGTTGTTGGAATTGATGAGTCAAAGAGGTTTGCAGCCTAATGTGGTGACTTTTAATTCAATGATAAATGGGCTTTGCAAAGAGGGGAAGATGGAGGAAGCTAATGGGTTGTTGGAATTGATGAGTCAAAGAGGTTTGCAGCCTAATGTGGTGACGTTTAATACGATGATAGATGGGTTGCAAGGAGGGGAAGATGGAGGAAGCTAATGGGTTGTTGGAATTGATGAGTCAAAGAGGTTTGCAGCCTAATGTGTTGACTTTTAATACGATGATAGATGGGCTTTGCAAGGAGGGGAGGATGGAGAAAGCTAATGGGTTGATGGAATGGATGAGTCAAAGAGGTTTGCAGCCTGATGTGGTGACGTTTAATTCAATGATTAATGGGTTTGGCAAAGAGGGGAAGATGGAGGAAGCTAATAGGCTGATGGAATTGATGAGTCAAAGAGATCTGAAGCCTAATGTGGTGACTTTTAATACAATGATAAATGGGCTTTGCAAGATGGGGAAGATAAAGGAAGCTAATGGGCTGTTTGAATTGATGAATCAAAGAGGTGTGCAGCCTAATGTGGTGACGTTCACTATAATGATAAGTGGGCTTTGCGAGGTGGGGAAGATAGAAGAAGCTAATGGGTTGTTGGAATTGATGAGTCAAAGAGGTTTATCAAGAATATCCATCAATCAAAAGAAAAATGCAACACTAGAACTAATTACTAATTACTGTTCCAAGAGTTGATTTTTAAGGATTTGATCTCAATTTTCATGAAGCTTTGCTTATACAATTTCGGTGTGCACATCTAGCGGTGTTTTAGTTGCTGAAATGACGGTCGTTGTGAAGAGACTAGGAGATATATATTGAGGAGAAGAAGCGTTTTAGGCTGAAGTGAGTACAATTTGCAAACTCTTTCACATTAACCAGGCTGCAAAATTGTTGTTGAAATTTGCATGTATGGCGTGGAAGAAGATAGAAACATGAGACCAAAGAATGGATTCAAAAGTCAAGGCTCTTTCGTAATGAGAAGTAAATCAAGTCAACTGTGGAAAATTAATAGCTGCAATATTTGAGGTATAAATTTGTTTTTTGTTTTTGGTATGTTTTTGTTTTAAGGATTTCCAAGATGAACATTTTGATCATATGAAGGATTAACTCATAGGATTTGCAAATGTATCATAGGAAGAGTATAATGTTTATGCAATATATTTGTGTAAGGTTTAGAAAAAAAATGATTTTGTGTTTTCTATTAGTTTGTGAGAAGACAATAGACCTTCCTAAATGAAGAAGAAGGCATTTAAGGGTTGTTTTGTATTTGCATTAAAATAGTTTGTGTAAGTAATCAGAACCATCAAAGTCAGCTAAATTTGAGGATGAATTTTTTAATGTAAAAAAGTATATTATTACAAAGGTAGTAAACATTATATCCAAGTACATAAAAAATTATTAAGAAGAAACTGGAAATATCACAAGATACAACACAGTTTAGATTATGAAATGATGACTAATAGATTTGATATAACTTTATGGCAAGATTCTTTCTCTTATTTTCCAGTCTTAATAATGAATACCATCGGCAAAGTTGAATTATCAAGCATTTCAGATTGACATATGCTCAAATACAAAACCAGATTCAGCTTAATTTGTCTGTAAGTTACAATAAAGATAAAATGTTAGAGACATTAGTATCTTCAGAAAACTCATCTAAAAGTTGGAGAAGATTCAAGTATTATCTCTAAATAATTTAAGCTTAATATAATCCCCATAGTTTTAAAAATAACAAAATCCACCCTAGAAAGTTGAAAGTACAAACATATCATAAGAGTAATTTCTCTTGTTTCTGAAAGTGATGAGGTTTATTTAACGATCCATAACCACCATCAAATCATATGATTAAAATCCAAAAGACTCCACAACTGAAAAAACCCTCAAATTATCTTAAAAATAACACAAACCACCCCAAAAAGTACAAATATTTCACATTTCATTGTTAACACCAAGGCGACAGAATTCAGTTAAATAACTGGTTCAACACACACAAGTGAAAGAAGCAAACTAGTTATATCACAATCATATGATCTTAATCCAAAAGGTAAATAAATAACACTCTGTAGTTATCCAAAAATCAATAAAACCCCTAAAGTTTAAAAACTACCATAAAATGCACCTAGAGTACAAATGTTTTAGAGGTCCATTCTAAACATTTCACCCATCACTATAGCCATTGAGTTTACTTAAACAATTGGATCAAGTCACACACAAGTGGGTTTATGTTAATGCAGCAGAAGAAACTTGAAAAGAAAAGAGAAGAAAAATGTACCTTTAAGCTGTTAGAGAAGGTGCTGGGGCTGAGAGTAGGATTCATTGAGACTTTACAAACAAAAGAGAAAAAAAATGAATGAATGTAATATGAAGAAAGAACATTAAGTAGCGACGAATTCTATGAAAAATATATTTTTTTTAAAGTTAGAAAAAAAATAACAAAGTGGGAAGTTTCTGTTGTTGGTACTTGGTAGTTTATTTGAAGCAATGGTGGAAGAGAGGGAAATCTGGATTGATTGTGATAGGGACGGATGGCTATGATTTATTAAAAAACTAGATAGAAAGCTCGTGCGTTGTGCGGGTATGTTTATAGAATTTTTTTTACATTATTATTAATTGTTTGTCTGTCATTAAATTATTTGTATTGAAGTTAATTTTATATTGAATTGGTAATGAAAGAAATAATTAATAAAAATATTATATACAAAATAATGAGTATTAAATTTATGCTAATTTTAAATATATATTTAATGTTGGTGTAAAGATACTGGATAGGTTCTAGTAGCTGTATCTCTACCCATTTAACACAAAGAACAAACTCTTTGTTCTTGACCTTCTTTCTTAATCTTTTCCTTTCTGAAAATAATAGTAATAAATTGAAGTTCTTGGCCAAGTCTTCTCATATTGCATTGCACCACAAAATTGTTTAACTCTTTGTAGTAAAATTACTAGTACCAAAAATTTTAAGCTATATATCTATCAACTTAACTATCCAAAAACAAATGAACAACTTTCTTACTTTAGCACATAAAACATTTATAAATCAATCTAACTTCTACAATTCAATCTTATTATCTCGATCTAACATTTTCTCTTCTTTTATTAAGAAGAGAAGCCTTAGAATTCGAGTACTTGAGTTTAGGTTGGTGAACATGGTACTCGGGTGAAATAGCCACGAATATTATAATACCACTGAGCAAGGCTAACCCCAATCCTAAACTATTAACAACCATGGATTCTGGACATCGTTTAGATACACTTCTCCTTTATAAAAAAATGTCGGTTTCTTTAGAAGACCTGTTTCTACAGTCGCCACGGCCAACCCATATGTGTAGAGACCAAGGAAAATGTGCCATGGCAATAAACTAATTCATGATTTCAATCAAAGTAACTACAACATTGTTATACTATTCTCTCCAGTGTTATGTAATACCAAAATTAATCTTAATTTCTGTAAAGTTTATACACCATCCTAAAAAAATTTGGTGTACAATAGAACTTTCTTTGCTCCCCCTGGATTTCTTCTCTTTTGGTAAGTTATTTGCAATTGTCATCTTTCAACAACCAAATCTCACAAAATCTTGGACTTAAATTATTCAGTACACTCCAACAATATTTGTGCACACCAAACACATAGTTAGCTTCCAATGATCCAGTAACTTTAAAGATCAAATTCAAGTTATATGGGATTTTAACACTCCTAACCTGTGATATTTGTAGGACTTGGAACTGAATTTGTTGAGTCTATGGACTAAAAATTAGGCATTTCTAACTCAAATTAATCTAATTCTGAAATTTAAAACCACAGAAGCTGGAAATTTGAAAAATCCAGTTTTCTATAGCTGTGAAAACGATAGATCTCTTCTTTATAGTCACCAATTGAACAATAAATAAATGAAATAGAACAATTAAGATTGAAACTAACAGAAGTCACAGAGTAAGATGATATCCAGATAAAGTCACAAATTTTCAATTTAAGAAACAACACAAAAGCGTAGCACAAGATAGTCACTTGGGTGGTTTCAAGATTCATGGTAAAGATTGCTTCTTGCAAATTACCAAGAAACGAATACATGATTAGAGCACCCAATACCATTATCTCACCAATCATACTGAAATTTGGTGAATTTTTTGCATTTGCTAAGGTAAAAAGAATCAACCCCACAACTTAAAGTATTACAGGTACAAATTCATGAACCGGGTATTTTTGTCTGAGGCTTGGTATGAATGTGCCCATGACCATTACAGGCAAAACTTGAGACGACAAAATAAATTTCCAATTATAGCCAAATTGATCCCATTTACTTGATTCACATTGCAAGAGTAGATGAGCTAATTTGAGTCATTTACACTATTATAGATTAAGAGACCTAATTTGACTATCAAACAAAACTAAAGTTATCAAAACGTCTAGCAAGGAAAATCATTTTTTTTTTTCAACATGAAATTAAAAAAGGCAATATAGTTAAACATTTACCTATATGGATTTGAAAGTGAGTTGTGCTGGATAGTTAAGAAAGCCAAAGACTCTTTGGTAAGTCCATAAGAACCCCTTAAGACTAGAGAGAGCTTCACATAAGTCTTCCATGGATTTATCATTTGTTTAGTGGTGAAACATTGAAGATAAATGAGAACGATATAGACAAATCCTTGAACAAATGTGAAGTACCACCCGTAACTGGGAAAACACAAGGTCTCCATTGATCAAAATTTACAAACTAATCCTTGAAATTTCATATCACTAATTAACAAATACTTAAAGAAAATCATTAAAATGTTACCAAATACTACAGTATTTATATGCAAATTATACCTAAATTGGAGCCTATTGTATACATATTCCTGCAAATTACGTAATAATTAGTTTACAATCAAGCGGATCAAATAATTAATTACTGAAAACATTAATTCTCAACTCTATGTGGAGGCTGAGAAACTTGAGAAAAAAAAATTATATTTTTAGTACATATATATATTCCTTGAGCTGTATTCCTCAAATTTCTCGACGACAAAAACATATTTCACAAAACTGAAACCTCATATCTTTCAACCGCCATATCAACATTGCTTAAAAAATGGAAGGAAAAATAACATAAAACTCCAAGTTCCATTTTTCTTTCCTTGGTAGTCAATTTTCTCTAAGATAAAAAAGAATCTAAAAAAACTAAAAATGAATTATTCACTTCCAGCTTCATCAGTTTCTCTAGGGAATGTAATCTTCTATCCATTTTGCATACCCTTCTCAACTATTGATTCCAATACCTTCTTCTCTTGAACAACCTTCTCATCCTTAACATTGTGCAGCGATCTTTGTCGCTAATAGTTTCGCCAGCCCAATTGATCCATCTTTCTTCACTAAACTCTTCCTAGGTTCCAGTACCCGTAATTAAAGCAATCACACATAAATGAACAAATCATAAAGACAATGCCTGGTTGAATAAAGCTACTATTTTTATGTTATAATTGACCTTGTAAGGGTAAAGTCTCGGCCAGTGGTCTCAAAATTGATAAATCTATGCCTTTACAAAAATTAAAGACAACCCATCAAAGACCATACAAATCATTATACAAAAAAACTAAACACAACCATAAAAAGTAAACAACTTCTTGGCATGATTCCGGCACAAGGTGAATGTGAAGAGACTAATGTGTGCTATTATTACTAATAAAAAACAATTTCATATAAACAAAGTTTTCTTGAGACTTTTGGAATGCCACTATTTAACTGTTATTAATATTTAGGTGAATGTGAAGGGACTAACATGAATCTATATATCTTTTAATTAGACATTTGGATGCCAACTATGTGCTATTAATTCTAATAAATAGCAATTTACATATAAACAAAGTTTTCTTGTGACTTTTGGGATGCCACTATTTAATTTTTATTAATATTTAGGTGAATGTGAAGGGACTAACATGAATTTTCCTACATAGCAGTCACATATTAATAGAGCTCCTAAGATCCTATGTGGCATCCTACGTGGATTCCAAATAGCGATCAATAGAGAGGGTGAGCTTAAGGATTATATAGATATATAGATTGTAGAAATTGATAATTAAATTTTGCTTAATGGAAATTATTATTTGATTTGATCGTTGAGAAAATAAATGGTCATTAGTAAATTATAAATTAATCCCATTCACGTGGGATGAACATGGCATTTGCGGGTTCAGAATTTATATCCATATCAATATTGATTTTCTTTTCTAATGATTGGAGCATTTCGACAATTTGTGCACATCTCAACTATTGTTTAGGTATTTTGAAAATTATCGGCCGAATAAGAGTTCTAGTAGCCACCAGTATTAACAACCTTAGAGACTCAAACTCAAGAGACAAAACTATCGGCCAAATAAGGTAGTAATTTATGTGTTGCTAATAGGGGTGACCATTGAGGGGATTTATCCGATTGTCAACTTCAGGGGCCCAAGTGATTAGTTGAGGTGTGCGCAAGTTGGCTCGGACACTCCAATCACAAAAAATAAATAAATAAATTTATGTGCCAGTTCTCTCTTTACAGTTTTTGTCATGGATCACAATTCATATCACATGGCCTGGTTTTAGGTTGTCGGGTATTACATGGTTTGTCCATTTTTGAGCAAATTTCGGATTTTGGCTTGACTTGTTGCAGATAAGTTGAGGGGATACGCAATAAAAATCATAAACTTTGTTGAAAATTGATTAAAAAACATTGTTTCAGCATTCAGGGTTGTCTGCATCATACCTATGCAAGCATGTTGATAATGTACAAATATGCATAATTTTAAATATTATGTGTATAAACTTAAAACAAAATAAGTGTGTAAAATGTAAATTTAGTTACAAATAACCCACTCTTTTGTTTTACCTTAAAAATTTAGTGTTAGAATTTAGAAATAAGGGTTGTTTGCACCGTACCTATGTAAGCATGTTGATAATGGACAATTATGCAGAATTATAAATATTATGTCTACAAAATCAAAGCAAAATAATGTGTAAAATGTAAATTTAGTTACAAATGACTGTTCCTTATTTATGAATGACCATTTATTTAGTTGTTCCTTCATAAGGAACGGTCATTCCTTTCGTGAGGAATGATCATTCCTTCATAAAGAAAGGTTGTTACTTATAAAGGAACGACTGTTTCTTTGGTCTAGTTAAACTTATTTTAACGTAACAATGCTAACTCATCTGCCACCTAATTGGGTTGTAAGAGAAGTTTGTGAGAAAAAAGTTATTGGCGTAGTATTACTCTACCTTATAATGGTTCTATAAACAATCGACTAATCAAAAGATGTCACGTCAAAGCTCGGGTGCTAGTTTACAACTTTATGAATCAGACTGCGTCATAGATATATAGGGGTAAACCAGGAGAAGAAGAAAAACTTTGTAATTTCAATTGTACATACAGTAAACCAATCGAAAGAAAAAAAAAATTATTCATAACTGATTGTACATACAATCATCAATAAATTTTATTTAACTTTTTTCTTAATTGACAGTTTATACAACCGAATAAACCAAATTTACAATTAATAAATAATAAAAATTGAAAACTAAAAACAAATATTGTATGTTGAAAACATGAGCAAATAGCATAAAGAAAAGAGAGAAAATGGCAATGTTGTAACATAATATAGCAAATATGGTTTAAAAATAAGATGCAGAGTAAAGATGAACACGTGTCATTACATTAAAGATACAATGAGAGGGAGAGATAGGTTTTAGATAAATACTTGCAAACTCTCATTTCCGGCGAGATTTTATTATTTAAATGTAAATCCACAAAAGACTAAGCCAGTTTGAACCTTAGATAATCCACAAATGCCGCTACTCAAATGGCCTCCAAAACCTTTCTTCGTCGTTGTTATTCTTCTTTAGAAACGGTTACTGAAACCAAAATCTCATCTTTATTGACAAATTCATGTAAAGTGACTACAACTATACCAAAAGATTCAGTACATAACGTTGAAGGGGTAGTAAGGCTTGATAAATTCCTTCAAAAAGATTGTAAAGAAGGTACTATCACTCTTGATGAAGCGCGCTATTTCTTTTTTTTCAATGACCCATATGCAACCCAGACCACTGATTTCTTCATTCAACTAGTTGTTTGGAGCTCTTGGTAAGAAAAAGTTTTATGAAGATGTTATTTTGCTGTACAAGAGAGTGGGTTCAATTGGGTTGTTGCCGGATTTGATTACTTTGAATATTTTAATTAATTTTCTTTGTAATATGGGTAGAGTACGTGATGGTTTTGTTGTTTTTGGGAGGATTTTGAGGTGGGGTTTTAGCCCAAATGTTGTGACTTTGACTTCTTTGATTAAAGGATTGTGTTTGGAGAATAGGAGTTCGGAGGCTACGAGGTTGTACAAGAAAATGGTTGTGTTTGGGTTTATGCCTAACGTGATTATGTATGTGACTTTGATTAACAGGTTGTGTCAGACAAGGAAGGTAGAGGAAGCTAGTGGGTTGATGGGATTGATGATTCAAAGAGGTTTGCAGCCAAATGTGGTGACATTTAATATAATGATAAATGGGCTTTGCAAGGAAGGGAAGATGGAGGAAGCTTATAGGTTGCTGGAATTGATAAGTCAAAGAGGTTTGCAGCTTGTTGTGGTGACGTTTAATACAATGATAAGTGGGCTTTGCAAGGAGGGGAAAATGGAGGAAGCTAATGGCTGGATGGAATTGATGAGTCAAAGAGGTTGGCACCCTAATGTGGTGACATTCACTACAATGATAAGTAGGCTTTGCAAGGTGGGGAAGATGGACGAAGCTAATGGTTTGTTTGAATTGATGAATTAAATAGGGTGGTTGCAGCCTGATGTGGTGACGTTTACTACAATGATAAGTAGGGCCTTGCAAGGAGGGGAAGATGGTGGAAGCTAGTGGGTTGCTGATGATGAGTCGGGATGGTTTGGAGCCAACGTGGATGGAATTGATTGAGTCAAAGGAGCTATACATGTGGGTGACCGCTCACCATGTGGTGACATTTCACTACAATGATAAGTAGGCCTTGCAAGGAGGGGAAGATGGTGGAAGCAAGTGGGTTGATGGAATTGATGAGTCAAAGAGGTTTGCAGCCCAATGTGGTGACATTCACTACAATGATAAGTGGGCTTTGCAAGGAGGGCAAGATGGTGGAAGGTAATGGGTTGATGGAATTGATGAGTTAAAGAGGTTTGCAGCCCAATGTGGTGACGTTCACTACAATGATAAGTGGGCTTTGCAAGGAGGGCAAGATGGTGGAAGCTAATGGGTTGATGGAATTGATGAGTCAAAGAGGTTTGCAGCCCAATGTGGTGACGTTCACTACAATGATAAGTGGGCTTTGCAAGGTCGGGAAGATGGAGGAAGCTAATGGGTTGTTTGAATTGATGAATCAAAGAGGTTTGCAGCCTGATGTGGTGGCGTTCACTACAATGATAAGTGGGTTTTGCGAGGTGGGGAAGATGAAGGAAGCTAATGGGTTGTTGGAATTGATGAGTCAAAGAGGTTTATCAAGAATATCCATCAATCAAATGAAAAATGCAACACTAGAACTAATTACTAATTACTGTTCCAAGAATTGATTTCTAAGGATTTGATCTCAATTTCATTGAAGCTTTGTTTATACGATTTTATGTGTGAAGCATCTAAGCAGGGTGTTTTGGTTAATGAAATTGCGGTCGTCGTGAAGAGACTAGGAGATATATCTTGAGGAGAAGAAGTGTTTTAGGCTGAAATGAGTTCAATTTAGAAATGTATTATAGGAAGAGTGTATTGTTTATGCAAGGTTTAGAGAAATGATTTTGTGTTTTCTATTGGTTTGTGAGAGGACAATAGACCATTCTAAATGAAGAAGAAGGTGTTTAAGGGTTGTTTTGTATTTGCATAAAATAGTTTGTTTTAGTAATCAGAACCATCAAAGTCAGCTAAACTTGAGGATGAATTTCTTAATGTAAAAAAAGTTTAATGAACTATTAACGTACTCTTAAACATTATATCATCACAAAGGTAGTAAACATTATATCCAAGTACATTAAAAATGTCAAACAAATTCACATAATGGTGTTTTGAACTACAATTATGCATGTCAGTTATTACATTAGTATTTAAGTCTACTAACAGGCCATCTCTTGCGTAACATAGACCAAATGGACCAAATAACGCAAAAACAAATGAGCGACATGACATATGTAGGATTTGAGCGTTACATATTCAAATGAAAGAAATTTGCCTCATTTCTAAAATTATTAAGAAGAAACTGAAAAGATCACAAGATACAACACAGTTTAGATTGCTTAAATACAAAACCAGATTCAACTTGATTTGTCTATAAGTTACAATAAAGATCAAATGTTAGAGAGATTAGTATCTTCAGAAAACTCATCTAAAAGTTTGAGAAGATTCAAGTATTATCTCTAAATAATTTAAGCTAAATATAATCCCCATAGTTTTAAAAATAACAAAATCCATCCTAGAAACTAGAAAATTGAAAGTACGAACATATCATAAGAGTAATTTCTCTTGTTTCTCAAACTAATGGCGTTTATTCTAACGATCCATAACCACCTTCAAATCATATGATTGAAATCCACATTAAAAAACCCTCATAATTATCTCAGAAACCAATAAAACCCTTAAAAGTTAAAAACTAACACAAACCACCCCAAAAAGTAGCAGTGAGCATGGGTAACGGGTAGAACCGGAATCGGAACCTACCTAGAATCGAACTGTGCGGTAGGTTTCGGTTCCATTTTATTGGAACTGACACTATGCGATTCTGGTTCTAGTTCCTATAGGTTTTGAAACTAGAACCAGAACCGGAACCTGGGAAAAGAACTTGAAGAGGGTACTAGGCTTGGAACTTGTTTGTGTTTGGTTTTGATTGAGAAATTTTAGGTGAATTGTGATGAATTGATTGAATTCAAGTGTTGCTAGAAGATTTATGAGTCACATTGGACACAAATGAATGAGTAATCAAAAGTGGAAAACTACTAAATGTAGGTTATCTTAATTTGCTAAGGGTTTATTTGTAAACTTTTAAGGTATTTTTGTCATTTTTTGAACTAATAAGGTGATAACTGATTTTTTATAGGTACCCGGGTAAAGAACCTGAACTATGTGGTTCTGGTTTTGGTTCCCCCAAAAAATGCAGGGTATCCAAAACCGCTCACCCCTGCCAAAAAGTACAGATATTTCACATTTCATTCAGCTACATCCAAAGCTACGGAATTTAGTTAAATAACTCGTTTAACACACACAAGTGGGTTTATGCAGTAGAAAGAAGCAAACTAGATATATCACAATCATATGATTTGTATCCAAAAGGTTTCCTTGATAGGTAAATAAATAAAAACTCTTTGGTTATCCAAAAATCAGAAAAACCCCTAAAGTTTAAAAACAAACACAAACTACACCTAGAGTACAAATGTTCTAGAGGTCCATTCTAAACATTTCGTCCACCACTAGAGCCACTGAGTCACACACAAGTGAGTTTATGTTAATGCAGCAAAAGAAACCAGAAAAGAAAAGAAAAATGTACCTTTAAGCTATTACTAAAGGTGTTGGGCTGAGAGGAGGATCCATTGGGACTTTAAAAACAGAAGGGAAAAAAAATGAATGAATGTTATATGAAGAAAGGACACTAAGTAGTGATGAAATCTATGAAAAATAATTTTTTTAAGAAATTAGGAAAAAAATTACAAAGTGTGAAGTTTGTGTTGTGTTGTATCTTGACTGGTTTTACAACCAGAATGTTCAACTGTTTTCTTCTATTTCTGTTGTTGGTACTTTGTAGTTTATTTGAAGCAATGGTGGAAGAGAGGGAAAGCCGGACTGATTGTGATAGAGACGAACAGCTATGATTTATTAAAAAACTAGATAGAAAAAGCGCAGGTATGTTTATAGAATTTTTTTTACATTATTATTAATTGTTTGTCTGGTATTAAATTATTTGTATTGAAGTTTATTTTATATTGAATTGATAATTAAAGAAATAAACAATAAAAATATTATATACAAAATAATGAGTATTAAATTTGTGCTAATTTTAAATATATATTTAATGTTGGTGTAAAGATACTGGACATGTTCTAGTAGTTGTATCTCCACCCATTTAACACATAAAACAAACTCCTTGTTCTTGACCTTCTTTCTTCATCTTTTTCTTTCTGAAAATAATAATAATAAATTGAAGTTGCTGGCCAAGTCTTCTCATATTGCATTACACCACAAAATCGTTAACTCTTTATAGTAAAATTACTAGTACCAAAAATTTTAAGCTATATATCTATCAACTTGACTATCCAAAAACATATGAACAACTTTCTTACTTTAGCATAGAAAACATATGTAAATCAATCTAACTTCTACAATTCAATCTTTTTATCTCGATCTATCATTTTCTCTTCTTTCATCAAGAAGAGAAGCCCGGGAATTTGAGTACTTGAGTTTAGTTTGGTGAACATGGTACTCAGGTGAAATAGTCATGAATATTATAATACCACTGAGCAAGGCTAACCCTAATCCTAAATTATTAACAACCATGGATTCTAGACATTGTTTAAATACATTTTTCTGGCTTTGTAAAAATGTCAGTTTCTCTAAAAGACCTTTTCTAAAGTCGCCATAGCCAACCCATATGTGTAGAGACCAAGGAAAATGTGCCATGGCAATACACTAATTCTTGATGCACGCACCTCCCCTCAATGCCAAAAGCTCAAGAAGTCCACTGTCCACTGCAATTTCAATCAAAGTAACTGCAACATTGTTATATTATTCTCTCCAGTGCTATGTAATACCAAAACTAATCTTAATTTCTGTAAAGCTTATACACCATCCCAACAAAATTTGTTGCACAATAATACTTTGTTTGTTCCTCCTGGATTTCTTCTCTTTCGGTAAGTTATTTGCAATTGTCATCTTTCAACAAGAAAATTTTACAAAATCTCAAACTTAAATTATTTAGTACACTCCAACAATATATGTGCACACCAAACACATAATTAGCTTCCAATGATCTAGTAACTTTAAAGATCAAATTCAAGTTATATATGATTTTAACACTCCTAACCTGTGATATTTGCAAGACTTGGAAGTGAATTTGATGACTCAATTGACTGAAAATCAGGCCTTTCTAGCTCAAAATAATCTAATTCTGAAATTTAAAACCACAGAAGCTGGAAATTTGAGAAATCCAGTTCTCTATAGGTGTAAAAATGGCAGATCTCTTCTTTAAAGTCACCAATTGAACAATAAATAAATGAAATAGAACAATTGAGATTGAAACAGAAGTCACAAAGTAAGATGATGTCTAGATAAAGTCACAATTTTTCAATTTAAGAAACAACACAAAAGCATAGCATAGGATAGTCACCTTGGTGGTTTCAGGATTCATGGTAAAGATTACTTCTTGCAAATTACCAAGAAATGAATCCATGATTAGAGCACCCAATACCATTATAACACCAATCATACTAAAATTTGGTGAATTTTGTGCATTTGCTAAGGTAAAAAGAATCAACCCCACAACTAAAGGTATTGTAGATACCTATTCATGAACTGGCTATTTTCGTCTAAGGCCCGATATGAATACGCCCATGACCATTACAGGCAAAACCTGAGATGACAAAATAAATTTCCAATTACAGCCAAATTGATCCTGTTTATTTGATTCACATTGCAAGAGTCAATAAGCTAATTTGAGTCATTTATGCCATTGCAGATTAAGAGATCCAATTTGACTATCAAACAAAAACTAAAGTTATCAAAACGTCTAGTAGGGAAAATTGTTATTTTTTTCAACATGAAATTAAAAAAAGTAATGGAGTTAAATATTTACCTTTGTGGATTCGAACGTGAGCTGTGCTGGTAGTTAAAAAAGCCAAAGACCCTTTGGCAAGTCTATGAGAACCCATTAAGACTGCGGAGAGCTTCACATAAGTCTTCCATGGATTCACCATTGGCTTAGTGGTGAAACCTTGAAGATAAATGAGAACAATATAGACAAATCCTTGAACAAATGTGAAGTACCAACTGTAACTGGGAAACCAAAAGGTGTCCATTGATCAAAATTTACAAACTAATCCTTGAAATTTCAGATCACTAATTAACAAATACTTAAAGAAAATCATTAAAATGTTACCAAATAAAACAATACTTATATGCAAATTATACCTGAATTGGAGCTTGTTGTATACATATTCCTGCAAATTATGTAATAATCAGTTTACAATCAAGCAGATGAAATAATTAATTACTGAAAAAGTTAATTCTCTACTCTATTTGAAGGCTAAGAAACTTGAGAAAACAAAATATATATTTTTAGTAAATATCTTTTCCTTGAGCTGTATTCCTCAAATTTCTCGACGACAAAACATATTTCACAAAACTGAAACCTCATATCTTTCAACCGCCATATCGTCATTGCTTAAAAATTGGAAGGAAAAATAACATAAAACTCTAAGTTCCATTTTTCTTTCCTTGGTAGTCAATTTTCTCTGAGATCAAATAGAATCTAATAAAACTAAAAATGAATTATTCACTTACAGCTTCATCAGTTTCTCCAGGGAATGTAATCTTCTATCCATTTCGCATACTCTTCTCAACTACTGATTCCAATACCTTCTTCTGTTAAACAACCTTCTCATCCTTACGCACTATGCAGCGATCCTTGTCGCTAATAGTTTCTCCAGCCCAACTGATCCATCCTTCTTCACTAACCTCTTCCTAGGTTCTAATACCTACAAATAAAGTAATCACACGTAAATTAACAAATCATAAAGACAATGCATGGTTCAATAAAGCTACTATCTTTACATTATGACTGACCCAGTAAGGGTACCAAGTCCCTACCAGTGGTCTCAAAAGTGATAAATCTATGCCTTTACAAAAATTAAAGACAACCCATCAAAGACCAAATGTGAAATCAATAGCAGAAACTAAAGATAAACCCATCAGGACCATGCAAATCATTATACAAAAAAACTAAACACAACCATAAAAAATAAACAACTTCTTGGCATGATTCCAGCACAAGGTGAATGTGAAGGGACTAACATGAATCTATATATCTCTTAATTATACCTTTGGATATCTATATATCTTTTAATTAGAGCTTTGGATGCCAAATGTGTGCTATTATTGCTAATAAATAACAATTTACATATAAACAAAGTTTTCTTGAGACATTTGGGATGCTACTATTTAATTGTTATTAATATTTAGGTGACTGTTAAGGGACTAACATGAATCTATATATCTTTTAATTAGACCTTTGGATGCCCAATATGTGCTATTAATACTAATAAATAGCAATTTACATATAAACAAAGTTTTCTTGAGATCTTTGGGATACCACTATGTAAACCCCGCGTTATTATTCCAATGCCTTGAGGTATGAAATTTACTTTTCAAGTAATTTTCTTTTTTTGAATGGAAGGGTAAAATGGTCAATTTACATGTATTTCGAGATGTGGCCATTATTAAGTGTAAGGGGTGATGTCATTGAAGAGAAATGAGGGTAGAATGGTCATAAAGTTGATTGATATGGTTAAATGGCGTAAACAGTAACCAAGGGTATAATGGTCTTTTCATACAAAACCATATGATTAAGTGTCCATAAAAGTGCACCAAGGGTAAATTAGTCATTCACCTAATGGGATTGCTTAATGGATAAGTGTTTCAAAGAAGTCAAATGACATTAAATGAGTGCTTATCTTTATGTTGTGGTGGAAATGACCAAAACGCCCTTATATGAAAAATTTATGCCAAATGACCCTTATACCTAACTTTTATTGACCAATCACATTAGAGCAACAATTGAATAAATATTTACAAGGTTTAAAGAGAGAGTAGTCGGCCTTGTACACCCCAAACATATCATCTTCTTCTTCATCTCTCAAATCCACCATAAAAGCCACTAATCCAAGCTTTTATTCTCAAATTTTCTTAGGATTTCAAGTTGATTTTCAAAGGAGATCACCATCCACCTTAAAGAACTTCAATTTCAGGGTTAAAGGTGAGTTTCAAAACCCTAGTTTTTCTGAATTTTTTAGTTAAAAGAGAAATTCATAAGTGATTGTGTGTGTAAGGTAGAAAGGTGAAACTTTGGAGCCAAGGAGGAGTACCTTTGTGCTTTGAATACTAAGGTAAGGAAAAAATCTCCCTTATGACTACAATTGATAGCACCTAGGGTTTATGAAACTTACATTTATTTATGTTAATATGAGTGTGATGCTATGTTTTGGTTATGGATTGTTTAAATGGGTGTGTTGATTGGTGTATGTGTGCATGTGGAGGATGATTATGCCAATTAAGAGATTTGTAGTTGGACGATGTTTTGGCACTTTTTGGTTCTGTAAAAAGGGAGGTTTTTATGGCCTTTTATACTAAGAATGATATGGCAAATGATATGAATGTGCAAATGAAGGTGACATGGTTAAAATGAATAGAATTCGGACTTGGCTTTTTGAGACTTATACTGTACATGCTTCACTGAATCAGTCATAACTGAAGTTATAGAAGTCTGATTGAGTTGATTCTTGAAGTGTTAAGAATTTGAGAAATAGACCTAAAACGTTTATGTTTTAGCCAAAAATAAATTCGAATTAGAAGATAATGGAAAAATTGCTTAAAAGTAACGAACTGTATGGCATCCACCTTCTTAATGGAAATTCCCATTTGTTTCTAATTCTAATAAACCCCTGAATAATCTTACTACTGAAATTCCTTGTATTATATGAGAAATTGAATGAATTAAGTTAAGAAGTTTAGTAGGAGAATATAGTATGATTGAGCATGGAATATGTTAGTCCATATGTTTGCATTCATAATGGTAATGCATATAGCTTATTTAGTTGTCTTATGAAAAATTTATGAAATGTTAAAGAATGAATTCCATGAGTCTCTTGAGGTATAAACCAAGATCAGAGGAATGGAATTCTTATGGAAACCATGAGTCCTTTGAGGTGATGACCAAGAACAAGGTAATGGTTTAAATGAATCCAATCGGATAACAAAGACTAATGAAACCATCAAGTATAAAGACAAAAGAAATAAGCATGCCATGTACATGAATATTTCATAAGTCATATATGTTCTATGTTATATTATGTATGATTATGTTATGACTTAAGTTTATGAGAAAAATCCAAAGTGTATGATATATTTTATGAACTTGTTATGTTAAAGAATGAAGGTCATATTTTGTAGGTAGGTAAGGTCCTAAGTAATATACTTGTAAAATGATGTATAATGAACCTTAATAGTTTATAAATGGCCATATTCCTTACTGAGCGATTAGCGCTCACCCCTGAAATGTTTTAAAATGTTTTGCAGGTAAGGATTAAGGCATGAAGGCTGGGAGAGGATTAGGGACTATGAGCATGAAGGGATGTTTTAATTATGACTTTTGAATGGTTTTGCTAGTATTTAGTGTAGTAATTATGTTTATATCTCATAATGCAGTAAATATGTCCATGTTATTATGGAGTATATATGTTTGTGTTAATAAAAGAAATCAAATTGCTAGTAAATTTTGTAAAAGTGTGTATGTTCTCGTAAGTACTACTATGGATTTCATAATGTACTCCAAGAAAGGAAACTATATTTTTTACTTGTACAATGAACTTAATATAGTTTAGAAATTAAAATGTTTTAAATAAAAATAGATATATTTTTAAACTACAAGTTTATTCTTTTAATAGGATTTTAAAATAAACTTCTTTCCTAGGCTTGCATTTTCTAGGTTCTCAATGGCCAAGGGATACTTAGGAAATACTCGGCTAGGGAGGGGTTTTACACACTATTTAATTGTTATCAAAGATCCTATGTGGGATCCTATGTGGAATTCTACGTGGAGTCCAAATGGAGATCAATAGAGAGGGTGTGCTGCAGGATTATATAGATAAACATATTGTAGAAATTGATAATTAAATTTTATTTAATGGGAATTATTATTTGATTGTGATCTTTGAGAAAACAAATGGTCATTAGTAAATTATAAATTAATCTCATTCACGTGGGAATGAACATGGCATTTGTAGGTTCGGAATTTAGATCCATATCAATATTGATTTTTTTTTTTTTTCTAATGATTGGAGTGTTCGGAAAATTTGTGCACATCTCAACTATTTTTTAGGGATTTTGAAAATTATTGGTCGAATGAGAGTTATAGTAGCCACTAGTATTAACAACCTTAGAGACTTGAACTCGAGAGACAAAACTATCGGCCAAGTAAGGTAGGAATTTATGTGTTCCTAATAGGGGTGACCACTGAGGGGATTTATCCGATTGTCAACTTCAAGGCCCCAAGTGATTAGTTGACGTGCGCGCAAGCTAGCCCGGACAGTCCGATCATCAAAAAAAATAATAAATAAATTTATGTGCCAATTCTCTCTTTACAGTACTTGTCATGGATTGCAATTCATATCACATGGCTTGATTTTACGTTGACAAGTATTACATGGTTTGTCTATTTTTGAGCAAATTTCGGATTTTGGCTTGACTCGTTAGGGATAATGTAACGCCCCACTTGAGATATGTAGTTAAATTATTGTTGCATTGCTTGAATGTTTATTGATTTGTTCTAATTTGAGCTTGCATGTTGTTATTTTTGGTTGGTTGGCCCTTAGTTGAATTTTGTTGAAGTTATTTTGAGAAAAATGTGAAGAAAATCCCCTAAACTTTCATTAGGGGTAAAATGGTCTTTTCACTCAAAATTCGTTGAAAATTGGGGAGTGAAAAGAGATAGAATTTCATGGAGAATGTAATAAAAATGAGGGCATTATTGTAATTGACTAACAGACATAGATGGAATTTCCAAGAAAGAGCAAGGGCAAAAATGGGAATAATTGTATGTAAGTTGAGCTAAAAAGGGTTTAAGTGTTGAAAGCCATTCATTCTTCACCATCTCCACCGCCATTATCATTCCCTAATTTCTCTCAATCCTCCACTCAATCTTCCAAGAATTTCTAAGGATTTTGGGGTAGTTTTTAGTAGAGATTTAAGTATCCTAAGGTAAGGATTCTTGCTTTAGATGAGAATTTGCTTATGCTTTGTTAAAGTCTTATATTGTTATTGTTTAAAGTTGTAGATAGAGGACAAGATACAAAAGGGAAGGAGAAGTGCTAGAGAAGCCATTTACCCATAAGGTAAGTAAACCCACCTAAGTTGTGATTTGCATGATTGAATGATGTATAGGATTAATGCTTGAATTTTTTATGTTTGAAATGAGTTGATGGATTTATGAATGAGTTCAATGTTGATTGATGGAGAGATTTCCACCATGAGAAGGGTGGATTGTGTTGATAAAATTTGATAAAAGTATGGATAGATTTAGAAGAATTTGAGAGGAATATTTGAAGTGTGTTTTCCTTGCAGGATGTGTGATGATTTAAAGGAGTTGAACTCAAATTTTGGATGGTTAAGAAAGAAGTAGAATTATAGTTAGAGTAGAGTTAGGTATGCACACATATTGTCTGATGAAATGCCTAAGTGAAAAGCCTAAGTGAAAACTACCCTGTCACAGCTGTGACCTTCTGAGTGATTTTTGGGCATCTTACATGTTGAACTAGTTGAGACCAAAACATAAAAGTTGTAGCCTTGTCTCTAAGATTTAAAACAAGACCAAAATCGTAGCAATCCAATATGTGTAACTCAAGTTATGCCTTCTTGAGTGTGACCTGTGTAGAATGACTATCTTGATACAACATTGCATTTGTGTATTTCATGATTGCATTAATGAGCATAAATCATCCATATGCATTAATTATGCATTAGAGAAAGAGTTGAAAAAGAGTGGAGAACTTTGAGTGTGAGCTTTATTAAGAGAAAAGAGAGAAAAAGAGAATAGAGTAGGTTGTGCGATGGGGAACCCGTGAGTAATGGGTAGAGTATTCCCGCATGTACGCCACATTGAGAGAGCGGCATGAGTATGAGAAAGAGAAGTGGTGTAGCCCGTGAGAATGCATGCGGATGAGGGCTATACCCGAGAGTACCTGAGAGAGAGATTATATACTCACATGGCCAAGGGTTCTAAATCCATGCATAACTGAGTCTGATCGGCTAAGAACGAGTAGAAGTCACGGAGAGTGGGAGCGAGTCCCGGCCATGCACCCGGTAAGATGGGGCCATGACTTACTAAAAAGAGTTAGTATAAAAGAGTTCTAAGAAAGAGAAATAGAGAGAGAGAAAACAGAGAGAAGTATAAAAGAGAGAGTAAAGGAGAATTGTAAGGAAAGACTTAGAGAGAGAGAGAGTTACGGGGATAGATGACTAGAGGGTTTATTACTGAGCATTATTTGTGCTCACCCCGTTGTCTTTCTATGTTTTTGCAGGATTTAGGTGAGGACACGGTCGGATGGACGTCGGCACGCGAGGAGGAATGGCTACACTATCTACATAGTTTTTGATAGTTTTTGTTTATGATACTATAAAGAATGTATATGTTTAATAAAAGAAAATTTTGGGCCCAACTACTTATGTTATTATGCATGTATTTTATTATGTATATTTTTATGAGTATTTGAGTAGGAAGTAGTTATTACAGATAAGTTGATGGTATATATAATAAAAATCATAAACTTTATTGAAAATTGATTAAAAAACACTGTTTCAGCATCTAGGGTTGTCTGTGTCGTACCTATGCAAGCATGTTGATAATGGACAAATATGCATAATTTTAAATATTGTGTATAAACTTAAAACAAAATAAGTGTGTAAAATGTAAATTTATTTACAAATAACACCGCCCTTTTTTTTTTTTACCTTAAAAATTTGGAGTTAGAAATAAGGGTATAAAATTAATATTTAACAAATTTGACATCCAAGTGATTAAAGAAAAAACTTTAGTAGCAACTAGATTTATGGCTATCTGAATTAGAGTAGATCATGTATATGTACCTACAAACCTTTAAAAGAAGACCTATACAATCTAATCTCACAACCCCCGATAGCTCGCAATTTGTCAGCTCGCAAATAAGTCTCGCCTGCTTGTTAGGGGTCCTGTTTGTCCATTTGCGGGCTGACTAATTATGAGTTGCCATGTAGGGGGTTATAAGTAAAGGTTGTAAGATTGGATTGTGGACCTAAACATTATTGTTAAAAGAAAGAAAAGGATTCTTTGTAATGGTTGTATAAATAATCGACTAATCAAAAGAGAAAAGGATTCTTTGTAATGGTTGTATAAATAATCGACTAATCAAAAGATTTCACGTCAAACCTCGAGTGTCAGTTTACAACTTTATGAATCAGATCGTGTCATAGATATATACTAGTAAACCAGGAGAACAAGAAAAACTTTGTTATTTCAGTTGTACATACAATCAACCAATCAAAAGAAAAAAAAATTATTCATAATTGATTGTACATAGAATCATCAATAAAATTTTATTTAACTTTTTTCTTGATTGATAGATTATACAACCAAAGGAATACAATTAATAAAAAATAAAAATTGATAACTAAAAAACAAATCCTGTATGTTGATTCATTGAAACATGTGCAAATAACATAAAGAAAAGATAGAAAATGGCAATGTTGTAATATAATATAGCAAATATGGTTTAAAAATAAGATTAAGAGTAAAGATGAATACGTGTCATTACATTAACGAGAGAATGAGAGAGGGAGTGAAAGACTTAATAATTTTGCTTCGTTTAACATGCCCTCGGTGTCTGGATAATTACATGAGAACCTTATAGGATTAAGATAAATACATTTGATCCCACTGTCCTTTCCTGTGAGATTGTATTATTTAACCCTAAACCCACAAAAGACTAAGCCAATTTGAACCCCAGGTAATCCATAAATGCCGTTACTCAAATGGTGTCCCAAACCTTTCTTTGTCGCTGTTATTCTTCTTCTGAAACGGTTACTAGAACCAAAACCTCAACTTTATTGACAAATTCATGTAAAGTTACTACAACTGTACCAAAAGATTCAGTACATAACGTTGAAGAGGTAGCAAGGGTTGATAAATTCCTTCAAAAAGATTGTAATTGTAAAACCCACATCAAGGTACGTAGTTTTATTTATGTCCTAATACTTTTAGTTGGATGTCTTTGAAGTTACCTTAGACAAATGGTCTTTTCACTCATAACTAGATGAAAAGGTGGGAAGTGAAAGGAAGCAAAATAATGTGAAGAAGATAATAAAAATGTGGGTATTTTGGTAATTGACTAAAGGATATAGATGAGATTTCATAGAAAGTGCAAGGGCAAAATGGGAATATACATACATACATACACACACACATATATGTGTGTGTGTGTGTGCGCGCGCGCGCTCACCCCATTGTTTTGAATGCTTTTGCAGGTAACAGGTGAAATGCGGTCACTTGGATCATCACGCAGCAGAAAGGGTTGGGCAAAACTGTCAAGCTAATATTTTGAGACTTATTTGTATTATGTAAAGTTTTGTGTATAAAGAAAATTAAATATGGGCCCATACTTTGATACTCATTTATATATTTCCTTATATATTTAATGAGTTTTTACTGTTATTTTATGAGTATACGAGCTAGAAAGAGAGTCATTACTTTTTTGGTATCATATATATATATATATATATATATATATATATATATATATATATATATATATATATAGTTATAAGGTTGCAATAACCTAAACCCTAGCCATTCCAACCCTTGTTCACGCCACCCTTCACCTCTTTTTCTCTCAATTTTGTTCACTAAATTTCAAAGAGAAATCATAGAATTTGGCTTGGATTTTTATAGATTTTCAATCCTAAAGCATCCAAAGGTAAGATTCTAGCACAAGATGTGTGATTAACCTTTAAACTTTTAAATTCTTATGGTTTTTATATGATCTAGGTCCAAGAGGAAGAGACTTTTAGCAAAAGGAGGTTATACCACACATTCAAGGTAAGTAAATCTAATTTTAGCCTTGATTTGAGTAAGACTTGTGTATAATGATTCATGCATGTTTTTATGTGATTGTCTGTGAGAATTGTTGGCTGTTTTTTATGTTTAATGATGCATAATTTCCAGACATGGGAAGTAGTGTATGAGTATGTGATGAATTGGTGGAATTATGGAAGAATTAGTAATGAAATTGTGAAGTGTTGAGAATTGTTGAAAACGGCCAGGTTTGATGCTATAGTTAGTGAGTTTTTGGCTCAAATTTTGGTCGATTTAGAGAGATGTGGAAGTGTAGCCAACATGGTAGTTACATGTGCATATGAAGTGTTTGATGAAAATCCAAAGAGAAAATGCATGCATGAGTTGGCAAAACCCTATTGAAGAAAGGGTTAGGGAAAGGCAAGAATTGAAGTAGAAAAATTATGTTGGGCTTAACCAAGTATAAATGTTAGTATTCAAGAGTGTGTATTGTTATGCCAAAATTTAGAATATCACTTGGTCATGTAGTTCCATGAGGGAAATGGCCCTTAGTGCTTGGTTCTATTTACTTGAACCTTTACTACTTCTTGAATAGCACATGAAAGTGTTAGAGAATAATTGCATGTTAAAGTGTTACTTTGATATGGCATTTGTGATAGTAGAAAATGGTAGAATATGTTATGATATACCATTATGCCATAATGAATTTTCAAGGTTGAGTACGTGAACTTGGAAAAAACATCAAAGAATGGGCTTGATCATGCATATAATGTGCATATGATTTATATATAGCCTTGATTTGGTAAATGAGAATAGTAAGGAATATGTTAGCAAAGAATGAAAAAAAGAAAGAAAAGAAAATAGCTTGTAGTTTTCTTTTAAGCTAACATGCAAGTACGTATAGTTTCTCATTTACTGAAGAATGCAAGTGTAGAATTTCCACAGCTTGAAATTTTTTTTGGTAATGTGTATAGTATCTCTTTCTACATCATGTTATGTTATAAGGTTGTTGCGATGGGGAACTCGTGAGTGACAAAGATGCCCACATGCATGCCGCCACCAGTGAGCGGCCTTAGCAAAGAGATACAACATTTGTGCAGCCCGTCAGCAGTGTATGTGATGTGTGTTTCCTACAACATGCAATATGTAGCAAGTATACTAATCGCACAAGTAATATAATGATGAGTGAGTATCATTCCCACAAGGATTGTTGCTAAGCACTAAGTTTCCTAACGTTCTCAAGTTGAAGCAATCGAATTCTTTTTGGATTAAAGGGAGCAATTTAAACTATGAGTAAAACAAAATTTAACTAAAACAAACTTAAACTATGAATGCAAGATTTAAACGGGATAAAATCAATTCAAACAAACGGGTAGGGTTTTGACTTCATTCGGACTCTATGGGTTAAACTTTAAGAATTAAACTAAATTCAAATTCTCATGCATTGATTGTAAATCGAACTCTCTAAGGTGTCCAACATGCCTTCTCAGGCTATGTTGTCCTACTCTTCCCTATTAACCTTCCGCACCCAACAAAATAAAAGTTAATAAATCTAAGTTCATTAAGCACAAGAATCCTAGATTGATTTCATCGGTTCTTGAATCTATCTCTAGCATCCAATAATACAACAGTGATTACCCAAGACGCTTAACATAAATTATCTCTCGATCTCATCATGTTCATCACATACAACCAATAAATACAGAATAATCACACAATCAAAGAAAAATCATATGAAATTAATAATCATCAACTTTCTAACCCATTAAAATCCAAACTACATCAAAACCCTAACCCAAAATAGGTTAGTTCATGGCTAAATCAATAAAACAATTAAAAGAAATGAAAAACTCAAGGGGTTCAACATAATGGAAACAAAAGAAAAGGAAAAGAATCTCCCCAAAATTGATGAATCCACTGGTTTCCTTGAATCTTCCAACCTTGTTAATCCAAAATCACTCAAAAATCAATATAAAATTAATGTGAAAAACTCTCTCTCACTCCACAAACACCCTAGAAAAATAGACTAAGTCTCCAATTTATACCTCGCCCAAAATAATACAACTTAGCCTAAACACGAAACTGTGCGTTTTACAAAAAGTGGAGTACATAGACTTCGCCGCGGCGAAGAAAAAATCTGAATCTGGTGCGTCACTGGCCCATTTCGCTGCGGCTAAGCTTCCTAAAGAATTCTGAAATTCCAGAATTGCCCTCCGCGTGCTTCTGAGTCCAAAAACTCCAAATCCACCTTTATTCGCTCCAAATTTCCATTTTTAACCTGAAACACAAAATGTAAGGAATTAAGTATCATTTTAGGCAAAAATAGACTGAGAAGTATCTAAAATCCAGCCTAAAAGCTTAAATAAAGTAGTATAATCCTCGGATTATCAAATACCCCCAAACTAAGGTGATGCTCGTCCCCGAGCATCAGGTACACAACAAGATAACAGAAATAAACACAAACGTACAAAAACACAAAATAGCAACTGACACAAATTAAATAAGAGAAACAAAAGACTCGACTCACAAAACAACTGCCTAGAATTTATACCAATCTCAAAAGTTGTTGCAAAATTATTAAAAGAAAAATGTTTAACACTCCAAGAAGTTATAAGTTGCATCGACTTTCTTTCTCAATTGGCCCCCCGAGTAGGTAATCCCCACTTCAATCCACCTTCCGACTTCCCGGATTATTTTATGCAGGAATGCAAAGTTTATCAAATGGTGGTAGACTCCATAAGCCTAAATATCAAACTACTCTCCACTAATGAGGACTAGACAAAGATAAGAATCAACAGGTCTTTATAAGCTTGTAACATTAGGCTCAGGAAGTGGGTTCCAAGAAAAAGGATAGGAAATACAAAGTAAGAGAACTCGGTTTTCCTCATGCAAACACTCAAATCAAATCGAACTCCATTTCTTCTCACCCACCAATCAACGTATCCACTAATTTACACCCCTCAAACTTGTGTCTTTCTTATTTTTGATACAATAAATGCGCGGGTAGAAGGTGTACGTGGCGTTGTTAAACCAGAGGTCGTCAAGTACTACTAGGCGTTTTTAAGGCGGTTACTGGTTTCCAGCCGAGATACCCTTCAACTTGGCAAAAGAAGATTTTATTTTATTTTTTTTTTTTTCATCAAAGAATTTATACAATCGAGACACATCCATTGAACTGAGGTGAACTACCTCTTTTATTTTTATTGCCCTTCTTACAACCCCCAAACTATTCTTTTAGTCAATTCGTACAACTCTTCCCTTTCTTTGTGTTTGCATTAGGATCGAATTCTCCTAAGGGTACGATAGAGTGTTTAGGGCACAAGGATCGGACAATTTTTGGTGAGCCAAGAAAAATGAAGCAATAATGATTCATACGGCTCAAACTGGTGACTAGGGACAATTTCATTCCTGGGTCGGCTAGAAAGGCTCAAACGTTTCAAAAAGAATGCCTAAATCGTCTCCTCAACCATGTCTAATCCTAGAATTTTGCCTCAAGCACTTCTCTACTAGGTTTTAGAGTCCACCAACATTATCAAACTTTACCTAAGTACATAAAATGAATCTAAGCATGCCGACAAAAATGAAAATAGTGGTTGAACCACTCAACAAACCTCAATCAAAATTCAGTCAATAAACCTAAACTTGAAGCAATGCTTAACATTTCTCAACAATAAAAATGCAACAATCCAATTTGCATCATTGATTTATACAATTCATCATCAGCAAAAACAATCAAACTAAAAAAAAAAAATAACGCAAGTTCAAAAATTCCTAATTGTCCTACCCCCAAACAAAAGATGACATTGTCCCCAATGTCCCATTATGCATAAATTTGGAATAGAAAATAAAAAATAACAAAGGTACGAGAAAGTTCCCTGGTTAATCCGTGAAGTGTCGCTCCACATTGCACACTTTGTCATCACCCAACATCTGTCAAAACAAAAGAAACTATGGTGTCCATTATGTTAGCAAAAATTCACAAACTAAATTGAAAATATTACATCCTAATCTCATCCTTGCACCAACTACAACTTAAAAGAAAATGAAACAACTAAAACAACTACACAAATCCAAAACAAAAATAAGAGCTGATTTAATGTTTGAAATGAAAAACCAATTCAGCTAAACAAATGAAAATAAAGACAATAACATAGGTGTTCTGGTGCTCATTCTTCGCCGCCCTCGTCTTCCTCTTCTTCCTCTTCTGATTCGGAGCCCATCCACTCATCTGAACCCCAGTCGGCCCATTGGAATCCTGAAGTGTCAACATTGAGCTTGTTAAAGCTACTCTTCTGCATCTCATACATCATGTGGGTCTGCTCATCCAACCAATCCTGACGTTTTGTTATCCGTTTCATCAAACCCATCATCTGCTACATCATCTCCTTCTGTGTAGCTGTGGAGCTGGAGGATGTGACAGGGCCTTGTGTGGTTCTTTGCTGTTTTGTTCCTGCCCTTGGTTGATCAGCTTCTGGACGTTCAAGATGCTTCTAAAAATAATCTGAATCTAGGATTGGGGCAGCATGAATACGTAGCTCATCATCTCTTACCTTGGCTCCAGCTTTAATGCACAAAGCCGTGATGAGATGTGGGAAAGAATAACTTGATCGCCCTGGTTTGGCAGCATGTTGAATGTTGTTAAAGATAATTCTTCCCACATCGATACTCTTTCTTGTGGCAATGGAGATGTAACGCCCAACTTGAGGTATGTAGCTAATGTTTCTTATTTTTCTCTTATTTGAGTTGGTTTATTATTAATATTGTTTGGTTGGCCCTTAGTTGAATGGAGGTATTGGTTTGGTTGAGTGGTTGCCCTGAAAATTATGAAGACTTGGCGAATTTTGGTGTTACCGGCTTTGCCGGGGCGAAGAAGAAGCTTCGCCACGGCGAAGAGGTGCTACAACCATGGTGTAGCTGCTGTAAGTTTTCGCCGGGGTGAAGAAAGTTCTTCGCTGCAGCGAAGAGTTGGCTGAGTTTGATTTTTAAGTTTTAGACATTTTCTTCCCTAAGGGCAATTTGACCATTCTACCCCTAATTAGTAGGAAAAGTGGGGAGTAAAATGTAAGGAAATTTCATGGAGAATATGTTGGTATGGGGGTATGGGGGTGTGATTGTAATGAATCAAAGGATATAGATGGAATTTCTAAGGAAGAGTAAGGGCAAAATGGGAATGCTTGCCCATAAGTTGAGTTAAAAGGATTTAAGTCATTGCAAACCTTTCATTCTTCTTCTCCACCGCCATTCTCCTTTCCAACTTCCTCTCAATTCCTCTTTCATTAGTTCAAGGATTTTTAGAGGGCTTTTTGGAGTGATTGGGGTAGAAAATCAATCTAAGGCATCCTAAGGTAAGGATTCTTGCTTTGGATGTGAGGTTTTGTGTATAGTTGTATGGTTTTATTATTTAGAAGGTAGAGAAAAGTCAAGCAAGCAAGAGGAAAAGAAAGTACTAGTGAGAGTTCTCCATTACAAGATAAGTAAATCCCCACCCAAGTTGAGGTTTGAGAACTTTTTGAGTAGAGATTTAATAGCAATTATGTATGCATGTTATGTGCATGTTATATGCTATGAAATTGAGATTATTTATCCATGTTGTGATTAAATACACTTCATTTAAGAGAAGTGTTGATATGTGATGAGAAGATGTAGTTGAGTTGAAGTTTGGAAGGCTTTGAGTAAACCTTTTTAGAAGTGTTATTCCTTGGCAGGATTTATAGCTATGTGAGGGAATTTTCTCCCATTTGGGATGGTTAGAGAAAGAAATAGAGCTATTGTTATAGTAAAGTCTTTATATGCACTTGAGTTGTTTGATGAAATGCCTAAGAGAAGTTTGAGTATGAGTATTAAGCCTAAATTCTTGCAATATTGCATGTTGGCATCTCATAAGTGCATTAGTGGAGATGAACCATCCATATGCATTAATTGTGCATTGAGGAGTGACTTAAGAAAGAGTAGAAAACTTTGTGAATGAACTACTCTAAGAGTAGAGAGGATGAGAAGTGCTAGAGTAGAGTTAATGAGAAGAGCACTAAAAACAGGTAGGTGCTTCGTGATCTCCACCCGATAGTTATGAAAAAACGGGTAGGTGCTTTGTGACCTCCACCCGATAGTTATGAGAAACGGGTTGACACTTTGTGATCTCCACCCGGTAGTTATGAAAGATGGGTTGATGCTTTGTGATCCCTACCTGAAAGTCACGAAGAGTGGGTTGGCGCTGTGTGAACTCCACCCGGTCGTGCCTCCGACAAGATGAGGCCATGACTTATAGCAGAGGTTAATAAAAAGAAAACTGTGTGAAAGAGAAACAGAAATAGAAATAGTGTAAGGAAAGAATTAAGAGAAATAGTTACGGGGATAGACAGGTAGAGGACTTACTTACTGAGCATTATTTTGTGCTCACCCCGTTATTTTCCTTTGTGGTTGCAGGATCTAGGTGATGTTGCAGTCGGTTGGGCGTTGGCAAGCGAGGAGTAATAGCCACTCTGTCCCCTGTTTTGAATGGCATTTTGTAAATGATACTCTTTTGTACAAAGAATGTATATGCATAATACAAGAAAATTTTTAGGCCCATTTACTTTTATTGTTGTACATGTATTTTATTAGTATACAGCAGTTATTACATTTTTGGTATCAGAGCAAAGATTTTGGGATTGGACAGTGTACTATTCTCCTTACCACGATGTCCGGTAACCAACTGTGTGAGTTAATTCTTTCCTCACTATAATTGTTTCTCTAGTTGATTAATGTGATTGTTTTGTAGATGAGGCGTAGTTACCAAAAACGTGGTAAGGGTGTGGTGAATGAAGGAGAACCTTCTAACCCACCAGAGCCTATGCCCCCTCCCTTGGATGAAGCTAGGGTTTGGGGAATCATACAGCAAGTTATGGTAGAAACCCAAGGGAGAGTTGCAACCCCCGTGCAGGTACCACCGACTCCTAATGTCGAAAGAGGACAACCAGTACCTCTCCCAGTACAGAATATAGTTGAACCGATTTACGGTCTTTCTAGTCAACATCAACCCTCAGAGTTTAAGGGTACTACGGATCCAATAATAGCAGAAGAATGGTTTAAGTCTGTAGAACATACCACAGGTTTATTCCCCATGACAAACCGAGAGAAGATCCGGTATGCGAGTTTCTTGTTTCGGGGTGATGCCCGAATTTGGTGGGAATTAATGGAAGAAACCCATGATGTGGCAACGATGACTTGGGAAGCGTTCAGGCAAGAGTTTGAGGCCGAGTATAGATCAGAGGACCAAGTTCATGAGAAGGTCCAAGAATTTATTAGCTTACAGCAAGGGTCGAGTACCGTGAAGGAGTACTCGGTAAAATTCAACTCTCTTGCAAGGTTTGCACTCGGCATAGTTAGTACTCCGGCATTGAGAAGAGATAAGTTTGTGCACGGGTTGAAGCTGAAGATAGCCCGGGATATAATGACAAGTTCTGATCCCCTTCGAACTTATAGTGAGGCCTTGAGGCGGGCAATGAAGGCAGAGATTTTCGAGAATAAAATTCCCCCAGTAGGTTCCTCGATAGGAGGACCAAGTGAGCTATCTTCTGCCCCGCAAATAGAGAAACAGGATGGTGTGAAAGGCAAAGAAATGAAGAATCAGAAGAAGAAGTTTCAGTTTAGACAGAATAGAAAAGAGTGGAACAATAAGCAGCCCCAGGCGAAAGGGTTTCCTCTTTGCCCTAAATGTGGGAGGAACCACCCAAGAGAATGTCTAAGGGACCAGAGAGTGTGTTATAGGTGCCGACAGCCAGGGCACATGATGAGAGATTGTAAAGCTTCACTTCCACCACCCGCACAGAGTTCTGGAGGTACTACGAATGCCAAGGTATTTATAGTGGCACAGGGTGAAGCAAAGGCCAGTCCATCAGCCGTCACTAGTCAGTTATTATTTCATTCAGTTCCTTTATATGCTTTAATTGATTCAGGAGCCACTCATTCCTTTATATCGTATGGGATGATTGAGAGGTTAGGTTTGAAACCTATTAGAGTGACTCAGCCCATTAAGATAGAATTACCCGATGGGTTAGTGTTCTGACTCAAGAGATGTTGTCAGGAGAGTCTGTGGTGATCCAGGGTAGAGATTTAACAGTTGATCCAATAGTTTTTGATATGCCCGACTTTGATGTGATATTGGGCATGGATTTCCTATGGAGATATGGAGTAGAGATTGGCTGTCGGAAAAAGAAAGCGAGATTCAATCTCGATAGTGGAGACAAGTTTGGTTTTGGAGAGGATCATCAGTTGAGTATGCTGATTAGCAGTGTGAAGGCTAGAAAGATGTTGAGAAAGGGGTGTTCGGGACATATTGCCCATATAGTACAGAGTGGTGATGTTCCACAGCCAGAGATTCAGAGGGTGCTAGTAGTTCAAGATTTTCTCGATATGTTTCCGGCAAAGTTATGTTAGGAAATGACCCGGTTGCACAGCGGAAAACAAAAATTTTATACAACCGTAGATCGTTCCTTAAAGCCCAAAATCAAGGCACAAATTTTACAGTTTATGTATAATATCAAGAATCTATAGAAAAAGAAAATAAATCAAAAGTTTAGATTCATACCCACGTTGGAGGCTCCACCAATATTGTCTCTGAACGTGTTTGCTACCGATCCAAGTATAGGATCGAACCAAGAAGTCCACACGAAGACAACCACCAAGAACCAAGGAGGGATTTGCTAGATCCTCCTTGGCCTTAAGAAATCAAGAAGAAAATGAGTATTTGATTTTTCAATCAAAAGGGTGAAAATGGCGTGGGAGAATCTGAATAGGCTGCTGTGTGTCTTTGTTTTAATTGAAAAATGAACTAATAAAAACCCTTGTTTAATTTCACACACACATTTTCTTTTATAGGCAAACTAAGTTGCCCTATTCCCACATGGAATAGGCTTGGGCTCCAACCCAAACACCCCATGTTGCCAAACACTCCCAAATTAGATATTTTATTTATTTCATCATTATTTCAATTAAAAATCAATTAATATATATATTTAATATATATATATATATATATATATATATATATATATATATATATATATATATATATTAACATTTAACAATAATGATAATTTATTTAAATATATGCGAACAAATATTTAAACGGAATTTCACTTATTTAATTTTTCTAAAAAATTAAATAAAGGTTACGACCTCAGCAAATTTAATTGCACTGTGAAATTACCAAAATACCCTTTCACCCAAAAAGACGAAAACACCCTTCTTTCTTCTTGGCTCTTAAATTATCTTCTATTTGTGTGACCCATAGGCTCCTTATCATACCGGTAGTGTATAGTATCGCGATTAACACCAATTAATCGTCTCACTTATACATAGAACAAGATTGGCCCCTAGCAAGGCATCATGACCACCCGATAGATTCGGATTCAGCAAAGTAGCTACCTGTCAACGATATGGTTGCCGTACAATTCGATCCTTTCATCATACGTTATCTCGACGAGACGAAGGCATAGAAATAGTGTCAACCTTCGGTTACTCTCGATATTATATATTCTGCTCCACCAATGACCCTGTATTATAACTGGATAGAGCAACAACTCAATCCCACCGTGGCCACAGTTTTAGTGTCATCGTCATATACTGAATTGCGCCGTGAGATAACTTCTCCCGTACCCAGGAGTGATGAATCCTCTGTCTATCCACCATAGTCATGATACACTCCTTGATGCAGCCAATCACCACCGTATTGACACCTCTGAATAGAACTACGTTAGGCTAGTGTCAAATTGCACCAATCGATGCACAAGACGCTCTGGTGATCTCAAGTCTAAGGATCACATGCACCACCACTTGTTAGAGGATTTGTTCCATAGACACTAGGGTTACCATTCATATGGAATCCTTTGGTGGGTTTGTCTAGTGAAGGTGTTGCGGTGTCTTCACCTATAGCAAGCACCCATGTGTTACATCAGGTTTTCACCAAACAACCTTGACGAGTGAGATCACTCACTGCCTTTCGACAGGGTCGTTCAACACTATGATAGCCTTACCGTATTATCAGTGCCCTTACTTTAGAATAATACTGGGGCTACGGACATTTCTAGAATGGCCACCATATGTGCTCATAGGGTTCTCACTATCAAGATTTGAAACACTTGATACCCTCGTCACAGTTCTACCATTCTAAGGACATATATCAATACATATTGCAATAATCATGATTTACGCGATATAGGATAAAATGAATTTTATTATTAATTAATGAACATTATTACAAAGAATCAATTCTACAATAATTGATTGGCTCTAGGGCATCTACTTTAACAATCTCTCACTTGCACTATAGCCAATCACTTATGTATTTAATACCAAATGATCTCAAGTGCCTTTCATGCTTCTGCTGTGACAGAGGCTTTGTCAGTGGATCTGCGAGATTGTCGTCAGTATGCACTTTACTAATTTGCACGTCTTTCCTCTCAACTATCTCTCTGATGAGATGGAATCATCTAAGTATGTGTCTGGACTTCTGATGAGACCGTGGTTCCCTGGCTTGAGCACTTGCTCCATTGTTGTCACAATAGATGTCTATAGGATCAACAATCGTAGGAACCACACCAAGTTCAGTGACGAACTTCTTAATCGAGACTGCCTCCTTGGCCGCATCTGACAATGCAATATACTCAGCCTCCATTGTAGAGCCCGCTATAGTGCTTTGCTTAGAGATCTTCCAGCTCATTGCACCACCATTGAGACAAAATACAAACCCTGATTGCGATCGATAATCATCTTTGTCCGTTTGGAAACTAGCATCACTGTATCCTCTTACAGTGAGCTCATCTTCCCCTCCATATACCAAGAACATATCCTTAGTCCTCTTCAGGTACTTAAGAATATTCTTGGCAGCTATCCAGTGACGCTCACCTGGATCCGATTGAAATCTACTACAAGTGCTCAAAGCACATGAGACATTAATCCGAGTACATAGCATGACATACATGATGGATCCAATTGCTGATGCATATGGGATCCTCTTCATCCTATCTCTCTTATCTTGTGTTTTAGGACACAATTCCTTAGAGAGATTAACACCATGTGACATCGGAAGAAATCCCTTCTTGGATTCTTCCATACTGAATCATTTCAGTACTTTGTCAATATATGCACTTTGACTTAGGCCAAGCAACCTATGCGATCTTTCACGATAGATCTTTATACCAAGGATGTAGGCTGCTTCCCCTAAGTCCTTCATGGAGAAGCACTTGGATAACCAAGTCTTTACTGACTGGAAGTTCGGTATATCATTCCCGATCAAAAGTATGTCATCGACATACAACACTAGGAATACTATTGTGCTCCCACTTACTTTCTTGTAAACACAGGGCTCATCTTCGTTTTTGATAAAACCGAATTCTTTTACGGCTTCATCAAAACGAATGTTCCAGCTCCTTAAAGCTTGCTTGAGTCCATAAATGGATCTCTGCAGCTTGCATACCTTATTAGCTTGACTATCAAGAACGAAACCATTAGGTTGTGTCATATACACATCCTCCTCAAGGTTTTTGTTCAGGAAAGCAGTTTTGACATCCATTTGCCAAATCTCATAGTCATGATATGCAGCAATTGCAAGCATAATCCGGATGGATTTAATCATGTCAACCGGTGAAAATGTTTCTTCATAGTCAATGCCATGAATTTGTTTGAAACCTTTGGCAACCAGCCGTGCTTTATAAGTATGCATGTTGCCATCCATGTCGGTCTTCTTCTTGAAGACCCATTTACACCCTATGGGTTTTACCCCTTCAGGTGGTTCCACCAGAGACCACACTTGGTTCTAGTACATGGAGTCCATCTCAGATTTCATGGCTTCAAGCCATTTAACAGAATCTGGATCCAATATAGCGTCTTCGTAAGTTCTGGGTTCATCGTCTTGGTAGACTAGTACGTCACCATGTTGAGTCACGAGATAACCATATCTCTCGGGCTCATGGCGTACTCTCCCAAATCTATGCAGCTCCTGTGCTACTTGAGGTGGTTCACTTTGATCCACAAGTTGTGGAGTAACCTCCTCATGATGCTCAACCACTTCTTGTGGCACATCATGTCATCCTTTGTCTAGTATATCTTGTGGTTCTAGAACTTCATCGAGTTCTACTTTTCTCCCACTAGTACTTCTTAGCAAATATTCCTTTTCTAGGAAGACACCAGATCGAGCAACAAAAATTTTGTGCTCTTCTGGGTGGTAGAAATAGTATCCTTTGGTCTCCTTAGGATACCCCACAAATATACATTTACAGGATTTTGGGCCCAGCTTGTTCGAAGTCAGTTTCTTAACATAAGCTTCGTAACCCCAAATCCTTAGATAAGACAAGTTGGGCTTTCGCCCACTCCATAGCTCATATGGAGTCTTATCTACAGACTTTGACGACACACGGTTCAAAACGTGAGTCGCAGTCTCTAGGTCATAACCCTAGAATGATGCAGGTAAATCATTAAAACTCATCATGGACCTAACCATGTCAAGTAAGGTCTAATTCCTCCTTTCTGACACTCCATTGTGTTGGGGTGTATAAGAAGGGGTGAGTTGTGATACTATCCCACATTCCTTCAGGTACTCTGCAAACCTTGAGCTTGAGTATTCACCTCTTCGATCCGACCGAAGAGCTTTAATACTTTTGCTTAACATATTCTATACTTCATTCCTAAATTCCTTGAATTTATCAAAGGCTTCAGATTTATGTCTCATAAGGTAGACATAACCATATCTACTGAAATCATCAGTAAATGTGATGAAGTATGAATATCCACCTCTAGTTCAACTGCTAGTGGACCACATACATCACTATGGATGATGACCAAGTCTCCTTTCACTCAGTCATGTGAAAGGAGACTTGGTCATCTTGCCTAAAAGGCATGACTCGCATACCTCAAATGACTGGAAGTCAAAAGGGGCCAAAACTCCATCCCTTTGAAGTTTTGCAATGCAAGTCTTATTAACATGACACAATCTACAATGCCAGAGATATGTTTGGTTTTGATCGCTATGTTTAGCTTTCTTGGTTTCAATATTGAGAATATCTTTATTGTTTAAATCAAGAACATATAATCCATTATATAACCTTGCAATTCCAAATAGAATACCATTCAAACTAGAGGACAACAATCTATTAGATATCTCAAAATGATACCCCATACTATCCAAAACGAATACTGAAATAATATTTCTAGAAATAAAAGGTACGTGATAACAGTTATGTAGCTCTAATAACAAGCCCGTAGGCAAAGATAAACAATAAGTCCCTATAGCCAATGCAACCACATGTGCTCCATTTCCAACTCGTAGGTCCACCTCTCCCTTGGCGAGCACTCTACTCTGCTTAGTTCGCACATCGGTACAAATGTGAGTACCACATCCTGCGTCAATGACCCAAGATGTTGAGGGAGAGAAATTAATCCCAATCATGAAAGTACCTGAAGTCGTAGCCTCTGAATTCTTCTTGTTTACGAGGAAAGCCTTGCAGTGTTTCTTCCAGTGGCCAGGCTTGCCACAAAAGAAGTAGAGTACCTTGCCCTTTCCTATGCCACTCTCAGGCCCAAGAGCAACCTATCCTTTGGGCTTGGGCTTGGGTTTGGCCTTGGCCTTACACTTGCCATTACCCTTTGCTTCACTAGCAGCAACCAGTAAAACAGGCTTGGACTTTTTCAAGTTCTGCTCTGCACTCCTTGTAACAACTGCTGAAAACTAGTACAATGCATGCATAATAACAATATAAAATTGGGCCCCAAAATTTTCTTTTCATTATAATTCATATGTCTTTTATACACAAGAGGACTCGCCCCCATAAAAATTCGTTTTAAAAGACAAAACAGGGAAACAAGTAGCTATTCTCTTCGCTTGCCGACGCCCTCCGACTGCATCATCACCGAGATCCTGCATCCACAAAGGAAAATAACGGGGTGAGCACAAAATAATGCTCAGTAAGTAAAACCCTCTATCTTTCTGTCCCCGTATGTACAACTCTTAATTCTTTCCTTATACTATTTGATTCTATTTATGTTTCTAATAACATCATGGCCTCATCTTACCGGGAGTATACGGCGGATAGGCGTTCACACAACACCATCTCACTCTCCATGGCTATCGGGTGGAATTCACACAGTACCAACCCGTTCTTAGTGACTACCGAGTGAGGATCACAAAGGACCAACTCGGTTTTTCCTAACTATCGGGTGGAGATCACCTAGCACCTACCCGTTCCTCATGAATTTTGGGTAACAATCACCAAGCGTTAACCCGTCTCTAGTCACTATCGGGTGATGGTCACAAAGCATCAACCCTCTTCTACTAAATGTCGGATGATGATCACAAAGCATCAACCTACTTATCTATTAACTAACCGGGTGGGGATCACAAAGCATCCACTCGTTTCTACTACTTATCGGGTGACGATCACAAAGCATCGACCCATCTCTAAGGGCTATTCGGGTGGTGATCACAAAGCATCAACCCGATTCCCATAACTGTTGGGTGATGATCACAAAGCATCAACCCATCACTTCTACTCTTCTAAACCACTATATTCTAGCATTTTTTTTATTCTCTACCCTTAGAGTAGTTGCATTCACCAAGCTCTACTCATAGAGTAATTGTATACACAAAGTTTCCTACTCTTTCTTAGGTCACTTTTCAATGCATATAATAATGCATATGGATGGTTCATCTCCACTAATGCACTTATGAAATGCCAACATGCAATGTTGCAAGAATTAAGGTTCACTACTCAAACTCAAACCTCTATTAGGCATTTCATCAAACAACTCAAGTGCATCATAAAACTCTACTATAGCAATGATTCTAAATCTTTCTCTAACCATCCAAAATGGGGAGAAACCCCTTCACATAACCATAAAACCTGTCAAAGAAAGCACTTCCAAAAAGGGGATCCATACACCCCTTCAATTCCATCTCAAACTACCTTTCCAACCCAACAAATCATTTCTCATATTTACAAGGTATTAACATTCACAAAGCATAGAAATCTCTATTTAAACTTCCATACATGGCATATCACATGTATATCACATACATACATCATTTCTATCAAAACCCTAATCAAGAAAATTCTTAAATCTCAACTTGGGTTGGGATTTACTTACCTTGTTATGGAGAGACTTCACCAACTCTTCCTTTCACTTGTTTTGCTTGACTTTTTTCTCTACTCTTAACCAAAAGAACAAAAACCCTTAAACTTCAATATAAACTAAAACTCACAAATCACACAACTTAAGTAGGAATCCTTACCTTAGGAAGCCTTAGGGTTGATTTTCTACCCCAAATCACTTCAAAAAACCCCTTAGAACTCTTTGATCAAAAGAAAGAAAAGTTGAGAGGAGCAAGGATGGAGAGTTGCGTTTTTGAGAAGAAGAATGAGGGTTTGCTTACTCTTAATTCCTTTTTATGAACTTTATACCAAAGCATTCCCATTTTGCCCTTACTCTTCTTTGGGAATTCCATCTATATCCTTTGATTCATTACAAACTCACCCCCATATCAACATATTCTTCATGAAAAATCCTTATAATTAACTCCCCACTTTTCCTGCTAATTAGGGGTAGAATGGTCAAATTGCCCTTAGGGAAGAAAAATATCTAAAACTCAACAAACATTTTAAATGGTCTGTCGCCGCGGCGAAGAAACTTCTGTCGCCGCGGCGAAACTGTCCAGAGAGTTTCCCCGTGGTTTCAACACATCTTCGCCCCGGCGAAGATTCTTCGCCCCTGCCCGTGCTTGGTACACTAAACTTCTTCTATTTTCAACCAATTTTAGGGCAAGCATTCAACACAACACTCAATCAAACAATATTACCAAAAACCAACTCAAATAAGAGCGAAAGAAGAAACAACAAATACGTACCTCAAGTGGGGCGTTACAATTCTTTCCCCCTTAAAAGAATTTCGTCCTCGAAATTCATGCAAATAACTCTGGGAAACGATTCTGCATGTCCCGCTCTACTTCCCAAGTGGCCTCTTCTACTTTGTGATTCCTCCAAAGGACCTTCACTAGCGGGAACACTCTTGTTCCGAAGCTCTTAACCCTTCGATCTAGAATCGAGCGTTGTTCATATACTAGATTCTCTGCTACTTCAACGTCCCTCTACGCTCAAGATGTGGAAGGGATCACTTACATATTTCCGTAGCATCGAGACATGGAAGACATCATGCACCCTGTCCATGCGAGGTGGTAGTGCCAATCTCTAGGCCACTTTTCCTACTCGTTGCAAGACCTCAAAAGGACCTACATACCTCGATGCTAACTTTCCTTTGTTTCCGAAGCGCATTACTCGCTTGTAAAGGGAAACTTTCAGAAACACTTTATCGCCCACTTGGAATTCTACCTCTTTCCTCTTCAAGTCGACATAACTCTTCTGTCGATCTTGGGCTTGTTTCATTCTATTTCTGATTAACTTCACATCTTCTACCAGTTTCTGAGTCATCTCTGGCCCAAGCGTGGTACTCAACTCATCTTTTTCGCCTACTTCATCCCAATGAAGCGGAGACCTACACCGTCTACCATACAAAGCCTCGTAAGGCGCCATTCTAATTGTAGACTGATAACTGTTGTTGTAGGCAAATTCCACTAAGGGTAACATTGTTAGAGTAGATGCCCTAGAGCCAATCAATTATTGTAGAATTGACTCTTTGTAATAATGTTCATTAATCAATAAAAGGCTTTTTATTCTATATCGCGTAAACCATTATTATTGCAATATGTATTGATATATGTCCTTAGAATGGTAGAGCCGTGACGAGGGTATCAAGTGTTTCAAATCTTGATAGTGAGAACCCTATGAGCACATATGGTGGCCATTCTAGAAACGTCCGTAGGCCCCAAGATTATTCCCGAACTAAGGGCACGGATAATACGGTAAGGCTATCATAGTGTTGAACGACCCTGTCGAAAGCGTGGGCGATTCACTTGTCAAGGTTGTTTGGTGACAACCAGTGCAACACATGGGTGTTTGTTGTAGGCGATTACACCACAACAAGTTCAACCTGGGATCGACCCTACCTGAGGATTCCATATGGATGGTAACCCCAAGGTTCTATGGAACAAATCCTCTAACGAATGGTGGTGCATGTGATCCTTAGACTTGAGATCACCCAGTGCCTTGTGGCACCGATTGGTGTAGTTTGACACTAGCCTAACGCAGCTTCTTTTCGTATGTCCAATACGGTGGTGATTGGTTGCATCAAGAAGTGTATCAAGACTATGGTGGATTGAGGATTTATCACTCCCGGCACGGGGAGAAAGTTATCTCACGGCGCAATTCAAGATATGGCAATGACACAGTGGGCCACGTGGGATTGAGTTGTTGCTCTATCCGGCTTTATAATACGGTCATTGGTCCGGGCCCTGAATAAATAATATCGAGTAACCGAAGGTTGACACTACTTCTATGCCTTCGTCCTCGTCGAGATAACGTATGATGAAAGGATCGAATTGCACCTCAAGAACCATATCGCTGATGTGTAGCTACTTTGTTTCTTGAATCCGAACCCTATCGGTGGCCATGATGCCTTGCTAGGGGGCCAATCTTGGTCTCGTGTAGTGAGACGATTAACTTGGTGTTAATCGCAACACAGTATAATCGCCGATATGATGAGGAGCCTAAGGGTCACACACATAGAAGACAATTTAAGATGCAAGAAGAAAGAAGGGCGTTTTTGCTTTTTTAAGGCGTAAAGGGTATTTTGGTAATTTCACAAAGGCAATTAAATTTGCCGAGGTCGTAGCCTTTATTTAATTTGTTAGAAAAATTAAATAAGTGAAATTACGTTTAAATGTGTGTTCGCACATATTTAAATATATTATCATTATTGTTAAATGTTAATATATATTTAAATATATATATTAATTGATTTTAATTGAGATAATGATGGAAATTAAAATAAATCAGATTGGGAGTGTTTGGCAACATGGGGCGTTTGGGTTGGAGCCCAAGCCTATTCCGTATGGGATTAGGGCAAATTGTTTTTAAGTATAAAAAGAAAAGTGTGTGATTTTTTAATTAAGTGAGTTTTTCTTTGGAAAACCAATATACACACAGCAGCCCCAATCTTTGCCTCTCCCACGGCAGTAACACCATTGCCTAAAATCAATTCAATTGATTTTGACTTCTTCTTAATCTTGAAGCCAAAGAGGATCTAGCAAATCCCTCTTTTGGTTCTTTTTGGAGATTGTCTTCGTGTGGACTACGCAGGTTCGATCCTACACTTGGATCGGTAGCAAAACGCTCGACCCGACAAATTTGGGAGGAGCCTTCAACGTGCGTTTGTTTTTTCTTAACTCATGTTGTATATTTATGCAGATTTTATTTAATATAAATTGTTAAAATCATACCCTTGATCTTGGCTCTTGTAAACGATCCTGTTATTTTATTTTTCGTTTCCGCTGCGTATACGGGACCGTTTACTAACAAACATCTCATGCCAGGATACTCTATAATCCATGCAACAAAGCTTTCAACATATCCTCGAGCACCCTGATTCGTCCCTCTCGGCTTGGCCATCTCGTCGAGGATGATAAGCAAGATTCAATGCTAAACGGGTACCCAAACTCTCATTAACTTGTCCGTAAGGGCTAAACAAACCGGGAATTTCTCTATCGATACTATAGTCTTGGGCACACCATGCAATCTGACTATCTCCTTGAGGTAAATCTGAGCCAACTGATCTATAGTGGTACTTTCCTTTACTGGGAGGAAATTGGCTGATTTGGTTAACCTATCCACAATCACCCATATAGCATTACACCCTCTCGCACTGGGAGACCCGTGATAAAATCCATCGAAATGCTCTCCCATTTCCCACTGAATACTCAATGGTCAAGCAACCCCGACGGCGCTGATGTTATCGCTTTCACTGGCCGACAAGTTAGACATTTAGCCACAAACTCGCAATGTCTTTCTTCACTGCCACCAATAGCCTTTCTTGATATCCCTGATACATCTTGGTTGCTCCTGGATGAGCGGTATACTGTGTCATGAGCCTCCATAAGAATTTTCTCTTCAACTCCTCATTTGGAGGAATGCACAACCTATTTCTAAAATAGAGGACACCATCTCTCACAAAGAACTCTGCTGACTTGCCCTCACATGCTTGCTGAACTGTTTTCTGACACCACTCATCGGCCATTTGCTTTTCTCTAATTTCCGCTAGTAAAGAGGACTACCTTCTAGGGCGGCAATTCCATCCCGAACCACTTCAATCTCGCTCCTTAGAACAATTCTTCTATTAACTCTTTCTCACTGCAAGCCTGGAAAAACATGGGCTTTTCTACTCAAAGCATCGGCTACTACATTGGCTTTCCCTGTTGATATTTGATCTCACAATCATAATCCTTGACCATTTCTTAACCACCTTTTCTGCCTCATATTCAACTCCTTTGAGTGAAGAAGTACTTTAGACTCTTATGATCGGTGTAGATATTACTCTTCACGCCATAAAGGTAGTGCCTCCAAATCTTTAAGGCAAAGACCACGGTGCTAATTCTAAATCATGCAGGGGTATCTGGTCTCGTACTCTTTCAATTGACGAGAAGCATAAGCTATAACCCTACCTAATCGCATCAACACAAGACCAAGTCCCCGCAAAGAGGCCGCTCGTATAAATGTCATAATCTACACCCTCCTATGGTAACACTAAGTACAGGGAGCGATGTTAACCTCTTCTTCAACTCTTGAAAGCTTTCTTCACGTGCCGACCCTGCATAAAAGGAGTTTTTCTTTTGTTGGTAAGAGTCACAACCGGCCTTTAGCCAACCTTGAGCTGACCTCGCTACAAATCGCCCGGTAGTAACCTCGCAAGCCTAAGAAACTCCCCGATTTCTTTCACTTGGCTCGGCTTCTGCCGCCATTCCGTGATTGCTCCCGCACTTTACTCTGGATCTACCGAAATCCCTTCCTTCACACTGGTATGACCCAGGGAATATCACTTGGTTAAGCCAAAACTCACACTTGGAAAATTTAGCACACAACTTCTTTTCTCTCCGTTGCAATACTAATCTCAAGTGTTTCTCATGCTCTTCTGACTTTGAGTAAATCGTAATGTAAATCGATGAAGACAACAATGAACTGATCCAAATACTCATGGAATACCCTGTTCATCAAGTCCATAAAAACTGCTGGGGCATTAGTCAAGCCGAACGGCATCACTACAAATTCATAATGCCCATATCTTGTACGAAAGCGCTTTTAGCCACATCTTGCTCACCACTCTTACACGATGGTACCGGACCTCAAATCAATTTTTGGGGAGAACACCGCCGCTCCTTTCAACCGATCAAAAAGGTCATCTATCCTGGGGTATGTGGGTACTTATTCTTCATCAGAACTTTATTCAACTCTCCCTATAATCAATACACATCCTTAGTGATCCATCCTTCTTTTTCACAAACAGATTGGAGCTCCCCAAGGAGAATGACTGGTCCGGATAAAGCCTTTATCTAAAAGCTCTTGGAGTTGCTTCTTTAATTCTTGGAGCTCAGCTAGGGCCATTCGATAAGGGGCTTTAGATATTGGTGCTGTCCCTGGTGCTAGTTCGATACTAAATTCTACCTCTCTCTCTGGAGGCAAACCCGGTAACTCTTCCGGAAACACGTCTAGAAAGTCTCGAACTACTGGCACCCTATGGATCTCTAACTGTGGAACATCACCACTCTGCACTACATGGGCAATATATCCCGAACACCACTTTCTCAACATCTTCCTGGCTTTCACATTACTAATCAGCATGCTCAACTTATGGCCTTCTCCAAAACTAAACTTATCTCCACTATCGAGGTTAAACCTCGCCTTCTTTTTCCGACACTCAATTACTACTCCATATCTCCCTAGGAAGTCCATGCCCAGAATCACATCAAAGTCGGGCATATCGAAAACTATTAAGTCAACAGTTAACTCTCTACCCTGGATCACTAAGGACTCTCTTAACAAAATCTCTTGAGTCACAACACTAACCCCATCGGGTAATTCTATCTTAATGGGTTGTGATGCTCTAGTATGTTTCAAACCTAATCTCTCAAGCATCCCATAAGATATGAACGAATGAGTAGCACCCGAATCAATTAAAGCATATAAAGGGATTGCATGAAATAATAACGACCCAAGAATCTGGCCATGGATCGGCCTCTGCTTTCCCTTGTGCCACAAGAAAAACTCGGCATTTGCGGTACCTTCCCGAACCTCCCCGAGTAGTTGGTGGAAGAGCTTTACAATCTCTCATCATGTGCCCTTATGCCGGCACCTATAACACACTCTCTGATCCCTCAGACATTCTCCCGGGTGATTCTTCCCACACTTAGGGCTAAGAGGAAACCCTTCCGTCCGAGGTCGCTTACTCTTCCACACCTTTCTATTCTATCTATACTTGAACTTCTTCTTCTGATTCTTCATGTCTTTACCTTTTTCACCCTCATGCTTCTCCCTCTGAGGAGCGGAGGGTAGCTCCTTCGGTCCTCCTGACGAGGATCCTACCAGGAAGATTTTATTCTCAAAAATCTCCGCCTTCATCGCCCGCCTCAAAGCCTCACTATAATTTCGAGGAGGGTTGGAGCTTGTCATTATATCCCGGGCTATCTCCGGCTTCAATCCATGTACAAACTTATCCCTTCTCAAGGCCGGAGTCTTGACTATTCCCGGTGCAAACCTTGCAAGAGCGTTGAACTTCACTCCGAGTACTCTTTCAGGCCGCTAGTCCCTCTTTGTAAGGCGATAAATTCTTGGACCTTCTCATGAACTTGGTCCTCTGTTCTATACTCAGCCTCAAACTCTTGCCTAAACTCTTTCCACGTCATTACTATCGCGTCATGGGTTTCTTCCATTAATTCCCACCAAATTCGGGCATCACCTCGAAACAAGAAACTCGCATACCGGATCTTCTCCCAGTCTGACATGGGAAATAAACCACGTGGCTCGTTCTCACCAGCCCAAACCACTCTTCTGCTATCACTGGATCTGTAGTACCCTTAAACTCTGAGGGTTGATGCTGGCTAGAGAGGCCGTAAATCGGTTCCACTACATTACATCTTGGGGAGGTACCCCGGTTGTCCTCTTTCGACAAGCGTAGGCAGGCTTTTTTTGAGCAGGGGGTACTTCTCCTGAGTTTCGCCATAACTTGTTGAATAATTCCCAGTTCTAGCTTCATCCAAGGGAGGGGCGTAAACTGCAGTGGGTTAGAAGGTTCTCCTTCATTCACCACACCCCTTACCGCGATTTCGATAACTACGCCTCATCTACAAAAATGATCACACTAATGAACTTAAGAAACAATTGCTATAAGGAAAGAATTACTCACCACGATCGGTTATAGGACGTCGTGGCGATGAGAATAGTACCTTTGTTCAATCCCAAAATCTTTGCTCTGATACCAAAAATGTAACAACTGCTGAAAACTAATACAATGCATGCATAATAACAATAGAAAATTGGGCCCAAAAACTTTCTTTTCATTATAAGTCATATGTCTTTTATACACAAAGAGTCTTGTTTACAAAAATGCATTTTTAAAGACAAAACGGGAAAGGGCAAGTGTAGCTATCTCTCTTGCTTGACGCCCTCCTCATTGCATCACCTAGAACCTGCATCCACAAAGGAAAATAACGGGGTGAGCACAAAATAATGCTCAGTAAGTAAAACTCTCTCTCTCTCTGTCCCCGTATGAATAACTCTTAATTCTTTCCTTATGCTATTTCGATTCTGGAATCATACACCAGCTCTCAATTCACCAACCCGTTCTTAGTGACTACCGCGTGAGGATCACAAAGCACCAACTCGGTTCTTTCTAACTATCGGGTGGAGATCACCTAGCGTCTACCCGTTCCTCATGAATTTTGGGTAACGATCACCAAGCATTTACCCGTCTTTAGTCACTATCAGGTGATGGTCACAAAGCATCAACCCACTTCTACTAAATGTCGGATGATGTTCACAAAGCATCAACCTACTTATCTATTACTAACCGGGTAGTGGTCACAAAGCATCTACCCATTTCTACTACTCATCGGGTGACGATCACAAAGCATCGACCCATCACTCTAAGGGCTATTCGGATGATGATCACAAAGCATCGATCCGACTCCCATAACGGTCGGGTGATGACCACAAAGCATCATCCCAACTATACTACTCTTCTAATCCATTTTATTGTAGCATTTTTCAATGCTCTCTACCCATAGAGTAATTTTACCCACTAAGCTCTCTACTCATAGGGTAATTGCATAAACCATTTCCTTACACTTTCTTAGGTCACTTTTCCATGCACAATTAGTGCCTATGGATGGTTCATCACTACCAATGCACTTATGAAATGCCAACATGCAATGTTGCAAGAATTAAGGTTCAATACTCACACTCAAACCTCTATTAGGCATTTCATCAAACATCTCATGTGCACTACAAAACTCTGTTATAGCCATGATTCTAAATCTTTCTCTAACCATCCAAAATGGGGAAAAACCCCTTCACAAAGCCATAAAACCTGTCAAACAAGGCACTTCCAAAAAGGGATCCATGACACCCCTTAAATTCCATCTCAAACTACCTTGCCAACCCAACATCTCATTTCTCAAATTTGCAAGGTATAACAATCACAAAGCATAGAAATCTCTATTTAATCCTTCATACATGCCATATTACATGTACATCACATACATACATCAAGTCTATCAAAACCCTAATCAAGAAACTTCATAAATCTCAACTTGGGTTGGGTTTTACTTACCTTGTTATGGAGAGACTTCACAAATTCTTCCTTTCACTTGTTTAGCTTGACTTCTCCTCTAATCTTAACCAAAAGAATGAAAACCCTCAAACTTCAATATGGGTTAAAACTCCCAAATCACACAACTTAAGTAGAAATCCTTACCTTCGGAAGCCTTAGGTTGCTTTTCTACCCCAAATCCCTTCAAAAATACCTTGGAAAACCTTGATCAAAAGAGAAGAGAAGTTGAGAGGAGTGAGGATGGAAAGTTGCGTTTGAGAAGAAGAAATGAGGGGTTTCTTTGATTCTAATTCCTTTTAATGAAATATAAACACACTCATTCCCATTTTGCCCTTATTCTTCTTTGGGAATTCCATCCATATCCTTTGATTCATTACAAACTCACCCCTATATCAACATATTCTCCATGAAAATTCCTTACAATTAACTCCCCACTTTTCCTGCTAATTAGGGGTAGAAAGGTCAAATTGCCCTTAGGGAAGAAAATATCTAAAACTTAACCAACATTTTATTCGGCCTAACGTAGTTCTATTCAGAGCTATCAAATACGGTAGTGATTGGATACATTGAGAAGTATATTGAGACTATAGTGGATCGACAAAGGATTCATCACTCCTGGATACTGGAGAAGTTATCTCACAGGGTAATTCAGTAAATGGCAATGACACTAAATCTGTGGCCATAGTGAGATTTAGTTGGTGCTCAATCCAATTTAATATTCCTGTCATTGGTCCCGTAACTGAATACAAACATGTCGAGGCTATCTGAGGTTGACACTATTTCTGTACCTTAGTCTCGATGAGATAACAGTTGATGAAAGGATTTGATTGTACGATAACCATACCGTTGACAGGCTGCGGTTTCGTTGAATCCGAATCTATCGGGTGGCCATGATGCCTTGCTAGGGGCCAATCTTGGTCCGTGTGTAGTGAGACGATTAATTGGTGTTAATCGCGATACTACACTCTGCCGATATGATGAGGAACTTACGGGTCACACACTTAGAAAATAATTTAAGAATCAATTTGTGAGAAGGGTATTTTCGTCTTTTAGGATCAAAAATAGTATTTTGGTAATCTCACAGTGCAAATAAAATTTGCTGAGGTTGTTGCTTGTATTTAATTTGAATATTAAAATTAAATTAGTGAGATTATATTTAAATATATCTATGTATATATTTAAATGAATTATTATTATTGATTGAATGTTAATATATTATTATATATTAATTAGTTTTAATTATAATAATAATTAATTAATTAAAATACCATAAAGGGTGTGTTTGATTGCAAGGGTGAACTAGGGTTGGAGCCCATGGCTATTCCTAAAAGGAATAGGGTTTTAATTGTTGCAAAATTAAAACAAGGGAGATCTATTCATTCAATTAAAACCCTAGCCACCATATCTCTCTCTCTCTCAAGAAGAAAACTTTTCTTGTTCTTCTTTCTTCATTCTTGAAGCCCTTGATTGTTCTAGTAAAATAATCAAGGGTTTCGCGGATTATCTTCGTGTGGACTTCCGTGAGTACGATCCTACTCCGGATCGATTGGCAAAAAACCACATGAACAATAGATGGTGAATAGTAGATTGCGAACAGTAACCGTGAACAGTGTTCTTGTCCAAAATCAAAGATATTCTAAGGAGCCTCCAAACATACGTAAGTATTCTAATCCTTGAATGGATTTACTTTATATAGATTTTTGTTTATAAACATGTAAACGGTATAATTTATACTTGCATCTAGGCAAAGAAAGGTAATTCATTTACCGATTGAATTTTTGTTTTCCACTGCGTATTGTATATCAATTACTTACAGTGGTATCAGAGCCTCGGGTATTAGATTATATTGTTTAATTGATGTTTCATAACATGTATATTTGTTTGATAACATGTGATTGCATGATTTGAAGTGTTTTTTAAATCTAGAAAAATTATGTATGTTGAACGTTTTAATTAATCAATTGATTAAATAATGTGTTGATTGAATATGTGTTGGTTGGTTGGTGTCCTGGTCGAATGCTTAAGCATTTGATTTGATTTGGATCTATGTCATTATGTGAAAAATTGCAAAAGACGTTACTATGCCTGATTCTCTGTTTTGTGACGTTAGCTATGGCAAGATGCAAAAAGTGAGTCTGGCTGCGGCGAAATAAACCTTCGCCGTGGCAAAATTCTAGAAAAGTAGATCCAGTCGCGGCGAAATAAAACTTCACCACGACATAAAACTCTCTGGAACGATTTGTGTTTTCTTGAAGTTCACGGTCGCCACGGCAAAATAAAACTTTGCCGCAATGACCATGTGTGCATGAACTTTGCCGGGGTGAAGAATTTCTTCGCCACGGCAAGAAACCTATTGTTCCATTTTTGCTTTCTGTTTTTCGCATAGGGGCTAAATTATAGTTTTTGAACCTTTAAAGCCAATATTCACTCTGCACATTTAAGGTGGTAACTTGATAATTGAACCCAATTCTTTGCCTCAGCAAGAAACCTACTGTTTCGTTTTTGCTTTGTTTTTCGCACAGGGCTAAATTGCAGTTTTTGAACCTTTAAAGCCAATATTCATTCTGCACATTTAAGGTGGTAACTTGATAATTCAACCCACCCAATTCAAAAATTGATTGTTTTTGAATGAATGCAATGTTCTTGTTTGATAATTGCAAGGTGCCCGGTACATGAGCCTTAGACCTATTGTTTTATTGTTTATTGGGTTTGTTTGTAATTTTTATAAACAAATAGGACCTACGTGTCCTGCCTCTCTCTCTTAAATCTCCATGTATTTCTTCTCCTCATCTCACTGCCCTCGTATGTAACATGAGGTTTCTATTTTATTGATGTAAATTAGAATAGGTTTTTTATTATAAAATTATTTGTAATGATCATGAAGAAGAAACGAAAGAGCTGTGAAGAGGAATAACTTAAAGATCCAAGATTTATTTTTAAACCCTAGGTTGAACCACCGATTCCTCTAGGCTCGAGGAAATCAGTTTTAGTAGGCCATGTACTGTCACGTTTTATTTTGTTTAGAATGCATGCTAAGGTTGAATGTTCAATAACATGCCAAACAATGACATTTTAACAAAGATAATAATCTGGTGAGATATTAAATAAAAACCCTCAAATAAAATATATTAAGTCACATATGCCTTCCATTACCATGGTTTTAATCAAATCACTATTTGTCGGAATTTAAAACCCCCTTCCAGTCAGGTATCCTCTGAATATTCCTCAATGAGAATCCTGAGGATACATGTCTGGAGAACGAGTTGTATTTAGAAAAAATCTGTGTAAGGATAATAATAATAATATCCAAAACATGCATATAAAAATGTCACGCAGATCCAAACTTATAATTTACAAACTTTAAGAAATTACACAATCAAAACATATTTATAGGGTGGAAGCTTCCAAAGGTATTTCACAAATATTTATCATTTACATTATTTACATCAAGATAAAAACATCGAGATGACAATAAATCATCTCCCCTCACGTGTAGTCTCGCTGTCTCTAGCATCCCTCGCTTCTAGTCTACCTGCAAAGCAATCAACAATGAAAGGGTGAACGCTAATCGCTCAGTAAGGAATGATCTGTTTCATTCTGAATGTACTATTTGATCTTTATTTAAACATATTTATTAACACATCACTTATCTTTTACATCTAGGGATACTTCCCCTTTTATTACTAATTCATATGCTTTTCATCATTTTATCCCATGGCTATATAAACATCAATGTGTACACATACAAATGAGTATGTAAATATAGTACACACACATCACATATCATGACATAACATCTAAAATCATCTAACATGAGTATAAATCATCTCATGATGTAAATAACATCATAACTCATGTAATGCAACTAAATGCATATGAAACATTTAACGTTTAGCCGATCGGACCTTTCTTAGCATCTTAAGCACTTCATATCATCTAGCCTCAAATTTCATCTAGAGCTCATATCGTCGGGAGGCGTGCTTACGCGTTATTTAGCATCTAAAGCATATATTCATCTTTCCTCAACCGCTATACGAGGATATGCTTACGCATTTTCCATCATGTCTATATGCATCTCTATCATGTCTATTTGCATCTCTAACATCTTATGGCATGTAAATACATATTTTGGTGAGCTTAATACTTTTAATTCATCTATGGATTATCAATCCATTTACATTACCTCTTGCTCACATACATCATCTTAAAACATGTATTACATTGCATCTTCATGCCATTTCATAACATTAATCATGCATTGACATCATGACCATGTACATCTTTCAAAGATCATCTAACTAATGGGTAAACATTAGTACATGGCATAATTACAATAATACATTAATAATCAATTCATAATCATAAGAATTGATCATGTTAAATCTTAAACTTTAATAACCAGTTTATGCTTCAGGCCATTTTCCATCCTTTTCTCAAACGAATTGGCTCTTGGAATAAACATAAAAGTTATAGGTCTGTGTCTTAGCTTTCTAATGCTTCAAGAATCATATCATTTCGATTTTTATAACTCAAGTTATGGTCGAAATACAGAAGCAGGGTTAACAAAACCTCCAAGCGCACTAAATCCGAATTCTCATATTAACTATGCCACATCAATTCCTATTAACATTAACCAATAGGTTAACTTATGGATCAAATAAACCTCCCCTTAATAGTCTTTAACATCTTAAAGGAAGTGTAAAATCTCATTCCCATAATCATCCATTATTGCTATAACATTGTAAGCTAATGCAAACAACACATCAACACTTCTAATAGCAAACATTCAACACCATGTGGCCTCCAATACTACAATTTTTGCCACAATCAATATCCACACTTCATTTTCTTCAATCAAACATCACAACTCATAAAACATAAATAGCAATAACTTCATGTATAATGAATTCAAGGCAATAAGTAGAATAAATGAGTTCAACTACACTTGCCATCACCTAATTCTATGCCTTAAAGCTTTAATTTAAGGTTTCATAAAAATCTACAAACCCTAGCATAAACCCTAAAGTCATGGGAGGTTCTTCCTTACCTTTTTAAAGACTTCCTCCAACAAATCCTTTGCCTTTGACTTCTTTTACACCTTAATCCTACATATATAACATTATACCTCAACATCTACTTCAAATCTTCAAATCACATCAAAACTAAAGTTTTTAATCCTTACCTTAAACCCTTCTAATTGAAGATCCAAGGCTCCTATCTTGTTCTCCTTGAAAAATTATGCAAAACTCCTTGAAAACCTAGAGAAAGAAAGCTTGTTTCATGGAAGATTTGAGAGAAAATGGAAGAAATGTTGAAGAAAGGCTCTCTCCTTTGGCTTGAACGAATTTCATCTCATTTATAGGAAAATATTTCATTTATTTTCCAAAATTATGCAATTGGCCCAATTATTTTAATTGTATAACTCATAAGTCCTTAATTCTTCATATAAGGGCATTTTGGTCATTTCACACTAGACATAATTATTACTTAATTAATGCCATTAAATGCAATGAAGCCTACTCATCCTTGACTTTTTCAATGCTTATCCATAGGCAAAATAACCATTTTGCCCCTAAGCCTCTCTATGGATAATTGATTCATACGCTTCCAAATGAATTGACTATTTTGCCCTTAGTTAGATTTTATGCTTTTTAACATAAAATTAACATCTAAAGGACTATTTTGAGTTAGGAACATACCTTTGATATCTTGGGTATTACACGGAACCTTGTTCGTCACAGCGAAGGGTGCACTTCTACCAGTGGGAGGTTAAAATTCATTGGAGTTTTCCTTAATGATGATGAGTTGACTTAAAATGACAGTTTTGCTTGTTCGCCACAGCGAAGGTTGATAAACACGTCATAGGCATAGTAGAGAAGTACACATGTTGAGTGTACGTGGCGACATGTAGTGTCCACTCTACTGATACTGGGAATCACACTTGAGGATGATGGCTAGGCCGTTGGATTGTGTGATTGGCTTGTTGGTTTACTTCACATTTGAGGTTGGTAGTGGGCCAGATGGGATCTCAGTCAACTAGGAAAGCCAACGGGCTTTCCCGAGTTAATAGTGAGGGCTATTGGCTTGAGGAAAATAGTGGGAGTGTTTTTTAATAAAATACCATATTAAGAAATAATAAACATTATATTGACTTTGCTTTTCTGAATTGTAGGTTCACTTAAAAATGAGCATTATGAACCTGTGACCTGTAATGCTTTCTTTCTAGCTAGTATACTCGTAAAATAATCAATAAAACTCATTAAAAATATATATATGAAAATACACATATAAACGAGTAATAAAGTATGGGCCCATATTTAATTTTTCTTTATACATAAATATTTACAAAATATACTCATAATAGCAACTTGACAGTGTAGTCAAACCCTTCCACTGCGTGACGTTCCAAGTGACCGCAACTCACCTATTACCTGCAAAAACATTGAAAACAACGAAGTGAGCACTAATTGCTTAGTAAGTAAATCCACTATGCTACCCTTCTCTCTCCATTGCTTAAATCTTGAATTTTCTTTCCTTACAACTCATTTCTCGAGTATTCTCTATTCTTCTCTCTATTTTTTCTCTGTTCTTTCTCATTCTTTCTCTGTTTTGCTCACCGTTTTTCTCTCAATTTTCTAATTTTTCACTACTCATGATAATGAGCATGGTATTATGCATTGTCATGATGCAAATGCACAAATGCATAAATTATGCATTTTCTTTCTATTTTTCTCATTCTGTTTCTTTTTCTTTATTTCTTTCTTTCTATTCTTTCTATTCTTTCTTTCTTCTCTTTTTTTCTATTCTTTCTTTCTTTATTTCTATTCTTTCTTTCTTTCTTTCTTTCTTTTCTATTCTTTCTTTCTTTCTTTCTTTTCTATTCTTTCTTTTCTTGCCGATCGGACTCAGTTGAGGCATGGATTTAGAGCCTCGGCCGTGTGAGTGAATTCTCCAATTCTGGGTACAGTCCTCATCTACACGCACTTCTAACGAACTGTCAATTCTTCTTTCTGAATTCTGAGGCTGCGCACTAAAGGCGGCGTGCATGTGGGACTATGTCACTCATGGGCTCCCCATCGCAACAACCTTCTCTTCTTTTTATCTTTTTACACTTCTTTAAATAAAATTTCAGATTTGAATATCTTTAATATTCTCATTTCTTTCTATTTTCTCTTTAACACATTTTAGTGCTTTTTCATGCTCTTATGAATATGTATGTATGTAGATGATTTCATGCTTATAATTCTTTCTAAATGCAAATGTTTAAATGCAAGGATGCCATGTAGCATCCAAATAAGTTTCTCTCTACCATCTACAAACTCATGTCAATTCATAAATGAATAAAACTCATGCATACACTTCTCTTGGACATTTCATCAAACATATTGCATGCATAATCAAACTCTAATTTGACTACAATTCTATCTCTTTCTCAAGCCACAAATATTTGGAGTAAACTCCCTTAAACAATTACCAAACCTATCCAAAACAATACACTCCCAAAAATTCTACTCAACTCTTTCTAACTTCAACCAAACTTCAATTAATCATCATACAACCAAAACCACTTCTCATGGCTAAATTCTATTCATCAATAATCATCAAACTCATCAATAATTCATCAGTTTCATCAACAATTCTCAAAATCATAAACATATACATATATGTAAAATCTCTACACACTTGATTTCTCAAATCATAACTTGGGTGGGATTTACTTACCTTGTGCTTGAGTAATTCCACTAGAATCTCTCTTTCTTTGGTGGACTTGTTCTTTCTCTAAAACCCTAAGCATAAACACTATAAGAATTCAACACTTTAAAAATTAATCTCACATCTATTGCAAAAATTCTTACCTTTGGGTGCTTATGATCAAATCTCTACCAAAAACCAACCAAAAGCCCTCTAATATCCCTTGGAAATTTGTTGAAGAGATGAGAGAAATTGAGAGTGAAGTGGCGTGAGAGGGAGTAGAGAATGATAGGGTCTTTTTGCTTGAACTCTTAATATCTCATATTAATATGCACACATTCCCATTTTGCCCTTGCATTTTTTTTAAATTCCATTTATGTGCCTTAGTCAATTACCATAATGCCCTTATTTTATTGCATTCTCCATGAAATTCTATCTCTTTTCACTCCCACTTTTTCAACTAGTTTTGAGTGAAAAGACCATTTTACCCTTAATGCAAGTTTAAGGCATTTTCTTCACATTTTCCCAAAATAACTTTAGCAAAAATCAACTAAAGGTATAAGAACATAAATTAAATTACATACCACATGTGGGCATTACATGACCGATAATCGAGAAAGAAAACAGGTTGGATGGATCCAATTTCTTATACTGGTATCGTAATCTTCGGATTACAGTTAAGTCTAAAGAGAAATTGTATATCCTTGATAAGCCATACATGGTTGAGCCTAATCCTGATGCCACTCAAGAAGTAAAGGATCTTATCAAAAGTTCCTTGATAATGCTGATGGTGTTCAATGCTTGATGTTAGCATCGATGACACCAGTGCTACAAAAGCAGCATGAGAATATGGACGTTACTGCCATTATTCTACACCTCAAGGAGCTTTATGAAGGGAATGCTCGACATGAGAGGTACAAGGTGTCAAAAGCATTATTTGGGAGTCGCCTGGCTGAGGGAGCTCAAGTTGGCCCTCATGTGCTCAATATGATCGAGCACATAGAGAGGCTTGAGACTTTGGGGTTTGAGTTAGATGCAGAATTACAAGTGGATTTAGTTCTGCAATCCTTGCCTGACTCTTATGCACTGTTTATAATGAACTTCAATATAAACGCTATGGTGAAATCCTTGTCGAAGCTTTTGAACATGCTAAGGACTGTAGAGTAGGACTTGAAGAAGTCCAAGCCTGTTTTACTGGTAGTTGCCAGTAAAGGAAAGGGTAAGGCCAAGGGAAAGGCCAAGGCCAATCCCAAGCCCAAGCCTAAAGGACAGGATGCTCTCAAGCCTGCGGGTACTGTTGGGAAAGGTGGGAAGGTAGTCTGCTTCTATTGTGGAAAGTCTGGCCACTAGAGGAAGCACTACAAGGCTTTCCTCGCAAAGAAGAAGAAGTCAGATGCTTCGACTTCAAGTATGTTTATGATTGAGAATAACTTCTCTCCTTCAACATCTTGGGTCATTGACACAAGATGTGGTACTCACATTTGTACTGATGTGCAGGGACTAAGGCAGAATATATTGCTCGCTAAGGGAGAAGTGAACCTACAAGTTGGAAATGGAGCACATGTGACTGCATTAGCTATAGGGACTTATTGTTTGTCTTTGACTTCGGGCTTATTATTAAAACTCAAAGGCTGTTATTTTGTACCTATGATTTTCAGAAACATTATTTTAGTATCCGCTTTGGATAATATAGGATGTCGTTTTGAGATTTCTAATGGATTGTTGTCCTTTAGTTTGAATGGTATTCTATTTGGAATTGCAAGGTTATATAACAGATTATATGTTCTTGATTTGAACAATAAGATATTCTCAACATTGAAACTAAGAAAGGTAAACATAGCAAACAAAACCATACATACCTCTAGCATTGTAGATTGGGTCATGTTAATTAGACCCGCATTGCAAAACTTCAAAGCGATAGAGTTTTGGACCCTTTTGACTTCTAGTCATTGAGGTATGCGAGTCATGCCTTTTAGGCAGGATGACCAAGTCACATTTCATAGGACAAAGTGAAAGGGCTACTGAACTATTAGGCATCATCCATAGTGATGTATGTGTCCACTAATAGTTGAAGCTAGAGGTGGATATTCCTACTTCATCACATTTACTAATGATTCAGTAGATATGGTTATGTCTACCTCATGAGACATAAATCTAAAGTCTGTGATAAGTTCAAAGAATTTAGGAATGAAGTACAGAATATGTTGGGCAAAAGTATTAAAGCTTTTTGATCAGATTGAGGAGGTGAATACTTAAGCTTAGGGTTTTCTGAATACCTAAAGGAATGTGGGATAGTATCACAACTCACCCCTTTGTATACACACCAACACAATGGAGTGTCTGAAAGGAGGAATAAGACCTTACTTGACATGGTTAGGTCCATGATGAATTTTAGTGATTTACCTGCATGATTCTAGGATTATGCCCTTGAGACTAGAACTCATATTTTGAACCATGTGCCATCAAAGTCTATAGACAAGACTCCATTTGAACTATGGAATGGGCGAAAGCCCAATTTGTCTTATCTAAGGATTTGGGCTTACAAAGCTTATGTCAAGAAATTGACTTTGAACAAGCTGGGCCCAAAATCCCACAAATGTATATTTGTGGGGTATCCTAAAGAGACCAAATGATACTATTTCTACCATCCAAAAGAGCACAAAATTTTTGTTACTCATATGGGTGTCTTCCTAGAAAAGGAATTTTTTCTAAGAAGTACTAGTGGGAGAAAAGTAGAACTCGATGAAGTTCTAAAGCCACAAGATATACTGGACGAAGGATGAGAAGATGTGCCACAAGCAGTGGTTGAACATCAGGAGGAGGTTACTCCACAACTTGTGGATCAAAGTGAACCACCTCAAGTAGCATAAGAGCTACATAGATCTGGGAGAGTATGCCATGAGCCTGAGAGATACGGTTATCTCGTGACTCAACATGGTGACGTACTTGTGTACCAAGACGATGAACCCAACACCTAAGAAGATGTTATATCATATCTAGATTCCGTTAAATGGCTTGAAGCCATGAAATCTGGATGGACTCCATGTACCAGAACCAAGTATGGTCTCTGATGGAACCACCTAATAGGGTAAAACCCATAGGGTGTAAATGGGTCTTCAGGAAGAAGACTAACATGGATGGCAAGGTGCACACTTATAAAGCACGACTAGTTGCCTGAGGTTTCAAACAAATTTATGGTATTGACTATGAGGAAACCTTTTCGCCAGTTGCCATGATTAAATCCATCCGGATTATGCTTGCGATTGCTGTATATCATGATTATGAGATTTGGCAAATAGATGTCAAAACGGCTTTCCTTAATGGAAACCTTGAAAAGGATGTGTATATGACACAACCCGATGGTTTCGTTCTTGATGGGCAAGCTGAGAAGGCATGCAAGTTGCAGAGATCCATTTATGGACTCAAGCAAGCTTCAAGGAGCTGGAACATTCATTTTGATGAAGCCATCAAAGAATTCGATTTGATCAAGAACAAAGATGAGCCATGTGTTTACAAGAAAGTTAGTGGGAGCGCAATAACATTCCTAGTGTTGTATGTCGATGACATACTTCTGATCAGAAATGATATACAAAACTTACAGTCGGTAAAGACTTGGTTATCCAAGTACTTAGCCATGAAAGACTTAGGAGAAGCAGCCTACATCCTTGGAATAAAGATCTACCGAGATAGATCACGTAGGTTGCTTGACCTAAGTCAGAGTACATACATTGACAAGGTATTGAAGAGATTCAATATGGAAGAATCCAAGAAGGGATTTTTTCCTATGTCACATGGTGACTATCTCTCTAAGGATATGTGTCCTAAAACACACGATGAGAGAGATAGAATGAAGAGGATCCCATATGCGTTAGCAATTGGATCCATCATGTATGCCATGTTATGTACTCTAATTAATGTCTCATGTGCGTTAAGTACTTGTAGTAGATATCAATCGTATCCAGGTGAGTGTCACTATATAGCTGTCAAGAACATTCTTAAGTACCTGAAGAGGACTAAGGACATGTTCTTGGTTTATAGAAGGGAAGATGAGCTCACTATAAGAGGATACAGTGATGTTAGTTTCCAAACAGATAAAGACGACTATCAATCGCAATCAGGGTTTGTATTTTGTCTCAATGGGGGTTTCGTGAGCTAGAAGAGCTCCAAGCAAAGCACTGTAACAGACTCTACAATAGAGGCTAAGTATATTGCAATATCTGATATGGCCAATGAGGCAATTTGGATTAAGAAGTTTGTCACCGAACTTCATATGGTTTCCACGATTACTGATCTGATAGATATCTATTTTGACAACAATGAACCAATTGCTCAAGCAAAGGAACCACGGTCTCACCGAAAGTCCAGACACATACTCAGATGTTTTCATCTCATTAGAGAAATAGTTGAGAGGAAAGATGTATAGATCAGTAAAGTGCATACTGATAACAATCTTGCTGATCCACTAACGAAGCCTATGTCGTAGTAGAAGCATGAAAAACACTTAAGGTCATTTGTTATTAAATACATGAATGATTGGCTATAGTGCAAGTGGGAGATTGTTAGAGTATATGCCCTAGAGCCCATCAATTATTTTAAAATTGACTTTCTAATAAATGTTTATTTATCAACAAAAGGCATATTCTTCTATATCGTGTATGTAACGATATATGTCCTTAGAATGGTAGAACCTGACGAGGGTATCAAGTGTTTTAAATCTTGATAGTGAGAACCTTGTGATCACATATGGTGGCCATTCTAGAAACATTCGTAGCCTCAGTATTATTCTGACCAAGGACATAGATAATACGGTAAGGCTATCATAGTGGTGAACGACGCTGTTGAAAGGCAGTCACTGATCTCACTTGTTAAGGTTGTTTGTCGACAACCTAATGTAACACATGGGTGCTTGCTAGAAGCAAGTTATCTGGACAAACCCACCAGAGGATTCCATATGGATGGTACTCCTAATGTCTATGGAATAAATCCTCTAACGAATGGTGGTGCATGTGATACTTAGACTTGAGATCACCGGAGCGCCTTGTGCACCAATTGGTGTAGTTTGACACTAGCCCAATGTAGTTATATTCAGAGCTATCAATACGGTAGTGATTGGCTACATTGAGAAGTGTATCGAGACTATGGTGGATCGACAAAGGATTCATCACTCCTGGGTATGGGAAAAGTGATCTCACTGGGTAATTTAGTAAATGGCCATGACCCTAAATATGTGGCCACAGTGGGATTGAGTTGATGCTTAATCCAATTTAATATTCCTTTCATCGGTCCAGTAACTGAATACAAACATGTCGAGGATATCTAAGGTTGACACTATTTATGTACCTCAGTCTCGGTGAGATAAGAGTTGATGAAAGGATTTGATTGCATGGTAACCATACCGTTGATAGGCTGCGGTTTCGCTGAATCCAAATCTATTGAGTGGCCATGATGCCTTGCTAGGGGCCAATCTTGGTTTGTGTGTAGTGAGACGATTAATTGGTGTTAATCGCAATACTACACACTGCTGATATGATGAGGAGCCTACAGGTCACACACTTAGAAGATAATTTAAGAATCAATTTGTGAGAAGGTTTTTCGTCTTTAAGGACGAAAGGGTATTTTGGTAATCTCACAGTGCAATTAAATTTGTCTGTATTTAATTTTAATATTAAAATTAAATTAGTGGGATATATTTGTCTATATTTAAATGAATTATTATTATTAATTGAATGTTAATATATTACTATATATTAATTGATTTAAATTATAATAATAATTAATTAATTAAAATACCATAAAAGGTGTGTTTGGTTGCAAGGGTGAGCTAGGGTTGGAGCCCATGGCTATTCCTAAGTGGAATAGGGTTTTAATTGTTGCACTATATAAGTGCAACTTAAAATTAAAACAAGGGAGATTTATTCATTCAATTCAAACCCTAGCCACCCTATCTCTCTCTCTCTCTCTCAAGAAGAAAACTTTTCTTGTTCTTCTTTCTTGATTCTTGAAGCCCTTGATTGTTCTAGCAAAATAATCAAGGGTGCTGCGGATTATCTTCGTGTGGACTTTCGTGGGTACGATCCTACTTTGGAGCGATTGGCGAAAAATCACATGAACATGTAACACCCACATCGAGGTACGTAACTCTATTTATGTTTTAATGCCCTTAGTATTATTTATCCTAAGGTTAAAGATTGAAAATTGGCAATTGCATACTTCGCCGCGGCAAAGGAGTTTTGTCCCTATGGCAATGAACTTTTGCCCAAATTTGTGTGTCAAAAATTTTAGACTTTGCTAAGGCAAAGAAAAAGGTTCGCCGAGGCAAAGAATTCTCTGGATTTTTTCGCAGAGGCAAAGGAAAAATTTCGCTGGGGCAAAGAACTCACTGGAATTTTTGAGAAAATTCTAGAAAACTTGCTTAAAGGCAAAATGGTCATTCCACTCAAAATTAGTTGAAAGTGTAGGGAGTGAAAAGTAGTAGAATTTCATGGAGAATGCAATGGAAATGAGGACATTATTGTAATTGACTAAAGGGCAAAGATGAAATTTCATAGAAAGTGCAAGGGTAAAATGGGAAAGTATAAATATTATTATGTGATATTAAGGGTTCAAGAATTGAAACCCTACCATTCTCTACTCCTTCACATGCCACCTTCATCCCCAATTCTCTCAATTTTCTTCACCAAATTTATAGGGTTTTGGTTGGATTTTGGTAGGTTTTTAATCCTAAGCATCCAAAGGTAAGATTCCTGCACCAAGATGTAAGATTAATTGTTTTTGAAGTGTTGAATTCTTATAGTTTATATGCTTAGGATTTAAGAGGAAGAGGAAGTCTACCAAAGAGAGAGATTCTAGTGTGGAACTACTCAAGTTCAAGGTAAGTAAATCCAACCCTAGTCATGATTTGAGCAAGTATTCATGTGCTTGAATGTTGAGAATTATTGAGGGAATTGATGTTGAATCATGGTTAGAATTCCACCATGAGAAATAGTGTTTGTGTATATGATGATTGGTGGAAGCTTGGATGAATTAAGAAAGAGTTTGAGTAGAATTTTGAAGTGTGAACTTCCTAGCTAGGTTTGAAGTTAATTTTAGAGAATTGTGCTCCAAATTTTGGTAGCTAGAAAAAGAGATAAAATCTTAAACTAGATAAGACTTAGATAATTCTTAAATTGATCATATTATAATCTAGAAATCCTACACTCCTCCTCAAGCTGGTGAATAGATATTTATCATTCCCAGCTTGGAAACTAGATTAACAGACAACTGTCTAGGCAGTCCTTTTGAACAATTGACCTGCTTCAAACTTGTTTTTCATCAAGTATACCCAACATACTCTAGTGTGATCATCAATAAACGTAATGAACCACTTAGACCCTACAATATTTGTAACTCTAGATGGCCCCCAAATATCACTATAAATTATTAAAAAAGCCTAGAACTCTTATATTTATGAGCTAGATAAATAGACTTGGTGTATTTTGCAAGTTGACAAGTTTCACACTTAAAAGAAAATAAACTTTTATTTCTGAATAACAATGGGTACAATTTTCGTAAATAAGGAAAGCTAGGGTGTCCTAGTCTACTCTTATATCAACCTATTGGGTTTCAAAAAATACTCCACTACCTATGGCTTAAATGTGATTGCTTCATATGTGCCATAATTTCATCAAAGTATCAGTAACTCCAAAGTTTAAAATTAAAAAAATAAACGTCCTGGATTTTCGACTAGCACGACCCCTAGAGATACTTTAATATATCATTTACGTATGATTTGGAAAAATTATTCAAAATGACATATTAAACCATTGTGATTTCTGTTAGGAAACGGTCCATATACGCAGTGGAAAACAAAAACATAATAACAAGGATCGTTCCCAAAGAGCCAAGATCAAGGGTATAATTTTACAGTTTATGTTAAAATAGAAATTTGCATAAATTAATCATGAGTTTAGAAAAACATACGCACGTTTGGAGGCTCCTCCAAATTTTTCAATGAACGTTTTGCTACCAACCCAAGTGTAGGATCGAACCCATGTAGTCCACATGAAGACAATCACAAAGAACTAAGGAGGGATTTGCTAGATCCTCCTTAGCCTTAAGGATCAAGAAGGAAATCAAATGAATTGATTTTGGGCAAAAAATGGATTCTGCCATGGGAGAGGAAATGGGGCTGCTGTGTTTGTGTTTTTCAAAGAAAAATGAACTAATGAATTAACACACATATTTTACAAGTAACATTTTTCTTTTATGGTATTTTTAATGCCCTATTCCCATATGGAATAGGCTTGGGCTCCAACCCAAACACCCCATGTTACCAAACACTCCCAATTAGATATTTAATTTTTTATTTCATCATTATCTCAATTAAAATCAATTAATATATATTTAATCTATATATTAATATTTAACAATAATGATGATTTAATTAAATATATGCGAACACATATTTAAATGTAATTTCACTTATTTAATTTTTCTAATAAATTAAATAAAGGCTACGACCTCAGCAAATTTAATTGCACTATGAAATTATCAAAATACACTTTCGCCTAAAAAGACGAAAACGTCCTTCTTTTTTCCTAAGTCTTAAATTATCTTCTATGTGTGTGACCGATAGGCTCCTTATCAAACCGGCAGTGTATAGTATTGTGATTAACACCAATTAATTGTCTCATTAACACACAGACCAAGAGTGGCCCCTAGCAAGGCATCATGGCCACTCGATAGATTCGATTCAGCAAAGTAGCTACCTGTCAATGATATGGTTACCGTACAATTCGATCCTTTCATCATCCGTTATCTCGACGAGATGAAGGCATAGAAATAGTGTCAACCTTCGGTTACTCTCGATATTATGTATTCAGGTTCTGGACCAATGACCTGTATTATAATTCGAATAGAGCAACAACTCAATCCCACTGTGGCCATAGTTTTAATGTCATTGCCATATACTGAATTGCGCCGTGAGATAACTTCTCCCATACCCGGGAGTGATGAATCCTCTGTCTATCCACCAGTAGTCATACGCTAGTGAGATACTCATGCACCCGGGAGTGATGAATCCTCTGTCTATCCACCATAGTCTTGATACACTCCTCGATACAGCCAATCACCACCGTATTGACAGCTCTGAAAAGAACTGCATTAGGCTATTGTCAAACTGCACCACCATTCGTTAGAGGATTTATTCCATAGACACTAGGGTTACCATCCATATGGAATCCTCTGGTGGGTCAGTCCAGTGAACTTGCTGCGGTGTATTTGCCTACAGCAAGCACCCATGTGTTGCACTAGGTTGTCACCAACAACCTTGACAAGTGAGATCAATCACTACCTTTTGACAGGGTCATTCAACACTATGATAGCCTTACCGTATTATCTATGCCCTTACTTCAGAATAATACTGGGGCTACGGACGTTTCTAGAATGGCCACCATATGTGCTCATAGGGTTCTCACTATCAAGATTTGAAACACTTGATACCCTCGTCACAATTCTACCATTCTAAGGACATATATCAATACATATTGCAATAATAATGATTTACGTGATATAGAATAAAATCCCTTTTATTATTGATTAATGAACATTATTACAAAGAGTCAATTCTACAATAATTGATTGGCTCTAGGGCATCTACTCTAACAATTTTGGTGCCCGAGTAACAGGTTGACCTATTGCAAGGCTACTCTAAAAAAATATTCTCAATTGTAGAGCATGATTCTATATTAAGAGTTCAAAAGATCTCCATAAATTGCCCTCCTTGATAAACAACATTTTAACAACCTTGACTTAAGCCATTTGTCTGGTTTCAACTTCCATCAGTTGCAAAAAGAGAATAAAGAAAGAAATGTTTGCATTGCATATGACAAATATCAATTGATTAAATAAAGTTGCATTGTATACTACTAAAAGCAACAATTTTCAAAAAAAAAAAAAAAAAAAGAATTAGGAAAAAACCAGTTTAGAAACATTCAAATTCAAATTGTGTCCACAAATCAATCTAGCATAATAGAAGGCAAGTAATGTAAAAGAATTATACCTCTGAAGCTATCCAACTAAATCTTTTACTGTAGCATCTCCTGTAGATGGACCTAGCTTCATTTAAATGTCCTAATTCAATTTCCATAGCTATATAACCTTGTCAGGCTTCTAACATTGACCTACTGCACAGACAAAAAGCAAGTTATATAGAAAAAATACAAAGATGAATCATAAATCAATCATATTGAACTATACAAGATAAGAAAGAGAAAATGATGAATGGGCCAAACCAAATCTTAACCAAGCTCTCCCAAACATCCAGAGCTACAGCCAAATTTAGCTCCAAACGAGCCCAATAAGCATACAAATGCAGCAAACCATCTGTATTCTTCATCTACTGAGAAAACTGATCTGATGTGCGCTAAAAGGAAGAAACTGCACTATTAAGTATTCAAGTATATATAATACATCCAATCATACAAAGCCTGCAATTTCGATGGTACACTAAAGAGACATAAGGCTAATTGTTTGTAAACACAAATATCAGCCATTACACAACAACGATGTACCAGTTGAAAATGACATGCCAATTTTATAAATTCACAGATCCATAACGATATCTTCCGTGCATGCAACTCCAATGCTGAATGAGAAATTTTTTTGAAAAGGACACTATTCCATGACAAAACAATTAATAAAGGTAATAATCTAGCAATTAGCAAAAGCCATCTTGGAGTACTGAGAGTTATGCACTCTAATTTCTACATAAAGTGGTCATAATGGTACTATAACAACACACTAAATGAAGTAAATTAATGGACTTTTCTTTGGAGTCTAAGGCCAGAAGCACTTGATACACATTCGTAAGAGATCTATGCCTGGACCCTTAAAGAGTAGACTAGCTACAAGGTCCACATTTTCTTCATCCAAAATTCATCATGAATAGATTATCTACAAATGTCTTAAGAAGCTTCAAGTTCTTGACATTGAGTAAAAACAATTTTAACAAGGAAAAATGAATAGTATACATATGCAAACCTGAAAGGTTTCCCTTATCAATGGAGAATTTAGTTCATCCTCTTCTGCTCCAAGCAAAAGGATTCTTCGTCTCAAACGATCCACTCGAGTGAGGAATAAGTTTAGGTACTGAAACAAAGAAGGCCCGATTAACAAAGATCTTTAATGCATAAGTTGTAGATGAAACAATAACAAGTTACAAAGAGCAGTAAGTCAAGCCTGCAAATTTGAGAAAATAATATCTTTACCTCCTCAATGGTCGAAAAAGTCCATAGAAGGGACTTCTCAAAGACTTGAATATGATATGAAACTCTTTTTAAACAACAAGGGTGAACCTCTATATTTGTAAAAGGAGCAGAATAAAATTCCAACACTAAAGTTTGTGAAACTTCATTGCTCTTAAGCTACTTATAACAACCTCTCATAATTCGCAATAGATGAAGGGTAACAATTGAAACTTACAGTAGATATCTCTTTCTTAGGCGCACGGCAATGTTCCAAAGTGAGCAAAGATAGAACCCAAAGATCACCAACCCAAGGACAATTTTTTCTAGCCCTGGAATGAACATCAGGCACAATATTTCCTACCTGAAAGGAAAATGAGATGATTAATTGCTAAAATTACAAATACCTAAAACATAAAGAATTGAAAAGAGAAAATATGAGCGAAACCTTCAAGGTTTTATCCAAATTGCGAGTATAATCAAGCCAGAGATCACTTGATACAGGAAACTCGGTAATAGCACGTTCATAGAGAAGTTGAACACGGGCTAGATCTCTAGAAGACTATTCAAACTTCAGGTAGATCTACAAAAATTTCAAATTAAAATAATAGTATTAACACTTTAAAGAAGGAAAAAAAAAAAAAAAAAAAGCAACCTATTGCCACATTGCAAGTTCTTATGCAACCCCCCACCCTCAAGAAAAGAAGAAGAAGAAGAGAAGATCTAAAGTTTACATAAACTGATTACTTATATTAGAAGCAAGAAAGACCAAAAGAAATTGAAATTATAATGAAATTTCAATAGCAACTTTGTTGATAAACAACTTGACCTAAAAGCTTAAGCTTGCAAAGGTAAGGGCAGAACAATGGTATTAAGCTTTGTAACAGGCATCTTCACGTGTTACATAAACCAATCCCAAATTCAGACAGAAAGACCAACCCAAGTATAGCAGGATGTAATAGATGGGAGACTCAAATCATGACCTCTACTTTAATATCATATTAAGTTACCATTTAACCTAAATGTTTAAGGTATCATGTAAGAGCCCAACATTATCATTTAGCTGTCTAAAACAATATCTGATAGTAAATGCCATATACCATGAATTGTTGAAATTTTTCTGAGTCAGATATACCCTGCCTTGCAATCCGTTCTTGAAAATCAGCTCGAGCATTATACATCTCCAATGCCTTTTTCTTTGTGCGGCAATGAGAAGGAATCCCATCAAAATCACCTGATTCAACATCTAGAGCAGTCCCCAGTTCCACCTCCTAAGACTTGTACGTGAGAAAGGTTGACCTTATGTTAGCAAGGGGAACAGACAATTGATAATGAAATATACTTCGGATGTGTTGAACCTGTTTTTCTTTTTACTGCAAAAGAGTAGTAATTTTCCAAATGTAAATTTTGAAAACAGATACTTTTTCTAGGTACATAGCACTTCATAGGGAAATGAAAGAACAAAATTTATGAACTATACATAATGACAAAAAGAAGAAAAAGGTCTCTAACATAAACAAGGCACGCAACTTGAGCCATGGTTCTAGGAAATATAAAGGAAGACCCACAAAAGAGTTATTAACCATAATACCAAACCAATATGATGGAATAAAACTTTAAATAATCAAGTAAATTGATTAATAGAATGCATCCCATTCAGGCACATATTCTAATAAGTTTCTAATATATATATTATAAATTATCACCTTCATGTTGGTCTCATCTATCACATGGAGAATGGCTTGCTCAAATTCCCTATATGCTTCCCATATTTTACTGCCCTCAGCAACATGCACACCAGCAGCAGTTATAGCACGCTTGAAGAGATTTCTTTCGTTCACAATACCATCAGGTGAAAATTCACAGACAGATGGATCATATTCTTGTACAAATCTCAAGCAGTCATGCCAAAGTTAGACAAACTGCACCAGAACAAGTTCTAGTCATTCAATTTTAAAGAACTACTTAGTTAAAGGAACTCCAAAGAACGGAATTAATATTTTTTATCCCCTGATTCCACATATATGCAAATTCTGACTGAAAGTAGCAAGAACTTGATTTCCCACAAAAAGTAGGGAAAAAGATGACAACATGCAATTAAAATTCCCAAGAAGTTTGAAAAAGTTTATCCTATCGCCTAATTTGGTAGAAAAATTTGATGATGCATCAAAAAGGAACCATGTGTCTTTAAACACCATCACAAATGTAAGAATATTGATATCCATTCTGAATTGCAACGCCTACAATCATCTCTACCACACAAATGAAACTAATGAGCCATTTTGTCATTAGTATTTACTTATTGGAACAATTCAGCCAGTCTAAAGTCATAGATCTGGCAAGCTGAATTTTTTTATCAGAAAGTTATTTAGGAAAATAACTAAAAATACCACAAATGAGAATTCTTAAGATCACTACGTTTTAATCCATGAATCAATGCATAAAGTCATTCAAAATCCATAATGATAACAAAAACCTACCAAATAATCAGGAACTCCTCTTTCATAAATCTTCTCAATCCCTAGAAATGGCTCAAGTCTGCAAAGTTGAAGCAGAGAATTAGCAAGAAACTACCTTCAGCTAGACACAGTGATAAAATCTTAAAGTTTACCCAAAGCTTTAGTATTAGCCATGCAAAACAAGAAAAGATCAAAATCCTAAAAATTTAGCTGACCCCCCTTTTATTTTTTTGCTTTGGGGGTAACAATCATCAGGAGGTACACTTACTAATTTTCAACATTGAGCTTCATGTTTTGGAGAAACTAATATACTTATACTAAGAGAAATGAGTTTTGCAAGAGGGCAAGCAGTCTGCCCATAAAAACAATGACAAGAGGGAACTCAAAATCTATAAACAAACAAAATATCAGACAACCACAAATTATCAAAAACCAACCTCCCAAGTCAACCATTCAATGCTTCCTAGTTGCAACATACGAAAAAAAAATAGAAAAGAAGAAAGCTCAAAACTTCATTTCTTTTATTCAATTAAGCTGACATTTGAGCTAAGGCTCAGTAGATAGAAGTCACATAAACATGAATTCAACATCGTTTTCACCCTTTAAACCCCAAAAGATAATCACTTCCTCCTTTCACACGAATCCATTTAATTTTTCTCTTTATACTTTCTCTCGTTAACCATAAACCCTAAGCGATCAAAATTTAAACATGAAACCAATAACAAGAACACAAAATGAAAAAACTAAAACATACCCACTTGAAATATAAGCTTCATCTCGAGCCCACTCTTGCCACATAACAGGAGTCAATGGAAGTTCCACCGTGCAACATAAATCTGAGAACCCTTTTGCCCCATCAAAGCCGATCTTGGTGGATTTCCCAAATCAAGTGCAGATCTTGCTGCCCAAATTTGTTCGTTTATTCTCTTAGATGGGCACACAAATGAAGTGAAATGCTCTTCCGTATCATATTATTCATATGCTCGTTTAACAGTATCATAAAGACCACATCATATGTGCACTTATTCAATATCAACAAAAAATAAATGCCCTAGTACATAAAGGAAACGATAAATGAAACATAATTCATAGATCAATTCAGTTAAACTCTCTCAAGCACTTGCTTAAAAAAAAGGAGGAATCTCATACAAATACCATGGAATAACATTTAATCTAAATCATGGGGATTATGTAAATATTCCATTCCAAAAATATAAAGTAAACCAATTAGGTCTTTTTTGAAGAATGGTACTAGTTCAAGATCTAACATGTACAAAGTGAAAACCTCATTCTCAATTCTGTGAGAATTTTTAGGAAAGCATCCAACAGAATCATGAAGAGTTTTGAGTGAAAAAAACATAATCATATGAGATATGGATATTCATTCAAAACAGACAATAAAAATGAATATGCATGTGCGGAAATTTTAATCGGCCAAGCATATAGATGATATTCTTCATATTCTTCCTCAGATATTTCCCAGACCAAAGACATTTTTTCACATTTTCCACAAGCATAAGATGCAAGGCCATTGCTTTTTCGTCCTCAAACAAGTACCATTGGTCATAATTGTGTTTACATAAACATATTAAGGCAAAACCTTATGTTTTTTTTATAAGAAAGAGAAGTTTGTCAACTACTGTGCTATTCTAGTTAACATGTAACGTGTAACCCCAGGAACAAACCTCACTTCTTAAGGAACATTTCTCTGAACTCATTATTTGACTTCAGCTTCTCATCTTCCACTTCCCCGGATTTTGGATTTTTCGAGGGCACACCAAGTGGTCTGACATTCCACAAACACACACACACACATGCACGCATGCACGCACACACCCACGCACACACGCATGCACACACGCACACACGCACGCACACACGCACGCATGCATGCACGCACACACACACACGCACACACACACACACGCATGCACGCACGCACACACACACACACACACACACACACACACACACACATAAGAACAAAGATAAAACCTAATTCCACTTAGCCTACCATGTTCTCTAGAGGCCCCATGAGCGGCAGAATCCTTTCTCTTTTGCTTCGGATTTGATCTTGCAATGCTTATCTTCTTCCCAAGAAACATTTGTTTGTTCTTTCCTGCAGCTGCAGTAAGGTGTGCATCTTCTGCAAAATCCACATATGCCAGGCCCTCCAAAAATCGACCAGAGGATATTATAAATTAGTATGCAACAGTTCGAGACATAGGGCAAGCTGGAATATGGGTTAATCTGTATGGGATTATGGTTGAGTCTCCTAAGCATATCACTTGCATTAATGCTCTCGGACAGTTAGACTCTTTATACTTATAAAATTAAGCAATTTTGCCATAATTATGGAATTCAACCCTTCTGCAGGTTTATTTGAGACTGCATAATCGTCTCTAGAAAGGACATTCATCTTAAAACCAAAAGCATAAGAACTAAATGATGTATTGACTGCATGAAATGAAGAAATCAAATTGAAGTTTCAGTGAGCACCCTTGAGAAATTTGATCAAAGAGAATGGACTGCAATTAGCAGTTTCTATCTCCCTGAAGCATCAGCCATGTTTATCTCCCTGAATCATTAAAATTAGTTTCTTAGAGCTAATTTATGTGGTACAGTCCACATTATGAGTACATATGTTGAAGTTTAAAGGTCACGCAATGTTAAATAAGGATTTGACTGTAAGACTAATGTGCACATGGAAGGTCCAGTGGATAGCTTCCCCTTTTTCATTTGAAGCATAATGCACAAAGAATATTGACAAATAATGAATGAGAGAAAGAGAGTCATACCCTTGAATTTCTAGTGAACTTGTCCTGCAGAATTCGAATAGATTAAACCCCACCAACATTGTTAAAGAACTTTTTCAGATCTTCAGAAGTTGCCTGAAAAAATAATTAAAACCATCATAATTATCTCTATGTATTTGCCTATCCAGCATAAAAAGGAATAAAAAGCAATTTATCTTTGAAGTGCGAGAGAATCTCTACTTGCTCTAAAGTTAAGGTTTGATAAAAATGCAGTACACTCGTTAGTGTATACTTTGGCTCTTCTAGTGATGGAGTCTTTGATATGCTGGTCATTTGGATACTCTTCAAACTTGGTTTTGTTCAACTAAGTTCTGGACTCTTCCTTTTTCTTTCCCATGCACTTTGTTTGGGTTTTAGGCAGTATTTTTCTGCCGCTTAGCCGAGAGCTGCGTCGTCATGTTTGAATCTGTTTTTCTCTTTCCATTAACACTTTTCTTATGCAGGCAAGCAGGCTGTCCATAAAAGCAATGACAAAAGGGAACTCAAAATCTATAGACAAACAAAATATCAGACAACCGCAATTTATCGAAAACTAACCTCCCAAGTCAACCATCACTACTTCCTAGTTGCAACATGTGAAAAAAAAAAAATAGAAAAGAAGAAAGCTCAAAACTTCATTTCTTTTACTCAATTAAGCCAAAATTTAAGCTAAGGCTCAGTAAATAGAAGTCACATAAACTTTAATTCAACATCGTTTTCATCATTTAAACCCCAAAGATAAACACTTCCTCCTTTCAAATGAATCCATTTAATTTTTCTCTTTATACTTTCTCTCGTTAACCATAAACCCTAAGCGATCAAAATTTAATCATGAAACCAATAACAAGAACACAAAATGAAAAAACAAAAACATACCCAGTTGAAATAGAAGCTTCATTTCGAGCCCACTCTTGCCACATAATAGGAGTGAATGGAAAAATCTCATTCATAGCTTCTCTTGCTTGTCTCAGCTTCTCAATCTCACCCATCTATACTAAAACCACCAACAAGAACAATAATATTACCAAAAACAAAAATCCAAGAACTTGGTATTGAAATTCACATTCAAATTGATATAAAAATGTACTTGAACATGGACTTCATAGTTGGATGGTTCATTGGCGAGTTGGGACTTGATGTCTTGAAGCTCAAATTTTTTATGTGCTTCATATTCTGAGTCTGAGTCTGAGTCCAAGTCACTTGAGTCTCTCGAGTCTGGAGAATTGGGCTCTGTTGCTTCTGGGTTTTCGTTAGTATCCGCCATAGCCATGTCTGTGTCTTCTTCTTCTCGGGTTTTTAGCGCTAGGGTTTGATCTTCTGGTTCCATTCTTCTGCTTCATTTTCTTTGTGTTTCTCTCCAGTGTACTTAAGGGTTGGGTTTATTGCAATGATACGTAGAGATTTGGCGTGAAATTTCCCTAATTTTTTAAAATCACACTTCACCCCCATAGGATCCCACATTGAAAGGGAAAAAGGGTGGGCATGTGGGTTATAAAGGCTTGGGCACCCTCTCTTGGCAAGCCGATTTTCTAAGGAGAGTTCTAGTCAAGCCCATGAAAGACCCATGGCCGAGCCCAAATTGTTGAGTTATTGGATGGGTTCCTATCAATTGCTATCAGAGCATGATCCTGCACCTATGTGGTAGGGCATGCATGGTAGGCTGACCTTGGGCCCGAGCTGCTACCCCAAGAAAGGGCATAGAGGCTTGAGGGAAAGGGGATCTGCGTAGTCACCCAAGGGGTAAAGAGGTCAACGGGGGTAAAGACACTGACGTGGACGTCGGTTGCAAAAGCATGGTGGAATGTTAGGATCCCACATTGAAAGGGAAAAGGGTGGGCATGTGGGTTATAAAGGCTTGGGCACCCTCCCTTGGCAAGCCGATTTTTCAAGGAGAGTTCTACCAAAGCCCATGAAAGACCCATGGCCTAGCCCAAATTGTTGAGTTATTGAAGTGGATTATATTCTAATAGGGAAGATTTCTTGCTAGTAATTATATTCCTTTGATATAAGGAAAAAAATAGAGAAAACAAATAAAATAAAATAAAATAAGAAAATAAACTAAAATAAAATCTTAAAATTATCTTACATGGTATCCATTTTGAAAGGAAGACAGATTATTTTGGTATTATTTTATTTCTCAGATGTAAAAAAGGTTAACCGTTTATTCAAAATGTCTTTCTTATCCTCTACACGATCATTAATTGGAATAAAACTCCATTAGGGGTAGAATTGTTAGTTTCCAGACCTTAGAGATGATAGGGTAATAAACCACAAATTGTCTAATTATTTAAAAAAATTAAATATATATTTATTAATTAGGACTGATTTTTCTTGACAAATATATAATAACAAAAATAGAAACAAGATAAAAGGTAAATAGATTTTTCTTTTATGTTATAATTATTCATTTTATTATAGTATCTCATATTTTTCTTTGAAAGAAAACTCTTTATTACCGAATCCTTTTTCTGAAAACAAAATAGTGCATATCATAAATTCTGATGGAAATATGCATATAATATGTCTATGGGTGATAAACCTCATGCAGTATATATCATTACATGCGGCATGGCATGCAAAATGAAGCTGTCGTGTGGACCCAACCTCGAGCAAAAATCACTACTCAACACGATTCCTGTGTTAACTTAAAAAGACTCAATGAATAGATGATTTTGTAAAACATTTTTTCTTTACTTATACTTTTTTTGAAAAAATTGTCTTCGTAATTATGGTACAATTATCTGAATTATTTCTTATAAACTAATATTAATAAACTCGAGATATATTATATATTTTCTCTGATTCTGTATTTTTAATGTCTAGTATCTAGTACTAAAACTATTATTATTAATTGTTTACTTTATTAGTTCATTTATGATACATTAAAACTAATAACTGATATATGAACTGATACCATGAACTAATAATTGTTTTAATATTGTAAAACGGAAAATTGATCTAACACTATAAAACTAATAACTGATACTGAACTCATCGTAAATTTTAACTGATACATTAACAAATATGATCAGCATATATCAAGTGATTAAACAGTCACACATACACCCATCTTAATGAAGAACTTTTGTTATGAATGTGCTTCCTAGTTCTTATAACATTGTAATCCCTATTATGACCTTTATTTCTTGCAAAATTTGGAAACAATTGTACCCATCAAAACTAAATTCTGAAAATAGTTATAAGAATCAGATGACTAATAGTTGAACAATATAATTTACATAAGCATTTCAAATGTTTTCTTTTAAAATACAACTCATTAATTGAACATAAAATTGCATGACAGTAATAAGTCACAAGAACCAATCAATTATGGAAACATCTTCTTGCAAGTGTGATACAAGAGTGATTGTAAAAAACCTTTAAGTGTTTTGTCATCCGATACCTTTAGAAGGTGAGCAACTTTGCGGAATCCTGCATGATATCTATACACACATTCTACATTTATGGTTGGTTTCATCGCATTCCTACAAGGTTTTGGCCTTGTAAGAGTCCATTGCCCATATGGCCAACGAATGCATGTAATTTCGCGCTCTAAAACAGTCAATCAATGGTGGTCCCAGCTTCAGGAGTTTAGAAAGAATAACTACGCAGAAAACAGCAATGAGTCAGTAAATTATCAGGAACAAATAGTTCTGGAGCAGATATTTTTCAGTGTAAAATATGTAGAATGCAAAGTTTCCAATTGTAGTCGACAGAAATTTATCCTAAAGGCAATAACCTGACGATGCAGGACGTAAAGGAAGGATGCAAATGGGTATTTAGTCCTTATCTTCTACATTTTAGGATCGAGTATTTGAGTCCTTGGTATCCCTTTCTTGATTCCTCCTCTTAACCTATTAATTTCTCTATCTCACCCTATATAGAACCCTATATTATCTATCTATGATATTCTTCTCCCCCTCCATCACCTAAGGACCAAAAATATTATCTACTAGACATTATAACTACCGGAGTTTTGCCCAACATTTCACAACATCAAGAATCTATTAGAAAATGGTTAAACGGTACAAAACAGATGATGAACTGAAATCTATATAGATTTGAGATAGATTTAGATCTAAAAAACACAAACTCATACCTTAGTTAACAGCCTATTAACTAAGCTATAAGATAACAGCTTTAAATAAACTTAGGGGTTCTTACACGAGTGCATTTTCAGACCATGCTGCTTCATAGATTTCAATGGCAATTTGAAATCCCATATCAACCAAATCTCCATGCTCATCGTTACAGCAACTGCACATGTAACACCAGAACATATTTTTCTTGACTGCAATGTTGTCGTTTTAACTGTTCCAACAAGTAGATCCCATTGACCAGCCCTTGTTGTGCATCCATATTCTCTAAGATATTCTAGGGAAAAACCTTCTCTAATGCTCTTTTTGCTTTGTCTTCACCAACTATTACTGAAAAAGCACATGCTCGTGCATAACTACATTAGAGACACACCTAGTAAGTTCTAGTCTTATCAGATCTAGACTAAAAAAGAATATATATTGAGAAACAGAAACATGTGAAACACTATAAATATATCAAGATTTATCAAGCATGGATAATTGAGAATATCAATGAATGAAGTTAATCAGTTGCAACGTACCATTGTCCAGTAAACTGATTAGCTTAAATAGATGAACTTGAGCGGCTACCATTATTGTCGTAGTTGAAGTAAGAACCATTCCACAATTCCTCATATACAACTTTTGCTTACTGAAATTTGCACCAAAAATAATCCTCAAACCCTTCAAACCTACTTCATGTGCAAATCCTGACACAAGCCTGCAATGCTACCACCTCCACTATATGCACTTACAACAGAGGCAAATCACATATGGTATGTTTGATCAGGGAAGCCATCATTCTCAATCTTCCCCATCACCATCCCTATCAAATTTGAACAGATGAAAGTGTTTGCTAAACCTTTTTCTTACCATAACCAAAATAAAGCATTCGGGCAGTTGGTTGAACTTTTGTAGGACTCTGCTCTGTAAAAAGTGTAATACTCACTAAAGTTGTATCACATAAACTCTAATTTTGCTTTTGGATCGGAAATTGAGGAAGCTCGTTCAAACATTCACGATAATTTTCAGCCTTCATTAGTAACTGCATGACTAAGGACATTGTACATTCAATCGGCTTCACATTTTTCTCCGCCATCTTATGAAAGAGTTCAACAACTTTTGGTATCTCATTATTCTTGAGGAAACCAAACATAAGCGTAGTAAATGTAACTACATCTGGAGCACAACCTTTTTCCTCCATATATAACAACAACTCATTTGCCATTTCTAGTTGTCCATTTTTACACAGCCCATTGATCAAAATGCTATATGTTACAACGTCTGGCACCAGGTTTCCATGAAGAGAAGATTTCTGAAATAGGTCCCAAGCAGTTCCCAACCTCTTTGTTTTACATAATCCACCAATGAGGGAATTCAAACATACAATGCTAACTGCAAACTTATTATTTACTAGAGCATTAAACATTTCCAATGCTTCTAAAACACATCCGCTCTTGCAAAGTCCATTAATGAAAATGTCATATGTCCAAGAATCAGGGAAAACATCGTTAAGTCCTTCTCACCAACTAAATTTCGTGCATCTTTCACCTTAGCTATAAGAAAAAAACCAATTAACAAGGTGCTATATGTAATTGGATTAGGCCTAATTCCTTCTGAAATCATCTCTCAATAAAGACTAAGAGCTTCATTGACTTGTTTATTCTTGCAATACCAATTGATTAAAGTAGTGTAGCAAACAACATCAGGCCTATACCCCTTTCTAGTTATAGAATCAAACAACTCCTTTGCATCACCAATTCTATCTGCCAAGTAATAACCATTCATTAAAATGTTGTAGGTATAAATGTCAGGAACCACACCTCTCTGAATCATATGTTCCAAAAATAATTGTCTACCCTTCTCAACCAATCCAGCCTTGCAAAGACCATCAATTATAGTATTATAAGTAACAACATCTGGCCTACAAATAACACCAGATTCTTTATTCCCATTAACCATCTCTTCAAGCAACTTAATGGCAACACTTATCTTCCATGTTTTACACAATCCACCAATCAAAATGTTGTAAGTGATCACATCAGCCCTACAACTAGCAGCAATCATTTTCTTAAGCAATTCCATTGATTCCATAATCTTTCTCTATACACACAGACCTTTAATCAAACAATTAAAAGTCACGGCATTTGGGCTAAAACCCTTCTTCAAAATCACCCCAAAAACCGCAAAACTATACAAAACCCTTTTGATATTACAGAAGCAATTCATTAAAATATTCAAAGATATTAAATCTGGAGACAACCCAGTTGAATTCAATAGCTTATATGGCGAAATCACTTCATAATAATGCTTCTTCTTAGCTAGTGCACTAAACAAAGAGTTGAATGATGCAATTGGAGAAAGGGGTTTCGAATTAATCATGTAATTAAAAAAGTACAATGCTTCATTCAAAGTAAAGCTACCTGATTGACAATTTTCTTCGAGGAATTTAGCAAGTGAGGATCGTTCAAGGGGTTTTTTGAAACAATACGAAACTTCATTTTTGGAGCTTGAAGATGTGAGGTTGTGTAAGTGAGCTAACAAAAATAAAACATCAACTTTCGAAGATGGGTTTTGAGAGATTGAAGATGAACGAAATGGGGATCTGAATCTCAAAGCCATGTATGAAAAGTGTTTTTGTGGGTTGTTTTTTCCGAAGTAAGGTCATTGCAAAAGGCAAATGCATTAAAGAGAAATGTTTTGACAAATTTCACAAACAACCTTTAAGGTTTTCAAAATTGCAAACTTATGTCAAATATCGATCTTTCCTATTCAAACCACCTTTATGATTTTGAAAATTGAAGGTTAAAAATGTAAATCCACATTCAGGTGTTTTTCGGTTTAAGATGGTTTTCTACTAAATCCAAAAATGCAACCCAAACAAACCAATTTATATAAGTATTCAACTGGAATTTTTTTTACCATTTTTTTTAATAAAATTATAAGATTTAAATAAATCATGCTATTGAACTTTGTATTTAAATAAATTATAAGATACATAATTTTTTTATTAATTTTATAGATATATGTTCTAACAGAATAATAGTTTATTAATAATTTACAATTTATATGTTATGAATGTACTTCTTATAACATTGTAATCTCTATTATGACCCCAATTGCTTGTAAAATTTGGAAACAATACTATCCATGAAAACTAAATTCTGAAAACAGTTACAAAATTTCTGACAACAATGTTTGGCACTAGGCTTTCAATGAGAGAAATTTCTAAAATAGCTACCGAGCAGTTTCGGATATCCCTGTTTTACATAATCCATCAAAGAGGGAATTCATGCTTTCAAGGTCAACTGCAAACTTAATATTTACTATAGTATGAAACATTTCCACTTCTTCCAAAACACATCCATTCTTGCAAAGTCCATCAATGAAAATGCTATGTGTCCAAGAATAAGGTAAAACCATCTTTTACATTGGCTTTAAGAAAAAGGCAAGTTAACAAATTGTTATTTATAATCACATTAGGCCTAATTCCTTCTAAAATCTTCTCTTGATAAAAACTAAGAACTTCATTGACTTCCTTATTCTTGCAATACCATCTGATTAAAGTATTGCAGCAAACAACATTAGGTACATATCCCTTTCTAGTTAAAACTTATTCATTTATAAGATAAGTTTTTATGTTGTTTATTAAAGGTGCGTCACGAGGCAGTGAAGTCGGATTTGAAGTTCCTTAGAGACTATACTTCCAATAATAGATGGAATCAATTAGAAGAGAGAAAATTTTTATAGCTATAAGACTTTTCTATTCTAATTTTTCAATGCATCATATTCTGCGAGAGAATTAATGAAATATGAGATATAATCTTGAACTTTTCTCTCAATGTTTTGACATGCTAATTCTGTCAATTAATTTCTCTTATTCAATGGTAGTGGATGGATCATTATGTATTTATTTAACATTCGTTTATTGTTTATTGTTTAAATTTTCCATCTTAATCCTATGAACCACAAATTTTTATGAGATAATTTTAATAATATTTAATCACGATGCTCATAGAAGCCAAGTTAATTTCAAGGGAATCCATGAATTTTAATGTTAAGCAATTATAATCAATGTTTGCTTATTGATTAAAATTTTCTTACATCAATTGAGAACACAACTACTTTTATAACTTCAATAATGCTTAATAAAAATGATTACTATTAATTTAATCTCCTTTATAAAAGTATTATTTAAGTGCTAAACATTTAACTTTAAGCATGCATAAACTGATTACTTATATTAAAAGCAAGAAATTGAAATTATAACGAAATTTCAACAACAATTTTGTTGATAAACAACTTGACCTAAAAGCTTAAGCTAAAAAAGGTATTAAGCTCTATAAGAGGCATCTTCACGTGTTACATAAACCAAGCCCAAATTCAGGCATAAAGACCAACCCAAATATAGTAGAATGTAATACATGAGAGATTCAAACCATGACCTCTACTTTAATCTCTGTTGTGTGTGACTTTTGTCGTAAGCTCGAAAGTCTCGGTAGCCTGGAAATTAGTAGATCGACGTGATCTCAAGGTCATGGAATCTTGAAGTCTAACTCAACATAACCTCGTCGCGACTGTCCAATACAACTGTTCGATAGACTAAGGGATAAGCCTTATCTCGAACATCTCGGGAGGGATAAGAACGAATCAATATTTGCGCGATCCTAGCACGCAATCACTAAAATCATAAAATCGCTTACCAAGTTTGATGGCAATCCTGGATTTCTCTCTACTTCCTTTGGTGTAAACTTGTATAAATACCCCTTCAAAATATGAGAAAGGGGTTAGCAAATTCCAAAAATGAGACTCATGGGCATGAAGTTAGAAGACAAGTTGATTCTAGGAGGCGACATGGGAAAGAGCCCATGGGGGAACAAGTTAATAATGATCGTCGAGGGGAATCTCGCACTTTGTGACTTAGTACATAAAAGAAACGAAAAATGAAACATAATTCATAGATCACTTAAACCCTCTCAAGTACTCGCTTAAAATTAAGAAGGAATATCATACAAATACCATGGAATAACGTTTAATCCTATTCATGGGGATTATATATGGGGATTATATAAATATTCCACTCCAAAAATAGAAAGTGAAACAATTAGATCTTTTTTGAAGATTGGTACTAATTCATGATCTAACATGTGCAAAGCGAAAACCTCATTCTCAATTCTACGAGAAATTTTATGAAAGCATCCAATATAATCATGAAGAGTCTAAGTGAAACAAACATAATCATATGAGATATGGATATTCATTCAAAACAAACAATAAAAATGAATATATGTGTGCGGAAATTTTAATCGGGCGAGCATACAGATGATATTCTTCATATTCTTCCTCAGACATTTTCCAAACCAAAGACATTTTTCACATTTTCCACAAGCATAAGATGCAAGGCCATTGCTATTTCAGTACACAAACTTAATAGTGCTCTAGGGGTCCATCTTAGGGTTTAGGGTTTAGGGTTTAGGGCCCGTGGAGACTATTTTAGGGCCATATAATGATTTCTTCAATTTGCATGCTTTTCTGTCCTTTCCACTCCCTTCAAACCCTAGTGGCATTTCTATGTATACTTCTTTTGCAAGTTCACCATTTAAAAATGCGTTTTTTCAAATCTAGTTGTTGTATAGGCCAACCTAGATTTGTTGCAAGAAACGAGCACCCTAATGGTGTTCAACTTAGCCATCGAAGCAAAGGTCACCTCATAGTCTACTCCATAGGTTTGCGTAAATCCCCTTGCCGCTAGCCTTGCCTTATACCTTTCAACTGTTCCATCTGCCTAATACTTAATGGTAAACACCCACTTGTAGCTCATAGTTGTTTTCCCTTCAGGTAAACTCACCAGCTCCCAAGTCTTGTTTTTTCTCAAGAGCCTCCATCTCCTCTATCACAGTCTTCCTCCACTTTTCATCCCCTAATGCCTCATGTACCGATGCTGGAACCTTCACAGTTGAGAGATTAGTAGTGAATCCCAAAAAAATCATCTACCAACTTATCGTATGCCACTTACTTAGCAATAGGATGAAAAGTACAGGATCTAACACCCTTCCTTAATGCAATAGGCAAATGTAAATCATCGTGCCCTGATTTAAACTCATCAGAAGATAGTTCTTCCTTACCTTGTGACTGTGAATCACTGGTTTCTTCCAGTTGGGATGATTGCTCATGTAGATCATTAGGTTTCCTTCCACTTTGAAAGTCCGTTCTTCGAGAATAACATTGGAGATCCAACTGATTTAATCTCTCCAAACCTCCCCCTGGTTCTAATCTTTCCTAAGAGTTTGGTTTATCAAGAGTGGGCTATATAGTTAGAGTATGACCTAAATTGGTAGGCTGACTACGAGATTGACTCATCCTTATGGGACTAGGCTGACCTATAGGAACTAACCTGAACTAGGCTGATTAGGAGACTGACTCATTCTTATTGAACTAGGTTGACCTATAGGAAACTAGGTGACTTTGAAATTTGACCTGGACTGGGAGACTACTGAGACTGACTCAAGTGTGGTTGTAAGGGTAACACTACTTCCCATGAATGACCTTCACAATCTCTCAAATTCTCCCCTGAAGGGAAGTAGGAAACAATGGATGTGACTTAAAAAATCAAACATCACTGGAGACATATAATTTTCTCTTTGTAGGACAATACCACTAATAGTCTTTATGTGTGGGAGAATATCCAAGGAAGATACATTTAATGGCCTTAAGAGTCTAGCTTAAATTCCTCTATTAGGAGACATAATATGTACAAAAGCAGTACATCCAAACACCTTTAAAGGTGAAGTATTTAGGATCCTACAACTAGGAAAGATCTTTAGCAAAGTCTCAAAAGTTGTATGAAAATCCAGAATTCTAGTAGGTAATCTATTTATCAGATATGCAGCCGTTAAAATTGCATGACTCCAAAATTACTTAGTACAGTCATGGTAAACATTAAGACTCTAGCTACCTCTAATAGGTGCTTATTCTTTCTTTCAGCTATCCCATTTTGTTGAGGGGTATTAACACAAGAGCTTTGATGTACAATCCTGTGATGTAACAGGTAGTTTCCTAGGATAGAATGAAAATATTCCTTACCATTATCAATTCGTAAAACCTGGATTTTTTCTCGAAACTGAGTTTCAACCATTGAATGAAAGTTTTTGAACAATTAACCTGTTTCAAACTTGTTTTTCATCAAGTATACCCAACATACTCTAGTGTGATCATTACTAAACGTAATGAACCTCTTAGACCCTACAATATTTGTAACTTTAGATGGCCCCCAAATATCACTATGAATTATTAAAAAAGCCTAGAACTCTTATATTTATGAGTAGATAAATAGACTTGGTGTATTTTGCAAGTTGACAAATTTCACACTTAAAAGAAAATAAACTTTTATTCTTGAATAACAATGGGTACAATTTTCGTAAATAAGGAAAGCTAGGGTGTCCTAGTCTACTTTTATATCAGCCTATTGGGTTTCAAAAACTACTCCACTACCTATGGTTTAAATGTGATTGCTTCATATATGCCATAATTTCATCAGAGTATTAGTAACTCCAAAGTTTAAAGTAAAATAAATAAAAGTTATGGATTTTCAACTAGCATGACCCCTACAGATACTGTCATATATCATTTACGTATGATTTGGAAAAATTATTCAAAATGACATATTAAACCATTGTGGTTCTGGTGCCCGAGTAACTGGTTGACCTATTGCAAAGCTACTCTCTAAAAATATTCTCAGCTGCAGAGCATGATTATATATTAAGAGGTCAAAAGATCTCCATAAATTGCCCTACTTGATAAACAACATTTTAACAACCTTGACTTAAGCCATTTGTCTAGTTTCAACTTCCATCAACTACAAAAAGAGAATAAAGAAAGAAATGTTTGCATTGCAGATGACAAATATCAATTGATTAAATAAAGCTGCATCATATACCACTAAAAGCAACAATTTAAAAAAAAAAAATTAGGAAAAAACCAGTTTAGGAACATTGAAATTCAAATTTTGTCCATAAATCAGTCTAGTATAATAGAAAGCAAGTAATGTAAAAGAATTATACTAGAATTATACCTCTGAAGTTGTCCCACTAAATCTTTTACTGTAGCATCTCCTGTAGATGGACCTAGCTTCATTTAAATGTCCCAATTCAATTTCCATAGCTATATAACCTTGCCAAGCTTCCAACATTGACCTGCTGCACAAACAAAAAGAAGTTATACGGAAAAAATACAAGGATGAATCATAAATCAATCATATTGAACTATACAAGATAAGAAAGAGAAAATGATGAATGGGCCAAAGTAGATCTTAACCAGGCTCTCCCAAACACCCAGAGCTGTAGTAAATTTAGCTCCAAACGAGCCCAATAAGCATACAAATGTATCAAACCATTTGTATTCTTCATCTGCTGAGATAAGTAATCTGATGTGTGCTGAAAGGAAGAAACTGCATAGTTAAGTATTCAAGTATATATAATACATCCAATCATACAAAGCCTGCAATTTCGATGGTACACTAAAGAGACATTAGGCTAATTGTTTATAAACACAAATATTGAAGACAGCCATTACACAACAATGATGTACCAGTTGAAAATGACATTCAAATTTTATAAATTCATAGATCCACAAAGATATCTTCCGTGCATGCAACTCCAATGCTGAATGAGAAATTTTTTAGCAAAGGACACTATTCCATGACAAAAAAATTAACAAAGGTAACAATCTAGCAATTAGCAAAAGCCATCTTTGAGTACCGAGAGTTATGCACTGTAATTTCTACATAAAGTGGTCATAATGGTACTATAACAGCACACTAAATGAAGTAAATTAATAGGCTTTTCTTCGGAGTCTAAGAGTAGAAGCACTTGATACACATTCATAAGAGATCTATACCTAGACCCTTAAAGAGTAGACTAGCTACAAGGTCCACATTTTCTTTATCCAAAATTCACCATGAATAGATCATCTACAAATGTCTTGAGAAGCTTCAAGTTCTTGACATCAAGTAAAAACAATTTTAACAAGGAAAAATGAACAGTATATATATGCGAACCTAAAAGGTTTCCCTTATCAATGGAAAATTCAGTTCATCCTCTTCTGCTCCAGGCAAAAGGATTCTTCGTCTCAGACCATCCACTCAAGTGAGGAATAAGTTTAGGTACTGAAACAAAAAGGGCTCGATTAACAAAAATCTTTAATGCATAAAATGTAGATGAAACAATAACAAGTTACAAAGAGTAGTAAGTCAAGCCTGCAAATTAGAGAAAAGAATATATTTACCTCCTCAATGGTCGAAAAAGTCAATAGAAGGGACTTCTCAAAGACCTGAATATGATATGAAAATCTTTTTAAACAACAAGAGTAAACCTTTATATTTGTAAAAGGAGTAGAATGAAATTCCAACACTAAAGTTTGTGACAACAAGAATAAACCTCTATATTTGTAAAAGGAGTAGAATGAAATTCCAACACTAAAGTTTGTGAAACTTCATTGCTCTTAAGCTACTTATAACAATCTCTCATAATTCGCAATAGATGAAGGGTAACAACTGCAATTTACAGTAGATATCTCTTTCTCAGGCGCATGGCAACATTCCAAAGCGAGCAAAGATCGAACCCAAAGATCACCAAGCCAAGGACAATTTTTCCTAGCCTTGGAATGAACATCCCGCACAGTATTTCCTACCTAAAGGAAAAAGAGATGATTAATTGCTAAAATTACAAATACCTGAAACATAAAGAATTGAATAGAGAAAATATGAGTGAAACCTTTAAGGTTTTATCAAATAGCGAGTATAATAAAGCTAGAGATCACTTGATATAGGAAACTCGGAAGTTGAACATGGGCTGGATCTCCAGAAGACTGTTCAAACTTCAAGTAGATCTAAAAAAATTTCAAATTAAAATAATAGTATTAACACTTTAAAGAAGAAAAAAAAAAGTAACCTATTGCCACATTGCAAGTTTTTATACAACCCCCCACCCTCAGGAAAAGAAGAAGAAGAAGAGAAGATCTAAAGTTTACATAAACTGATTACTTATATTAGAAGCAAGAAAGACCATACTTATAGATAAGTGCTTTTTCCCACTATTTAGTCACTTGAGCAGGGACAGGATTAATTTTAAAGTCTGGTTTATAAGGATTTTGGATTCACCAAAGTTGTAACCAATGGTACATATTTTGTACTGGAGAAATTGCTTTTTTCAGTGCGTATTGGTGTTGTGATGTTTGTTTGTTTTTTGCTGGAATGGGCTGACATTGATCAAGTTTGTTCATTCCAAGCAAGAGCCATTACTTCAATACAAGAGTAGTTTGTTTAAAGGTTGAAGTTTCACCGTGCAACATAAATTTGAGTGCCCTTTTGCCCCATCAAGCTGATCTTGGTGGATTGCCCAAATCAAGTGAAGCTCTTGCTGCCTAAATTTGTTCATTTATTCTCCTAGATGGGCATACAAATGAAGTGATGTGCTCTTCCGTAAAATGATTGTATCATATTATTCATACGCTCGTTTAATAGTATCATAAAGACCACATCATATGTGCACTTATTCAATATCAACAAAAACCAAGTGCCTTAGTACATAAAGGAAACAGAAAATGAAACATAATTCATAAATCAATTCAATTAAACCCTCTCAAGCACTTGCTTAAAAAAAAGGAGGAATCTCATACAAATACCATGGAATAACGTTTAATCTATATCATGGGGATTATGTAAATATGAAATTTCGAAAATATAAAGTGAAACAATTAGGTCTTTTATGAAGATTGGTACTAATTCAAGATCTAACATGCACAAAGTGAAAACTTCATTCTCAATTTTGTGAGAATTTTTAGGAAAGCATCCAACAAAATCATGAAGAGTTTTAAGTGAAACAAACATAATCATATGAGATATAGATATTCATTCAAAACAGGCAATAAAAATGAATATACATGTGCGGAAATTTTAATCGGCCAAGCATGTAGATGATATTCTTCATATTCTTCCTCAGATATTTTCTAGACCAAAGACATTTTTTCACATTTTCCACAAGCATGAGATGCAAGGCCATTGCTTTTTTGTCCTCAAACAGGTATCATTGGTCATAATTGTGTTTATAGAAACATATTAAGGCAAAACCTTATTTTTTTTTTTTTTTTTTTTAATAAGAAAGAGAAGTTTGTCAATTACTGTGCTATTCTAGTTAACATGTAACATGTAACCCCAAGAACAAACCTCACTTCTTAAGGAACATTTCTCTGAACTCATTATTTGACTTCAGCTTCTCATCTTCCACTTCCCCGGATTTTGGATTTGTCGAGGGCATACCAAGTAGTCTGACATTCCTTGGCATTGCAAATGTGTTCCTCCTCTTCAGCTGAATGTTATCACTACGTTTATTAGCAGCACAATGTGGCGCTCTAGACTCCCTAAAAGTCTGATTACTACTTTGCACTGCCATTTAACCCAAAGGAGTAAGAAAATAAAATGTAGAAGTGGAAAACACAAACATGCAAACGTTACTGCATTGCACACACACACACACACACACACACACACAATAACAAAGATAAAACCTAATTCCACTTAGCCTACCATGTTCTCCGGACGCCCCATGAGCAGCAAAATCCTTTCTCTTTTGTTTCGGATTTGATCTTGCAATGCTTATCTTCTTCCCAAGAAATATTGTTTGTTCTTTCCTACAACTGCAGTAAGGTGTGCATCATTGGCAAAATCCACAGATGCGAGACCCTTCAAAAATCGACCAGAGGATATTATAAATTAGTATGCAACGGTTCCAGACATAGGGAAAGTTGGAATATGAGTAAGTCTATATGGGACTATGGTTGAGTCTCCTAAGCATATCACTTGCTATCAAAATGAAAAAATATGCTCTTAGACAGTTAGACTCTTTACACTTAGAAAATTAAGCAATTTTACCATAATTATGGAATGCAAACCTTCTGCAGGTTTATTTGAGACTGCGTAATCGTCACTAGCAAGAACATTCATCTTAAAACCAAAAGCGTAAGAACTAAATGATTTATTGACAACATGAAAGGAAGAAATCAAATTGAAGTTTCAGTAAGCACCCTTGAGAAATTTGATCAAAGAGAATGTACTGCAATTAGCAGTTTCTATCAAAGAGAATGGACTGCAATTTGAGCATTGTTTTGTGCTCATCCCATTGTTCCCTATGTTTTTGCAAGTTCTAGATGAGGACACGGTCGGATGGACATCGGCACACGAAGAGAAATGGCTACACTATCCACCCTATTTTGATAGTTTTGCATATGATACAAATCTTGTATATATTTGTATAAAGAATACATATGTTTAATAAAAGAAAATTTTGGGCCCAACTTTTTATGTTATTTTACATGTACTTTTACTATGCATATTTTTATGAGAATGGAGTCGTTATAGACTACATTTGGAGCACAACCTTTTTCCTCCATATATGACAACAACTCATTTGCCATTTCTAGTTGTCCATTTTTACACAACTCATTGATCAAAATGCTATATGTTACGACATCTGGCACCAGGTTTCCATGAAGAGAAAATTTCTGAAATAAGTCCCAAGCAATTCCCAATCTCTCTATTTTACATAATCCATCAATGAGGGAATCCAAACCTTCAATGCTAACTACAAACTTATTATTTTCTAGGGCATTAAACATTTTCACTGCTTCCAAAACACATCCATTCTTGCAAAGTCCATTAATGAATTAGTTTAATTCAACTTGTCTCCCATATATCCAATTTTTGTGTCCTTCAATTACTGATAGATTAGAAATACTAGTAATTAATACGCAATCTCTATGGGATGATATTCACTTCACCACTTTATTACTTTTTGAGACTAGTACACTTGCTACGTATGCAATTGAATTAATCATGCATCATAAACTCATCATTAGTCATTGCTTGTGGTGATAGTTTTTATTCTGTGATAATTTTTATTGATTCCTATTTAACCCATTTCCCCTGGAGGAATATTAGCCATATTTAGGGTTTTACAAACAATACCAGCTTGTTGCTGCTTGAGACTCCATCAGAACAAGTGTGGTTATTGAATCTGGTTCTGAAAGTAATTGCAGACACTCAAGATCCTAAACCTGCCGATGAGGAAATCAAAACAGAAGAATAGCATGATGTTGGCTCGCTTGAATTAGCCTTCTAAAAAAATGAAAATCCTGGCTCTAATCTTGAAGGCAATGGAATTGCTTGCATCTTAAATGATATAATAGATGTTACTATAATGGTAGGTGCCCTAGAGCCAATCAAATTGTAGTTATTGACTACTTGTAAAACATGTTGACATTAATAAAAGGCATCTCTATGTTATGTAAATTGTATTTCATATATGTTATAATATATGTCCTTAGAATGGTAGAACCGTGATGAGGGAATCAAGTAGTGATAAGCCTTGATTGTGAGAGCCCTATGAGCACATTGGTGGCCATTCTAGAAATTGTTCGTAGCCACAATATTATCCTGAATTAAAGGCATATATAATGTGGTAAGACTATTATCATGTTGTACAACCTTATCGAAAGATAGTAATAGATCTTGCATGTCAAAGTTGTTTGGGGAGAACTTGGTGTGATGCATGGGTGGTTGCAGTTGGCAAGTTCACTGAACAGACCCACCGAAGAATTCCACATAGATGGTAACCTGAAATGTCTATGGAATACATCCTCTAATGGATGGTAATGCTTATGATCCTTAGACTTGAGATCACCAGAGCGCTATGTGTAAATATCGGTGCAATTTGACTGAACATAGTCCTATTTAGGGCTAATAGAATGGAAGTGATTGGCTACATTGAGAAGCACACTATGGTTATGGTGGATCGACACAAGATTCATCATTCTTGGGTACAGGAGAATTTATCTTACTGAGTGACTTGGTAAATGATAACAATCATAAAACTGTGACCATAGTGGAATTGAGTTGCTGCTCAAATTCAGTAAGTTGTTAGTTTGAATTACCGAACACAAATAGGTCAAGGTAGTATATTTGAAGTTGATATTATTTTTTATACTTCAAACCTTGATGAGATAATAGATGATGAAATGATTCGATTGCATAGTAACCATGCCATTGACTAGCAGTTGACACTAAATCCAAATCTATCGGGTCGCCATGATGCCTAGCTAGAGGTCAATCTTAATCTGTGTGTAATAAGACAATTCATTGAGTGTCAATTGTGATATTACCCATTGTCAACATGATAAGGAGCCTATGGGTCACACACTTAAAAGCCAAATGAAAAGAAGATTTGGAATAAGGGTAATTTCGTCATTTCAAGACGAGGGGTATTTTGGTAATGCTTACGATGCAATTAAATTTGCTGGAAGATTGTTGCTTAAGGCAATAATAATAAAATACCAAACTAACTTTTTATTGGGCACTAAGTAAAGCTAATTAAATTAGATATTAGTGGGTGTATTCATGTAATATCACAAGGAGCTCTAGCGTTAGGGTTTGCCTATAAAAAAGGGCCTTAACCCTATTTGCTCATCAGCTCAATCTTGCCTCCCAAGCTAAAAGGTTGTAGAGAGAATTTTTTTTAAGGAAAAATCTTATCCTTTTTTCTTCTTTTAACCTCCACTCTCAAACTACCAAATTGATCGTGTGGGGATTCTTGTCTTTGTGTAGATTTCCATTCGTGAACTTCTACCCTTGAAGTGATAGCATTTTTCTACATCACCCCAAGGAGCCTCCAATTGAAGGTATGATTATAGCTTTTGTTTAATCTTATATATATGTTTGTTTTGAATGAGTTATTAACATCAATCTATGAGCTGAGATTATGGGTTTCAAATAAAATTTTTGTTTACTATTCCGCCCTTTATTTGATTGAAACCCTACAATTGCAAGTAAAGTTTCCAGGCTCATGTATATTAGTTTGTGTATTAGATTTTCCAAACTGCTTCTTTCTCGAAAACAGCTCCACCATAAAAACCCTTTACTAGTATCTTTGAATCTGATAAAGAAGCAACAATTGTCAATGAGACAATGGAAGTCAGGAACCTTATTGTTGAGGGAACTGCAGGTAATTTCTTTCCTTAATTGTTTTATGTTCACTCCAATTTGTATCTAAACTAACATATCATTTTTTTTTTTAATAGCTGAGCCTATAATGGCATTAGAACCAGGACTAGGCGCCTGGCTCCCATTTCTTCTTCATTCCAAAGACCAAGATTCTACTACCTCAATACAACCTATTACACCTCTTTTAACCATGGTAACTTTCTCCCCTTCCAATAAATGAATGAAAATTCCTTCGGCTCGGTTTCTTTTAACTTTTTTTATTGCAGGCGTAGATTCCGCCCCTCTCATACAATTTTGCTGAATCTCATCCTCTCACTACAACATCTTTGCTAACTTCTCCAGCAGATATTTCCAACACTTATTTGGCCCCTTTAGTAGCTCCACAACTCTCTTTTCAAGTTTCTGCCAGAAGCCTTGCTAGCTTTGTACCTTCAGCCAATCTAGAAAGTGAGGTAATTCGTTTCTTCTCATATCTTGATCAAGAAATATGCTTTCACTTCTATATGCATTCGATCACTTTGAATTTTTTTTTTTTTTCCTCTTTGCAAGGCACTACTCAAGTTTCATTCTCGGCTATAGATGATGCAAGGATCTTCATTGCAAAACATGAGAGTATGCTTGACGACTCTCTTGAGGTTCAACCAGGGTGTTCACAGCAGCCAATGGTAAGTAGTCATGAGATAAACGATGCGAAGGAGTTTATCCATCGCTACTGTCTCATGGATTTGAGCATCTCATTTGTCGAAATCAAAGGGATAAGTTTCTTTCATCCCTTATGTTGTTGATGAGCATTGACTACTTCTCCATATATATGCTTGACACAGTTTTGAGCTTCCGTATGCTAAGTGTTTGAAGAGACATTTACATACTCTCAATGCCAATAGAGTATTCGGAAGATTGAAAATGTTAAAGAACAAGTAACCACTCTGAAGGAAGAATTATCAAGCAAATACAACCAATTTGTCCAACTTATGAGAGATATTAAGGTTGCAACTAAGGAGAAAGAGGAGCTAAGAAAGCAACTTCAGCAGAAAAATAAATGTATTGCTTCTTTAGAGGAACAAGACAGGATTCTTGTGGAATCACCAAGAACATCCAACAATGCTTTGAGTCAATATCATGCCTTGGAGAAGGATAAGCAAGAATGCGATAACATCATCAATGGCATTGATGCCTCTTGGGATAACTTCAGAACGGGGATCGCAAAGCTAATTTGAGACTAATACCATACTTTTCAAGTTGTATCCAGAAAAAATTATCATTATCATCTTATGCAGTATTACATGTCATTTACATTTATGCATTACTTTGGAATTAGAATCTTGAGATTCTCATCCAAGAATTTAATGCTTTCTTTTACAATAGGAATTGTTTTGATTAATTAGAATACTTTGTGCATGAACAAGAATGATTGGAATAGTCATGGTAGATACACCTATGACTTTTTTTTCTTTTTTTTTTTTTAATTTTGATGATCCTTTTTCGGGTAATCCCTTGAGGAATAGTGCCATTTATAGCTAGAGTTGAAATAATATTGCCCTTCACCATGGAAATATTGTTACAAGAAGTGTTAAATGTGAAGCCTTAAAGCGACACCGTTTAACTTAAGCCAAGAAAGTCCAAAACAACACTGTTGTGACTTAAACTGACACTCAATCCTGATCGTTGGTTTGAGAACATATCTGATGGCTGAAGACTTAATCTGAGTCAAACCTATAAAAGCTGATGACTCTTCAGTTTTGAACTAACGCGTTTTTCTCTCTGTTTTGATATCTCTTTGAGTTACAAATTAGGGTTCAAAATTAGGGTTTGCAGTGTGGGTGTAAATCTGCGGGAAATCTGTCCATTAAGTTGTGTTTCTTAATGGGGTGGGAACCTGGTGTAGTGTTCTTATCTCAGATTGTAGGTTTACTGTTGTTGTTCCAAATCCTGGTTGATCTTGGTTGAAATCTTGTAAGAGAGAGAGGTTGAGGGTTGTAACCATTCTTGATCAAAATAGAAAGTGCAGCGAGCATCCATATTCTGGAGCTCAACGTGGACGTAGCTTGTTCAATATTAAACAAGTGAACCACAGTAAATACTGTGTGTCGAATCTGTTTGGTTTGCGTTGATTGTGTGTTTATTGGTTGATGTTTGCTTGATTTGTTTAAAAGGATTTACAACAGTGGTATCAGAGCTTTGTATTAGGTCTAAGGTGCATCTAGGTTTAGTAATCTTGACGAATTCGAAAATTAGGGTTTGGTAAAATTTGGGGGTTTTTCTACTTAAAGGTTCCTAGATCATTAGGACTTCAAATCTTGCTGAATCGTGGGGTTAATCCTTGAGATTAGGTCACAAACACAAGGGATTGACGAATTTTGGGCAAAAATCAAAATTAGGGTTTCGTTAGAATTTGGGGGTTTTCTTTCAAATTAGAGTTTCGAATCATACTGCATCTATTTAAGAGTATTTCGGCTGGAACACCAGTGACTGCCTTAAAAACTGTCTGGCAGTACTTGGCAACCTCTGTTATAACAATGCCATGTACTTCTTAAACTTTTTTTTCTTTTGTTTTTCCCTGTCATTACAGTATAATAAGCACTACTCGTATGGAGATCTCCCAATACAATTAGAAGATCTATTTTAATACATGGAAAAAGAAAATGAAGGCCTTGTTATCTCACAACAAGGTCGGGATCGCACTTGAAAAGGATGAGTCCAAATGGCTAGAAGAAAAGAAAAAGAAAAAAGCAGAAGTGGATGAAGAAGCATACAATTTGATCATTATGAACCTGTCAGACATCGTGCTGCGAAAGGTGGATGGTGTGGAATCTCCAATTCCACTCTAGGGTAAACTCGAGTCTTTGTATGCTCTTAAATCTGCCCCTAATTTAGCTTTCTTGAAAGGTGCTATATTTTCTTATAAGATGGACATAGCTAAATCACTAGATGACAATCTTGATGAATTCTTAAAAATGACCCTAACCCTAAAAGGTACTAACCAAGAACTAGGAGATTCAAGTCTTGCTATGATTCTATTGAATTCTCTGCCTGAAGAATATTTAGTGGTTAAGAATGCACTCCAGTATAGTGGGACAATACCTAGGGTGGACCTGATAGTTTCTGGACTAAAATCTAGGGAATTAGAATTAAAGATCCAAAAGAGAAATGGTAGCAACTTATTTGTGAAAGGGAAAGTTGAGGTTGGGCAATCTAGTAAAGATAATGGAAAAACTCATCAGAGAAATGTAGGTTTTAAAAACAAGAAGAACAGTAAAGGAAATGGTAAAACTAAGGGGGAATCTAGGAAATGTTTCTTCTATAACAAGGTAGGACACCTAAAGAAAAATTGCTATGATTGGATTAAAAAGAACAAACATAATAGTACAGAGACAAACCTAGCCAGCTCGAGTAGTAACCTAGAAATATCAGAAGCCCTTACCATTTCTAATACAGCTAGAGGCAGTGAATGGGTACTAGACTCAGGTTGTAGTTTCCATATGAGCCCTAACAAAGACTGGTTTCAAAGACTTAAAATTGAGGAGCAAGAAACTGTCTTTATGGGGAATAACCACCCATGTGAGGTTCAAGGGATAGGGGATATAACCATTAAGCTGAATAATGGTAAGTTAGTATTACTAACTAGGGTCAGGTTTATACCTGAATTAAAAACATAACCTAATTTCCTTGGGAACCTTGGATGAATCAGTCTGTTCTTATAAGGCACAAAATGGTTGTATGGAAGTCTACAAAAATGGAAATGTGTTAATGAAGAGGGTTAAGAAAAATGGGCTTTATATATTGTGTGGACAGTTCTATCCTAATGTTTCTAATTCTGTTTTATTGTCTACTAACATATCTGCTGCAGCAAAATGGCACTTGAGATTAGGCCATATAGGCCAGAATGGTATGAATGCATTGAAACAGCAAGGTTATTTTGGTAGTGATGTTGTAATAGCTCTAGATTTTTGTGAAACCTGCATCCTTGGAAAACAGCATAGGATGAGTTTTCAAAAAGGGACTCATCTTGTTGCAAACTATCTAGACTATGTCCATGCTGACCTTTGGGGTCCAGAAAAGGTGAAATCACATGGAGGGAACATATACTTCCTCTCCATAGTGGATGATTACAGTAGAAAGGTGTGGGTATACCTCCTTAGGACTAAGGATGAAGCCCTAACCAAGTTCAAAGGTTGGAAAACCCTTGTAGAAACACAATTGGATAGAAAGGTCAAAACCCTTAAGACTGATAATGGTCTGGAGTTCTGTAACCTAGAGTTTGACACCTACTGCCAAAATCAGGAGCTACAAAGGCATATAACTGTCAGGGCAACCCCTCAACAGAATAGGGTTGCAGAAAGAATGAATAGGACTCTCCTAGAAAGGGTCAGGTGTCTTCTGTTCACTGCTGGGCTACCCAAGACTTTTTGGGGAGAAACCCTAACTACAACTGCTTATTTGATCAATAGAAGTCCATCCAGTTCAATAGGTTTTAAATGCCCTGAAGAGAGATGGTCTAGAAGGAAACCTAACCTAAACCACCTAAGGGTTTTTGGGTGTGCAGCATATGCACATACCAGAGAGGGTAAACTTGAACCCAGGTCTCTAAAATGTGTCTTCCTAGGGTACTAGGATGGTACAAAAGGTTATAGGTTGTGGGAGAGAAATGCACTAGGAGTTAGGTTCATAATAAGCCAAGATGTAGTCTTTAATGAGCTAAGCTTCCCTTGCAAAGTGTCTACTGACAATGCAGGTAACTCAAGAACAGATCCTAAACTGCTTGATCAAACAGAGAGATCACAGTTTGAGGTGAACCACCAAAACAAAACTGCGAGCACTTAGAACAACCTGAACAAACAGAACCAGAAAATGCCATACTGCAGAACATTGGGGACCAATATGAAGAAACTATGTAGCCTGAGAACAATGAAGAAGAACATGATGAGAACCTAGCAGATTACCAACTGGCTAGAGACAGGGTCAAAAGGGAAATAAGGCCCCCAAACAGATACAGCTATGCAAATTTGATCTACACACCCCTGGTGGCTGGGGTAGAAACACTGAGATCTAAACCAGAGACATATCAGGAAGCTGTGAGTTCAAAAGACAGTAAAAAGTGGCTGGAAGCAATGAAGGAGGAGATGAAATCCTTAAGACAGAACAGCACTTGGACTCTGGTCCCAAAACCTACTGACCAGAAGCTAATTGACTGCAAATGGCTTTATAAATTGAAGGAAGGTCTAGCAAGATGAGACCCTCCAAGATACAAAGCAAGACTGGTGGCAAAGGGCTACACACAAAGGGCAGGTATAGACTTTACATAAGTTTTCTCTCATATGGTTAAGTTTAAAACAATTAGACTTATGCTAGCTACAGTAACTCAATATGATCTAGAACTGGAACAGTTACATGTTAAAACAGCCTTTTTACATGGTGAACTAGAAGAGAAAATTTATATGAGTCAGCCATTAGGGTTTAGAGATAGAAACCTACCTGAGCATGCCTGCCTATTGCACAAGTCCTTATATGGACTCAAACAATCCCCTAGGCAGTGGTACAAAAGATTTGACTCCTTTATAGTGGGAATTGGGTTCATTAGGAGTGCTTATGATAACTGTTTGTATTATGCTTGCTTTAATAACATACCCATGTACTTACTGCTATACGTAGATGATATGCTAATAATCAATAAGTCCAAACCTCAAATAGATGAATTAAAAACAAAATTAAATGCTGAATTTGAGATGACAGATCTAGGATCTGCAAAAAGGATATTAGGGATGATGATTGATAGAAATAGAAAAGAAAATAGACTGAAATTACATCAATTCCCATATCTGCAGAAACTAATATCTAGGTTTGGTTTGGCTGATGCTAAAACTGTAAATGTACCCTTAGCAGGTCATTTCACCTTAAGCAAAGTTCAATCCCCCAAAACTGATGTAGATAGGATTAAAATGGAAAACATCCCCTACTCTAGTGCCATAGGATCAGTGATGTATTCAATGACAAGCGCTAGGCCTGATCTTTCATTTGCAATATCTCTATTAAGTAGGTTTATGTCAAATCCAAGAAAGAGCATTGGGTTGCCTTAAAATGGACACTTAGATACATTAACACTATAATGCATGTTGGATTAGAGTATTGCAAAAGAACTCTTACACTTGATCTTGTTGGGTATGTGGATTCTGACTTTGCAGGAGATCGTGATTCAAGGAAGTCCACCACAGCTTATTATTTCACTTTAGGTGGAAATTGCATTAGTTGGAAATCCCAGCTTCAACCATTAGTGGCACTGTCCACAACAGAAACTGAGTATGTTGCGGTAACTGATGCTTTCAAAGAGGCAATCTGGCTACAAGGGATTTTGAAAGAGATAAACTTGATGAATGGCCCTGTAACTGTATATTTTGACAGTCAAAGTGCCATTCATCTAAGTAAAAACCCAGTATACCATGAGAGGATGAAGCATGTGGATGTAAAGTATCATTTTGTCCGAGATCAAATTTCAAATGAAACTGTCAGCCTGCTGAAAATTCCAACTGAAGGAAATCCATCTGATATGGGAACCAAAGTTGTAACTGCTGTAAAGTTCAAGCACTGCTGTAAAGTTCAAGCACTGCTTGAACATTCTTCACATCAACTGAATTCAATAGAGCAAAGAAGGAGTATGAGAACTACTTGCTGCCCCTGCTGGTTACTGACAAAGGAAAGAATAAGGCTTCAAGGTGGAGATTGTTAAATGTGAAGCCTTAGAGCGACACCATTTAACTTAAGCCAAGAAAGTCCAAAACGACACCATTGTGACTTAAACCGACGCTTAATCCTGATCGTTGGTTTGAGAACAGATCTGATGGCTGAAGACTTAAGCTGAGTCAAACCTATAAAAGCTGATGACTCTTCAGTTTTGATCTAACGCGTTTTTCTCTCTGTTTTGATATCTCTCTGAGTTACAAATTAGGGTTCAAAATTAGGGTTTACAGTGTGGGTGTAAATCAGTGGGAAATCTATCCATTAAGTTGTGTTTCTTAGTAGGGTGGGAACCTGGTGTAGTGTTCTTATCTCAGATTGTAGGTTTACTGTTGTTGTTCCAAATCCTGGTTGATCTTGGTTGAAATCTTGTAAGAGAGAGAGGTTGAGGGTTGTAACCATTCTTAATCGAAATAGAAAGTGCAGCGAGCATCCATATTTTGGAGCTCAAACGTAGACGTAGCTTGTTCAATATTGAACAAGTGAACCACGGCAAATACTGTGTGTCGAATCTGTTTGGTTTGCATTGATTGTGTGTTTGTTGGTTGATGTTTGCTTGATTTGTTTAAAAGGATTTACAACAAGAAGAGTGAAATCTTTAAAAAAAATTCATTCACCGAGTCAAAAGTACAAAACATCAGAAAATCATGTGTTCGTTTGCTTCACCAGGCACGATGAAAGATTAAACCAAATCACATAAGCATAGAAATCATTGTTGCTCTTATTTATCATTCCTTGGAAAAGTTGACTAATAAGAGATGAGAAATTCAAGTTTAGATTTAGTTTAGCTTAATCTGCTGATGGGTGTAGGGACTGTCCCTGAGGTTGGGGATGAAGGGGGATCCTGGGCCTGGCTCGCGGGGATTAGGTTGACCCTTAGTCTCATCCCGGTCAATGGGGTCTTTGCGGGGTCAACAGTTATGATGGGCTTTAGGATTCTTGACTGTGGGCTCGGTTAGGGCTTTGATGGGCTTTAGGATTATTGACTATACACTGGCTTAGGATTTTCATGCCTTTAGAGCCTTAGGTTTTTTGTTTTTTATTTTTTAAAAGTACATTAGCATTTGTATCTAATTTTTGGAAGTACGTGGTCTTTTATTTGAATATTTAGCTTTTATTTGAAAACAAAAACATTTATTATTACCCATTTGTATATGATTTCATTCAATGTTCACATAATTATAATCACATTTTATCAATTAATAGTGTGAAAATAATAATTATTAAAGTGGTAATTTCTTGACAAATGAGATTTTTTTAAAAAGAAAATGAATAGGAGAATACAAGCAAAATTAATGGACAGATTAATTACAAATATTATTTAAATGAAATGTCACAAATTAATTATAATATATAGTAAGACTTGTTACATATAATGCATGATCAATTATAATATGTACTAAGACTTGTTAGTTATAACATTAGTAAATTGTTAGATATATAGTAAAATTAGATATTAGAATTTAGAAAATATTATTGTCTAAAATTAGATATTAGACTTTTGTGCTACAATTTATTGTGTCTCTCCATCTTTATAATACACATAAAGTTCATCTTCCTTCTTTTAATTAATTGGTAATTTTAATTTACAACGATTTTAATTTGTTCTTAGATAAAGTTCATCTTCCTTCTTCTAATTAATTTGTTTAGTTTGCTTTATTGATTAATTTTTAACTATTTAAAATAATATAATATTAATACGATTTATTGAATATTGATAAGGTTGCATAGAAAATATCTTATATTAAAATTTTTTAATGAAATGATACTATGTTATTTTAATGCAATAATAATAATAATAATAATAAAATTATTTCATTATATAATATAGAAACAATACACTTCAAATTTAATACTAAAAAGCACGAATTCATCGCCATTGCAAGGAAAGCACAACATCAAAAATATGATGAAAACTTTTTAAAAAACGAGAGTGTGATAATAATTTAATGAAACCAAGTAAAGTTCCTCTTCTTTTAGGTGATATGTTCTTTTTCTTTTTCGATGTCACAAGGACTCAATCTTCGAGTTTAAGAGGAAGCATAACAAGCTAGAGAGATTGAGATACGACATAAATATTATAGAAAACACTCTAAAAACAATAAAAGAGTGATAAAATTAGAGTAGTCAAGGAAGAGAGACATAATAAACATAGCTTTGCTATTTTATTTCCAATATATTTTCTGAAGGATGCTCAAGTTTTTGTTTACTCTTCGAAAGACCAATCTTTCACTCTTCCAAAGATCAAAGTCAAAGAAGTCCCAATCAGTGACAAGAAAATCAGCCATGGAAGAGATATTTTAGTTATGAACATCTCTTTGCTCTGCTATCTGTTATACATAACCAAAAAAAAAAAAAAATTCATGATATTACATTATTACCACAGATGTCAATATTAAAAAGGACATTCGATGTCAAATGCTTCAATGGATTTTAATCTATCTACCCCTGGGAATGTGTTGACACGAGGCTTAGGCCATCAAGTATTGAGTTGTTTCTTACTTCTAGTTAACCAAACTGCAATACCAGCCAACCCATGTAATCTGAGTGATCAAATGCATCATCTTTTTTTGATAAATTTTATAGATTTAAAGAATCGAATTTTGGAATCAATTTATAATGATTTTAAAAAGAATTTTATCTATTTGTTTTCTTACATCTCACAAGAATTGGAAAACTAAAATGTTTCACCAGTAGAATAATTTACATAACATTTCAAAATAGTTTTCTTACATCCACTACAATATGCACCAATAATTATATTTCACTCTAATTAATCTCTTGTTGTACACAAAATTTGATAACATTAATAAATTACAAGAACCAATCAATTACATAAACTTTTTCTCGCAAGTGTAATCAAACAATGATGGTAAAAGACTAGGGGTGAGCAGGTCCAAGTACCCCACCAAATTCAAAGGAATTGGAACTGGTTGGTTCCGATTTCTCGAAACCTAGAACCGGCACCAGAAACATAGGTTCTGATTCCGGTTTCGGGTGCCCAAGATAATTTTAATTACCCCCTACTTAATAAAAAATGACATATAAACCCTCTTAACATTAATACACCCCCAACAGTTTACAGACATTAGAAATACAACATGCAAGACGGTGACGTCTATTTCTGAGAAATTATAACTGTTCTAAGTACTATTCCCAAAATTAAAATTGCATAACATCTTACATAACATAACATATTAAGTTTCATCCTCTAAATTTGCAACGGATATTCCTTGAATTTCTTCGTCAATTTCATTCACTTCTATCAACCAAAAAAAAAAAAAAAAAGGTCTATTAGTATGTTAAAAACATTGAACAAAATTAAATTAACTACATAAAACTATAAGAGATTGACATTAGTTGGATGATATGTTAATGTTAGGTAATTGATAATAATAAGAAAACAAAGCTAATGATATCTAAATAAAATTCTATTCTAGCCAATTCTAGCAAAACATAATGCTACCAAAAACATTAGGAAAGTACTCCTAAAATAAGTAAAACCATAATGGTAATAATTAGCTCGTTTAGAGCGAAAAGAAGAAATGAGAGCACATGTTTGCCTGTATATCATTTATATGATAATCATAGTTTAATTTACGAACATTTTAATAAATTTCATTCACATATATAGGACAGAAACCACACGTCTTGCAATCTTACAAGACCAATTTAATTAATTTTATAACTTTACTCTTTTCAAAAGCAAATATATATGGTTTATAACAAATCTTGCTATCACAAATTAAAACAAGAAAGTCAATGTTTCTCTAATTGATGACATTGTTCCTGCAAACATTTAAGCAATCAACATACAATGAAACATAAAAAACAAGTGATTAAATTGAAACTGTGCCAGCACAGCACTTTTTTCACACACAAACCAAACTCTAAGAAACAAATATGAATATGTTACATATAGTCTATCTATAATTGCCTTGAATCAAAATCATTTATGACAAGGATTTATGATAAGTTCAAAAGTTCAGCTAATTTTGGCACAAGAAGTAAAGGATTAACACCACTATGCAAACAGGCCAACAATCAATTCACATTGCCAAGCCCCCTTCTATTATTCTATAATGTAGTAAGTGATCTTAACATGTAATTGATTTTTAATCATCCATTTGTTCAAACCCATTAAACAATCTAATCTGGTAATATATACAGATGAAACTTAGGATTAAACTGCATGAACAACGCCTTCACATAAAAGTATAAAACAACACAAAGAGCTCATAGTATCATGGGCTGGCTACAATGGTATAACATTGTAAACTAAAAGTACGATATTACAAAAATTCTCTTCCAATAACATTACTTTTATGCATAAAAAAGAGAACTTTAAATACTAGATCTAGCAACAAACATGCATATTCAATCTCCATAAAGAACGAGAGCAAACAGTAAATGGGTCAACAAAAAAAAAAAAAAAGATCAGAAATTGAAATTTACAATAATGATTCAGAAAGAATAAAGAAGAAAGAAAAGTCAACTATGACTTAGTGAGAATTTCTGATTAAGTCCTCCAGTAAACTCAAAGCGCAAGCCCTCAAAAAGCTCCAGCTTCAAAAACACTGAAAATCAACTAGTTTTAGTATTTTTTTTCTAACTACAATATGAACATTCTACAATCCAGAATACTTGCTTTATTTCAGATTTACCAACAATGCTGCTCTTAGTAGCAGATACAACAAAACCCTGTCCCTCTTCATCAGAAAAAAAAAAAAAAAAAAAAAAAAGAACACGAAGAGTCTTCCTTTTCTAATGTTAGGATTCTACATTAAGAGGGAAAAGATGTGGGTATGTGGTTTATAAGGGCTTGGACACGCTCCCTTGGCAAGACAGTTTTCCAAAGAGAGTTTCACCCAAGCCCACAAAATGACCATTACCCAGCCCAATTCCTATCAAAGGCCCACTATCCAGCCCAATTCTTATCAATTTGGGAGTGGGTTCCTATCATCTAACCTACACTAGAATGTAGAACCAAAAAAAAGGGAAAAAACAAACATATAAACAAATCCATTTTGAAAATTACAAAAGGAACATGACTTTCTTCATCATTAAGCACCCTAAATCAAAAAGATTTGGCACCGTGAATATACCTAATCGGAGATGGCAGCACTGGAGATTCGAACGTGAGAAGGTGAGAGAATTGCATTCGACGATTCGAATTGACAACACCAGAGATTCGAAGATTTGAACTAAGAGAGAGCGAAAGGCAGACTAGACGAAGACGAACGACCGAAATTTTAATTTCCCCAAATCATATTGAATTTTCTTATATGACATGCAAAATTACAACCCCCCAATCTTTAATGTTATCTCACTTCAATCCTGGTTCCCAATTCCTGCAATGCTCGAACTAGAACCTCGGAACCTCAGAGGCGCTTCCAAGAAATTTGGAACCGGAATTCCGACCCTATGACATGCCTTTCTTTGGGTAGGAACCGAATCGACACCGGTACTGCACGCCTTCCGCTTCTACCCTAAAATTTTGCTCACCCCTATAAAAGACCTTTACGCGCTTTGTCATCTAGTACCTTTAGAAGGCAAGCAACTTCACAGAACCTGACATGATGTCTATACAGAGATTCTTCATTCACTCCCGGTTTCATCTAATTTTTAGAAGGTCTCGCCCTTCTTAGAGCCCATTGCATTGCCCATTGAACGCATGCAACATAGTACCCTTAAACCATCATCTGTAGTCCAAGCTTTAGGAGTTTGGTAAGAGTAACTCCGAAGAAATCAACAATATATCAATGAATCAGGGAACAAATAGTTCGGAGAATATAATTATCGTGTAAATTATGCAGAATGGATAGTTTCCTGTTGGAATCGAAAGAATATATCCTAAAGGCAGTAACCTCAAGAGCAAAAAAACTATCTATTAGACATTATTACTACTGGAGTTTTGTCCAACAATTCTCACCACCAAGAATCTACAAGTAAAATGGTTAATCAGCACATCCAACAATTTATGTCTGTAATAAATTTAATCAACTGAGAAAACCAATAAAGCAATGAAATCTATAAACATTTCAAACTGATTTAGATCTAAAAAACAGACTTATAGCATAGTTAACAGTCTATTTAATGGCAAATGGCTAGTACTAGACCTTGTCCTTCAAGATTTAAAAAGGTAACACCGTTATATAAGATAAAGGGGATCTTACCCAAGTCCATTTTTAGAACATGTTGCTTCATAGATTCCATCGCGCTTTGAAATCCCATATCAACCAAATCTTCATGGATCATCATTACAACAACTGCCTGAGTGACAACAGAATATATTTCTCGTGACAGCAATGTTGTCATGTCAACAACATTCTTCGTACGGTGAAAAAGATAGAGCCTTTCCACAACTGGCTGAGGCTTTTGCAGTTTCATATTTCATCTTTGTCAAATAATGCTCTCCTGACAAGGATACTACTCTGAAAAAGTGAACCACTCAATAAATATTTATCATGAAACTTCAAATTGGCTTTTGGATAGGAAATGAAGAAAGCAGGCTCAAACATTCACAATATTTTTTGTCCTTCATTAGTAATTGCATGACTAAGGACATTGTACATTCATTCAGCCTAACATTTGTCTCTACCATTTTATGAAGGAGTTCAACAACTCTTGGCACCTCATTATTCTTGAGGAAACCGAACATAAGCGTATTGAATGTGAATACATTAGGAGCATAAACTTTTTCCTCCATATGTGAGAACAACTCATTTGCCTTTTCTAGTTGTCCATTTTTACAAAGCGCATTGATCAAGGTGGCATATGTTACAACTTTCAAAACTAGGTTTTCTTGACGAAAAATTTTCTGAAATAGCTCCCAAGCAGTTTCGAATCTCACTGTTTTATACAATCCATCAATGAGGGAACTCAAACTTTCAAGGTCAACTGCAAACTTATTATCTACTAAAGTATTAAACATTTCCAAGGCTTCCAAAACACATCCATTCTTGCAAAATCCATCAATGAAAATGTTATATGTCAATGAATTGGCTATAACACCTTTAAGTTGCATCTCATTGACTAATGTTCGTGCATCTTTTACATTACCATTAAGGAAAAGGCCAGTTATCAAGGTGTTATATGTAATCACATCAGGCCTAATTCCTTCGGAAATCATGTTACGATAAAGATAAAGAGCTTTGTAAATATTTCTGTTTTTGCAGTACCAATTGATTAAAGTAGTGTAGCAAACAACATTAGGTCTATACCCCTTTCTAGTTATAGAATCAAGCAACTCTCTTGCATCACCAATTCTATCTACCAAGCAATAAACATTTATTAAAATGCTGTAAGTATGAACGCCGGGATCCACACCTCTTTGAATCATCAATTCCAACAACCTATTTGCTTTGTTCAATTTCCCTTTTTTGCAAAGTTCATCTATGACCACACTCAATGTCACCACAGAAGTGTAACGCCCCACTTGAGGTACGTAGTTGTTGTTTCTTCCTTTGCTCTTATTTGAGTTGGTTTTTGGTAATATTGTTTGATTGAGTGTTGTGTTGAGTGCTTGCCCTGAAATTGGTGGAAAATAGAAAAAGTTTAGTGTTTCAGTCTTCGCCACGGCGAAGAGGTGTTGAAGCCACGGTGAAGCTGCTAGACAGTTTCGCCGCGGTGACGGAAGTTTCCTCGCCGCGGCGACAGGCCGACCAAAATGTTTATTAAGTTTTGGATATTTTCTTCCCTAAAGGCAATTTGACCATTCTACCCCTAATTAGCAGGAAAAGTGGGGAGTAAATTGTAAGGAAATTTCATGGAGAATATGTTGATTTGGGGGTGTGTTTGTAATGAATCAAAGGATATAGATAGAATTCCCAAAGAAGAGTAAGGGCAAAATGGGAATGGTTGTGTATAAATTTCATTAAAAGGAATTAAGAATTGGCAAACCCTTCATTCTTCTTCTCAAACGCAACTTTCCTCTCTTGTTCCCTCTCAACTTCTCTTTCTTTTGATCAAGGAGTTTTAAAAAGGGTTTTTGAAGTGAATTGGGGTAGAAAATCAACCTAAGGCATCCTAAGGTAAGGATTCTTACTTTGGTTGTGAAGCTTTGTGAGTTTTAGTATATATTGAATATTGAGGGTTTTTGTTCTTTTGGTTATGAGTAGAGAAAAAGTCAAGCAAACCAAGTGAAAGGAAGAGCTAGTGAAGTCTCTTCATAACAAGTAAGTAAATCCCAACCCAAGTTGAGATTTTAGAATTTTCTTGATTAGGGTTTTGCTAGCAATGATGTATGCATGTGATATGCCATGTTATTGAGGCTTAAATACAGATTTCTAGTGCCTTGTGATTGTTTATACCTTTCAAATATAAGAAATGAGTTGTGGGTTGGAAAGGTAGTTTGAGATGGAATTGAAGGGGGTTTAGGGGGCAGGGGTTTCTCCCCATTTTGGATGGTTAGAGAAAGATTTAGAATCATTGCTATAGTAGAGTTTTTATGATGCACTTGAGTTGTTTGACGAAATGCCTAGTAGAGGTTTGAGTATGAGTAGTGAACCTTAATGCTTGCAACATTGCATGTTGGCATTTCATAAGTGCATTGGGGGAGATGAACCATCCATAAGCACTAATTGTGCATTGAGAAGTGACCTAAGAAAGAGTAGGAAACTTTGTGTATGCAATTACTCTATCAGTAGAGAACTTGGTGGATGTAACTACTCTAAGGGTAGAGAGAATGAGAAATGCTAGAATAGAGTGAATTAGAAGAGTAGTAGATATGGGTTGATGCTTTGTGATCATCACCCGATAGTTATGGGAGTCGGGTTGATGCTTTGTGATCACCACCCGAATAGCCCTTAGAGATGGGTCGATGCTTTGTGATCGTCACCCAATAAGTAGTAGAAACGGGTGGATGCTTTGTGATCCCCACCCGGTTAGTCATTAGAGAAAGGGGTGATGCTTTGTGATCATCATCCGACATTTATTAGATGTGGGTTGATGCTTTGTGATCGTCACCCAACAATGATTAGAGACAGGTTAATGCTTGGTGATCGTTACTCAAAAGTCATGAGAAACGGGTAGGTGCTAGGTGGTCTCCACCCGATAGTTACGAAAACCGAGTAGGTGCTTCGTGATCCCCACTCGGTAGTCACTAAGAATGGGTTGGTACTGTGTGAATTCCACCCGATAGTCATGGAGAGTGAGATGGTATTGTGTGAACACCATCCGGCCGTACCTCCGGTAAGATGAGGCCATGACGTTCAGTAGAAACAGAAATAGTATAAGGAAAGAATTAAGTGTAATACATACGGGGACAGATAGATAGAGGGTTTTACTTACTGAGCATTATTTTGTGCTCACCCCGTTATTTTCCTTTGTGGATGCAAGATCTAGGTGATGATGCAATCGGAGGGACGTCGGCAAGCGAGGAGCAATAGCTACTCTGTTTCCCCTGTTTTGTCTTTTAAAAATGACTTTTTGTAAACAATACTCTTTGTGTATAAAAGACATATGACTTATAATGAAAAGAAAGTTTTTGGGCCCCATTTCCTATTGTTATTATGCATGCATTGTATTATTTTTCAGCAGTTGTTACAAGAAGGCTGCACACCTTGATCCATCATCAATATAAATAAACTTTTACACTTCTCCCAATCACCCACACAACACAAACCATGAATTAGAGTGGTATAAGTGATCACATTAGGCCTACAACCAAAAGCAACCATTTTCTTAAACAACTCCCTTGACTCCAGAATCTTTTTCTCTCCACACAAACCTTTAATCAAACACGTAAAAGTCACAAAGATCGTGAAACCCTTCTTCAAAATCCCCCCAAAAGTCGCAAAACCATCTGAAACCCTTTTGATATTACACATGCAATTCAATAAAGACATGAAATCTGGAGACAACCCAGTTGAATTCAACATCTTATAAAGCGAAATCACTTCATAATAATGCTTCTTCTTTGCAAGTGCACCAAACAATATGTTGAATGATGACATTGGAGAAATGGGCTGGGAATGAATCATGTAATAAAAAAAGTAAAGAGCTTCATTGAATGTGAAGTTACCTGATCGACTTTTTTCTTCGAGGAATCGTTCAAGGGGTTTTTTGAAAGAACACAAAACTTCATTTTTGGAGCTTGAAGTTGGAGGAAATTTAGCTGTCCGGCCATCCCAAGTTCCCATTTAACAAAATGGCCATGAAAATCTTTTTGATTTTTTTTTTGGGTTAAAAAATATGACGTGGCATACTTAAGTGTAATTAAAGCAGCAAAAAGGATTTGGGTGAAAAGATTTAAACATTTGTGGGTTAGAGTATAATAAACAGAAGTTGATTTAAAATTTGAAAGGCAGAACATATTTCTCTCAGGTTCTTTCTCTCCCTCGTTTTTTCTTCCAATTTTCTACAATTTCTCAATTTCTTGGCTCTTTGCATTTTTTTCATTCCTTGCCATTCCCAATTAAGTTATAATGGCGGAGTCCTTAAAGAAACAGAAAAAAACCCATATACTCCCCAAATTGTAGGCACGACTGGGTCTACCAAAAATGGAGAAGAAGAAGTTGTGGTGGAGTAACTTCTGATGACTGAAGTTGCTCCACTAAGAGAGGAGACGACGTCAACGGAAGACATTCTATTGGCAAAACAAGGGAGGGCAAGAGTTGAAATTGAAACTGAAGAGGAGGATGCCGACGCAAATTCCAAGCATCGGACATAATCGCTTAAGCGATCTAAAATCGCTTAAGCAACCAAGACCAAAAGCAAAGGATCGCTTAAGCGATCTGGTATATGACAGAAGATCGCTTAAGCGATCTGGTATAAGCGATTTTAGATTGCTTAAGCGATCGTGCATCTAGGCGTTGATTCTGCCTCGGACACGATCGCTTAAGCGATTATAAATCGCTTAAAGCGACCAACGTTAAAAGCAAAGGATCGCTTAAGCGATCATGCGTCTGAGCACTTATTTATTGTCTTGTTCATGATCGCTTAAGCGATCGACCAATAATAAAAGCAAAGGTTCGCTTAAGCGATACTTAAGTGATCCTGCGTCTGGGCACTTATTTATTATCTTGTTCATGATCGCTTAAGCGACCAATAGTAAAAGCGAAGAATCGCTTAAGCAATACACTAAATCGCTTAAGCAATTATGCATGTCATGTAGACATCGTCGACCAATAAGAATCGCTTAAGCGATTGTGCGTCTAGGCGGAAGTTTATTCTGCCTCGGACATGATCGCTTAAGCGATTTGTAATCGCTTAAGCGACCAAGGTTAAAAGCAAAGGATCGCTTAAGCGATAGAATAAATCACTTAAGCAATCGTGCGTCTGGGCACTTATTGATTCTGTCTTGTTCATGATCGCTTAAGCGATCTATGATCGCTTAAACGACCAAGTGTAAAAGCATAGAATCGCTTAAGCGATAACAGAAATACAACCAGATCTTTTAAGCGACTAAGTCTAAATACATAGGATCGCTTAAGCGAGAAATGAAATCTCTTAAGCGATCCAGTGTATTTGGATTATTTTTATTGTATTTCACTATATTGGTTAAGCGATTAACACTATCTTAGACATATAAGGTGTACGATTTATTCAGTGGACCATGACCATTATTATATTTTAATTAAATTAGTTCTTTTACGGCTATATTAAACATTTATGGTATATAATATTTACATCTATATTAAACATATCAGGTGTACGATTCGTTCAGTGGACCAAGACCGACCGTTATTATATTTTAATTAAATTAGTTCTTTTATGGCTATATTAAACATATATGGTGTAGAATGTAAGTCTATATTAAACATATCAGGTGTACGATTTGTTCAATGGACCATGACCGTTATTATATTTTAATTAAATTAGTTCTTTTACGGCTATATTAAACATATATGGTGTCGAATGTTTACGTCTATATTAAACATATCAGGTGTACGATTCGTTTAGTGGACCATGACCGTTATTATATTTTAATTAAATTAGTTCTTTTACAGCTATGTTAAACATATATGGTGTAGAATGTTTACATCTATATTAAACATATCAGGTGTACGATTTGTTCAATAGACTATGACCGTTATTATATTTTAATTAAATTAGTTCTTTTACGCCTATATTAAACACATATGGTGTAGAATGTTTACGTCTATATTAAACATATCAGGTGTACGATTCGTTCAATGGACCATGACTGTTATTATATTTTAATTAAATTAGTTCTTTTACGGCTATATTAAACATATATGGTGTAGAATGTTTACGTCTATGTAACAACTGTTGTAAGCTAATACAATGCATGCATAATAACAATAGAAAATTGGGCCCAAAAACTTTCTTTTCATTATAAGTCATATGTCTTTTATACACAAAGAGGATTGTTTACAAAAATTCATTTTAAAAGACAAAACAGGGGAAACAGTGTAGCTATTGCTCCTCGCTTTCCGACGCCCCTCCGACTGCATCAACACCTAGATCCTGCATCCACAAAGGAAAATAACGGGGTGAGCACAAAATAATGCTCAGTAAGTAAAACCCTCTATCTGTCTGTCCCCGTATGTATTACTCTTAATTCTTTCCTTATACTATTTCTGTTTCTATTTCTGTTTCTACTAAATGTCATGGCCTCATCTTACCAGGATGCACGGAGGATGGCGTTCACACAGTACCATCTCACTCTCCATGACTATCGGGTGGAATTCACACAGTACCAACCCGTTCTTAGTGACTACCGAGTGGGGATCACGAAGCACCTACTCGGTTTTTGTAACTATCGGGTGGAGACCACCTAGCACCTACCCGTTTCTCATGACTTTTGGGTAACGATCACCAAGCATTAACCCGTCTCTAATCACTGTCGGATGATGATCACAAAGCATCCACTCGTTTCTAATACTTATCGGGTGATGATCACAAAGCATCAACCCATTTCCAATGGCTATTCGGGTGGTGATCACAAAGCATCAACCCGATTCCCTTAACTGTCGGGTGATGATCACAAAGCATCAACCCATCTCTACTACTCTTCTCATTCACTCTATTCTAGCATTTTTCATTCTCTCTACCCTTAGAGTAGTTGCATCCACCAAATTCTCTACTCATAGAGTAATTGCATACACAAAGTTTCCTACTCTTTCTTAGGTCACTTTTCAATGCACAATTAGTGCCTATGGATGGTTCATCTCCACTAATGCACTTATGAAATGCCAACATGCAATGTTGCAAGAATTAAGGTTCACTACTCATACTCAAACCTCTATTAGGCATTTCATCAAACAACTCAAGTGCATAATAAAACTCTACTATACCAATCTCTCTCTAACCATCCAAAATGGGGAGAAACCTCCTCACATAGCCACATAACCTGCCAAAGAAAGACACTTCCAAAAGGGTTCCACAATACCCCTTCAATTCCATCTCAAACTACCTTTCCAACCCACAACTCACTCCTTATATTTGAGAGGTATAAACAATCACAAAGCACTAGAAATCTCTATTTAAGCCTCAATAACATGGCATATAACATGTATATAACACACATACATAAGTGCTATCCAAAACCCTAATCAAGAAAATTCTCAAATCTTAACTTGGGTTGGGGTTTACTTACCTTGTTATGGAGAGATTTCACTAACTCTTCCTTTCACTTGGTTTGCTTGATTTTTTCTGTACTCTTAAACAAAAGAACAAAAACCCTCAATATTCAATATATACTAAAACTCACAAAGCTTCACAACCAAAGCAAGAATCCTTACCTTAGGATGCCTTAGGTTGATTTTCTACCCCAAATCACTCCAAAAGCCTTTTAAAACTCCTTGATCAAAAGAAAGAGAAATTGAGAGGAAGCAAGAGAGGAGAGTGGCGTTGGAGAAGAAGAATGAGGGGTTTGCAATGTCTTAATTCCTTTTAATGAAATTTATACACAACCATTCCCATTTTGCCCTTACTCTTCTTTGGGAATTCTATCTATATCCTTTGATTCATTACAAACACACCCCCATATCAACATATTCTTCATAAAAATTCCTTACATTTTACTCCCCACTTTTCCTGCTAATTAGGGGTAGAATGGTCAAATTGCCCTTAGGGAAGAGAACATCTAAAACTTAACAAACATTTTGGTCGGACTGTCGCCGCGGCGAGGAAGCTTCTGTCGCCGCGACGAAACTATCCAGAATGTTTCCCTGTGGCTTCAACATTGTAACAACTGCTGAAAACTAATAAAATGCATGCACGATTTCAATAGAAAATTGGGCCCAAAGTTTTCTTTTCATTATAATTCATATGTCTTTTATACACAAAGAGTACTGTTTACAAAAGATTCATTTTTAAAAGACAAAACAGGGGAAACAATGTAGCTATTGCTCCTCGCTTGCCGACGCCCCTCCGACTGCATCAACACCTAGATCCTGCATCCACAAAGGAAAATAACGGGGTGAGCACAAAATAATGCTCAGTAAGTAAAACCCTCTATCTGTCTGTCCCCGTATGTATAACGCTTAATTCTTTCCTTATACTATTTCTGTTTCTATTTCTGTTTCCACTAAACATCATGGCCTCATCTTACCGGAGGTACGGCCGGATGGCGTTCACGCAGCACCATCTCACTCTCCATGACTATCGGGTGGAATTCACACAGTATCAACCCGTTCTTAGTGACTACCGAATGGGGATCACAAAGCCCCTACTCGGTTTTCTTAACTATCGGGTGGAGACCACCTAGCACCTACCCGCTTCTCATGACTTTTAGGTAACGATCACCAAGCATTAACCCGTCTCTAGTCACTGTCGGGTGATGATCACAAAGCATCAACCCACTTCTACTAAATGTCGGATGATGATCACAAAGCATCAACCTACTTATCTAATAACTAACCAGGTGGTGGTCACAAAGCATCCATCCGTTTCTATTACTTATCGGGTGACGATCACAAAGCATCAACCCCATCTCTAATGGCTATTCGGGTGGTGATCACAGAGCATCAACCCGATTCCCATGACTGTCGGATGATGATCACAAAGCATCAACCCAACTATACTACTCTTCTAATTCACTCTATTCTAACATTTTTCAATTCTCTCTACCCTTAGAGTAGTTGTACCCACCAAGCTTTCTACTCATAGGGTAATTGCATACACAATTTTCCTACACTTTCTTATGTCACTTTTTAATGCACAATTAGTGCCTATGGATGGTTCATCTCTACCAATGCTCTTATGAAATGCCAACATGCAATGTTGCAAGAATCAAGGTTCACTACTCACACTCAAACCTCTATTAGGCATTTCATCAAACAACTCAAGTGCACTATAAAAGTCTACTATAGCAATGATTCTAAAACTTTTTCTAACCATCCAAAATGGGGAGAAACCCCTTCACATAACCACAAAGCTTGTCAAATAAAGCACTTCCAAAAAGGGATCCATGACACCCCTTCAATTCCATCTCAAACTACATTTCCAACCCAACAACTCATTTCTCATATTTGCAAGGTATAAACAATCACAAGGCATAGAAATCTCTATTTAAACCTCCATACATGGCATATCACATGTATATCACATACATACATCATTTCTATCAAAACCCTAATCAAGAAAATTCTTAAATCTCAACTTGGGTTGGGGTTTACTTACTTTGTTATGGAGAGACTTCACCAACTCTTCCTTTCACTTGGTTTGCTTGATTTTTCCTCTACTCTTAACCAAAAGAACAAAAACCCTTAAACTTCAATATAAGCTAAAACTCACAAAGTTACACAACAAAGTAAGAATCCTTACCTTAGGAAGCCTTAGGTTGATTTTCTACCCCAAATCACTTCAAAAACCCCTTGGAACTCCTTGATCAAAAGAAAAGAGAAGTTGAGAGGAACAAGAATAGAGAGCTGCGTTTTTGAGAAGAAGAATGAGGGGTTTGCTAACTCTTAATTCCTTTTAATGAAAATTATACCCAACAATTCCCATTTTGCCCTTACTCTTCTTTGGGAATTCCATCTATATCCTTTGATTCATTACAACCACACCCCCATAACAACATATTCTCCATGAAAATTTCTTACAATTAACTCCCCACTTTTCCTGCTAATTAGGGGTAGAATGGTCAAATAGCCCTTAGGGAAGAAAATATCTAAAACTTAACAAACATTTTAATCGGCCTGTCGCCGCGGCAGCTGTCAGCCTTCACTTCCCCGTGGCTTCAACACCTCTTCGCTGCGGCGAAGATTCTTCTTCACCCCGGCGAAGACTGAAACACTAAACTTCTTCTATTTTCAACCAATTTCAGGGCAAGCATTCGACACAACACTCAATCAAACAATATTACCAAAAACCAACTCAAATAAGAGCGAAGGAAGAAACAACAACTACGTACCTCATGTGGGGCGTTACAAACACCTCTTCGCCGCGGCGAAGCTTGGCACACTGAACTTCTTCTATTTTCAACCAATTTCAGGGCAAGTATCCAACACAACACTCAAACAAAGGTCAACCAAACAATATTACCAAGAGACCAACTCAAATAAGAGCAAAAGAAGAAACAATAACGACGTACCTCAAGTGGGCGTTACAGTCTATATTAAACATATCAAGTGTACGATTCATTCAGTGGATCATGACCGATGTTATATTTTAATTAAATTAGTTCTTTTACGGCTATATTAAATATATATGGTATAGAATGTTTATGTCTATATTAAATATATCAGGTGTACGATTCATTCAGTGGACCATAACTGATATTATATTTTAATTAAATTAGTTCTTTTACGGCTATATTAAACATATATGGTGTAGAATGTTTACGTCTACATTAAACATATCAGGTGTACGATTCGTTCAGTGGACCATGACTGTTATTATATTTTAATTAAATTAGATCTTTTATGGCTATGTTAAACATATATGGTGTAGAATTTTTACATCTATATTAAACATATCAGGTGTACGATTTGTTCAATAGACTATGACCGTTATTATATTTTAATTAAATTAGTTCTTTTACGGCTATATTAAACACATATGATGTAGAATGTTTACGTCTATATTAAACATATCAGGTGTACGATTCGTTCAGTGGACCATGACCGTTATTATATTTTAATTAAATTAGTTATTTTATGGCTATATTAAACATATATGTTGTAGAATGTTTACATTTATATTAAACATATCAAGTGTACGATTCATTCAGTGGATCATGACCGATATTATATTTTAATTAAATTAGTTCTTTTACGGCTATATTAAACATATATGGTGTAGTGTAGAATGTTTATGTCTATATTAAATATATCAGGTGTACGATTCATTCAATGGACCAAAACCGATATTATATTTTAATTAAATTAATTCTTTTACGGCTATATTAAACTTATATGGTGTAGAATGTTTATGTATATATTAAACATATCAGGTGTACGATTCGTTTAGTGGACCATGACCGTTATTATATTTTAATTAAATTAGTTCTTTTACGGCTATGTTAAACATATATGGTGTAGAATGTTTACATCTATATTAAACATATCAGGTGTACGATTTGTTCAATAGACTATGACCATTATTATATTTTAATTAAATTAGTTCTTTTACGGCTATATTAAACACATATGATGTAGACAGTTTACGTCTATATTAAATATATCAGGTGTACGATTCGTTCAGTGGACCATGACCGTTATTATATTTTAATTAAATTAGTTCTTTTACGGCTATATTAAACATATATGATGTAGAATGTTTACGTCTATATTAAACATATCAAGTGTACGATTCATTCAGTGGACCATAACCGATATTATATTTTAATTAAATTAGTTCTTTTACAACTATATTAAATATATATGTTGTTGAATGTTTACGTCTATATTAAACATATCAAATGTACGATTCATTTAGTGGACCATGACCGTTATTATATTTTAATTAAATTAGTTCTTTTACGTCTATATTAAACATATGTCTATAAACATGAGAAATAAATATCAAAGTAAATTACCCTTAATCGCTTAAGCGATCTTGTCTATTTAGCCTTGGTCTACAGAGTGCATAGCAAATGGTTGCAGAGTTCAATTTTATATCAATATTATATTTTTTTATATTACTTTCTTGCCAAGAACTAACAAAAATAATAGAATAACAATAGATTTTTCAGTTTTATGTATGGTGCTGATTGACAAAGACCGAAGTGTTCTTTTCACATTCTATTGAAATGAAAAAAATAATTAATAATAATAAATAATTAATAAAAAAGGACTAAATATTAAATAAACATTATGAAATATAATTTCTCACCGAAGTATATTGCTTACTGCATCGCTTAAGCAATCTAGTACAAATAAGCCTGATCGCTTAAGCGATCTGCTGCCATATATCTGATCGTTTAAGCGATCTACTGCCATATACCAAACTTATACCAGATTGCTTAAGCGATCTTCTGTCATATACCAGATCGCTTAAGCGATCTAGTACCATATACCAGACTTATACCAGATCACTTAAACGATCTTCTGTCATATATCAGATCGCTTAAGCGATCCATCAGATCCAAAACACATTTTCAGCCATCTCCACCTACAATCGGTCCATCATACCCAAAACACATACCTAGAACAAATTTTCAACAAATTTCACTCCTTTCAACTTGCATTACATCAAACACAACCCAACAACCTAAACAATTAAATCAAAATCATAACCCAAACCCCATCTATTATTAAATCTTTGTAAATCTAAATATAAAATGTAAAGAGGAGATACACATACTTACACGAAATGTCAGGAGGAGGAGGAAGGGGATATTTGGCAGAGAAGATGTTAATGGTGGAGGAAGAAGAAAGTGTTAATGGCGGAGGAACAAGAAGATATAGAGGAATGAGGAAGAAGAAGAAGTAGAAGAAGAAGGAAGAAGAAGATGCAGACGAAGAAGAAGATGTAGATGAAGCTAAGAAGAAATAGCAACCAAGGTGGAGATGCGCTAATGGCGGGAGGAAGAAGAAGGTGTTTAGGTTTGTTTGCAAGAATTTCGGGTTTTTGGGAATATAGTATAATTTTTAAAAGATTACATAATACTTCATTAATCCTAATTAAGCACTAATCAAGTATAATTACCCTTAATCAATAATATGGCTATTTAGTAAAATTTTAAAACTTGATAGCCTTTTAATTAAATTCAAACTTGAGATGTCCTTTGAGTAAACTGCCCTATTGAAGTTGTGAGGCTGTGTAAGCGAGATAACAAAAATAAAACATTGACTATCAAAGATGGGTTTTGAGAGATTGAAGACGAACGAAATGGGGATCTCAAAGCCATGTATGAAGAGTGTTTTTTTTGTGGGTTTTGTTAGGCTTTCTTTAAGGTGAGGACTGAGGACAATGCAAAATGCTATTGCAATTTGCAAATGCGTTTAAAGAGACGAATGTTTTGATAAATTTCACATATTTTTAACCTTAAGTTTTGTAGTGTCTAGTTTTAGTTTAATTCTAACCTCACGGTTCCCTTTAATCAACGGCGTAGAAGTTAAAAATTAAAATTTACATTAATATTAGAGGGTTAAATTTACATTTGGTTGAAAGATAGTATTTGGTTCATTTTTCAAGAATTGATTGTTGCTTTAACTTTTTTTTTTTTTTGATAAATATTATAGGATTTAAAAAATCCTCACTAATGAATTAGGAATGAATTGATAATGATTTTGAAGATATTTTTATCTATTTGTTCTTCAAAATTTTAAATGGTCAAAATCCATAGTTCATAGAGTCAAACAATATAATTAAAATGTTTTAAGGTGTTGTCTCTTAAATTTTAGAATTTAGGTGAAGAATGATACATCATGGCATTAACGTTTAGATTGTGAAGCTAATTTTTAAAATAATGTTATGTATTGACATATATTTACTATTAGAGGTTTGCAAAATTCAATTTCATTAAGGAGAGAAATCTTTTTGGTAAATTATAAACAACGCTTATGTTTTGAAATTTTTTTAAGGGGGAACGACTTACATCTACCCAGAATTTGCTTTAAAGACAAATTGATACCCAAAACGTTTTGAAATGACAAATACCAACTTTCCGTCCAAATCAGTTAGTAAATCAGTTAACAAAAATGGTATTATCGACATTCTATCATTTTTGTGGGGGTAATTTTGACTTTTTGTGCTTTAAGTTTTGTGCATAAAAAAAAAGTTAAAAAAATTGCATTAAAAAAATATTAAAAAAATCTGCCCAAATCTCTTATCCTTCGATTTCTTCTCCCCTTTCTCTTTCTCTTAATCTTTCTCTGATTATCTCCCTTCTCTTTCTTCCCTTCCTTCTCCCTCTTTTTCCTCCAGTCACTAGCCAAGAACCCGACACCGGAATATGGCCAGATCAAAAGCCTCTCTCCTCTCTCTCTTCCCATCTTCATCTTCTTCATCTCTCTCATAAAAGGGCAAAAAAATGGGGTCTTTTGCAAAGCTGTCGCACTTCCCCACCCATTTTCCGGAAGCCCCGTCACCGAAAACCTTTCCTCTCCCCGCCAATCGTCTTTTCGGTGTGCCCTCTCCAAAACCCCCATTTTCCCTGTCGTCGTTGCTCACATTTCACTGCCCATTTAATTCCTTGGGTTTTTGTTGTTTGTTGAATTGGGATTGATTGATATTTTTCGAAGTTTTTGATGAGAAATTGATGGTTGGAGATTAATTGGGAGTGTTTTTTTTTTTTTTTTTGGGGGGATTTCTAATCGGTTTTGGCATTGATGATTGATTTTCCAAGTTTTGGCACACCACTTGTTTGAGGTTTTGCCCCAAACCTTCTATGCTTTGCATGTTTTGGTTCTTTTGAGTGTTTGAGAGCGATTCTTTGGGATTTTTTGCATTGAATCTTTTGGTGATTTGAGTAAGGTTTTTTTTGGGGCTTTGGTCGTTTTTGCTGCTGGTTTTCCTGTGGTTCTGGCGTGAGATAAAGAAGATGAAGACAAGATTTTAATTAAAATTAATTATAAAAATAAAATAATTAAAATTGAGAAGAAATATTTTTATAAAATTAATATTAAAGAGAAAAATTGGGCAAAATGTTATATTTTTTGTGTTGGATATAAAATTACCATATTATCCTTTTTTAAACTAACTTTACTAACATATTTGGACGGAATGTAGGTAATTGACGTTTCAAAACCTTTTGGGTACCAATTTATCGTTACGGCAAACCTTGGATATGTGTAAGTCGTTCGGCCTTTTTTTAAAACACCTTCAAATTTTGAAAATGGTTCACTTAGTAGCGTTTAAATGAAGGTTCAAAACAAAAACTTAATATATATTACAAAGTAATATTGAAATTTAATTTAAAGATAATATTTTGAGTTCTTGTTAGCATGGTTGTTAGTATCTTACGATATGCGATACGTATCCTACGATACGATTCGATACGGGTTGCTAACGATATGTATCAGAGAGTGTATCCTAAACCTTTTGATGTATTGATATGTATCCTACGATACGATACGTATCCGCTTGTATCCTTAAAAATATCGATACAAATCGATACAATTTTATTAATTTGGGCCAAAGATCCAAAAAAAAATTCATGTCGAATTCGGGTCACCCAACCCAGTTCACTAAAATCTGTCCAAATTTACCCATTTTGCATGGGGAAAGTGAAAAGGAAGATGTATTGCTCATTTTGTACGATAATAATAACACAAGTGGAGATATAGATATTGATATTAATCTTAGAAATGATATGAATGGTTGAGAGGAAATGATATAGATTCTTAATTTTGTGATTAATTTTGATTATGTAATACCATAATTTAAAGTCAATAATACCACAAAATTTGTTAATTGATCATTGGGATGATATTAATTTTTAGAAATTTTTTATTATTTTATTAATTTTTTGTAAAAGGCGTATCCTACGATACGATACGCGATACACGATTCGAAAAATTAAGGTTTTCGATATACGATACGATACACGATTTGACAACCATGCTTGTTAGGTGTCCATTGTTGCTTCAAAGTATTTTTTATTTTATTTTTATAAATTTTATTGAGATTTAAACAACCCTCAACTAATATTGTTGCGTTCAATTTATAATGATATCAAGCTAATTATACTCGACCCTCAAAATTTTCAAAATTACAAACTTGTCCATGTTTTGAGCTAATTATAATTGAAACCACTCAAGTTTTGAAAATCTATCAATTAGTACCCTTTAACTTATACTTTCATTCCCATACACATCAAAAGTTACAAGGAATGAAAATTTTGACTTAATTTGAGACGGTAACTTCTAGTTGCCATTTAATCCAAATTGGCCACATTAAAATTACCTTTCTTATGATATCCAAAAATTGTTACGCAACCGTCTACAAATAGGAAACACTGGAATGAACTAGAAAAGTTTGGGTAGAGCCATGTTGAAATATTGATTAGGTAAACATCTTATACTATGAGTATAAACTTTTACTCTTCTCCCACACAACACAAACTATGAATTAGAGTGTTATAATTTTAACAAACTGCATAGAGGTTAAAAATAAAAAAACTTATATGAATATTAGAGGGTCAAATTTAGATTCGGTTGAAAGATTATATTTGCTTTACTGATAGAAATCCCCAATTCTTCAAGGAAACCATAGGAACTCTTGATGATCTGCAATCAATGGGAAAGGTTAATGTTGTTAACACTAAATTAGAACAAGAAGATATAAGTGTAAAGAGCTTACCAAGTTGATTTCCTTTATTCATTGCCTGTTCCCAACTTGTCATGCAGCTCTTCTTGGTTCATTTTTATGCATTGGAGAGTAAACATTGCGAGGTAGCCCTGCCCTTGTACTTTTATCTTTAAAATTGTTTCCCAAAATCCTGAAAGATGAATTTGGAGCTGTCGAACCCAAAAACTCCACAGACCGTTCTTCATCACTTTCCATGTTATTCTGATGTTCAAAGTTCTGCCTGACATTTTCTGGCTCTTCACCATCACTAACCGGATACTCGATCTCAAAAGCAGTCATGTCAAATATAACAACATGAAAATTTGAATTTGATTTGAATTGGAAAACCAAAAGGTGTCCTGGACCGATGGAGAAATACTCAACAAACTCAGACCAACCATTACCGAACCAAACCTTCCCCCTTTCTTTTACCACTCCAAATTTCCAAACTCTACCGTTAGGAACTGTTATTGTAGCGACACTAGAAAGGTCATCCCCAAACTTTGTCACAATTTTTTGTGGGATTTTCTGCAATTATGCAAACTAAGTTACAGGAACCACTATCTTCAGTCAGACAAATGCTTTTACACATGTCAGTCCTAAATTTTTTTCTCGAATTGGTCAATGTTAAGAAAACAAAGAACCTGTATCTTCCAACCAGCAAAACTATTCTGGAATTTAAAGAAACAGATTTCAGAAGACTAACAAAATTGCAAACCACTTCCAAATTATGGTGGATACCATTTAAGATTTCCAAGGCAAAGTGGAACGACAAAATCCCATGTGAATATCAAGGCCAAAACGAAATATGTACAGAAAAGGGCACGCCTCTTAAGGGCAGTTAAAAAGAAAAGAAATGAATTCAATCAAACAAATGCTTCCGCAACATAGCAGTTGTAGATAGTTTGTCAATACAGATCAATGTTCCATGAACAAGAAGACATATCTTGGTACAAACTCAACAAACTAGGCCACTTGAGATTCATGAGAATTATTCAAAAGTTCATGCTATACTCACTAGATTCTATTCAGTACCATCACCATTCCCACAATTACAAGCAACAATGTCTATTAAGAAATTCACTTTGAATAAAACTTCTTAGTCTTTAAGGGATCTGGAAACCTTAAACGTTCTAAAACTGATAAAATTTCAAGCTTAATATATGTAGGAAGCTATATTACATTAAAGAACATTTTCAGTGACAGAAACTTTTGTATGCCCAGAAATTTATATGTAACATAGAGTTCAGCCTAATTTAAAACAACATTGTATAGCTTTCTTAACCCTCAAAATAGCCTACTGTAAATCACAAACATAAATAAGTAAAACTTGGGTTCTTATGCTGTCATATGCACATTACAGAACCACCATGTACAAGTGAATGACAGAAGTGTTCAACCAAAAAATTGCAAAGAATGAAATGGGTATGTAACAAAGTAGAAACCAAAAAAAAAAAAAAAAAAAGACCAGATTCATTTTTGTTTGCTTAAAAAGACAGATAAAACTTGGGTGAGGAATACCAGCATCTTAGGTTCAAGTGTCGAGGGAAGGATGGTCTTGAAGAAATGTGAAGAGCCTTGAATCTCAGGCAAACAATTCGTGGCTTCCATGCTTAGTTGTTGGAGTTGTGGTGAGAATAATATTAGCTGAAGCAATGTGCAATGAAAAGTACGTGTTGTAAATACACTCTACACAAATCAAGCAAACATCAACCAACAAACGCACAATCAACGCAAACCAAACATATTTAATACACAGTATTTACATTACCATGGTTTACTTGTTCAATATTGAACAAGTTACGTCTACGTTGAACTCCAGAATATGGATACTCGCTGTACTTACTATTACGATCAAGAACGGTTACAACCCTCAAACTCTTCCCTTTACAAGATTTCAACCAAGATCAAATAGGATTTAGAATAACAACAGTAAACCTACAATCTGAAATAAAAACTCTACACCAGGTTCCCATCCACTAAGAAACACAACTTAATGGACAGATTATCCGCAGATTTACACTCACACAACAAACACTAATTCTTGAATCCTAATCTTCTAATTCAGAGAGATATCAAATAGAGAGAAAAAACGCGTTGCTTCGAAACTGAAAGGTCATCTGCTTTCATAGGTTTGACTTAACTTAAGTCTTCAGCCGTCAGATCTGTTCTCAAACCAACTATCAGGATGAAGTGTCAGTTTAAGTCACAACGGTGTCGTATTGGGTTTTCTCGGCTTAAGTTAAAACAGTGCCGCCTAAGGATTCACATTTAACAGTATGGAAGCCAATCCTTGACATAAGATAGTTGATGTTGTAGTGGATTACTAAATAGACCCAACGCAACATCAACTAACATCAATTCTAGACAGTCGACGAAATCTTTGTGAGTCCAGAAGCATAAAATTAACCAAAACAAGAAAAAACAAATTAGCAAAAATAGAATTCTCATTATAATATGGTTCATCACAAAAATATATCATAGGTCAAATGCCCCATCTCAAGGCTTTGTATTAATCGTTCTGTGACCAGGTTTAGCCTGAGCAAAAGCACATGCAGCAACAAAACAAAACAAATGAAAGAGAAATTGTTTTAATTGCTTTTGCTTTGGTTGTTGTGAGTACTTTTGCTGCAATGAATTGTTGGAAGCTGAATCAAGAAAGAAATGACATGTGAAATTGAATCCTTATCGTGAAGCGGGGTGTGTTGGGTTCTCAAAATAAATATGGGAATTATTTCTCTTTAATCTTTAAGTCTCTTTAAACTTGACAATGTCAGGCTGCCATTGTGGTCAGAGTTCGACTGTTTCATTAATGGAGTTGGAGCTATAGCCATAGACTTACCATCATCATAAATGGTCACATTTCTTTATAAGAAAAATAAACAAAAATACAATTGACAAGATTTAAATTTTTTATTCACAAGGGTTATTGGTATACTCCCTCGTCTAAATTGATTTAAATGGACTCACGAAATTATTAAAATTTAAAAGTTACAAGATTATTAAAACCTGTAATAAAGTTGAAAAAAAAAAATTACCCCAGATTCAGTTTTGTTGGCTTAAAAAAACAGATAAAATTTGAGTGAGCCTATAAACCTGCATTCTGAAAAGATATAAATACTGATGCATGTCATAGATTTTGTCTGATGAGTAAGCCTTATGGCACCATGTCACATCCTTCTTTTTCATCTACTCCCACGCATGACATGAATGAGGTGTGAACACGCAAGCCCAAAATTTATTACCAGAGTCCTCATTCTTTTTTATTTCTTCAACATTAAACCTCATATCTTCTTTCTTCTTATCAGAACGAGCCAATTCATTTTAAAACATTACAAATAGAACCCTCCTAAGTCCTATCACATGTCATTTCAAATACCTCAACGTTCTCTTTCATTGTTTAATCCACCAAACTCTATGGTGCCCATCACTTCACTTACAAATGCCCATCTCAATAGTTTACCTAAGCTGCCTAACATATACAAATATAGCTAATATTATCCCTCATAATTAACATGTTAAAATGTTAATAAATAAATATGATAAAATCATCAGGACTTAGCGTATCAGAATTTATGGATCAGAGCGGATGAAGAGATGGCGTGTAATTCACAAGATAAGATATGGAAATGGTAAACAACATAGTACAATAAGGACAACTCATGAGAGTTTCAAAATTTTAGGTTATGTTTGGATTGCTTTTTTGAATTTTTTAGAAAAGTTTTTTGAAAAAGAAGTTAAAAAAAATTGAATTGGGCAGGTATTACAATGTAGGATTTAAAAATTAATAAAAATACATTTTATGTTTGTTTATTTACTAAACACCCATGTAATAAAACTTTAAAAGTTAACAAAAATACCTCCAACCCACCCATTGAATAATCACAGCCGGCAACCACCACCGAAGGGTGGCCGGAGTCATCGTATCAGCGTATGACCGGCTGGATCTTGCCGATTGTGTGCCGATATGACCTTTCCCGGCCAGATCCACTGTGGATCTGGCCGGCAAAGACCAGATCTATGGCTAGATCTAGCCATTGAAGGCCAAATCTGATCGTATTTGCTCATCAACGAAGGCCAACATAGGGATGTCGTTGATGGTCAACGACGACCATATGTTGGCCGTCGTTGACGATTGGCTACGGCCAACGATCTGACCGGAAAAGGCTAGATTGGCACATTACCGGCCAGATTTAGCTGGTAGTGCGCCATTAAACCAGATTCCTGCCATCTTCCGACAGTGGTGGTCGGAATCTAGTATAATGTGGGTTTAGGGGTGTTTTATAATTTCAAAAAAAATATTTAGGGATATTTTATTAAATTAACAAATTTAAGGGGTTTGAAAAAAGTTGAATAATATTGTGAGTTTTTACAATTTTACTGGCTCCGTTTGGTTCAAAATTTGGGGGTTTTGGGAAAAGTTTTTTGAAAAAAGTTAAAAAAAAGTTGAATTGGGCGGGTATTACGATGTAGGATTTATAAATTAATAAAATACCCTATATATTTATTTTTTTACAAAATACCCCCTATAATAAAACATTAAAAGTTAACAAAAATACCCCTAACCCACCCTCAAACACCCCCAGTCGGCCACCACCACCGGAGGTGGCCGAAGTCACCTTATGGGCGCATGACCGACTGGATCTTGCCGGTCATGCGCCGATATGGCCTTTTCCGGCCGAGATACGGTGGATGCGGAGCAAAAGCTGAGATCTACGGCTAGATCGCGAATCCAAGCCGATCGCCGTATTTGCTCTCGGCGCGGCCAACAAAGCGGTGCGTCGTTGATGGTCAAGCGGCGACCGCCGTTGTTGGCCGTGCGTAGCGACTATTACGGCCAAAGATGCGGCCGATCTGGCGTATTTGCTCAGCGGCCAACAAGCGGTCGTTGATGGTCGGCCGTTTGTTGGCCGTCATGGCGCTATCGGCCAAAGATCGCCGTATCAGCCAGATCTTTGGCCTTAGATCTCTACCGGCCGGATCCGCCAGTGGATCACAGGTCGAAAAAGGAAAAAACTAGATCAACTGCCTCTCGACGATTCGCCGGTGAGTGCTCCATCCTACCAGATTCGGCCATTTTCCGGTGGTGGTGGCGGAATAACTGTAAATGTGGATTATTGGGGTGTTTTTGTAATTTTAAAAAAAATATTTATGGGTATTTAATTAAATTATCAAATTTAAGGGGTTTAAAAAAAGTTGAATAATATTGGGAGTAGTATTCCCAAAAATCTGAGTTTTTGGGTATTTTACTGTTTAACTTTTTTGGGAATACTAAAAGTAGTATTCCCAAAACTGAAACAAACGCAGCCACTGTTTAACTTTTTTGGGAATACTAATAATAATATTCCCAAAAACGAAACAAACGAAGCATTAGTTTCATCAGAACTATTTTTACCTGGACCTTGTCTTGATGATGACCAAATTCTGGCTCGTTCACTAAAATTTTAACCCCACGTACAAAACTAACCACACCAGCTACTAAAGATTCAAACGCACTCTTTAAAACTTACCATCTATAAACACAAATATATGTATCTATAATACAATTGATATATTAATCCAATTAATGATAGGCCGACAACACATTCATGAAACATCATTGTCGCCAACATGAAAATTTGAATTTGATCTGAATCAGAAAACCAAAAGGTGTCCTGAACCGATGGAGTGATACTCTACTAGACCGATGGAGTGATACTCTACATACTCTGGTAGTTATCGAACAAAATCTTTCCTTCTTCTTTTACCACTCTAACTTGTTTAACTTGCCAACATTTAGTGTAGCCCAATTATGGGTGTTCAAAAAAATGCAAAAACCGAATTGAATCGGTAATCGAAAAACCGATTCGGTTACGGTTTAAAGAATTCTAAAAGCCGAATTTTAGGTTTGATTTTCGGTTTTAGTTAAAATACAAACCGGTTAACCATAACTTGTATACTTTATATATATATAATTAAAATAAAGTATTAATCTTAATGGATATTATATGTTAAAATTAAATTAAAATTAAATTATTTGTATTAATTTATAATATATTGTTAGTTGTGGTCAATGAATATGTATGAATGTTTAATTTTTATTTGGATATGTATTGTTGATATTTACAATTTAATTCAAGAAAAATTTAAAAAAAAAAAAAGAGTTTAATCCAATTTAAGGAGAAAACCAGTTTTTTCAAAACGGTTAACGGAAACATCGGTTTTTCCCTAAACCGGTTCGATTTCAGTTTAGAAATTTTCTTGAACCAAAAAATCGGTTCGGTTCAAAAAGAGGTTAACAAGTTCAGTTAACCGTTTTCGAACGCCCGTGACTGCCCAACATGAAAAATTTGGACAGGAATGTTTATAAGGAAGTCCTGATGAATTTATAGTCAATAACAAATCACAAGTCAAATATCAAGGATGCATGCTAATAACTTTCATTATGGATTAATTTTATGTACTGAAACTTTCAGATAAAAGTCGTCGTTTCTCATCGTCTCAATGACACAAATGTCTCCTTCCTCCAAATTGTTAAAAACTATTCCAACCTCCTTTTATCACACTCCCACGACTCGACCAATCTGATACTCACCGGCACTCTTTTGTGTCTTTTTCTTTTACCGTTCCAACATGCCAAACTCCACCGTTAGGGACTGTTAGTGTAGCAACATTAGTCAGCTCATCCCCGAACTTTCATCTTTATCACAAACTTTGGTGGGATTTCCTGCAATTATGCAAACTAAGTTACAAGAAATATTTTTTAAAAAATGGATAATCATCAGTTAAACAAATGCTTTTACACATGTTAGTCCTAAATTTTTATCTCGAATTGATCAATGTTAAGAAAACAAAGAACCTATATCTTCCAACCAGCAAAACTATTCTGGAATTGGAAGAAACAGATTTCAAGACTGACAAAATTGCAAACCACTTCCAAATTATGGTGGATAACATTTAAGATTTCCAGGGCAAAGTGGAACAACATAATCACATGTGAATATCAAGGCCAAAATGAAATGTGTACAGAAAATGAAATAACAAGAACTTCATGACACAATGATACTGATAGATGAATTTGAAGCAAACTAGGAACTTCCTATTTCAACCATAAGATAATTAATGAACTTTGGTTCAATGAAATCAAGCTCCATTAATTTTAGAGGAATCAAATAAACACATAAAGGGAAAACGAAAATGTAAATCTGAAATTTGAAAAGTAAAATCACCAAAACAATGCCAACAGAAACAGAAGTATTGAAGCTACTATAATCTTAAGAATCTACCACAAAGCAAAACATAGTCAATAAGAAATCTCACATGAAGGCCAAAATGGAAAACAATTTTCAAGGGGATTCAAACAATCCTCAATAACTCCTTTTTCTCCTTTTGCTCTAAATAAGATTTCCTGCTGCCCCCTCCAATGCCATGTGTCCCTTTCTCCTCGTTCGATTGTTCTTGCTCCCAGTTTTGTGGTAACTGTAATTCATCCACCTCAAAACTCCTTTTACATGTCAAGCATTGAACCAGTGACCCACAGCATAGATAAATTATAACCATCAATAACCATTGAACTGGTGACTTATTGGACGTCCAATTTTTTATTCACAGTTTTTGACAGGCTTAAGGTTTATTTGAGAGCCTATTTTGGTTCATCGGAGTCCTATTATTATAACAAATTTAGATATATGAGTTGAATTTTGTTGTAATTGGGGTTGTTAATTTAACTAACGCTCATTTGTATTTGATCTATTAAAGCAGCATTAGATCCAAACTCATTGATTTTATAATTATGACTATTTTGATATTTATTGTAACTGATTCCAGCCTACAATTCATAGTTGTTACAATTATGATTGTTGGGATTTGCTTGGATTGAGATTGCAGAAAGCGAGGATCAGCAAAGTGTTAGGGAGTTCGCAGTACTGCTTGATACATGCCAAGCTTAACTTAATATGGAGAAATTCTCTTACTTTTAGTCATTGGAAACCTTAATTTCTTATAAATGTACATCTTACAGTTCTCCTTCCTGGATTTTAAAGATATGGCAGAGAAATTTTCTTTTAAAGATTTTAAAGAGGTATTCATTTGGATTATAAAATGTGATATTTTTATTTAGATTATTAAAAAGTCATAATGTTTTGTTTGATTAACAATTATTTGAAATACAAATTTCATATGCTCTTTGTATTAACTTCTGGTAGAATTTCATTGGGAACATGATGCAAATTTCATTGATTTTGTGCTGCACTATTGATCAATGTACGTTGTCAACACAGAATACTGTTGAGATATTATGGTTCGCTTTCCTATTTGTTCTCATGTGAAATTATATGTCCTTAGGAAAACTCTTTAATAAATAATACAATTTCCAAATAGGAATAGAATTATAAGAGTCCAATTAGAAATTGAAATATGAATCTTATTAGGAATAGAATATCTCATATACTATCTATAAATATAGGGGTGAGAACCAATTCAAAGTTATGAGAAAATAAGAGAATGTGAAAACACATGGTATTTGATGTAAGGGTTATTAAACACCATGGGGAGAGTGTCTTAGAAACTGGGATTATTTCCACTCTAGGTACTAGGTTGAGCGTGGTTAGAAACTAGGATATTTCCGCTCTATTTTATGTATTGGGTTTATGGTGTTGTATACTCTTGTATATCGTATTCATGAAACTATAGTGGATTTCTCTCATCCGTGGATGTAGGCAGATTATGTTGAACCACGTAAATATCGTGTTTCTTTATGTGGAATAATTTTATTCCTATGTTTTTTATCTCGAAAGCATATTTTCCTCTGTGCGATCTCCTAATAAATGGTATCAGAGCTCCAAGTTGTGACCTGGGAGATGAGTTCTTTCGAGATAGTGGATGCACATAAGAGACGGACAACAACAAGTTTACGTTGTAGGTGAGTGGTTCTCAAATCTTGGCGGCAAAATTCGGCATGGTTACTATGCAACCTGGATGCTAGCAAAATTTGGCATGGTTAACCTGGATGTCGCGGTGATGGAGCGTTATCTTCATCATGTTCATCGTTGTGATGAAAAACTCGTCAAGGTGGAGATTGTTGAGAGATTGTGAGCCTGTGGCTTGCTTTCCTATTTGTTTTCACGTGAAATTGTATGTCTTTGAGAAAACTCTTTAGTAAATATTACAATTCCAAATAGGAATAGAATTGTGAGAGTCCAATTGGGAATTGAAATATGAATCCTATTAGGAATAGAATATCTCATATATTACCTATAAATATTGGGATGAGAACCAATTCAAGGTTATGAGAGAATGTGAGAACACAAGGTATTTGATGTAAGGTTTATTAAACACCATGGGAAGAGTGTCTTGGAAACTAGGATTGTTTCCACTCTATGTATTGGGTTAAGCATGGTTAGAAACTACGATGTTCCGCTTTGTTTTATGTATTGAGTTTATGGTGTTGTGTACTCTTGTATATCATGTTTATGAAACTATAGTGGATTTCTCTCATACGTGGATGTAAGCGGATTATGTCGAACCACGTAAATATTGTGTTTCTTTGTGTAGTCTGATTTTATTCCTATATTATTTATCTCGAAAGCATGTTTTCCGCTGCGCGACCTCCCAACAAACACTGCCTCTGTCAACGAGTCAACGTAATGAAAGTATGCGTAAATGGTTTCAATTTGTTGTGTATCAGATGGGAGCTGTTGAAGTAAGTTTTGAGGACATGCCTAACACATCGGCTACTCAAAAGGATTAACTGGAGAATCAGTTGATAAGATTTTAAAGATAACAATTGGTATGATAAAAATGTAGACGATTCTGGGGAAAAAGTCGCTTGCTCAATTTGCCTTCAGGCTCGGCTATTAAATTCAAGTTGATTATTAGGAAAGTTAAATCATAAGCGTAAGAGGTTCAGAAATGGAGATTTAATTGTAACAAGCCAGATGTACTGTAGAATGCCCAGTGACATTGATAAAAGCTTGAAAATACATATCTATATCTATATAAGTATAACTTAACCACTTAAAATTTTATTTTATGGGATCTATTATCTACATATTTAATTTTTATTTTATTTTATGGATATGTAATTGTAACAACCCAGATGTACCGAAGAATGCGTAGACGTACTGCCTCGTTTTGGGCAGTCATTTCCAGAAAATTTTGAACTGGAAATTTTTTTTGCTGGAAATGCAATTTGATGTGAGGCAGAGTTTGAAAGACCAGGGTTCAATTTGGCGCTGCAAATACAATTGTGTGTATTATAAGCAATCCAGTTGCAAGTGATGGAAAAACCAGTCAGCGCATCACGTTTTAAATTTTTAAGACAGAATTTCTACATCAACTGTTTCTAATTTGTACCCATTTGCTTAATAAAGATTTAGTACAATGCTATTGACACTCTAAAAGGTTGGTGACAGCCTGACAGGAACAATGGAGGTCCTACAACTCCAGTCATCCAACTGTCCATCCACCTGAATCACTTTCATTGCAAAGGCGGCTAGGCCCCCCTGTTTGTTGGCATGGCAACAATGTTAAATATCATAATCCTACTAAGATAACCCCAAATAATTAAAGATCCGAGGTCAGCGCAAAATATGAGAATTTGTAGACTCAGAAATAAGGTGAAAAGCTAAGGTTACAGAAAAACCAAAGTATTCATTCATTACAATTGAAGGTGAATATACAATATCCTTTGCTGATCTATAAGCATGAGATTGATCAAAACTTGCTTGAGTATAGGAACTGTGTACAAATACGTGAACTTTTTACAGAATTCAACTCAAATCAATGTGTATATCCGGGGGAATAAACAAGAGCATTTATAGGAGGAATGTTGGGCTTGTTTCTAAACAAAACCTGCTGCTTCTTTTTGATCGGAAAGAGAAGAGGACATCTTTTCAAGCAATGAATTAAAATAGCTTCTGTCAACATCAGTAACGAAATCCTCATCAATATCCTGAATGGCTTTTGGCAGCTCAACGCCATGCTCCTGGCGCCATTGTGAAACAATTTCATGCACCAAGCGAGTAGGAATGAGTACTGTATGGGGGACGACTATATGGATTTGAGGGCATGTTCGGTTGCCTTCATTTAGCCACTTCTGGATCCAAGGGCAATCAAAAGTCTGCAAATCCAATACAGATTTAGAACTAAAATGAATAATACTGTGATTTATCAAATCATTTATATTATGGACATGAAAAATTCACAAGAACCCCATAAGAAAGCAGAGACATGAACTGAAACTTTTCTAGAGATGTTTACAGAATTACAGTACACTCCAGTTCAAGATCACAGCATCATATATGTTAAGGCCGTAAAAAAATTTATCTATGGAACAAATAGAGTGGCTGCACTTCTAGAAACTTAGCTTCAGAAAAAAAATTCTTTATAAAATCCTAAAGAATCCAACAACTATCTGCGTTAGTAGTAGGGTTTTGAATGTCTTTTAAGTTTTAAGCCACCTCTTGAGAAATCAAACATTAAATAAGAACTTTTCTCTAAACAAAAATTTCACCATTGAAATAAAACCAAATAATCATCTAACAATACAGGGCTCAAACTTTCTGGTTAGATGATGTGATCAACGCCTTGTAACTCCCACCTAACATTCAAATTCCTTCATCAACTTTTGGCTATCTACCAACAAACTAGTGCTTAAGTTATATAGAAAAGGAAATCCAGAAAGAATTGTCAGAAGTCAGACCAAAGCAACTTTTCGAATTTCACAAAGTAAAAATTGCACAACATTACAGTGCCCCAGAGCTTAAAAGTTGAGACACCTAACACAGAAAAAAGTTTCAAATTCAGTACAACAATTCTGCAAAATCCAAACCCCATATAACAAAATTCGAAAGAAGAATCATATTCCAAAAGTATTGAACACTTAACAACCCCACCACCACTAACCCACACAAAGTTCAACAAAAATAAAAAATAAACATACCCTGATATTAACAACCAAAATTAAGTTGGAGCAATAACTAACCTGGCCATTAGCCAAAACAACAGGGTCAGCCACAAAATCTCCAGAAATAGGACCTGAACACTTCTGGAACATCCAAGCAGTCAGCACTAATAGAATGAGATTTCTTCAAGTGAAACTCTTTCAAACAAGACAAGACCCTCAAGGCCTCATCAGTTACTTGCATGCCATAATCATCTTCATCAAGAATGGTCTTTAAAAGTCTCTGTAACTCCTTTTTCAACTCAAAAACCTTCCTCCTTCTATGATCAGTCTCGTGAGCTTCTGGGTTGGCCATAAGAGACCAGTCTTCAAAATGAGACTGATAAAAAAGATTGAAACTTTGAACCACAAATGAACCAAGAAAAGCCGCAGGAAGCTTTAGATGCAAAAGGGTGAACATGGCTATGTAATGAGTGTCGAAACGAGGCAACATCACCGTACTACACCATAACTTTGCTTGGCTTGTCCGCCATTCAGAGCTGAAAGAGTGCAGAGAGAATCGTTTTTGCTACTTTGGGTGGGATTAAAATTATATTTGATATTTCTGCTTCTATATCATTTACAACTTCTCTCTCACAGCAAAATTCTAACAAGAAGTTTTCATTTTTCCTGTCAGTTTATCATTCAGCAAAGGATAGGTAGGGGCTAGGGTTTTACAAAATTGAAATTGGGTTTGAAAAAATTTTAGGGGCGAACGACTTGTAAATACCCAAAGTTTACTGTAATGACAAGTTGGTACCTAAAAGGTTTTGAAACGATAAATAGGTACCTTCCGTCATATTCTGTTAGTGATTTTTGTTTATTAATAGTGAAAAGACTAAAATGCCCTTCAAAGTTTCAATTTTTGTTTTTTTATAAATTTAAAAATTTCTAAAAAACCCCCTAGGTTTGCTAATTTAATTAAACACCCCCATATATAAAAAGTTTGTTAAATGACAAAAACACGCCCACCACCCCAATGCCACATTCCGGCCACCATCGCCGAATCGCCGAAAAGAAAAGCACATTCGACACGATCCCCATCGGATGCGTGTCGTAAAGTGCCGATGTGGCCTTTTCAGCTAGATCCGCCACGGATACATGGCCGGAAAAAGATCTCCGCCGTCAGCAGTGAGCTGCGGCCGTCGGCCTGCCGCAGATGGAGTTTTGCGGCGTCGGCGGCCAGATCTAGCCGTAGATCCGGCCTTTTCCGGGCCCGGTGAGATCGTACGGAGTCTGGCCGGAAAGGAGGCGGATCGGCGTCGACACGTCATCCAGTGCGTGTGCAACGCAATCCTTTCCGCTGATTCCAACGGTGGTGGCGGAATCGCACTTGCCGGTGGGGGGTGTTTTTGTTATTTTATAAAACTTTTATATATTGGGGTATTTAGTGAAATTTGTAAACTTAGGGGGTTTTTTGAACTTTTTAAATTTATAAAAAACTAAAATTCAAACTTTGAAGGGTATTTTAGTCTTTTCACTATTAATAAACAAGAATAAATAAGTAAATCACTAACGAACATGACGGAAAGTACCTATTTGTTATTTCAAAACCTTTTGGGTACCAACTTGTCGTTACGATAAATCTTGGGTATGTATAAGTCGTTCTCCCAAATTTTAGGGTTCAAATGATTCTGAGGAAGGAGAGATTTCGAATTTTAGGGTTTTAAAATTTTAGGTTATGCTGATATGTGAAATTTTGGGCTTGAAAATTTTGAAATTCGAAATTTGATGTTTAATTTTTTTTTTTTCTTAATTATGGGCGCTTGAGTGTCGTGGGCTCGTAGCAGACAGACGGCGTGATAGATGCGCGGCATTTATGGTAAAAGAGAAGAAGGGATAAAGCTGACATTGTCTATAATACTTTTATTTAATAAAGTATCTTTCGTATCAATAAAAATATCTTAGGTGCTGTTGATTTATTATTTTGGATAAGATTTTGGTGATAGGATTAGATAATTGAATATAAGAGTATTATGAGGTAAAATTTAAAAATTTATAAAAAAACTCCCTAAGTTTACTAATTTAATAAATACCCCAACATGTAAAATGATAAAAATACCCCCACCACCTGCGTGCGATTCCGGCTACCACCTGCGAATGTGGTGAAAAATCTGTTACGCACCGCATTGGCCTGGATGCGTCGCTAACGCGTCGTTATGGCCTTTTCCTTTCCGGCCGGATCTACCACCATCGACCTAAAGGCCTGGAAAAGGCCGATCTAAGGCCTTTCGTGGCTGTATGGTGAAAAAGGCCAAAGCGGCCATCTTTGGGTGTCGGCTGACAGGCCAAAGATAAGGCCGTCGTTTTCAATCAACGATAGACAAGATTGGGCCATCGTTAATCTCAACGACGGCCATTTCTTTGGCCGTCGTTCATGGCGAGATCGGTGAACTTCCGACCATTTATGGTCGTCAGGTAGGCCGTTGTATAGTTAGGACTACCTGCCAGAGCGGTGGTTCTTAGGAATCTGGCAATATGGAGGTCACGGGGGTGATACTGTGTACCAAAGATAAGGTCCGCCTGTGCTTTCAATCAACGATAGACAAGATCGGGGCCATCGTTAATCTCAACGACGCCATTTCTTTGGCCGCCGCTCATGGCCGATCGGCGAACTTCCACCATTTATGGTCGCGTAGGTTGTATAGATTCCGCTACCACCGACGGTTGCCTTAACGCAAGTATGGGTCACAGGGGTGTTTTTGATAATTTTTAAACTTTTTTTCAGGTGTATTTGATGAAATTAATAACCTTATGGGGTCTAAAAGTAATTAAAAAAATAGGATAATATTTCTGGAATAATGTACTAAACATTATTTGGAGAATAGGATTGTGAATAGGGATAAAAATAATAAGCCAAACATAACCTTATTTATTTTTTATATTTTTATTCAAACTCATTTTTTAATTTATATTTAAAAGAGAAAAAGTCAGATACAATCTTGTTTTTATTGAAAGATTCTTTATAATAAAGAGTTTGGATCATATAAAGAATAATTTGAAAATGCTTTTATTTGATTAAACCTCAATGGTGCATTTGGTTCAGGGAATATTAGATTTAATAGGTATGTTATATTAATATATTTGGTTATGAGGAATAAATTAGTGGGTATGTTATTTAAATTACTAAATTACTCTCTTTTTAAATATTAATATAATATTATTTTTATTATTAATTTTTGAATAATTTCTTTTAACCCCCAAAATTTCAGATTTAGCTAAAACACCCCGCTTATATAAAAATTTAATTTATAACAAAATCACCCCCACCACCCCAAGCCACTGCCTGCCATCGCCATCCACCGCCGGGAAATCGCCAAGAGTTGTTGGGAGTCGTTGTGAGTAGCCCACCATCACCGGGAGGCTCCGATATGGTTGTTTTTGGCCATATTGATGGCAGAAAACACCACATCGAAGTAGATCAGGCTGAAAATAGTCAGATCTATTATGACAATTTCTGACTAGATCGATAGATCCTGTTAACAGCAAGGTCTATTTTGGCTGGAATAGATTTGGCCATTAACGGTCATATCTTACCCTGATATGGTCAATAAAGGCCATAGATATGGCCGTTAATGGCCAGATATACTCCGATAGGAATGTTTTCGGCCATTAATATGGCTAGAAACAACCATATCGGAGCCTCCCGATGACAGTGGGCTATTCACGGCGACTCCAGGCAACTTTCGGAAACTTCCAAAGACGGATGACGGTGGTTTGGTTGGCAGCAGATGGGTGAGGTGGTGGCTTGGGTGGGTTGCAACTTATTTTGAATTTAAGGGTAATTTTGTGTAAAAGGTTAATTAATTGGGATGAAATAGTAAAGGTCAGATTCATGTAAATTAATTTTAAAACAAGAGTATTATTGTCCTAAAATTTTATTAATAAATGATAGAATTGTAATAAAAATAAGATTATCTTAGTAATCTTACAATACCTAAGAAACTTGAAGTTATTAAATTACCTCCAATATTACTAACAGTAAATATTATTAGTATTGAAAGATTATCGAAATCTTATATTACTTAACAACCAGACATGATAATCAAGTAATATAAGATGACATAACTCTAGTAATCTCATATAACCTCCAATCAAAGGTCTACTAAGGGGTTAAGATCAAAACCCCTTTTGTTGAATAATCCTATTTTTTTTTTTAATAAAATAATAGGGGTAAAGATGGCTTCAAGGTATCCTATCGGATCATCTATATAAAAACCAAGCCATTCGACAGTGATGAAGTTGTCTTGAAACTTACAAAATTACAAAAGAATGTAATATATTTTTATCTTTAAAGTACAAAACACCGGATTTGCGAGGGATGTAATCATGTGAACAAAAAATTTGAAGTTTCCTATCTGATGATCATTGTTGGAATTCTCATTAAAATTCACATAGCGGTTATTGAATAATTTTCATTACCATGGGGAGGCCAACAGGGGAAGGCTAATTATGCTACATTTTATAGCTCTTAATAGAGAAGGATACATTTTGGGGGATGTTTGTCTAAGTTTATAAGTTGGTCAAACTAACTTATAAGCTCTAAAATTAAGCTGACCTGTTTGTTTATAATCTGGCAAAATAACTAATCTGTTTCAGTTGTTGTTACAATTTTCTTACTTTTCTGCCTTTCTTTCAAGGGTAAACCAAATATAGTTATGAAAAATTTCCTGTTACAATTATCTTATAAAATTTACCAGGACATGTTACATTTATAACAACAACTGAAACAGATTAGTTATTTGGTTCACAACTAAATTTGAACCTATGTTCTGTTACTTGTTTTATAATCTTTCAAAATTTTACTGTATGAGATTTTCTCCTGATCCAAGCTTTTATCTTGACAAAAACAGGTTTCTGAAAAGTAGTTAAACACAATAGAGGTCATATTAATACCTTGTAGACATATTATTGCATACAATATTACCATTTAAATCCCTCACTTGGAAGATATTGAGAAAGAAGTAAGCAACGATATCAAAATAGCAGCACCATTTATGTTGGGAGATTCTCTTTTTTTGTGTGCATGATTTACTGAGAGTAACATATCATCCTAAAAAAGGCTGTAATGAAGGCAATTGATTGTTGCTTTCACCATCAGAATGTAAACAGTAGAACTTGCTCTTTCTTTTCAACATGTCAAATGAGATTGTCCATCTGATGTAATCGGTTTTCCTTTTTTTTTTTTTTTTGACCGAGAGTATTTGGGTCAGCTTACGCGTACCTTAACTAATCCCTCGAGACCCTAGAACTATCGGTCGGGTAAGAGCTCTAGTAGCTATCCCTATCAGCATTCGAAGAGGGACTCGAACTCAAAATCTCTTGAAAAATACATCCAATAGTCTCTATCAAATTGTTCGATCACCCAAAGGTAGTTAAGATATAATCGTTATTAACACAAAATTTTAAGTAATTCTGTTGGAAGTTGTATCAAATTAGCCAGATATTTATTTTCAAGATCCCTTTGATTTATCTGCCTTTAAAGATCAAAATAACAACTTTAATATATAATCTAAGCTCACATAATTTGTAATTATATTCTCACTAGAAAAATGTTGTGTATCTTGTACAAAAGTTAATTTTGATCTCAGTTACAAACAAGTACATTTTGATGTCTTGGTTCTTGCTGCAAAGAGGATGACAATGAGCAGCAAGCAGTAACTACTGACATAGGCTTAAGTTTGTCTTGATTCTTCACGACGCTGCCTCGTATCAGTGACACCATGTACTCGAAGAAGAAGGAATCACACGGCAACGTAATGGGGCCATCACTTGGCAATCCAAACGCCTCCTCTGACATTTTCATGAGTTCCCGAAAAATGTCATTGTTAAGAAATGGAAGAGGAATCACAAAGCGCCTGCAATCCGTTGTGTACACAACAAATTGACCCTTGTTAGCCACATATGAAGTGTTGGAACCATTTAAATTGGCAAAACTGCTTGCCCTTTGGAACAAGATTCTTTTTCTTCCCTCTACGGCCGCCTTTCGCCACTTCATTGCCATTTTTATGAGTGTCTTGGTACTTAGCATGCTGTCTTAATGGAAAATTCTGGAAGTAGAAAGATTTCAAGCAAAGAATGTTATAACACACTATCAATTGTGTTGCTTTCCTGAGTGAAAATAATTGCAGATGGCCTAATTATATACTCAAACTTCTGAATGAAAATAATCTCTAGTTGCTTTCCTTATGTAAGTCACATTAGATGCAGAACCATGTGCTGATGTTTAGGAGCTCGGGACCTTGAAGCTATGACATGTTTGGTTCTGCCAGAAAATCAACAAAACAAGATTGAACATAGCTGAAAACTATCAACTCATTTTCAAGTGGTATAACAGATACTGGGACCAATCAATTCATCAATCTTATTTTCACCAAATTTTCAAGAACATAGGCGAAAATACCGACTCCTAACGTATATATCTAATCTTTCATTAAAAACTAGTACTAGAGAAGACGTCAAAAAACAGAACATGTGCATCTAAATGCCCCTGGAATTAAATGTAAGAGGCTAGCGGATGCCTCATTCTTTCACCTGGACTTAAAACTTCTGTGGCTGACAATCACTTGGGACCCTCAGTATTCCAAATTCTAATTTGTTAGGGGACATGGCAATGCAAATAGAACATTGTGTGACTCAAAGAGAACTAGAGTCTAAAGATACGTCACTCCAAGTTGTGACTTGCAAAATGTGAACTCTTCCAACTCCATTAAAGCTGCTTCGTTTGAACCACATATTTATGCATATCTTGTTTGGTAGTTCACTCAGAACATGCTGGGGCCAACATGCTATAAGTGTATGTCTTGCACATGCCTAGATCTGCCAAATCATTTTCCCTTACCAAATTCCAAAAATATTTCTTGATAGATATATTCATGAGAGAGTTTTAGATCTAGATAGAATGTCCATTCTTGCCAAGTAGATCAAAGGTTCTCAAGGACCCAAACAATAAAGATTCAACAATATTGGGGCCGGTGGCGCCTTAATCTACTTGGCAGAAATTTAGTTGATTGTGTAGGTTTTTCAGGGTTCAAAAGCTAAGAGAAAGAAGGATTTTCGTGCATGAGAGAGAGCTAAACAAGAAGAGTAAAAACTGATGCAAAAACAGGCTGTATTTTCATTCATAAACTGAGAGATATATGGACCTAATACATCACTGTTACAACAACTTCTTAGTACAAATAATCTTTAAATATACTACAATTTGAACTATCCTTAACAAACACAAATTTCACTGAGATTTTGTGGCCTTAATCACCGGCTGTCTTCACCTAAACATCACACAAATACACTTCCAAAATGGACAGGAATTGCACTTGACAGACAGCCCCTTTTAGTTCAAAAACTGGCACCAAACTTTCAAACCAAACATGCAAAATTATTTCCAGCAAAATATCATTTACTTCAACACTCCTCCTTGATATTTTTTGCTGGAAACTCCAAGTTTGAATCTTAATTCTTCAAACTTGGATCTGCCTAATGATTTAGTAATTATGTTAGCCACTTGCTCTTCTCCCTTACAATGTATCAGCTTTACCTCCCCATTTTGCTCTGCCTCTCTCTCTGCATGATATTTGATTCTGATATGCTTTGTGCGACCATGGAGTACTGGATTCTTGGACATAGCAATTGCCGATTGGTTGTCACAAAGCAGCACATTTCCTTGAGTCTGTTCTAGCCTTAAGTCTTTCAAAATTTTTCTCAGCCAAACCAACTGGTTTACTGCAGCAGCAGCAGCAACAACATATTCAACTTCAGCAGTTGATTGTGCTACCACCTCTTGCTTTTTTGAATTCCAGCTTATGGCACCTGCATTCACAAAAAAAACATATCCAGAGGTGTTTTTCATGTCATCCAAGGAGCCACCCCAATCACTATCAGTGAAGCCATGTAAACTGAAATTTTCAGCTTCCTTAAACCATATTCCCAGGTCTAGACATCCTCTAATGTACCTGAGGACTCTTTTTGCTGCTTGCAAATGCAGCTCACTTGGTTCATTCATGAACCTAGAGAGTAAGCTTGCTGCATACATAATCTCTAGCCTTGTTGCAGTCAAGTATAACAAGCACCCAACTATACTTATGTACTTAGTTTCTTCAACCTTAGCAGCCCCATCATTTTTGCACAGCTTCAAATTTTGCATCAGAGGTGTGTTGACAGGTTTGCAGTTTTCCACTGCAAATTTTTTGAGTAGTTCATTAGCACACCTTTCTTGGGAGATAAATATGCCATAAGGGGACTACCATACTTCCATTCCTAGAAAGAAACTCATCTCCCCTAAATCGGTCATCTCAAATTCGTTATGTAGCTCCTTCTTGAAATCCAGCAGCCTAGTGGAATCAATCCCTGTCACCAGGAGATCATCAACATACAAGGATACAAATATCTTTTCACCATCAACCTCTCTAACATATAGGGTGTGCTCATTTGGACTTCTTTCAAACCCCAAACTTATCAATAACTCATTGATTCTGCTGTACCAGGCCCTAGGGGCCTGTTTTAATCTATAAAGAGCCTTCCTAAGGAGATACACCTTATCCTCTTGCCCTTCAACCGTATACCCTTCAGGTTGCTCCACAAAGATCTCTTCATTAAACCACCCATTTAAGAAAGCAGATTTTACATCCATTTGGAAGACTTTCCACTTGAAATGGGCTACGATTGCAAGGAGGATTATGATGGTGTCATGCCTTGCAACTGGTGCGAAAGTGTTAGTGAAGTCCACCCTAAACTGTTGTGCATGTGTCTGTTAACTGAACCATCAGGATTCAATTTCTTCTTATAAATCCATTTCACCTGAATGATCTTTCTTTCGGCAGCTCTGGTCACCAATTCCCAGGTTGCATTCTTCTTAATGATGTCAAGTTCTTCTTCCATTGTTGTCCTCCACTCTTTAACTTTGACTGCTTCAGCATAACAAGTTGGTTCCATCAAGGTCAAGTTGCATCTGTCATAAATTTCAGCCAAAGGTCTAGTTCCTCTTACTAGAGGACCAGCTTCAGAATCAGAACTGAAATCTGAAGCATCCTGATTAGTTGTTAAGTCTCCTCCTTGTTCTTGCATATTACTCCCTTCAATTTCATTTCTATCCCAGTTCCACGGCCCTTCTTCATCTACTTTTACATCTCGGTTAACCAGGAATTTTTTGGTCTTAGGATTGTAAATCCTATATGCTTTGGACAAGCTGTTATATCCAACAAAATTTCCGTTTCTGCCTTCTCATCCAGCTTACTCCTTTTGTTGGCTGGAATATGAGCATAACAAATGCTTCCAAATACTTTGAGGTGGTTGATGCTTGGCTTTACTCCATACCAAGCTTCAAATGGTGTTATGTTATCCAAGGCTATAGTTGGCGGCCTGTTGAGAAGGTAGACTGCTGTATTTACAGCTTCAGCCTAGAAAAAATTTTGGCAGTTTTTTTTCAAACAAGATACATCTTGCCATTTCCATTACAGTTCTGTTTTTTCTTTCACTCACACCATTTTGCTGTGGTGTATAAGGAGTGCTCATCTGGTGCTTTATTCCGGACCTTGCACAAATTTCTTGAAACTGGTTTGAGGTATACTCTAAACCATTGTCACTCCGGATGGTTTTCAAACTCAAACCAGTTTCATTCTCCACCATTTGCTTAAACCCCTTAAATATTGCAGTCACCTCACCTTTTTATTTCAGGAAGTAAACCTAGCACAGCCTGGTGAAGTCATCTATAAACAGCAGAAAATACATGCTGCCATTAAGAGAAGGCACCTGCATTGGACCACACATATCTATGTGTATAAGCTGAAGCTTTTCAGCAGCTCTCCAGGATTGATTTGCTTTGGAAATGGTTGCCTACTGATTTTCCCCAGTTGGCAAACTTGACACACCCCTTCCTTCTCCTCAATTTCGGGCATGTTTTGAACAAGCTCTCTCCTCCCCATTTCCTTAAGACCTGAATAATGAAAATGCCCAAGTCTTTTGTGCCAAACTTCAGTTTCAACACATTTTGTAGACAAAGCATGTAAAGCTGAGTTTTTCCATTCTATTGGAAAACTTTTCCCTAGCATTCTCACATTCATCAACTCATTTCCTAAGTTATCTACTACAATGCAAGACATGTTTTGAAAGTGCAAGGAGTAGTTCTTTTCTAGCATTTGGCCCACACTCAGCAAGCTTTGTTAATTTCAGGTACATAAAGGACATTTGAAATATATTTAGTGCCTAATGGAGTTGGGATAGCAACCTTACCTCTTCCTTTGACTTCCATAAATTCTCCATTGCCAATCTTGACTTTGGAGTGAAAAAGCCTATCAATGCTCACAAAACTTGACAGATTTGGAGCCATGTGGTTTGTACAGCCACTGTCAATCAGCCATACATCATCACACATGTTGTGGTTTGTGCATGAAGCCATAAAGAGTTGTTCTGCTTCTGGATTTGGTTGCTGGACCTCCACCACTGTAGCCTACTGCTCCTACTGATTTCCTTTGCTTTTACACACTTTTTCAATGTGTCCATCCTGCTTGCATGACCTGCATTGTATGCCAGGTCTAAACCAACACTTATATTCTAGATGGTTCTTCTTTTTGCAGTGCACACATGGAGGAAATGATCTTGGTCCACCACGTTTCCCTCATGGATTATTGCTCTTCTCTTTTCCTTTCTTTTCACCACCGTATTTCTTGTCTTCCCTTCCTTGTACTCTTCCTTTCTGTCCTACAAACATGGCTGCCTCAGTTGAGTCTTCTTGCCTCATCTGCCTCCTTTGTTCCTAGGCTTGAAGTGAATGAACCAGCTCAGCCAAGCTAATTTGGGATAGATTTTTAGAGTCTTCTAAGGACAAAATTTTTGCTTCAAACCTCTCAGGTAAGCTGACCAGGACCTTCTCCACTACCCTCTGGTTGGTTATTTCTTCCCCTAGCAGTTTGATTTTGTTCACCACAGCCATAAGTCTGTCCACATATTCCTTGGCAGATTCTATCTCTTGCATCTTGAGCACTTCAAATTCTCTTCTCAAGTTTAGAACTTGCATATTTCTTGTCTGGTTACTCCCTCCAAACTCCTTCTTAAGAGTGTCCCAAGCTTGCTTAGGAGTCTCACACGCCATGATCCTGGAGAAGACCTAATCAGTCACGGCTGAATGTATACAAGACAATGCTCTTGGGGCTTTAGCTGCTTCTTCTTCATGAACTCTCATTTGGTTTAGCGTCGGGTTTGGTCCAAGTTGGGGAACTTGCTTCTCCTCCTCCACATACTGCCACAAACCATGGCCCCTCGGGTATGTTTTCATCTTGACAGCCCAAACATGGTACTGATCACCATTGAAAACTGGAGCAGAACTGGATGCCATGGAGAAGCTTTTCTTGCATTAGTATTCTGGTCCTGAAGGATCAAAGAAGCTCTGATAACAATTGTAGGTTTTTCAGGGTTCAAAAGCTAAGAGAAAGAAGGACTTTCGTGCATGAGAGAGAGCTAAACAAGAAGAGTAAAAACTGATGCAAATACAGGCTGTATTTTCATTCATAAACTGAGAGATATATGGACCTAATTCATCACTGTTCCAACAACTTCTTAGTATAAATAATCTTTAAATATACTACAATTTGAACTACCTTTAACAAACACAAATTTCACTGAGATTTTATGGCCTTAATCACCAGCTGTCTTCACTTAAACATCACACAAATACACTTCCAAAATAGACAGGAATTGCACTTGACAGACAGCCCCTTTTAGTTCAAAAACTCGCTCCAAACTTTCAAACCAAACATGCAAAATGATTTCCAGCAAAATATCATTTACTTCAACACATTGCCTACCAGTTCCAAGCTTGTCCACAATGCTAACACCAGCTTTTCGCAATCACCACATGCTTATGCACCCAAGAATGCTTACACAAAGCACCCCACCTGTAAGGAAGAATTCTATAGCCTTGTAATATAAAGCCAATGCACTTGCATTGCCTTTTACACAACTCAACCATTGCATCTTGAAGTTTCAAGTACTAAACCTTACTAAACCTTCTCATCAATTCTCTCTTATTCATACACTCTAAACAAAATGATCAGCGCCAAGAAACTCATCAAGCTCGCAAAAAAGCGGCAAAAGACAGCTACCCTCAAGAGAAAAAGGATTTCGTTACCTGGATTCAATAAAACTAGTGCACCATCAGTGGCGAATAAGGGCCATTTTGTTGCTTACACGGTTGATCAAAAGAGGTTTGTGTTTCCCATAACATATCTTAGGAGTCACATATTTCAAGAGCTCTTGAGAATGTCTGAGGAAGAGTTTGGTGTTAGTGTATGCCGTAGGAACCAATCGTGTCATCGGTTCCGAGGCATTATGTTTTGTATATATATGTGAATGTATATAGTTTGTATATACATTTTATCTTATCAATAGAAGAAAGTGTTCTTATTTCACATGTGGTCTATTGCTTCATTTATATATATGTATTACATGTGAAATGTCTGGATGATACAAATCTTTAGAAGATCAAAATCATCAAAGTATTCCCTACATAGGTAATATTAATTGGGCAATAATATTACATTGTAGGCATGCTGAATGCCTCCGTAGAATATCATGTGATGGTATTGGTGTGGGCGATTATAAAAGTTATATCACTAAGGCATTAGGATGGATACGCAGTTAGTGAACTGTTTATCGAATATGGCCATTTATGATGAATCACATGGACATTTAAAATGTAGTCAATGATTTATCATAAGATCGTGCTAGGGTATTATTAATCCTTAGACCTGAGATATCACGGTTGGATTCTGAATAAACACATATGGTTCATATGGTGTATAAACATGAGGCTAATCATGCCATGTGTTAATAAGCCGATTTGGCCATGTGTTGTTTATGTGTGAGGACAAGTCATAGTCAAGATGGGATCCGTTGACTTGGTATAAATTGATATCAAGTTCCTAGACAAATGTCAAGATACATTGGAAAAGAGAAATCTCCGGCCGGGGTATATAAAATGTTACATGAAAGGTTTTTTCATGGTGACACGTTCCATATGTATTGAATTAAAATTAAGATAAGGATTTTGACATACCATGAATCCATTCTTAATTGGGATTAGACAACGGAAGGATTTGATTATACAACGTGTATGATTGTAAAAGGTTTGTTGGAGCATATCTTCATTGTGACTTAGGGTTTATGGAGCATTGCTAGATGCCTACCATAATCAGTGGGAGTTTTGTTCATAAAGAGTTATGACAAAACATGTCGAAATAGTCTGTGATATTGGGCCCACGGCTAGGCCACAGTGAACCTAAGAGGTCACACATAAAATACTAAGGAGAATGGAGAAATAGCCAAAGAGAGTTGATTATACAAGGTTGGCTAGCACCTACCAAAGGTAAAAAAGTTATTTATATTAATCATTTTCTTTATATTAAATTGGATTTTACAAGGGGTTGTAATTGTGAACAATTTAAGGGTTAAATTGTTATGTAAACAATTTAAGAGTTAAATTGTTAATTGTGATTAAATGTTAATCCAATGTTATAATTTAAAGAAGTTTAACAACTTTATAACAATTATGGAATTGTTTAAGGAAGTCCAAAAAAATTATTGAATTGTTTACAAGGATTCCTATATAAAGAAAATGATATATCAATTTTTGTGTAGAGATAAAAAAAAAAAAATCTCTAAGAACCCTAAATCTCTCTCTTAGCCAAATTTCTTCTTCCCTTGGTGTGGATACTCTTTTGCTTAATTTCTCTTGAAATTAAGAGTCTCCAAGGTTGCTAAGGACTTAAGGTAACATGTTCTACCTTACTCATTTCAATTTGATTGAAATTTTTTTTAAACTATGACCATACTTGTTATAGCATGATATGCTTGATTCTCCATGCATCCATCTTTCAAATGGTATCAGAGCCAAGGATTTGATCCTTATTTGTCTAAAATTGGCCAAAAAGTTCATGTTCATATGTTGAATAATGTTGTGTAATTTTCCAAATTTTGATTTGTGAAGTTACATGTTAACTCGCTTTGTAAGAATTGTAGATCCATGCATATGTATGCTTAATATGCCATAAAAAATTTGTTTTTAATCATTTTAGTGGACTAGCAAAATTCGGCCATGACTTAGTGTTTGAAATTTTTAATTTCAATTATGCTCTCATGTTTTTTGTTTGAAGAACATGATGGTTATGGCACAAGCATCAAGATTTAATTGAAATTTTGATATTTGATTGAAGTTGGCCAAATGAGTTTTGGGTTAAAATGTTGCTTGTTCAATATTGATGGCTTGAAGAATAAGATTCTTGATGGTTAGGACATTGTATGGATGCTAATATGTCAATTTTGATGAAAATTGATATTGTTCGCATGATTTTGATTATGTGACATTTTGGCCATGACAAGTTTGTAAATTCAAACTGATTAATGAGCATACTTGTTTAGACAATTCAAATGAATGTTTTAATAGTGATTAAAATGTTCATGGATACATGGAGATGTTTTTTGTTCATATGAGAAATAGTTGCATATTTTTTAGTAAGGTGCAAAAAGGGTTGTTTGATCTTGATTGGCATAATTTGTTATGTTATATTATGTTTGTTAAATATGTGATTTAATGGACATTAAAGGGTATTAAGATAATTTTCTTTAAAGAGTTAAGGGTAAAATTGTCTTTGCGCCAAAAACATGGAAAAGTAGTGTGAACACAATTTAATTGTTAATTATGTGTTTGATAAGATTAATTAGATTAATGTATATTAATATGCCATGTGTCTTATAAGATAAGCATAATGTTCTTCACCAATTGTTAATGGCCAAATGTTGGTTGAATAATTGCTTATGTATGTAAATGTTACATTATACCCTAAAGTTTAATAAATTGTTTTTAATTTATGCTTATTGATGGGCAATGTTGAATATAATTGATATATGAGATATATGTGAGTTATATCAACATAATGCATTTTTGTAATGTTTGATAACATGTGATGCTATATTGAAGCATGCAATATGCTTGTATGTTTTATGCATATTAATTATGTCATTGTATATAGTTAAGTTTTAATATTTATATGAAGTGTTGAAACTTAATTTTATGGCATGACATTTAGTTTTAGGTTTGTAGTTGGGAGTTTATGTTTTATATTTAGTTGATACATATTAAAACCTAAACTTTAAATCTTCCCTAACTAAAATATTAAGTCTATGCCTTCCATTATGAGTCAATTAATTCTTTGCCATAAAATTAGAGATCCTAAGATTTCTATTATGTGAGGGATGCTAATTTATGACTTAGAATTGATTGTCTTAGTTCTTGGATAGAAATTCACATTGTACCCAAGATTTCTATTATGTGAGGGTATAATAGGAATTCTATTTTAAGAAAGCATAATGGGTCAGATTTAACCAAAGGTAGGGTACCAAGATTTCTATTATGTGAGGTATCTGAAACTAGAGGCAAGAAAATGAACCATAGCTTATATGGTGATATAAAAGGAAATAGTTTCCTACTTATTGAATTTAATGGACCAAGATTTCTATTATGTGAGGTTTATGAAATTTGATAAGAATTTGATTCTCCACTAGAAATTTTAATCCAGCAAAATTTCCGAATCTTTATCCAGGGAAGTATAGGATTTGAATAAAATAGCGGGAGCTAATTAGATTAGCTTAATAAAAGATATATATAACAAAACACTCATAATTTGTTTTTAATTTTCTTGCAGCATCTCTCATAAGATATAAAACAGTGAAAGATGAATAATCTACTGTTGAAAATCCTAGATGATAAGAACAAGTTAGTTGGCCGTAGTAATTTCAATGATTGGCTGAGGAAACTGACAATAATATTGAATTCAGAAAACGCAGCCTATGTTTTAGAAACACCCCTGCCTGAACCTCCTCCTTCTGATGCTCCTTCTGATGAGCATAATGAATATAAAAAATGGAAGGAAGATGAACTCAAAGCTCGCTCTTATATGTTGGCATCAATGAGTGATGAGCTTCAGAGAAAGTGTGAAAAGATGAAAAGTGCTAATGAAATTTACCTCGCGTTACAAGAGTTGTATCGTGAGAATTCGAGGATAAGGCAATATGAATTAAGTTCAACTTTATTCGGAATGAAGTTGAAAGAAGGCGTGTCACCAGAAGAACATGTCATGAAAATGATTAACATTCTCGGGCAATTACATGCCATGAGAATTGAAATGCCGGATACCCTCAAGGTGGATTTGGTTCTCCAATCTCTACCTCCAAGGTTCACACCTTTCATCAATAATTATCATCTCAATAGGATTGAGAGAAAACTTCCTGATTTTTTGAATGAGATTCAACAGTTTTATGATCAAGAAAGAAAAGGCAAAAGGCAAAAGGCAGGAGGTTGTAAGTATGGCTTCTTCCAGTAAGACAAAGAAGAAAAAGCCAATGAAATCCCAAAAGAAATTGGCAACAAAACCCAAGGGAAAGGGATTTAAGAACAAGGCTACTCCTCAAGCCAATAAATCTAATGAAAAGGGCCAATGCTTTTGGTGTAAAGAAAGTGGGTACTGGAAGAGGAATTGTCCTCTTTATCTAGAAAGTCTTAAGAATGCTAAAGCTCTTCGCATTGCGAAGACTGGATCAGGTATGTCCTAATGCTATGTTATTGAATTTGAATTAAATGTTAATTCAAATAATTCAACCTGGATATTAGATTCAGCTACTACTTCCCACAGTTGTGTTTGTTTGCAGGATCTGCAGAATAGTTCTGCTCTAGCAAAAGATCAAGTCATGTTAAGAATGGCGAATGGAACAAATGTTGCTACTGAAGCCATGGGAACATGCAGTTTGAGGCTTCCATCAGGACACTTTTTGTATTTGTACAATGTCCTGTATTTTGCTAAAGCCACTAGAAATATAATTTCTGTTTCTGTATTATGTAAATATGGTTACAGTATACAGTTCAATAGAAATGAATGTTTAATTTATTTTAGAAATAAACTTGTTGGCAAAGCTATCAATACAAATGGTTTGTATGTGATGGAATTAAATGGGCATAGCATAATGAATTCCATAACTAATAAATGAACTCGGAATGAAATTAATCCTAAATTACTTTGGCATCATAGATTAGGTCATATAGGAGACAGAAGAATAAACCAGTTAGGAGAAAGTGGACTTTTAAGTTCATTGGGTTCAGAACCTTATCCAACCTGTGAATCTTGTCTTCAAGGAAAAATGACCAAGTCACCCTTTAAGAGTAAAGGGGAAAGAGCCAAAGAATTGCTGGAATTAATACATACAGATGTATGTGGACCATTTAATGAAATGGCCAGAGGAGGTTTTCACTACTTCATTGCCTTTACTGATGATTATTCAAGGTATGGGTATTTGTATTTAATAAAATACAAATCAGAATCTTTTGAAAAATTCAAATAATTCAAGAATGAAGTAGAGAAACAAACTGGAAAGAGTATTAAAATTCTACAATCAGATCGTGAAGGTGAATACTTACGTATGGAATTTCGAGATTTTCTAAAAGAAAATGGGATTATATCACAATTAACTCCTCCATTTACACCACAACACAATGGTGTATCTGAAAGGAGAAATCGTACTATATTGGATATGGTGCGATCAATGATGACTTTTATGGACTTACTGATTTACTTGTGGGGGTATGCCTTAAAAACACTAGTGCATATTTTAAATAGAGCACCATCTAAATCAGTCCAGAAAACACCATATGAAGTGTGGTATGGCAAACCACCTAGTCTTAACTATTTAAAGTGCAGGGGTTGTCCGATTATGTCAAGATTGTTAAAACAGACAAGTTGGACGTAAGATCTAAAAAAGGTCGATTTATAGGATATCCTAAAGAAAGTTTAGGATATTATTTTTACTTCCCTACTGATCAAAGAATTTCAATTAGTAGAAATGCACATTTCCTTGAGAAAGAATTCTTAGAAGAATGAGGTGCAGGAAGAAAAATTGAACTCAAAGAATATTCTGAAGAGTCTCAAAGCGATCATACTCAGATAGGTGAACCAGAGCAAGAACCTTCAACGCATGACACAATGGTTCCAGCCCGTAAATCTTCTAGAATATCTCGACCTCCAGAGAGATATTATGGCTTTATACATGAAAAAACTTTTGAATCTTTTTCAGTGGGAGAAGTTGATCATGGAGATGATCCTAAAACTTATGAAGAGGCGATATTAGATATCAATTCTGGAAGATAGCTAGAAGCGATGAATTCTGAAATAGAATCCATGTACGCTAATCAAGTTTGGACACTTGTTGATCCTCCAGAAGGAATAGTTCCTATTGGTTATAAATGGGTCTTCAAGAGAAAGGTTGGCGCAGATGGAAATGTAGAGACCTATAAGGCTAGACTTGTAGCGAAAGGTTATACTCAGAAACAAGGGTTGGATTATGAGGAAACTTTCTCACCAGTTGCAATGCTTAAATCCATCAGAATCATGCTAGTCATAGCAGCACACTATGATTATGAAATTTGGCAAATGGATGTCAAGACCGCGTTCCTCAATGGATTTATTGAGGAAAACATATATATGCAACAACCTGAAGGTTTTGTATCCAATGCTGAGAGACATAAAGTGTGCAAATTGCATATATCAATTTATGGATTGAAACAAGCTTCCAGAAGCTGGAATATCCGATTTGATGAAACAATCAAAACTTTTGGTTTCATAAAGAATCCGGATGAACCGTGTGTATACAAGTGGGTAAAAGATCATGTCATGATTTTCCTCATATTATATGTAGATGACATATTGTTAATGGGAAATGATATTGGCATGATGACTGAAGTTAAGATTTGGTTGTCAAAAGCTTTCTCAATGAAAGATTTGGGAGAAGCAATTTACATCTTAGGAATTCGCATCTATAGAAATAGAGCGAAAGGATTGATCGGGTTATCTCAGAGCATGTATATAGAGAAAATGTTGAAAAAGTTCAACATGCAAGACTCCAAAAGAGGTTGTTTGCCTTGTGGTCATGGACTACATCTTTCTAAGGATATGAGTCCTAAGACTGATCAGGAGCAACAGCGGATGCGTAATATACCCTATGCTTCAGCGGTAGGTAGTCTTATGTACACAATGCTATGTACAAGGCCTGATATAGCCTATGCTGTAAGTATTGCGAGTAGATATCAATCAAATCCAGGAGAGAAACATTGATCAGCAGTTAAAACAATCTTTAAGTACTTGAGAAGAACTAAAGATTTAATATTAAGTTATGGAGGTTCAGAATTGAAAATCCAGGGATACTCAGATTCTGATTTTCAATCAGATGTGGATGATAGAAAGTCTATATCTGGATTCATCTTTACATGTAATGGAGGAGTAGTTAGTTGGAAAAGTTCCAAACAGTCGACCCTCTTGACTCCCTCTGAGCTGAATATATTCTTTGCAAGTAGCAAAAGAAGGTGTGTGGATACGTAAATTTGTAGCTCAACTTGACGTGGTTCCGAACATGAGTTATCCGATAACCTTGTTTTGTGACAATAATGATGCTATTGCACAAGCAAAAGAACCAAGAGCACACCAAAAATCAAAACATATTCAGCATAAATATCATATTTTGAGAGAGCTTGTTGAAGCTGGAGAAATTTTGGTGCAGAAAACACCTTTAGCGGATAACGTAGCTGATCCACTTACTAAAGCGATGACACAGAAGCAATTAGATCATCATCTTGAGAATATGGGTATTAGATACCACAACCATTGGCTCTAGTGCAAGTGGGTGTTTTGTTAGTGTATGCCCTAGGAACCAATCGTGTCATCGGTTCCGAGGCATTATGTTTTGTATATATATGTGAATGTATATAGTTTGTATATACATTTTATCTTATCAATAGAAGAAAGTGTTCTTATTTCACATGCGGTTTATTGCTTCATTTATATATATGTATTACATGTGAAATGTCCGGATGATACAAATCTTTAGAAGATCAAAATCATCAAAGTATTCCCTACATAGGTAATACTAATTGGACAATAATATTACATAGTAGGCATACTGAATGCCTCCATAGAATATCATGTGATGGTATTGGTGTGGGCGATTATAAAAGTTATATCACTAGGGCATTAGCACGGATACGCAGTTAGTGAACTGTTTATCGAATATGGCCATTTATGATGAATCACATGGACATTTAAAATGTAGTCAATGATTTATCATAAGATCGTACTAGGGTATTATTAATCCTTAGACCTGAGATATCACGGTTGGATTCTGCATAAACGCATATGGTTCATATGGTGTATAAACATGAGGCTAATCATGCCATGTGTTAATAAGCCGATTTGGCCATGTGTTGTTTATGTGTGAGGACAAGTTATAGTCAAGATGGGATCCGTTGACTTGGTATAAATTGATATCAAGTTCCTAGACAAATGTCAAGATACATTGGAAAATGAAAATCTCCGGCCAAGGTATATAAAATGTTACATGAAAGGTTGTTTCATGGTGACACGTTCCATATGTATTGAATTAAAATTAAGATAAGGATTTTGACATACCATGAATCCATTCTTAATTGGGATTAGACAACGGAAGGATTTGATTATACAACGTGTATGATTGTAAAATGTTCGTTGGAGTATATCTTCATTGTAACTTAGGGGTTATGGAGCATTGCTGGATGCCTACCATAATCAGTGGGAGTTTTGTTCATAAAGAGTTATGACCAAACATATCGAAATAGTCTGTGATATTGGGCCCACGGCTAGACCACAGTGAACCTAAGAGGTCACACATAAAATACTAAGGAGAATGGAGAAATAGCCAAAGAGAGTTGATTATCCAAGGTTGGCTAGCACCTACCAAAGGTAATAAAGTTATTTATATTAATCATTTTCTTTATATTAAATTGGATTTTACAAGGGGTTGTAATTGTAAACAATTTAAGGGTTAAATTGTTATGTAAACAATTTAAGAGTTAAATTGTTAATTGTGATTAAATGTTAATCCAATGTTATAATTTAAAGAAGTTTAACAACTTCATAACAATTATGGAATTGTTTAAGGAAGTCCAAAACAATTATTGAATTGTTTACAAGGATTCCTATATAAAGAAAATGATATATCAATTTTTGTGTAGAGATCAAAAAAAAAAAAAAATCTCTAAGAACCCTAAATCTCTCTCTTGGCCAAATTTCTTCTTCCCTTGGTGTGGATACTCTTTTGCTTAATTTCTCTTGAAATTAAGAGTCTCCAAGGTTGCTAAGGACTTAAGGTAACATGTTCTACCTTACTTATTTCAATTTGATTGAAATTTTTTTTAAAACTATGACTATACTTGTTATAGCATGATATGTTTGATTCTCCATGTATCCATCTTTCATTTGGTTTACCCGGCAATGGGCCAATCACATTGTCATGTGATGCAAGCTTTATGGTGTATGCAATCTCATTGATCAAAAGTTGTGTTGATAGGCAAATGGAGGAAGCTTTAGTCATGTCTATTGCTAGTAGTAGATGCTCATCAATGTCTCATTCCCTCCCCCACGGACAAATTGGTCACCAATTACTCGTTTGTAGTTGTTGAATTGATCACACAAAATTTTTGTAAATAATACATGTGATATAGAATTAATATATAGTTCAATGCATTTTATGAAAAGTTTCTTCAAGTTCCTTCATGTTTTTGTTCTTCATTGACAATGATCCGCATGACTACTAAATCCAACAAATAATAAGAAAAGTTGAAACATTTTAAACCTAAAGTCGGCGGTGGGTCGTGCCGTGCCAAAAAATTCAAAACCTGTCATGTCGTAGGTCATGCCATGCCAAGGTCTGCAAAAATTCATGCCCTGTCATGTCGTGCGGCCCACCAAATTTGAAGGCCCACGACACGGCCTCCTATATATCGTGTCGTGGTGGGCTGGCCCACGTGCTTTATAAATATATTTGATTTTAATATTTATAAATTATAGTAATTTTGATTTATTATTAATAATTACTATAAAAATATTTTATATATTATATTTTGTGACATTTAGTATTTAGTATTTATTACTTATAAGTTATAATTATAAATTACAAATACAAATTTAAAAATTAGGATTAAAAATTAGTATACATCTTTATTTTCATTAATTTCTAAATTCTTAAAATCTTCAAATATATCTTAACTGTAAACATAGACTATAATTTTTTGTTTTCGTGTTAACTAGAGCTGGGCATTTGGGACCGGGCCCAAAAGCCCGGCTCAAAACCGATCCTAGGGCCCAGGTCCTGGGAGGCCAGGTCCTAGGAGGCTGGTCCCAAAGCGGGACCGGGAGGGCCTTAGGGAGGAGGGCCCGGGCCCTCCAGGCCCTCCTCCAAGGCCCGGGCACGGGGACCAGGTCCCGAGCCCTGGGCCCAAAATTTTTTGTATATTTTCAATGTAGTCCCTTACCAAATTACATAAAACCCCCTGTTAATTTTAAATAGATATAAATTATGAGGGTTAAAATGAAATTTTACAAAATTTATTAAAAAAAAATCTTCCAGGTCTAAAAAATTTATAAAATTTATAAATTTTACCCCTAAAAAATACTAAATACCCCCTATAAAATTTTATTTTACCCCCAAAATATAAAAAAAATTGAGGGGGGGAAATGAAATTGTCCGAGGCCCATGGGACTGGTCCTAGGACCGCTCGGGCCCATGGGACCAGCCCCTCAGCCAGGCCTCAAGGCCTCGGTCCGGTCCTAGTTTTTCTCATGGGCCTAGGACCGGTCCTAGGCCCATGAGTGACTAGTCCCATTTAGGACCAGTCCTAAGGGACCAATCCCAAACGGGCCCAGGCCTGGGCCCGCAAGGGACCGGTCCCTTGCCCAGCTCTAGTGTTAACCCACATGCCTTTTTTAAGGCCCACAGCATGGCTCGCATAATTGTGGGTCATGCCGTGCTTTTTTCATGTCGTGCCATAGGCCAGCATGACCCACCACCGACTCTAATAAATCCCAATCCCATTAGGGCAGAGAAGGGGCAAGAGTTAAGAGAGTGGGACATTCTTAAAAGCAAGTTGGTTGGTTGGGGGGTCAATGTATGAAAATGAAATTTAATTTCAAAAGTTTAGTGGGCGGGTGGGGGCATCCAGATGATAGATCTGGCCCTAATCCCATGTACAACCTAAGTTTCTTTTGATAGTCTCCTAAAGGGAGAAGAAAGCTTCATCTTTTATGTTGTTTTTTCCATGATATTACTGCCACTACTTGTTTACCACATTTGTTGTCACATAAACTACTTAAATGATGAACTCATAATATCTTTCTCGAAAAACGAATTCTATATAAGTTTTTATCTTTTTTTTAAATATCTCTATCACCATCAACTTTCTTTAATCTTAAAGCTTTTTAATTTGAAACAATCAAACTTTGAACAGTATGTTTAAATTAATAATTCTGAAATTCATGTATATCACATTATCATAAATCTTTTATTATTATTTATTATAGAAATACGGTCAAATCCGACTGTCTCAAGTCACGATTTATACTAGAAAATTAGGCTTCACGTCAGCAAGAGCCTCTTACATTTCAATCAATTATCCTCTCATTTTATGATAATCTTATATTGTATATGTTTTATTTGTAACGTTGAAAAACTTATCTACTTAAATGTGGTTCTCATTTTTCTAGTCTCAAATTTCATATGGACGACATCTTTTGCTGTTAGAAGATTGACTATAACTTCAGCCTTTGCTCTTTAAATTCTCATACAAAGACAAGGAATTAAAGAGAGGCTGTTTACTAGTACTTCAATTCAAAGGTCTCCCCTTGCGATAAAGACCAAAAAATGCCCACCAAAATGTACCAGCTGACTTAATTAATTAGCTTCAAAATTTTCTCTCACCTCATCTCTATTAGATCCATGATGAAATTTTAATTTGTTAGATAAGCTCCCAAATGATTTCGATATCATTAGAAAAGATCCCAGATTATTATCAAACAAAGTACAGAGATTAATTCCCTAATGATACGTTAAGTCATTTTGAAACTTCTATGAAGTGCACTGATCAGTTGTAGAGTGGGAACGAGAGAAATGTATAACTCATCACTTTAGCAGTAATCTTTGAATTCAACCACATAAAAATAAATTCCAAGTATCTAATTGATTAATTTATGCCCCCAAAGGACAAGACATGTGATAAATAACAAATAAATTAATGTGTACATGCAAGTGCTTCTCTTTTTCTTTTACCCTATTCACGTTAATGTTTTCTTCCTCATTATATCCAAATGAGTAAAAAGACATATTTCCGCCCGAGTTTCAACAAAATCCTATGTCGATACCCTTAATTGTATTTATTTCAGATTCCCACTCCCAAAATAATATCATTAGTGATTGTTGAAAGTTGTCAAAAACGGTAAATAAAGGTATGAGTTTTGTAGAGGAGATTGTTGGGAGTCTAACGGTGGTCTCGGAAGTGATTTTAGACTTCGGCATCGGTCAGAAAAAGCCAAAACCATTAGTTTGGACACTGCTAATGTAAGCCGATTTTTGCTAAAATGGCCAAAGAAACCGTCGGCACACTAGTGTGCTAACATGCACTGCGCTATAGTGAAAAGTTAAAAATCTGTTAAAATAAAGAAAACGACCTTACTTTAAAGGTAAGAATCTAAGATAAATGCAACTAGGGATATCAACTTGAGATTTGGTTAAACCTCGGGTAGGAATATGTCGGTTGCTCTATCCCAATTAGATAACTATGAAAAAGAAAAACATCCTATTCCTATACCATTGGATTCATCAAACCCTTCTATCTAAAACGTTTAACACTAAAAGCCCATGTTCACATATCTCAACTAACAACTACCCATATAATAGAAAATTGAAAAGAAAAGTAGAATCCAAAGCAATTATAACCAAAGCCAATAGATAAAACATAACATTCATTACAAACATTTTCTAATACTTCAACATCATTCTTTGCTATCATAACTCACCATACTATCGGGTTCAGAAAGTAGAAAACTTTATTTAAGTCAATATTTTTTATCAAGAACAACAGGCAAGCAGCAGCTGGGAATTGCTTTGCCCTTTCACGCTAGTTTTATCATTTTGCATGCGCAATACGCTTCTTCAATATTATCTCAAGCTTGTAATTTAAGGTAATTAGCTTATTGGTTTACTCGTACTCAGAATTTGCTTTGTAATTTCTCGTTCATACTTATTTTTGGCAAGTTTGTTAGGGCTACGTCACAGTCAAAGTAAAGCCAGAAGAAATTAAAGGGCAACTTCCTATTTCGTAGACGACTTTGGATGACTGGCGATGGTGTTTAATAAATAGTTTTAGTTAAAGACCAAATAAAGAATTATTTTATTGGCTTCTGTAATATTCTCTTTTTTGCAATATTATTTTCTCAACTCAATGTCACCTACATGACTCAATAATGTTTCCCATTTCCAACACCTAAAAATTTCATCTTATTGCATATTATACTTTGCATGCGAGGCCTATATATAGGAAGATAAATTATGTGTTTCAAAGAGTACGCTAAATAAATTAAAGAGACAGAAGAGAGTTGAAACTTGATAAGGGCGGTTCAAGTTCAGCTCTCAGCTTAAAAAATGGGTGAAGGTGATGAAGTGAAGTCCAAGTCGAAGGGAACACCGAGGCCAAAGTCCAATCCTGGAACACCTAGGCCAGTCTACACGACGCCGTCGCCGCCGATATCAGCTCCTCCATCGCAGCTTCACTCTCCATCTTTAACACGGTCACCTCTTCTGGCCTCTCCTGATTACATAGGGCCGAGCAAAACCCCAAAAAACTCAACTCCAAGAAATTCAACCCCGAGAATTAGAACGCCACGCTTTATCACCCCTTTGAGCAGCCCTATCAGAGCAGCTCTTAAACTAACAAGGCTTGACCCTCATGACGCTTGGCTTCCCATCACTGAGTCCCGCAATGGAAACGCCTACTACGCTGCGTTTCATACTCTCTGCGCGGGAATTGGAATTCAAGCTCTTGTTCTCCCTGTGGCCTTTCCTATTCTTGGGTGGTATGTAAATATTAATTCAACTATCATCAAACATGTTTATGCTCTTCTTCTTAGCAGTGTTGAAATATGTTTCTGATTTGTAGTTGGTTAATTTTATAGGAGTTGGGGTGTAATAAGCTTGACACTGATCTTCATATGGCAACTTTACACTCTTTACATACTAGTGGCACTCCATGAATCTGTTGAAACTGGGATGCGTTACAGCAGATATCTTCAACTTTCTAGTGTAGCTTTTGGTAAGCATTTCTTGGCTCTGATTATTATAAAAATAAGTTTATTTAAAGAGAAAAAATCAGTTACCCGTCAACAGTTTCGGAAAGTTATAGTTTTTGGACTCTAATAGTTTCAAAAATAAATCAAAGAATGACCAGGACATAGATTCCGTCGGAACTCTGTTAAAATGTTTTTTTCTTTTTTTTTCTCTCCCTCAGTCTTTTCTCTTTTTTCCATCTTTTTTTATATTTCTCCCTTTCTTTTCTCTTTTCCTTTCTCCTTCCCCCACCATGGAACCAGACACCACCAACGAACTTCCCTCATGTGAGTTTAAGGAGTTTAGACGGAATCTGTGTTTAGATCCTTCTTTGATTTATTTTTGAAACTATTGGAAGCAAGCAAGTTGATAAAAAAATGTCATAGTTATTCAAAAACTATGACTTCCCGAAACAATAGAGGTGGTAACTGAATTTTTCTCCTTATTTAAATAGAGAACTTTACAAAATATATATCAACTCATGAATTTTGAATGGCTCAGGAGAGAAGCTAGCGAAGTGGCTAGTCATATTCCCACTGCTGTATCTATCAGCAGGGACATGCATGGCTCTGGTGATGATAGGAGGATCAACATCGAAGATATTCTACGAGACGGTGTGTGGGGGCACGTGCTCCGCAGGCCCGGCGCCGTTAACACCTGTTGAGTGGCACCTGGTTTTTACAGGTGCAGCAGTTATACTTTCTCAGCTCCCCAACTTGAACTCCATTGCCGGTGTTTCGCTGATCGGTGCCGTCACTGCCGTTGGATATTGTACCTCCATTTGGGTGATCTCAGTTACGAAAGGTAGGATGCCTGGCGTCTCGTACGACCCCATTCAACCTCCAAATGACACCGAGAAGATTTTTGATATTTTAAATGCCCTTGGAATCGTTGCTTTTGCATTTAGAGGCCACAATCTTACTCTTGAGATTCAGGTATTCAGTACTATTCAATTTGTTTCCTTGACCTTTAAAAAAAAAAAAAAAAAAGTTGACTTTTGACCATCAAAAAATTTGTTCAATCGTTAGGCACAGAAATTAATGACATGGATCTTTGACTAGGAGTTGAACATGTTGAATATTCAACTATATCAGAAGGCATTTTCACTCTAAAATTTTTGGACTTATAATAAATTGAACTTTGGAATTAAATTTCATTTTCTGCAGGCTACTATGCCTTCTGATGAGAAGCATCCGTCAACTGTGCCCATGTGGAGAGGTGTCAAATTTGCATATCTAGTCATTGCAATATGCATATTCCCTCTCGCCATTGGAGGCTACTGGGCGTATGGTCAATTGGTATTACAAATTTCTCATTCAATTTCATCACAAATTGTACCATTTCCTACCATTCTAAAACCCTTGTTTTTCTACTAATTCACAGATACCAGAAAATGGGGGCATGCTAACGGCCTTGTATGCCTTCCATCGTCTCGACACATCACGATTCATCCTAGGATTAACAAGTTTGTTCGTCATAATCAACGCCGTCAGCTCATTCCAAATCTATGGCATGCCAGTATTTGATGCTTTGGAGTCAGTCTACACAAGAAGGATGAAGGGGCCCTGTCCATGGTTTCTCCGATCGCTCTTCCGTGTCATTTTCGGGTTCTTCATGTTCTTTTTAGCCGTGGCAGTACCGTTGCTGGGAAGCTCAGTCGGTCTAGTCGGGGGAGTCGCATTGCCAGTGACATTAGCCTATCCATGTTTCATGTGGCTTAAAATCAAGAAGCCTAAAAAAGATACTTGTATGTATAAGCTCAATTGGTTACTTGGACTCCTAGGACTTACTTTAAGCGCAGCGGTTGTTGCTGGAGGAGTTTATGTTGTGATTACTAAAGGTTTTAAGGTTAATTTCTTCCACCCTAATTGAAATATTTGTGTAATTCTAGAGGCAAATTTAGGAGTGAGTGAGTTATAGAATTAATTAGGATTTATGGTACTATATTTTTTATTATAAATTATGGCATAATTTTTAGATCATGGCAATTAGGTTTATGGAGTGTAAATGGTCTAAAAATTGTTTCATGATTTTTGTAAAAATTATGGTGTGTTTGATTTGAGTATTTTTGAAGGATGAAGATTATAGTACATTTATGTTTTCAATAATACTAGATGTACAAACAAATCTTACAAAGATTTGTGATGTGGCATAAAATGAATGGATGAGTAAATATAAAAAGTCAAACTCATCATATTCATTCTTCTATTTATTTTGTGTCACATCAATTTGTACACAAATTTTTGTAAGACTTGTTTGTACATATAACATTACTCTTGGGGACGTTTGGTTCAGGAATGTTAGATTACTGGGAATGTTGGATTACTAGAAAGATAGATTACCTTGGAAGATTACTGGGAATCTTTAAAAAAATGTGTTTGGTTAGTTGGTAGGTATGTTATATTAATATGTTTGGTTATGGGGAATAAATTGGTGGGTATGTTATTTAAATTACTAAATTGTCCCCCTTTTAAATATTAATATAAGATTATTTTTATTATTAATTTTTGAATAATTTTTTTAATCCCCAATATTTCAGATTTAGCTAAAACACCCCCACTTATATAAAATTTTAATTTATAATGAAATCACCCCCACCTCCTGCCGCCATCGCAAACCACCGCCGAGAATCTCCGAAAGTACTCGTGAGTACGTCACCATGACGAAGAGGCTCCGATATGGCCGTTTCTGGCCATATTGATGACTGAAAATGGCCATATTAGGCCAGATCTGGCCGTTAACGGCCAGTTCCATCGATCTGGCCCGATATGGCCCTTTTTGGCCATCAATATGGCCGGAAACGGCCATATCGAAGCCTCCCGGAGTCTCCTACCGAATCTCGTTCTTTTTTGGAGACTCCGGTGATTTTCCGGCGGCGACCCATGGTGGTTGGCTCGCCGGCGGTGGTGGCAGTGGTGGTGGTGGCTGGGTGGCAGTAATGGTCTATAAATTATTTTAAATATAAGGGCATTATTGTTCAAAAATTTTAATTAAACAGGGGTAAAATTGAAATAGAATATTAATGTAAATTTGTTTTAAAGTAGGGGTATTATTGTCGAAAATTTTTATTAATAAGGGATAAAATTGTAACAAAAAATGATAACCCTGGTAATCTCAAAATACCTAAGAAAATGGAGGTAATCAGATTACCTTCTATATTACCAATAGTAACCACTATTGGTATTTGAAGATTACCAGTATCTCATATTACTTGACAATCAAACATAGTAATCAAGTAATATAAAATGACATTATCCCAATAATCCCACATAAACCCTAACCAAACGCCCCCTTATGTTTTTCTTTATCTTTTTCTTTCCCTCTCAATCGTGGGCCTATCTTGGGCCCAAAAATTGGCTAATCTGAAGTGCTCATTAAAGAGCATTTCATTAGATTTTAGGATTAAAAAAAAAAATTAATTTTTTTTTTTTTTTATGATTGGGGCTTTTGGGCCAGTTTTCGTTTCGACTAATCCCCGAGGTCCATTGAGCATCCTACAGTCACAAATGTAGTAAGTGGTCATTGGTTGGGACTCAAGCACAAGACTTCTAGATAAACCAAGGTCTTATCATTTGGTCCAAACATAGTGAAAAGATGAATAGGTGATAAGATTCTTTTATTTTTAAATTAATTGAACAAAGATTAAGTGACCGAAAAAGTAAGGAAATTTTAATTAAAAAATAATTATTGCCATTATAAGAAAGGAAACATTACATCAGATATCACTTATTGGAGATATGCTAAATTAATTTTTTAGTGTAAGATCCTTGCAAATGTTCTACAACTCAATAATTGAAAAACAGTCTACTTTATTGATGTCGAAATAATTAAGAGATGACTGAATGTAAGAAATAAAAATATGATAAACCACTATCGAATTATATTAAGAATCGAATAATGAATAATATGAAATATCCTATAAGGTTTTCAATAATTCATTAAAATAAAAACTACCAAAACTGCCTTCTTGAGGCTGAAACAGCCTTCTCCCTTAAAACCCTAATCCCAAAAAAAAAAAAACAAGGGAAAACAAAATTAAACACTCATTAAAACAGTACCCAAACATCTAAAACTTGCAAAACAAACCTAAAAATCATGAAAAGGTCTAAAACCCCCTCAAAACGACCTCAAAAAAAGGCTAAAACTGACGACTCTCATTTTTTTTTTTTTGAGTTTTGCTCGTTTGGCCGTTTTAGAGTGCCCTGTCAAAATTCATGGTATTCAGACAACGTCAACACTATTCAACCCATGGGGCTTTGCATCATTTATTATTGTAACTTTTTTCTTAGAGAAAGTGACTAAATAGTTGTTTAATTACTTGGGGAATTCATATTTTAGATATAAATCATAAATAATATTACATTTTTATTTTTATTTTTATTTTCGGTATGGTAATTGGTGACCACCCTCTGCCCTTATTACAACTTGAACCCAAGACCCCTTGGTCTTTTAATTCCTCAATCCATCTTTCACTCCATCAAGGTTCAATATAGTCAATTTTTAGAACGAATATTCTAAAAATTTAAAAAAAAATAATAATATGGAAAAACAGAAAAATTAGGTGCACAGCATTATTTATAACATAATAATTAATTTATATGATGAAACCACTTAGTCGAATCGAATGGACTGAATTTCTCTTAAAGACATACCCCAAAATCCTTATTCGTGGTAAGTCCATTATAAGAAGACTTAATCATCCAAGTCATAATTTAATTGCCATTTTCTCTTTGACCTTAAAATTTAGACAGCTGGTAGAGGAAGATTCACAAGCAGTGTTTTTATTCAATAATATTTTGATTTTTTGTTGAAGCAATACATGTCATGTCACTACATATGTGTATACGTGTTGTTGTTTTAGCTTAGCCACGGGATTCACACTATTTTTTAATGCAAATCAAAGTTTACAAAATGTTAAATCAACGCCCCAAAAAAATTGTTAGTCAATTACTTGTTTGCACTTTAAAAAAGAATGAGTATAAATATTTAATATCATTCATTTTTCTAATCCAACTATAATTAAGAAAAAAACTAAGTGATAATTAAAATTAATGTCAAGATTAACACCTTTCAACATCATTGAAAGATAAATAATTAAAGGAGCTCAAAAAAAATTTTAAGCTATTGTTACTGCTAAAATCCCACATGGGAGAGGAGACCGAGGACTTTGATTAGTTATATAACACAATAACACCTCATCATCCATATATGTCTTTTCAGAGCATCTCTGGAATCCTGTCTATCATGTGCAATAGTGCTTGAAGTTACAGAAGAATTCTTTTATACCAGTTCTTCTCTCTTGCAGATCTCGTTAATTAGTTCATAATGACCAAAAATCAGCAACTGTTATTTAACACTAAATGATAAAATTCAGATAAATTTTTCTTAAATTAAAAATTGTAAAAGAAAAGATATTTTTTTTATATTAATTGATGGCACCTAACTTAGTTTAACATCTGATCGAGTTATATATATATAAACAAGCGCAAGCTTATAATGAAGTGATAAAATGATAGATGAAGGATACATTGCCGTGAATTGTGATATCCATACCGAGTTTACAGCTCTAGCTAACTCTAAATGGCAGGCACACTTGTCCAAGACCTCCATACTCCATAGAAGTTGACTCCTCATAAAAAATGGGCTGCATTTGTTTCACAATTTTCCCCCTATCCTATTCAAAATACACATTAGTTTCCTTATTGTGTAAATATTATTTTATTATAGTTAATTATTTTTAAACCCCCTAAATTTGTTAATTTAACGAAATACTCTCAAAAAAAATTTTAGAAATTAACAAAAACATCCCCACCAACCCACATTTGCCAGATTCCAGCCATCATCGTCGGAAGGTAGCTGAAATCTGGTATAATGGTGCACTACCTGTTGGTCAAAGGACAAAAGTGCAAAAGAGCCAAAGTAGTAGGGGGAAAATGTAATTCTGCAAACGATGTCGTTTTATGTTTTATAATAAAAACAGTTGTAAAACGCAGCACTTTAGTGTTCTCTTACATTTTACTTGTATAAAAGAGTAAAGTTTACTCTTCACTGTATACAGAAAAATAAGTTTGTCAGTAAAGAAAATTCAAACATTTTTCTCTCAATTCGTACTTGTTCACAAACCCTAAGCTAACCCTAAGCTAAATTCACATGGTATCAGAGCGCTGACTAACGTCAAATGGCCTCAGATCCTGCTCACTCTCAGTCGCTTAACAGCACAGGGAAGATGATGTCTGAAGTTCAAAATCGAACTACTGCAGTTCTTACCTCGAACTTGCAAATAATCAATCCAAAGCTAACAAGGAACAACTATCGGTTTTGGAGCTCTCAGGTTCTCTTTGCCGTTGGCTCACACGAGCTGGAAGATCATCTGTTAGGTAGAGTGCCTTGTCCTTCTCCGATTAACGATTCTGAGGTAGAACTTAGCAATAATATTGTTGGAGAAAGCTTAAATCCAGCTTATGTTTTGTGGAAAAAGCCTGATAAATGCTTAGTGAGTTGGTTGCTAGCTTCAATTAGTGAAAACATTTTTTGTGTTGTGTCTAAATGTAGGTTTTCAAATGAAATTTGGTTAGCCTTAGAAAATGAGTTTATTACAGACTCAAAAGCTAGAGCCTTACATTTGAAAAATTTGCTTCAAACAACTCATAAAGGAGGATTGAGTATTAGTGATTATGTGAAGAAAATGAAAGAGGAAAGAGAAAGCTTAGCAAGTGGATTGATTATCTCGATTGGAGATTTATTACGGTATGTTTTAGATGGTCTAGGGCCTGAATATGATCCAGCCGTAATGACACTCACTTCTAGACTAGAATCAAAGGTTGATACTGTAACTCTTCAAGAGGCACAGTTTCTGTTGCAAAAATATGAAATCCGTCTTGAAAATTTTAATTCCACAGACTTGTACAATACTTCAGCAAATATAGCCTCTATGTTGATCATGGATGTTATAATGTGTCTGGTATAAGTTCACCAGTGAATGGTACTGTCAAAACTACAGATAACCTGAGTGGCACAATACCCTCTCTAGTGTCTCTTGGGAACCCACACACCTCACAAAACTATGTTACCTTACCCTCCTATGTTAACACACCTACTCAATCTCATGTCACACCTGTTCAGCCCTCATTCTCTGCCTACAACACTACCACACAACCCTATTCTCCTGGTCCAGGTACTAATCCCTCTTTACCCTACAACACTATGCCATTCAATCCTAGATCTTCCAACTTCAATACTTACGGAAGAGGTAGAGGTAGAGGCAATGGCAGGGGAAGAATTATCTGTCAAGTGTGCCATAAAGCTGGACATTCAGCTATCCAATGTTATCATCGATATAACTCAACATACAATGACACTTTTCAAACTGGCAATGGAAATTTTTCCAGCCACTCATTTACAGATCCAGTACTATATTCCCCTATTGGTACCTCACAACAACATCCTGATAATTCATTTCAACCACAACACCTACCTTATAACCCACAGTAGTCACAGTACATTCAATTCCAACAACCACATTATACTCCACAGTAGTCACAGTACACTGGCAATCCTAAGAATAATGTCAGTGCTTCAGCAACTTTTGGAGTTCCTAGTCACCAGATAGGAGCCAATAGTCAAGCAAATCTGGTTCATACTGATAGTACCTCATTGGGGTAGCCTGGAAGTAATGCTTTTCCAGCTCAGAACTGCACAGCACTGTACAATAATTCACAAGCCTCTGTCATCACTCCAATTGATCCAGCATGGTATATGGACTCTGGGGCAACAGATCATGTCACTTCCAACCTATCTCAGCTGAGCATTAGTAAGAACTATGAAGGTGAGGATAAGCTTCAGGTTGGCAATGGTGAGTACCTTCTCATTTCCCATACTGGTCACTCCTTTATTCCTAGTAGTCTTCATTCTAAGTGTCTTTATCTTAAAAATATATTGTGTGTTCCTAAAATCACAAAAAATCTACTGAGTATTTCTAAGTTTACAAGGGATAATAATGTTGTTGTTGAGTTTGATGCTAACTCTTGTGTTGTTAAGGACAAGTCAACCAAGGCCATGTTACTACAAGGGGGTCTTAAAGAAGGACTTTATCAACTGGAAATTCCAACAAACACCACTAACCTGTTCAAACCATGTGTCTCTCCTTATCAGTCTGATCTGCCTACTACTTATACACCACCAAACCTGGCTGCTACTGCACATTTTATTAGTCCTTCAACTAAAGACTCTTCTCAATACTTCCATAAACCTGTGACCAATAACCAACATCCAGAGTTAGTTGGAAAAGTCAATAAACATTCTAATATAGTTTCAAATGTTAACTATAATAGAAGTTCTGTTTCTGAAGAACAATGTAATGACTTTTGTTCTAGAAATAAGTCAAAATGTATTTCTGTTGAACCTACTGTTTGTCCTACTGCTACTACTAATGGAATACATAATGATGAATTTTTGTTTAAGTCTACTATTTCAATAGTTGAGAATGATATTGCTACTGCTTCAATTAGTGAAACTAATACTGCAAACTGCTATGTTAATGATGAAATGTCTACTGATTATCCTGTTAGTGAACAATTGTCTGTTGTTAATTGCACTAATCATGTACAATTGTCTGCTGAAAACTCTTACACTGCTGGTTCTTCACCAAATTGCTTGACTGTTGACAAACATTCACATCAACACATGATTTGGCATAAAAGATTGGGTCATCCCAACTCAACTATATTGAATAAAATCTTATCAACCCTTCCCAAATCTGTTTCTCTCACTGCAAACCAAAGTCTGCCTATCCAAATGTCTAACTTTTGTGATGCTTGTCAGCTAGGTAAGTTAAATCAAAATAGTTTTCCCTTGTCTCAATCTCATGCTACAGAACCTTTAGCTTTAGTTCATAGTGATGTGTGGGGTCCTCCCCCAGTCACCTCAGTAGAAGGATTTAGGTATTATGTGCAATTCCTAGATGATTTCAGTCGCTTTACATGGGTGTTTCCCCTTAGAACAAAAGCTGAAGTTAAGTCCATCTTTATCAAATTCCACCACCTTCTGAGAGGCAGTTTGAAACCAAACTAAAGTGTCTCCAATCAGATCAGGGAGGAGAGTACAAAGCTTTACTTCCTTATCTGACTGAAAATGGTATTCAACCTAGGTACTCTTGTGCCTATGTTCATCAACAAAATGGCCGTAGTGAGAGGAAACATAGGCACATTGTTGAAACCAGACTTACCTTATTAGCTCATGCCTCTATGCCTTTAAAATACTGGTGGTTGGCATTTGAAACAGTAGCCTTTCTCATTAACCGACTGCCCACTGCTGTCTTGAATAATAACACCCCATATTTCATGCTATTTCATAAATATCCTATGTATGAAAGTCTTAAAGTTTTTGGCTGTTCTTGTTTCCCTTTTCTTAGGAATTTTCATAGTCACAAGTTTGATTTCCATTCCTCAAAATGTGTATTTGTAGGGTATAGTTTACTTCACAAAGGTTATAAGTGTTTAAGGGCTGATGGAAAAATTTTTATTACTCCTAGTGTCAAATTTAATGAAAATGAATTTCCTTATTCTCAAGAGTCTGCTATATCCTCTGTTCAGTCCAATCCTGACCCTTCAGCCAAATCCACCAATGCTTGTTCCAATAACAACTCACCACTTCCATATATAATCTTCCAACATACCCCCTCTTCAGCAGCTTCTGATCCCTAAGTAGTAACTGGTTCTCAGACTGTTCTTAACAATCCAGCAATTGGTACTAATTCTACAGAGACAGGTCAGAATCTTTCTCATCTCACTCAAAAAATCATAATCTGATATCTTCTTTACCTGTTATTTCCTCCTCAAATAATTTGCCAAATTTTCATATTGAGGTTGATTTAAACTCTGCCACACCAACTTGTGATCCTGCATCTAGTTGTAAGCTTCCGGATTTAAATCCACTTTCCAAAACACACTCTAGCAAGATTCGACAGCTTTACTGCATCGCTCAATCTCAGTCCATCTCACCTTGTTCATCATTCAGTACTCTACCACATTGTCAACTTGAGGTTGATCTTACTACTTCACAGTTCCCTAGTGCTCAACCTCCTATTCCACTGAATTCTCACCCTATGATCACAAGATCCAAAGCTGCTGCTGGTCATGACAATGTACCCTGTGATTTGTTGGATCCTGCTGTTTATCTTACAACCAGTCAGTCACCTATAGAATCAGAACCTGTGACAGTTGCTGAAGCATTAAAATCTGCAGTTTGGAAAGAGGCTATGCAGGCAGAATTTGATGCTTTAATTAGGAACAACACCTGGACTCTTATTGCTCCTACTACAGACATGAATATTGTGGGTAACAAATGGGTTTTCAGAACAAAGTTGAATGCTGATGGTACTCTGCAGAAGTATAAAGCCAGACTAGTGGCTAAGGGGTTTCAACAAACTCCTGGATTGGACTATTTCAAACATTTAGTCCAGTTATAAAACCATCTACCATCCGAATAGTTCTCACTCTTGCAGTAACCAATGCTTGGGATGTTGAACAAATTGATATGAACAATGCATTCCTTAATGGCACATTGAGTGAGTTAGTGTTTATGCAGCAACCAAGTGGTTTTGAATCATCTGCTCATCCTTCTCATGTGTGTAAGCTGAACAAGGCTTTATATGGTCTTAAACAGGCCCCCTAGGGCTGGTTTGATAAACTCAAGGCCGCCCTTCAAGACAAGGGTTTTCAAAACTCAATTTGATTCTAGTCTATTTGTTCTTAAAAAATCATCAGGACTAATCTATGTTCTTGTTTATGTAGATGATATTTTAATAACTGGTTCTGATGCAGCCTACATTGCTCAGTTTTTGAGAGAGTTAAATGAGCAATTTGCTTTGAAAACTCTAGGATCACTCAAGTATTTTTTAGGTCTGGAAGCAGTCAGGACATGTGTTGGCATACATCTCAGGCAGTCCAAATATGCCTCAGATTTGCTTGTTAAAACTCGAATGATGGATGCCCACTCATGCTCTACACCAATGGCTGTTGGTACTAAACTGAGGAGTGATGACAGTGATCTGTTTGACAACCCCACTTTATATCGCAGCACAATTGGAGCTTTGCAGTATCTCACATTGACAAGACCAGATATTAGCTTCTCTGTTAATCATCTTAGTCAGTTTCTACAAGCCCCAACTGAGTTACAATGGCAAGCATGTAAACGTGTTCTGAGATATGTTAAAGGAACACTGCACTATGGACTTCAGTTTAAACTAGCAAGCTCCCTGAATATTGAATGCTATGCTGATGCGGATTGGGGTAGCAATGTTGAAGACAGAAGGTCCACTAGTGGATATTGTGTTTATCTTGGACCTAATCTAATTCAGTGGAGCTCTAGGAAGCAAAAAGTTGTTGCACTATCATCTACTGAAGCTGAATACAGAGCCTTAGCACAAACTGCCACAGAGGTTGCATGGCTTCAAAGTATGTTCACTGAACTCAGTCTTCAAGTGCCCTCAAAACCTGTAATTTGGTACGACAATACAAGTGCCGGAGCCTTAGCTTCAAATCCTGTCTTCCATGCCCGAACAAAGCATATAGAAATAGATGCTCACTACATTAGGGAGCAAGTTCTTGCCAAGAATCGGACAGTTCAATATGTACCCTCAAAACTGCAGATTGCAGATATCCTGACAAAAGCATTGTCTGCTATTCAATTTTCTGAGCTGAGACAGAAGCTGAATGTGGTTGCAGTTCCTAATCTCTAAACTGATAAAACTGCAGTCTGTAGTTGTCACAGAAAATTTGTGGTGAGTGGTGCAGCAGGTGTGACAGATTGGAGTATTGCCATCAGTTGCAACAGATTTGCAGCAAAGAGTGCATAAGCTGTGTGTGGTTGTCTTGAACCTCAGATGATTAAGCTGAAACTGCAAATGAAATACTGTCTAAAGATGATTGTCATGGTTGATTACTGACTTGTTAAGCTTGATTTGCTGCAGTTGAAATAAAAATGCAGAACTGGAAAAATGCAGAACTGGAAAATGAGTTTTGTTTTGTGAAGTTTGGTTGATAAGGTAGTGTGATTGTAAAGTTGATTTGTTGCAGTTGAAGTTGCAGTTGAAATAAAAATGCAGAACTGGAAAAATGCAGAGTTTTGTTTTGTGAAGTTTGGTTGATAAGGTAGTGTGGATGTAAAGTTGATTTGTTGCAGTTGAAGTTGCAGTTGAAATAAAAATGCAGAACTGGAAAAATGCAGAGTTTTGTTTTGTGAAGTTTGGTTGATAAGGTAGTGTGGATGTGAAGTTTGATTTGCTGCAGTTGAAATGAAATTGCAGAACTGGGAAAGCAGAACTGGCAAATGAGTTTTGTTTGTGCAGTTTGGTTAATAAGGTAGTATGGATGTGAAGGTTGATTTGCTGCAGTTGAAATAAAAATGCAGAACTGGAAAAATGCAGAGTTTTGTTTTGTGAAGTTTGGTTGATAAGGTAGTGTGGATGTGAAGTTTGATTTGCTGCAGTTGAAATAAAAATGCAGAACTTGTTTGTGAAGTTTGGTTGATAAGGTAGTATGGATGAAAAGCTTGATTTGCTGCAGTTGAACTGGAAAATAAGTTTGGTTGATAAGGTAGTGTGAACTGGAAAATGTAGAAAAGGAGGTTTAGTTTCAGAGGGGATGTTGGTCAATGAACTAATGAGGTGAAAGGAAATGCTAAGAAAAGCTGGTAAAAGACTGCTGAAGCAACAGAAGCAGAGTGTCCAGTTTAAGAGGGGATGTTGGTCAAAGGACGAAAGTGCAAAAGAGCCAAAGTAGCAGGGGAAAATGCAATTCTGCAAACGATGTCGTTTTATGTTTTATAATAAAAACAGTTGTAAAACGCAGCACTTTAGTCTTCTCTTACATTTTACTTGTATAAAAGAGTAAAGTTTACTCTTCACTGTATACAGAAAAATAAGTTCGTCAGTAAAGAAAATTCAAACATTTTTCTCTCAATTCGTACTTGTTCACAAACCCTAAGCTAACCCTAAGCTAAATTCACACTACCGACTAGATCTGGCCGGTAGTATGTCGAAAAATGTTAGATCTATAGCCAAAGATCTAGCCGTTGACGGCTAGATCTTTGGCCATACCCAGTCGTCAACAACGGCCATATCTTTGGCCATAGTTGACAATCAAAGCGACGAGATCTGGCTGTCAATGGCCAGATCTAGCCTTTTCTGGTAAGATCCAACGTGGATCTGGTCAGAAAATGCCATATCGACGCATGATCGGCCAGATCCAACTGGTCGTGCCTCAGTATAGCAACTGTGACCACCCTCCGATGGTAGTGGCTGGCTGCCAGTATTTAATGAGTGGGTGGGGGTGTTTTTGTTAATTTTTAATGTTTTATAACAAGGGTGTTTAATAAATTAACAAACCTATGGGGCATTTTTGTTAATTTTCAAATCCTACCTGGTACTAGCCACCCAATTTTACTTTTTTTAAAATATTATTTTAAAAAGTATCAGAATAATGAACTAAACGCACCCTAATTACTTAAAAAATGGTTTAAGCGCCATTCATCAACAATATAAAATTTAGTGTGAGTGATCCATTTCATTGTCAACAACATTTGATTTTGCTGATAAATTACACTACATATATTAAGCTAATTAAGTTAAGGAATTAAGCCGATAGTGAAGATTGAAGTCTGTGATTAATTCTCTTGTGAGTAAACGACATTTTCCCACCCAAGGTCTGGCGAATCTGTAAGTTCCCACTCCTACTTTCATAAATTGTAGATTCTCACCCTCAAATTAATAGAAAACTGTTTAATCTAATAATTAAAAGGGTTAAATAGTCATTTCAAATATGAAAATTTCAAAATATCCCAAATTCATCCCACCGAAAAATTTCAAAATAACCATTCACTTCTCAAATTCACCCCACTAGCGATTTCAAGCCATTCTGGCCTGTTTTTGGCGTAGTCGACTCCTCCCGACACCACCATTACAATCCCCTCAACCCCCACATCAAAATCCCTAACCTCCTTGCCTGATTGAAGCCCCTCAATCACCGGTCGCCGCTTTTAGTGTCACTCAATGTTTCATCCAAATTCTGGCAGGTCTCGGAACCGAAAACCACCCCCAAGGCCACTAATAACATCACCGGCTTCCCCCCACCAAAACCCCCAACATTGTCGATCACAATTGTCTATTGATCACCGTCGTCGCCTCTCCTTTAGGTTTTCGCATTTTATCACCCCTTTCCAGCCAAATTCCATCGAGTGGAAAAGTTAGGGGTTTTGGTGAGAATGATAAAGAGATGTTGATGGTGGTGTTGGTGTTGGGGAGGCCCGATGGTGTCGGGAAAGCCCGCTGGTGCCAAAATCAAGCTGGATTTTGGGTTGCCCAGGATCTCCTCTGGGGGTTATTTGAGAGAAATTTGAGATGTAGGGTTATTTTAAGAGAAAAGTAACAGTGGGAATTTGCAATTTATGAAACTAGGGGTGGGACCTTGCAGATTTGCCAAACCTTTGGTGGTAAAATGTCGTTTATTCATTCTCTTGTTAAGCTTAATTTGAGGTCATCCTTTCATTGCAGGATGTAGCAGGGGCAGAGAGAGTGATGAATAAGTGATTTTACAAGTTGTGATTATGTTCATATTTCAATTCACTCTCTCTCTCTCTCTCTCTCTCTCAACCTTGGGCCCAAAAGTGAGTAGCCTAAATTATATATCTGAAGGAAGACTCAATTTTCTCTGAAGATTTAACCACTATTGAGTGGCTTGATAGTAAAAGAGCAAAAGGAGACTCCATGGACTTCCTAGTTCAAATCCCCTTAGGCCCTAATAGGGGTGGCCACTTAGACTCTTATCCAACATGCAGTTTCAGGTCTCAAGGGATTAGTTGAGGTGTGCACAAGTCGGCTCGAGTGATGGAAAAAAAAAAATTCTCTGAAGATTTGCATGTTGATTAGCATTATTTTAATCCTAAGTGTAGGGATAAAGTTGTTCTCTTTTAGTAATTTTGCGGTAAAAAATAAGGATCCCCAAAAGTGATGAAAAACAATAATAAAAAAATGCTTGTTTTGTCGATTTACAAGAAAGGAACCGTTAAGTCAAGGATGATCACTTAAACTGAGATATGATAGATTAATTCTTACTAGAAAATGCTTGAAAAAAATTCAACAACTCAAATAATTGAGAACACTTTAACTTTATTATTGTTAATTTTGGGTACAAAGAAAGAGACTGAATGCTACTTGAATAACTAGGTGGAACCATGCGTCTCATGTTGATCCTGCAGAAACTATCAAAACCCAACACACAAATTATAAAGTTATACATTAAATATTGCCCAAGGCTAAAAAGTTCATATCCCACTTTGAATATAGATTACGTGAAAACCTAACACATTTTCATACATAAAATCTTGAATGACTTTATGTCAAGCAAATTGAACACGTAAACTGAAGAAACAGAAGATGAATATATATATATGAATAAATTTATATATTAATGTTAAATGAATTACGTGTGCGTAGAGAATTCAGCAAGAGGCCTCTCTCACCGTAGAGGATAGACCCACTCAAAAACCCTTCTTGGTGGTAATTCCATTATAATTATCCAAGTAATTATTTGATGGCCATTTTCTCTTTGACCCAGATGTATGGACAGCTGAGAGAAGAGATTTCGAACTAGATCGATGGCAATACATTCTCAATTGTAGAAAGGGCCCTCGGCATGATATATAATGTTCTCTTTTTTTTTTTTTTAACAAAATGTAGATCAGTAACAACATTCAAAGTTTTTATAATTTAACAATTTAATTTGATGCTATATACATATATTTGCATAAAAAGATCAATATTCATATTGAAACTTTAATGTATATTTGTTAAATTTGTAATCGAAAATAATTAATAAAGCCGAAGATATAATCAAAATGAAATTTTTTGAAATCTGAATTTTAATACTATTCTTTTAGATTTGAAAATTACGAAGAATTAGAATACAACAGTTTTTTGTTTTCTAATTTTATATTAATTTTTAAAATTGTATTCAAAAACTATTTTTTAAAACATTTCAACTACAATTTTATATCAAACTACCTTCGAGTAGTTTTGCCCACAGCGAGTAATAACAAAAATTGAGTAATAATCAGATTGGAGCCAGCTTCGAACTTGATGGCAACAAATGAGATGACAACTCTTTGCTCGAAATAGCACACTCAAACCAAAACCTCCATAGAAGTCGACTTATCAAAGTAGCCATGATGATCACATAAAAAAAAATGGTCTTAACCACTGATATACATGGACAGTATAAATGTAAGTCGTTGGTTATATGTCCAGTGTTCCCTCCACTACCCCGTGGGCAAAGGGCTTGTGCCTTCTCCAATCATTAAAGTATGCAGTGTTTGATAATTGGATCTTATTTATTTACGAATAATACTAAATATATCAATTTGTATATAAACTGATGTAATATAAAATAAATAATAATTTATTTGCAGTGAAAAGCTAATGATGCTGCTGATAAATTTCAATACATAAAAGCGAAAAGAAAAGTGTAAGAATTCATTGACGTATAATGCATATACCTAAACCTTTTTTCTGTCTAAACAAAACTTTATGTCGGCCATGCTTTGAGGAAATGATGTATTGTGTTAATTGTGTTCTCCTGAAACGTTAATGACACAGATTCTGGCTTAATCATAATTAAGTAAGTGGGTTTATATATGAATATACTGTAGGATTAATTCTTCTTCTTTTAAGAGAGATCATGATTCCTGTGCTCCCCAATGGATCCAAGAGTTGAAGGGATGACATAATTCACATTACTTTTTTGAAATAATATGAAAGAATGAAGCTTTAGAAAATTCTGTTGCAACAGCAAGTAAAAGTTGTGTTTAACTATCTCTGGGTGGCCAAGTGGTTCGATAAAGGACTTTTAGGTGTATTGCTCAAGAGGTCATAAGTTTGAGTCTCTCCTCGGTTGCTAATAGGGATAGTCACTAGAACTCTTACTCGGCCAATAGTTTCAGGGCCTCGAGGGATTAGTTAAGGTGCGTATAAACTAACCCAAACACCCCGGTCATAAAAAATAAATAAATAAAGTAAATGATGTGGAAACACAAATAAAATGAGACCTGCCAAATTCTTAGCTGGGGTAAAAGATTTCAAATGCTGCACGATCCAACAGGTATCTTATTTTAATTAAACAAAACAGTCATTTGATCATAAAGTTGAGAGAAATAGTTGATGAAGAATAATTGATAGATATGGGGAAATTTAGCAAAGCGTGTTTGATAGTGGGAAAATATTCTTAGAGATGGAGAAACTTGAGGGAATTGAAGTGACCACAGTGTGAACTGATACATTTATATAAACCTCAAATGGCCAAAACGTGGCCACTCACCTTTTTATCTAATTGGGAAACAGCAATCGTGGATCGATGTCAGAGAGATCAGCTTTTTATTATTAACCTATTTCTCATATCAAAACCTTCTAAAAACCATCAAAATAAATAAATAAAAATAAAAATCTGAAATGAGTTGTTCTTGGAGGTTTCTGAGAACAGTTGTTTTCAATGAAGAAAGGTCATCTAAATGGGGAGTCCTAGTGATTTCCCTTTTCCAGAAAAGAATGTATCATTAAGCTGCTGCACCCACACTAGAAAAACAAATGGTAATGGTTTGTGGGGAGATAAAGTAAAACAATGGTGACCCATCGTTTCCGGGATTTTACTTTTATATGGTTCCCCTCTGAAGGAAACACAATCTAAGGCCACTTCAAACAATGCTTCCTACTAGACTTCCAATAATAATTAGCATTAATTACTTCAAGCCCTGCTCAAAAAATAAACAAATCAATTCAGACATTTACCTGGCCTTTATTTATGTTTATGTTTTTGTTTTAAAATGTGAACTTGAAAATAAAGTTAAAGAAGTTTGTTTTCACCTTTATATAATAATAATAAAAACTTGGGGAATATGAATTTGGAAACGAAAATGAAGGGGACCTTATTTTTGGTTTAAAATAGAATAAACGACTTTTTCCCATCCAAGGTTTGCCTTAATGACCTTTCCCACCCAAAAAATTTCCAAATACCACTTTCTCACCCAATGTTACATTATGTTAATACCCAAAATACACTTCACCTTCACAGTCGACACTCGACGAGTTAGCAAGGGTCAAGATAAGAGGGTTTTTTGTAGAATAGAGGTCAATGGATCTAATGGTAATGACCGATTGAATAAAGCGGCCGGAATCATTCGAGAATTAGTTAAGAATAAAAAACCCTAATTTTGTGATGATTGGTAATCGACGAGAAATCAGGTGCTGGAATAAGAGAGATTTTGTAGAGAAAAGACCAGAGGTTCAAATGGTGGTAATGACAAAGAGAATTTTCACTGTCAGAATCGACTTTAGGTAGGAACAAAATATTAACTTTAGGTGAGAAAGTGGTATATTGAAACTTTTTTGGCTGGGAAAGTGTCACTAAGGCAAACTTGGGTGGAAAAAAGTCGTTTACTCTTTAAATTAATAAGATTATCAGGATTTCTAACTCATGTATATGTTAAGTTATCACTCTCAAAACTTGTATTAGTAGGTAGGGACATAACAATATTAAATACTCAAGTCCAATTTAATTATTTATAATAATATCAGTGTTCCATAGATAAAGTTCTTAAAAAGCTTGTGGAACTCAAACTCAAATTTGTACATGATAATAATAATTAAAAAGAAATTTATATCATATGGTATATATACAACTAACCAGTTAAAATATAAAATTCATACACGTCAACCAGTAAAAATATTTAATTCTTGTCATCGCTTACCACATACATACCTCTTTTTTTTTTTTTTTTTTTTATGATGGGAGTATTCAGGCCAGCTTGTATGTAAGTATGGATCCAAAAAATTTTGTAAGATGGGCCAAAATAAAAACTAATTATACATTAATATATTTGTCTATTAATTTTTGGGTTAGGATTGGCCAAAATCCAGAAATTGTACTTATTAATATTTAAAAAAAAATTATAGTCCACCTCTACTTGTGCGTGCAATGACTAATTTTTCAGAATGTTAAAGTTAACGACTGTGTATACCTTCCAATAAACATCCCTATTAACAACTAAGGTGACTCAAAGTTAGGACTTTTAATACATACACTCAAGAGTCATCATCCATCGCTCAGCCACCCACCCAGGGGAGGTTCACATACATATCTTACATAATCACTGATTACGCATCTGCATTTAACATATGGAACTATTTCTAGAACGTCATAATACTTTGTCAGCCTACTTCATTTCTACCAAAACTGGGATAAAAAATTCCTTCTTCAAGGAAAGAAAAATACAATCTGTGGGGTTTTTTTTCCAATGGAATGTTAGTTCGGTCAGCCGTCAAGTTATTTGTAAATCCTTTCAAAGTCTTTTAAGTCTCTCTTTATTAGATCTTCAATTCTGCCAGCGTTGGTTGTTGAATTTTTTGGAGTATAGCAGAAGTCTTCTTAATTTATGAAATTAATTTGGAAACTGAGACGAACTATCCAAATTGAGTTGTGAGTTTGAACTTCATAATATATTTGTCTTATCTCCTTGTTTTCCACACTCAGCCTGTAAGCCGGCATCATTTAATAAAAAATTCAATAATGTATGAGAACGAACTTTGTAAACAATCTTTTGGATGGGACGATAGAGACTCTTGAGTGTATTACTCAAGAGGTCTTAAGTTTGATTCCCCTTAATTGCTAATAGGGGTGACCTTAGAAGGTTTATCCTTTTGTTAACTTCAGAGCCTTGAAGGATTAATTAAGGTGTGCGCAAGTAGGTCTAAACACACCCAATAAAAAAAAAAAAAAACTTCGTACCCCACTTATCTCAAAGTTAATGTAAATTCAATACTAACATATCTAAATTAGAAATTGTGATTAGATCTAACAAGAGAATGCCAAGATTTTTCTTTTGTAAAAAATAGTTCATTTCATTTGTTGCACTTTGCCTAATACTTGCATTAAAGTCAACCTAGATTAAAGTATTTTTGGTGTCTTTGGGTAATTTACGGGAGTAAATTTCTCCTATAAGATAAATTTTCTAAAGGTTCATCATGATACTTGAATTGAATGTGATTGCTTGTCAATCCGAAATTGTCTTACAAGGAAAATTTTAATCTTCAACCACTAATGGGTGGTCTGATAATAAAATAGTAAAAGAAGATTTTGTGAACTCTTGCGTTTGAGTTTTCTCAAACACTAATAAGAGTGATTATTGTAACTCTTATTTGGTTGATAGTTTCAGACCTGGTGAAAAAAAAAAAAAAAAAAGAAAAGAAGATTAGTCATTAAATGTAACTTACATTGCAAATCCAACTTGGACAACATTATCAGAATCTTTAATTTAGATGATGCCTAAATGCATGAGATTTTGTTTCTGTTTTCGAGTGATTTCTTTGCATTAATTAATTTAATATTTTAAAATGATACCACACATATCATAATTTTATTAATTACTTAAATCCAACTGTGACAACTAATTTATTTAGAAAAATAAAATGTATATTCGACTCGGTTCACACTACGCAGTAACAGTAACGTCAGTTTTAATCGTCAGGATGATCTCACTTCATATGTAATATTCCCGTAATCAAATAAGTCAGCTCTTGGAACTCAATAAATCAACAGCACCTCATCAACGAAATCCGCAATGTTTTTCTTTCCTTGCACATCAACCATATTCCCAGTATTGCGTTAGCTTAGTGATGGAAGTAGGTTTTGCAGAAGAATTCTCTCTTCATGAGCCATCAAGAGGTCCTGGAGATCAGCCTCACCCTCTTCAAATCATCAGGATTGAATCAAGCGGCTCCATGAAAGACTCCACTGTAACACCATATGTAGAGGGTATTTCAAACGATGGTAATTTCGGCAATACTCAGGTGAAGTACTTGTTTCCACAAGAAGCTTGGCTTCCTATCACAGAATCCAGAAATGGCAACGTGTTTTCTGCTGTGGTTCATTTACTCTCCTCAGGAATTGGCCTTCAAGCCCTTTTACTCCCTGTTGCATTCGCCACTCTCGGATGGTTAGTATTTTGCCAAATTTAAGTTTTCAATTTTCAATATTATGCCATGCTTGAATAAACTTAATATTCTTGTGTTTATTTTTAATGTTTGCAGGTCATGGGGGATCATATCTTTGTCACTGGCATTTGCATGGCAACTTTACACAATATGGCTTCTTGTTCAACTTGCAGAATCAGTCCCGGGAGCACGCTACAGTAGATATCTCCTGCTTGCAATATCTGCCTTTGGTTAGTAATTAAATACGTACAAGAAAAAATCATTTAAAAATTCTTCAGCGACCCTTCTTTTGTATGCATTATATTATATACATCAACCACGTGTTGCTGCAGATTCAAAAAGCAAACTCGTTTTTTATTGACTTCCAGGTCCAAAGTTAGGGAAGCTGTTTGCTATATTTCCTGTGATGTATTTATCAGGAGGATCATGTGTGATGCTGATTATCACTGCTGGTGGTAACATGGAGACACTATACAAAATTATGTGTGGTGGTGGAGACAGGTGTGAAGCCAATTCACTGAGTGGTGCCATGTGGTTCTTGGTCTTCACTTGCATGGCAATTCTTGTAGCCCAATTGCCCAACTTGAATTCCATAACCAAGATCTCGGTGATCGGAGCAGTCACGGCTGTCGTTTACTGTACTCTGATATGGGTCCTGCCGATAACCAAGGGCAGGCCGAGTGGAGTATCCTACAGCCCTGCAGAGATGGGAAAATCAGATATGGCTAAGTTTGGTAATATCTTCAATGCCATTGGAATAATTGTGCTCGCATTTAGAGGTCACAATCTTGTGCTTGAGATACAGGTAAGAATGTTGAATATTATCTCCTAATTTGATATGAAATGCTGTCAAGATTTCAATTAAATTTCGTACCTATTTGGAAATTGTGTGAACTTACAGGGGACACTGCCTTCTAACCAAAAACAAAAATCGTCAGAGCCGATGTGGAAAGGTGTAACGATTTCATATCTAATAATAGCAATGTGTTTATTTCCACTTGCTATAGCTGGATTTTGGGCTTATGGAAACAAGGTAAAGCATATCATAACCATATGAATATAAATGTAATTTTCAAATCAGAGAATCCTAACTCATTGAAACTTCGGATTGCTTTTTTCCAGGTTCCAATAAATGGAGGGTTATTGACTGCATTTTTGCAAGTTCATGGACCTAAAACACCAAGATATGTGATGGGCATAATCTACCTTCTGGCTCTCATAAATAACCTAACTTCATTTCAAATCTACGCCATGCCAGTTTTTGACAACCTGGAGTTTAGGTACATTATGAAGAAGAAAAAACGGTGTCCATGGTGGGTTAGGAGCGGTTTAAGGCTCTTCTTTGGAGGGTTAGCATTCTTAATAGCAGTGGCATTTCCATTCCTAGGAAGCTTGGCAGCTCTAATTGGAGGAATTACATTGCCTTTGACATATGTTTATCCATGTTTCATGTACATTTCCATCAAACCCCGCCCGAACGGCACAATGTGGTGGTTGAACTTCGGTCTTGGTTGTTTAGGGTCGATTTTGAGTGTTATGTTAGTTGTTGCAGCACTCTGGAACTTGGCTACCAAACACTTAAATGCCAATTTCTTTAGGCCTTAATTTTGTGTAAATTACAGAGAGACGCCTAGAATTTAACATATATAACAGTATAAACAGAGAGAACATTACATGTACTCAAAAGTATTAACTGATATATAGAATTATGTAACATTTACGAGAAATACATTAACTTGATTCCCAAACTATTTGGCCATTTTCTCATTAACTCAGCAGCTTGAACTTACAGCTACCTAGAAAGTTCTTTTAAACAATTATGATTCCTGTACGCTCCAATGGATAGATGAGTTCATGGGGTCCTGTTTACTTTTGTGTGTGTGAAAGCAAACACTATTTTTCTCTTTAAGAATATAATTGCTTCAGCATGTAAAAGTGGAACAAAGCAGATTAAGATTAGACCTTCCAAATAATTCTTGCCCACATGAAGATATCCATCAAGGATGAGAAATTGACGCAGTGAGTTAGCATGGTAAACATGGTTAGCACACGACTACACCTTTAAAATTGATAACATAAGTCTCAATCCAAAAACTTAAACCGCAAAATCTGAAGTAAAAATTGAATAATTTATTTAATCACATCCAAAACAAAAAATAAGTTTATATAGGGTGACAATCAACCCTAATAAAATTCCTAATAACAAAAGGAAACAAAAACTAAATTAATTAAAACAAAAAAACCCGAAATAAAATAAGAAAAAACGCGCAAAACACTAAAACAGTCCCGAAACACACCAAAACGGTGGATTTTGACCTCGAAAACGACCTCCAACCAGCTAAAGCACTTATTATGTCAATGGGCTCAAAATAAGTTTTCCAACGGTATCTTACGGGCCTCGTAACTCTTCCCGGATCAAAAGTTATAGCAATTTGAATGGAGCATACTTATTTAGAACTTTTGGGCTTTATGCATAGACTTCTAATGTTCAACTCGCTCCATGAATTCATCCGTCAGATGTTCTATGTCAGAAATTCCAAATTCTATCAAAAGAGAGCTCTTTCTAGATAAAGTATATGGTGAGATAATTAATCAATTTGATCTCGAGGTATTCTTACCTAAAGCAGATGCACCATTTGGAGTCATCTCCAGTAAGGTTCTTAAAAAATATCCTCTATTCTGTTCGGCAATAATCCATCCAACATTTGGAAAACAGAATTTAGAATGTGTATAATGAAATCCACAAATATGAAAATGCTTACCACTTCAAAATACAATTCATTTACCCAAGAACAACAGGAAAATCAATAAAATATAACTGCATTCTGAATTGCAACAATGCATCCAACGTTTTGAAACAGGCTTTTAAGTATGTCCAATTCAACCAGAAAACACGAAATAGTGATAATAGGATTTAAGGAATCAATAAATATTACCAGGCTGCATTGATAAAAGGGGATTCAGATAGTTTAACTTAGTTCTGATACCTGGTTAAACTCTTAAACAATATTTTAACCACCTTTTCGTATTTGCTTGAACAGAGCAAACTGCAGTGTCAAAAACTCCTTCAAATGGTACGATGATTACAAAAGAGAGATACACAATGAACATCAAGATACGTAAGCAAATGAGTGCTCCCGACTCGGTAGGAGGGCCCGACCCGGGAATAGGACATGCTACGAACAAAAATATATATCATAGAACTCATCATATTATAAATATATAAAATGAAGAGTTAACGACTTTTTTCAACCCAAATAACGGTATAATGATATTTTCTCACCTACAGACTTTTAACATATCATTTTATTATTTAAATTTATATTCCGGCAATAAACAAAGAACAAACTCGATCTAGGTTGTTAGGGCTTTTAAAGATGTGAGATTAATGAGTCTTTTGGTAGTAGTAGGTTGGGATTGATCAGAATTTGACATGGAAGAGAGAGCAAACCCGGTCTAGACTGTTAAGACTTTTAAAGATGTGAGATTAATGAGTCTTTTGGTAGTGATAGGTTGCGATTGATCGGAATTTGACTTGGAAGAGGTGGCTACACAAACCCTAATCACTTGATTGTTGGTGATTGATGGGGCTCGCGAGTGTGGGGTTTGAAGGTTTTTTGTGAGTGATGATCGAAGAAGAGAATGGTGATGGTGTGGAGTCGTAACAATGCCGGAATAAAAAATGAAATATAAACTTAGGTAATAAAATGGTATTTTAGAATTATGTGGGTGAAAAAAGTATCATTAAGCCATTATTTGAGTAGGAAAAGATCTTTTACTCAAAAATAAATAAATAAAATTAATGAGCCTTCAAAATCGGTTTCTTGGAAGATGGTCAGTCTCGTAATTAAAGTACCCGACTTGATATTGTCAGCACCCACCCAGCCATTAATAACCACCATTGACGTGTATGATGATCAAAACATCATTTGGGCATTGTCTACAATTAGAAGAAAGAGTAACGTCACAGAAGTCTTATATCCACTAATGTAGTCTCGTAACTGAAGTACCGACCTGATATTGTTAGCACCATATCATTTACCACCATTACATGTATGATTCAACGTAATCAAATATGATCAAATTAACATCATTCCGGCATATCGACTTGATAAAGTCAATTGGAGGAGTCCAAATGGTTGGGCTGAGCAAACTTACACCAGTAAATGACAACTCCCCTTGTTTCTCCTTAACCACAAAACAGGCTGCAATAGCTAATTTTGTTACATGTCAATAAACCATATAGCAATAGAACCTAGAGATTTATGTGAGCTGTAGAAAAACCAGTTTGCGCCATTGCAAAGGCTTTGATTAGCCATGGGAGAAGTAGCCGACGGGAGTTGTGTTGAAGAATTAGATATTCATAATCAAACAATATCTAAAAGCGCCCAACAAGACCATCAACAAGTCGTCACCATTAATGAATCCACCACAGAAACTCAATGCACAAGGAGTTATTCCACCGCTAGTTTAGGCATTAATGATGAGGTCGTGTTGAACCCACAACCACAAGACGCTTGGCTTCCCATCACAGAATCAAGAAATGGCAACGTGTGCTCTTCTGTGTTCCATTTAATTTCTTCAGGAATCGGATTCCAAGCTCTATCACTTCCTATTGCACTCGCCACACTTGGATGGTAAGCATCAATCTAATGCTTGTTTTGTATTTATTCATGTAAAAAGCTCGCAGAGATGATCCTAATCCATTTTCAAGACTAATCAAAAGAGAGGCAGAAAATAAATTTGATGTCTGTGTTTGACAGCAATTTTCTTCAATGGTTACAGGACATGGGGAATCATATCTTTGTCACTAGCATATACATGGCAGCTTTACACGATATGGCTTCTAGTCCAACTGGCAGAATCAGTCCCTGGAACTCGCTACAGCCGATACCTCCACCTTTCAATAGCCGCCTTCGGTTAGTATTTAGTTTGTATCATTTGTTCTTGTTTTTCATAAATCTCGACGAAACGAGTAAAATTTGGGACGTAATAATCTGACAAGTTTTGCAGCAATTTATAAGCGATACTTTTTTTATTTCTAGGTCCAAAACTAGGAAAGTTGCTTGCTCTATTTCCTGTGATGTACCTATCAGGAGGATCATGTGTGATGCTAATTATCACAGCTGGTGGGTACATGGAGACGTTTTACAAGATTTTGAGTGGTGATGAAGCCATGTCATTCAGTGGCATATTATGCTTCTTGGTCTTCACTTACATAGCCATTACTATAGCTCAATCACCCAACTTGAATTCTATAACCAAGGTCTCAATGCTTGGAGCAATCACAGGAATTGCATCTTCTACTCTAATTTGGGCCCTGCCCATCAGCAAGGGGAAACCCAGTGGAGTCTCTTACCAACCCAGAGAGATGGGAGAATCAGGAATGGTGAAGTTTGGCGGTATCTTCAACGCCATTGGGATCATTGTGCTCGCATTTAGAGGTCATAATCTTGTTCTTGAAATACAGGTAAAGATATTGAATCTTCTCTCCTAATTTGATATGAAATGTAAATTTCGTACTTACGCATTTGGAAATAATGTGAACTTATAGGGAACATTGCCTTCTAACCAAAACCATAAATCGTCTAAGCCAATGTGGAGAGGTGTAATAATTTCATATCTAATAATAGCAATGTGCTTATTCCCGCTTGCCATAGCTGGATTTTGGGCTTATGGAAACCAGGTAAGCCTAGCAAATATGGGCTGGAACTTTAATAAATACAATTAATGTAAGTTCATATCAAGAGATGATCATACTGAATTACTGATTGACTCTTTTCTTCCAGATTCAAACAAATGGAGGAATGTTACAAGCATACTTGCAGGTTCATGGAGATAACACCTCAAAATATGTGATGGGTTTGATATATCTTCTAGTTCTGATAAACTGCCTTACTACATTCAACATCTACGCGATACCAGTTTTCGACAACCTGGAGATGAGATACACCCTGGTGAAGAAGAAACGGTGTCCAGATTGGGTTCGGGTAGGTTTCCGGCTCTTCTTCGGAGGCTTGGCATTCTTTTTAGCAGTGGCATTTCCATTCTTGAAAAGCTTGTCAGCTCTAATTGGAGGAATTGCATTTCCTTTGACGTATGTTTATCCATGTTTCATGTACATTTTCATCAAAAAAACCCGCCCAAATGGTGCTATTTGGTGGATTAATTTAGGACTTGGTTGCTTAGGAACGATTTTGAGCGTTTTGTTAGTCGTTGCAGCGCTTTGGAACTTGGCTACCAAAGGCTTAAATGCCAATTTCTTTAGGCCTTAGAAATAGATATATTCCATTGCAAGGAGTATAGTGTAGTGTTATTTGTGAAATTGAAGAATTGTATGTTTTCAATTCATTAATTTATCACTAAGGAGTTACACCCTTTATATAGGGGAGTATACAACTCCTAAATCTCCTAATTATGTCAATTGTGGATTACACAATATTTTGTCTAACATAATTAGGAGTTACATAATCTCTAGAATATTCTGAGATCGTATACCTGATATAACTAAAAGATTATATAATATATACCTGATTACAAAATATTAATTTACACAATATTATGAAAATCCTAACACTCCCCCTCAAGTTGGTGCGTAGATCTCACACATGTCCAACTTGTCTAACACTTGTGAGAAAAGACGTTTGGAGACAGCCTTGGTAAGAATATCGGCCAATTGATCCTCTGATCGAATCTTGGGCAGCTCAATAATCTTTTCATCCAGTTTTTCTTTGATGAAAAATCTATCTACTTCAACGTGCTTCGTATGATCATGTTGAACTGGATTGTGAGCAATGTCACATGCTGTTTTATTATCACAATATAACTGGATTGGTTGATTAGGTTGACAACCCAAATCTTGTAGTAGAAATCTTAGCCACAAAGCTTCACAAATCCCAAGTGTCATTCCCCTAAATTCTGCGTCAGCGCTCGAGCGTGCCACAACATTCTGTTTCTTGCTTTTCTACGTGACTAGATTACCTCCTACAAAAGTGAAATAACCAGAAGTAGATCGTCTGTCATCCACTGCTCCAGCCCAATCAGCATCATTATATGCATGCATATTTTGGTAGTCCTTATTTTTAGAAAATAAGATTCCCTTTCTAGGAGCATGTTTTAAATATCTTAGGATACGCATAACTGCATTCATATGCTGCTTTCCAGGATTATGCATGAACTGATTGACTATACTCAATGCATAAGCAAGATTTGGCCTAGTGTGAGACAAGTACATCAATCTTCCCACAAGTCTCTGGTATCTCCCTTTGTCAACTGGTACTTGATCAGTCTCAACTCCTAATTTCAAGTCTTCTTCGATTGGTGTATTAGCTGGTTGACATGCTAACATACCAGTTTCCTGCAACACATCCAATGCATACTTTCTTTGTGATAGAAAGATACCTCTGTTAGATTGAGACACTTCAATTCCGAGAAAATATTTCAAAGAACCTAGGTCTTTCATCTCAAATTCTTCTGATAAGTACTTTTGCAAAGCCTTACTTTCTTCTAGATCATTTCCTATAACCACCGTATCATCCACATATACAATAAGTGCAGTGATCTTTCCTTACTATTTTTTAAGGAATAGTGTGTGATCTGAATTGCTCTGATGGTAGCCAAAAAACTTCATAGCTTTGGTGAACCTCCCAAACCATGCCCTCGGAGATGGTTTTAACCCATACAGTGACTTCTTTAACTTACATACCTTTTGGCTATGTTTCCCTGGTAAAATACACCCCGGTGAAGGATCCATATAGATTTCTTCAGACAATTCTCCATGTAGGAAAGCATTCTTCACATCGACCTGCTATAATGGTCAATCCAGGTTTGCAGCCAAAGATAACAAGACACGTATTGTGTTGATTTTGGCTACGGGTGCAAATGTCTCTATATAGTCTATCCCATGAGTTTGAGTGTACTCTTTTGCTACTATTCTTGCTTTAAATCATTCAATCATACCATCAGCTTTATACTTCACAGTGTAAACCCATCAACATCCAACAGTCTTTTTTCCTGGTCGACGATCAACAAGTTCCCAATTCTCATTCTTTTGTAGTGATTTCATCTTTTCATTCATAGCAGCTTTCCATTTTGGATCAGATAAGGCTTCCTGCACACTGTTAGGAATAAATACAGTAGATAATTGATTCATAAATGACAAATTTGATTCTGACAGACGATGGTTAGACACATAATGACTCATGGGATATTTGACCTTACTAGATGGTTGAGGTTCGTATCTTGGTTTAGGAATCCCTCTAGTACTCCTTGGTGGTAACTGTTTCTTAATTGGTTCAAACTTTATTGTTTCAGACTCTAAATCAGGAACATTTGTAGTGAATGGTGGTTGTGATATACTAGGAATGAGATATTCAAACTGAGATGAAGTTTCTTCGGACGGAGATACCACCTCGACATTTTCATCCACTTCATCTTCTTGTTGATCGATAGATCTAGTTTCTAACTCATAGTCTCCCATAACTTGAACGGCATAGTCAAAAGTCTGAATTTATTCCGGACAATACTCCCCTTGAAGTTCAGACTTAGAAGAAAAATACATCAACTATTCATGGAACTCAACATCTATGGTTACAAATAGTTGTTGAGTTTAAGGATGGTAACAGCGATAACCCTTTTGATGAACACCATATCCAACGAAAACACATTTCAATGCTCGAGGAGACAACTTGTTACGTTGATGTTTATGGAGGTGTACAAAAGCAACACAACCAAAAACATGTGGTAAGTTTGCAACCGTTGGAGCATTCACTGTTTTACCAAGAGCTTGAAATGGAGTTTGGAACTCAATTGAGCTAGAAGGTAGTCAATTGATATGTGGGCAGTAGAAGAGAGTGATTCTCCCCAAAAAGACAATGGCATGTGAGCTTCTATTAAGGAAGCACGAACAACCTCTAATAAATTTTGATTTTTGCGCCTAGCAACACCATTTTGTTGGGGTGTGTTGGGGCAAGTAGTTTGATAAATAATACCATGTGCCGTCAAGTACTACTGAAGGTCTGTACTTTGATATTCTCCTACATTGTCACTTTGTAGAACCTGAACTTAAGCATTATACTGTGTACAAACCATTTGGTGAAATCTTTGAAATACCACATTGACCTCCCTTTTAGATTTCATCAAACAAACCCAAATCATCCTTGTATAGTAATCAATGAAAGTAACAAACCACCGTGATCCTCTTAAAGTATTAACTTGGGAGGGCCCCTAGACATCAGAGTGAATAAGCATGAAGAGATTTGAACTTTTATTCAATTTTATTGGATAAGAAACTCGATGACTCTTTGAAAGTTCACAAACATCACAGCGGAAACAACTAACTTCACTTTGCTTAAACAAACTTGGAAACAATTTCTTCAAGTAACCAAATGAAGCATGTCCAAGACGCCGATGCCATAACCAAATGGAGGATTTATGCCTGTCTTTTTCCGAGCCACTGACTGTAAAGCTTGTTGTACTATGGCAGAATTTTTTTCCTCTAAATCCAAGAAATATAGTTGCCCTCATCTAATACCACAACCAATCGTTTGTTTTGTCTGAATGCTCTTAAACACACAAAAGTTAGGCCAAAAAATCACCACACAAGATCAGTTTTGGTTATTTGTGAGATTGACAACAAGTTGTAATTTAGGGAAGGAACAACTAGAACTGAATCTAAGTTTAAAGTATTTTGGAAGGTTACTGATCCTTCTCCAATGACTTGAGTGGACTCACTATTGGCAGTAGACACGAATTTCTATGAGGATGGATTTAAATGTGAAATATGCATATAATCAAATGTCTTGTGATCGGTAGCACCAGAATCAATTATCCATGCACTATTAGAAACAGATGTACACATATGTAAAGACTTACCATCATTTCCAGTAGTTGCTACAAATGATGAGCAATGATCAGCATCTTCTTTCTTTTCCACAATAGCAGCAATAGAGTTTTTCTTGGAATTCTTCTTTCTTTGATCAAGACTGTGATCCCACCAGTCTGGATATCCAACCAGTTCAAAACATTGGTTCTTAGTATGACCGGATTTGTTGTAGTGGGTGCACTTCTTGTCTGTGTTGTATGATTTGCTGGATTTTGCATGCTGACTTCTATTTTGGGCTCCCATTGCTGAAGTCTCAATATTTCCTGATTCTCTCTTCAAGGTAGTTTGACGAACTGCCTCTCGTCGGACTTCTGAGTTGCTGGATTTGGCATGTTGACTTCTATTTTGGGCCACCATTGCTGAAGTCTCAATATTTTCTGATTCTCCCTTCAAGGTAGTTTGACGAACTGCCTCTCGTCGGACTTCTGAGTAACTCTCTTCTAGATTTGGAACTGGATTTTTTTGTAGAATTTCTCCACGAATTTGTTCGAACTCTCCATCCAAACCTGCAAGAAAAATGTGAACTCGCAATTGCTCGATAGATTTCCGATATGCTATTATGTCATCGGGATTCTTCATAACCACTGTATTTCAGTGGTTTAATTCCTGAAATATTTTTGTCAATTCTCCATAATAGATAGAGAGTAGCCTTCCATTTTGCTTAGCAGTAAAGGCTTTCTGGTGCAAGGAGAAGACAGGTAACTCATCGCTTCCATCATAGAAAGCTTTGGATAGAGCACTCCAGATTTCATGAGCAGTGGATAAGCGTAGATAACGCTTCATAATTTCAGGAGACATGGACATCAACAACCATCGTTTGACTTTCTGGTTTTCAGCATATCATTTTTCGTACCCCTTATTGGATTCTTTTGGTGGTGGTTTCTTTCCACGAATATAGGAAAGTTTTTCTGTCTCCGCAATATGCATTTCCATAAGCTAAGACCACACATCATAGTTCGATTCAGTAAGAGTAATTCCTGCATTGAAAGCTCCATCGGGTTGAATAATAATGGGTTTTGATCCTAATGATTCAGACATTGTCGACTTTTTTTTCCTTTTTTTTTTTACTTTTACTTTGACTTGACTTGACTTTTCCCTCTTTTTTCTTTTTAATATTACTTAAGAATAATGAAAAAAAAGGAAAAAAAAAAGTTTAAAAACAAACTCTTAGACAAACACAACAGGCAAGTCACGGTGGCGTAGCAACACTCGATCGTAGTCACCATGACTCTGGGGGTTGACATCGCTAAGTCGGCAACGTTAGTAGCAGTTGGATATGGTGGCGACAGTGGTTGAGACAGCAGAAAATCGGTGACAAGACGATGACAGATTGGTAGTTTCTCGGCGACAAGCTTCAGCGTCGATCTGGGTTTTTTTCTGTTGATCTGGTTTCTTCCCTTCTTGGCTCAACGACGGCAGCGTGGTGGTGTTTCTTGTGATTGAAGTTGTTTGGGTGATGATGTGGATTTGCGGCAAATTTGTTGAAGATGGTTGGTTTTGGAAATTTTTTTTCCTTTTTCTGGGTATTTTGGTTGTTAGTGGTGGCCAAAGTTGGTGGTTTAGTGGTTGGGCTCGATTGGGATAGGCTGGAGGTTTGTGTATTGATGGTGGCTGATATGGCAGGAGGTTGAATATGTGTTGGATGATGATTGATGTTTGATGATGGTTGAATATTAGTTGGTTTTCATCTGGAGGTTTGTGTATTTGGCAAATTTGATATGGTCAGGATGGTGTGGTGACCGAAGTTTGGAGGATTGGTTGTTGGGTTGGATTGATTGCAGTCGTTTTCTCCTTCTTGGATTGACGATGATGGGATGATCACTTGCCGGTTTTTTTTTTGGGCGGCTGCTTATAATGAGCAAATTTTTTTTTTTTTAGATCAGAGAGTGGCTCTGATACCATGTGAAATTGAAGAATTGTATGTTTTCAATTCATTGATTTATCACTAAGGAGTTACACCTTTTATATAGGGAGTATACGATCTCCTAAATCTCCTAGTTATGTCATTTGCGGATTACAAATATTTTGTCTGACATAATTAGGAGATTACATAATCTCTAGAATATTATGAGATCGTATATCTGATATAACTAAAAGATTACATAATATTTACCTGATTACCAAATATTTATACAATATTATGAAAATCTTAACATTATTATGATATGTTGAGTAATATTATACGATAATTCTTTAGTCTCTTGATAATATTTAATAATTCTATCAAGATTTTGTTTGAATATTTTGGATTTACTTATTGGACTGAAATGATAGTTTACGTATAAAAATCTAAAACAGCAACTAAACAATCTTGATATTTTTATCAGGACGTCCTGATTAGAGATTCACTCTGATATTGTTTATACAAGATTTATCATAAGTTCATAACTTGATGGCTCAGATTATATGTACATTAAACCCTTATTTTTTTAATTAATGGCAAAAATATTGTATAATTTTCTTTAGAAAGATAATGATAATGATGTGCACTCAAGATTTGATGGGATCTTGTTGTTTACTTTTGTGTGTGAAAACAAAGAGTATATCTCTTTGGGAATTTTGTTGCATCAGCATCTAAAAGTGGATTCCATTAATTTATGGTTCAACCTTCCAATAAAATCTTGCCCGCATTAAGATATTAATTAAGTAATATCATAATACCAATAATATTATTTAGGTTGATATATGATTTGAAAACTAATGAATAATGTTAAAGTAAAATACGTTGCAACCTCATCCAAAACACACAACAATAAAAATAAAAAAAAGTAGCAAAAGACAATTGATTTACCTTGGTTTGTTCCAATAAAGAAACTACTTCCAGACTCCAGCATCCAATTAGACTTATTAGAGTAGTTTTATTGAACTTAAAAAATCTACAGAATACAACAATAAAAAATATCGATAGTTCACTCTTGCTCTCTATATCTCACATTAGATTTTTTTACTATTACATTATACATATAATAATAAACCTAATCCCATTTGGACTAACCCGACCCAAGTTCAAATATTTGCAAATCAAATTTTAAACCCAATTATTGATTGGGCTTACTGTGAAGGGGACGTTGCCCCCTTACCGGATGCGTGACCCTTGAATACAATAGCGTAAGCCGATAATCCGTCAAGGTTATGCAAAATATGAACCATATCCAACAAAATCAGCTTAGAAAAACCAGAGTAAAGGATTCAGGCATTAACATGAATTTATCTCTTAATTATACAGACATTGAATTCATAGAATTTTGTCTTTTAACGATAGAAAAGAAAAAAAAAATCAAACTCCTGTTTACAAGAATTGAAAGTTAAAATTTAAGTTGAAAACATAAAACATTTTAAAATGGTTGGAGTCGTGGAGCAATGAAATGGTAGACTAAATGAAATGATATAGAAAAGTAGTGAGGGTGATTATATTTTGTCAACGAAGTTGTTAAAGCAACTAGATCTATCAATATCATCCTTACATTATGGAACAAGTATCTTTGAACCACGTCACAATCTTTATGTCACCATTGTCATCTGCATCTCACCTTCACCACCTACTTCTTCTTAATTGGGAAAATCTCATTTTGAAGGGATCGTCGGCCTTCAACGCTCAACCAACTCCCATGATTAAAGTTGTAATACGACACCGTTTGTTGGCTATTTTCAATTATTCGGTTTTCAAAATTGAGGAAGTAAATTGTCTTGACTCATGTGTTCATAGATTATCACATAATATTTGTATTAGACTTGTATGTTTAAATTATAAATATCATGATTATAATATCGTATCCAAATAGCATGCAATCCATTTTTAAGTACAACTTCAATTATTTAAATGAGGTACAGATAATATATATACACCAATAAAAAAAATCTACATATTATTATTTTATATACACATTACTGAAATTATAGATCACCAAAGAGAAACGGGTTGCCATCCCTGTATCTTTTTTCTTTTTTTTTCTTTATTTTTTTATAATTAAGAGTGTCCATACCAGTTTATGTACACCTCAGTTAATCTCCTAAAACCCTAAAATTATCGGTCGAATAAGAGCTCTAGTGGTTACCCCTATTAGCAACCGAAAAGTGACTCAAACTTAAGACCTCTTGAGTAATACAACCAAAAATCCCTATTAAACTACTCGGCCACCAAGAGATAGCGTTGGTCTGTTTGTTTTATTATTTTGGATAGGATTTATAGTATTTTTAAAAAAGTAAGAGTTTGGTGGTTATTACGAGGTAAAATTTAAAAACTAACAAAAATATCCCATAGGTTTGTTAATTTACTAAACACCCTTGTAATAAAATATTAAAAATTAACAAAAACACTCCCACGCACCCATTAAATACTGGCAGCCGGCCACCACCGCCAGAGGGTGGCCAGAGTCGTCATATTGGTGCATGACCAGCTGGATATATTGGTCATCGTCCGATATGGTGGAAAAGGTCGATCTACGCTGATCGGCCATTGGCTGACAAATACCGGCCGTTGTGACCAAGCTACTGGTTGCGTTTGGTCGTCAACGATGGCCAATATATGGTCATCGTTGACGATTAGCTACGACCAAAGATCTGGCCGAAAAATGCTAAATGGTGCACTACCGGCCAAATCCAGCCCGGTAATGTACTATTATACCAGATTCGGACCATCTACCTATGGCGGTGGCCAAAATCTGGCAAATATGGGTGGGTAGGGGTGTTTTTATCAATTTCTAAACTTTTTTTTTTTCATATTTAGTTAAATTAACAAACATAGAGGATTTAAAAATAATTAAATAAAATAAAATAAGATTTTTAAAATAGAAAAATAAATGTGTATTTTAGAAAGAAAAAAATAGGAATTGGATAGTGTAAAAACTAAAAACAAAGAAACAATCGCACCTGTTATCATCCTTATATTAATACCCATAAATAATTGTAGGGGAATATGTGAAAAATAAAAATAACTGAAAAGTCAGAAGGAAAAAGCTGAGTGACAGAACAATCAGAGAGCACTAGAGATATAAATATTATTTACAAATTCACGACTTGAATTAATTAACCATGGAAATATCAACAAAATGTGCCCACCAATTTCATAAAAATGATCCCGAGTCAACACTGACAGTTGCAGTTGCGGTTGAAGTACGTAATTTTGCAAACCAATCAGCCATATATCTATCTCGTCTCCGCAGGGACTAGTTGCTTCTGAATCATAGCTCTTCAGCCATGAAAGAAGTTCCTGAACTAATTTCTGTTGAAGAGCCGTCTCTCCAGGAACCCAGTAGTACGGGCACAAATAATGACGGCTTGAATGATCATTCAGATGGCAGTTCCGGGGTCGAATATAACCCACAAGACGCTTGGCTTCCCATCACAGAATCAAGAAATGGAAGTATTTATTCTGCAGTGTTCCATCTCCTGTGTTCAGGAATCGGATTTCCAGCCCTTTTACTTCCTGGTGCTTTGGCCACACTTGGATGGTAAGTAACAACTTTACAACATTCAGTTTTTTGTTTTAATTAATTCAGTTTTTTGAGAACATCTTTCAATTTTTGCAGGACATGGGGAATCATATGTTTGTCACTAGCATTTTCATGGCAACTCTACACCATATGGCTTCTTGTTCAACTAGCTGAATCAGTTCCTGGAACTCGCTTCAGCAGATACCTCTATCTTGCGATATCTGCCTTTGGTTAGTCAAGTGAAAAGTTATTTCAGCTTTTGTTTCTTCTGAATAAAGCAGTGTATTAATGGGGCACGTTATATTCTAGGACCAAAACTAGGAAAATTGCTCGCAATATTTCCTGTGATGTACCTGTCAGGAGGGTCTTGCACCATGCTGGTTATCACGGGAGGTGGGAACATTGAGTTATTTTTCAGGACCATCTTTAATTGTGGGGCTGCTGGTGATGAAGCAAAGACATGGACTGGTGCTGCATGGTTCATGCTGTTCACTTGCTTGGCGATTGCTGTGGCTCGGTTGCCAAACTTGAACTCATTGGCCAAGGTCTCAATGATTGGGGCAACCACAGCTGTTGGTTACTGTTCACTGATCTGGGTTCTGTCCATCAGCGAGGGTAGGCCCAGGCCCAGGCCCAATGGAGAATCTGAAGAGGTAAGAGAATCAGATATGGCTAAGTTTGGGAATATCCTGAATGCCATTGGTACAATTGTGCTTGCATTTCGAGGTCATAATCTAGTGCTGGAAATACAGGTAAAAACATTCATTCAAATTGTCATTCCTTTGTTTAAAAGAAAGTTATAGTATTACAGTGGTATTAATGTATAATATAAAGATATTGACTTGTAATATGACCGACATAATGCTTTTATAATATTCTAAAAAATTTCTTTATTACAAACATTTTAGACCAACAACTAGCTAATATTTGTCAACTAGTTATTGGTCCACACTTTAGATCTAAACATCATAATGTCTTTGGCTTCACACCAATAATATTTTTTCCCGTAATGAACATGCAGGGTACATTGCCTTCTAGCAGAAAAGAGCCATCCTGCAAACTGATGTGGAAAGGGGTCATAATTTCAAATCTAATAACAGCAATGTGCTTATTTCCACTAGCTATAGCTGGATTTTGGGCTTATGGAAACAAGGTAACGAAGCATTACAAAACATGACATAAGCTATTGTTACCATTTTTAACAAAACAACGATGTGCCCAATGTAATTTCCAGGTACCTGCACATGGAGGGATGTTGAGTGCATTTTTGCACATTCATGGCCATAACACCCCAAAATATTTGGTGGGCACAATCTACCAACTGGTAGTGATAAACAGCCTGAGTTCATTTCCAATCTATGCAATGCCAGTTTTGGACAACTTGGAGTTCAAGTATATGATCAAGAAGAAGAAGCAGTGTCCAGGATGGGTTCGGACAGGTTTAAGGGTTTTCTTTGGAGGTGTTGTGTTCTTGGTAGCAGTGGCATTTCCATTCCTGGGAAGCTTGGCAGCTCTAGTTGGAGGAATTGCATTGCCTTTGACTTATGTTTATCCATGTTTCATGTACATTTCCATCAAAAAACCCCGCCCAAATGGTGCTATTTGGTGGGTTAATTTAGGACTTGGTTGCTTAGGAATGATTTTGAGTGTTATGTTAGTTGTTGCAGCAGCGTGGAATTTGCATGACAAAGGCTTAAATGCCAACTTCTTTAGGCCTTAAATGACAAATATATGTGGAGGAAAACAGTAATTGATAATAGATTTAATGTAGAAAACAGGTGTTATCAAAGTTTCTTCAGGTTAATTGCATATCATTGGCCCTGCTAAACCAAAATTATAATTTGATTAGGCATTCAGTACAAATTTTCTGCATCTCAGAGACTTGAACTTCCCCCGTTGGCAGACAATTGGCATCTCTAAATTAATGCAGACCGACCACACCGGCCTTCCGAGTTTTCTTCCTCCCAGGCCGACAAGAGAGCCGGTGCTAGCCTCTCAAGATGCATTCTCGTACACTTTCATTGCATTGTCACAGTTTCTGTTGGACATTTCTTTCAACCCTCGTGCATAACACATCCACCAACACACCTTAATTCATTTTTAATCTTTCATGTGATATTATTCCATCCACTACCCAATAAATTGTTTCCATGGCTTCTGCTATAAATACTAAACTCTTTTCATGGTGAAACTCACAACAGAGTTATTACCAGCAATTGTTCAAAAGCTTTTGTTTTCTGTTCGCTTTACTGTTGAGTTCTAGTTGGATTTTGCTTGGCATTATGGCTGATCACGATCGCCCTCAAGGAAATGACGCAAAGGGTTGTGGAATGTTGGATTTTTTTAAGAAGAAAGATGAAGAGAAATCTCAAGACGATGTGACCATGGCAAACGCTGATCAAGTCAACGAAAAAGGTGAAAAGCCTGCTCCAACAGAAACGCTTCAACAATCTCACAGCGACTCAAGCTCCGTAAGCTCTCATTAACCTTCATATAATAAACAAATAAAATTTTGTTTCCAGCAACAATGGTGTTTTGCTATCAACCTTTTACTAACAAAGCAGGGTTACTGAAACTTGCAGTCAAGCGAAGAAGAGGACGAAAATGGGGAGAAGAAAAAGAAGAAGAAGAAGCAGGGATTGAAGGACAAGATCAAGGAGAAAATCTCTGTTGAAAAGGAAGAAACTATAGAGAACAAAGACTCTTCCATTCCAGTAGAGAAATATGATGAGAAAGCAAATGCAGAAGCAACTCATCCAGATGACAAAAAAGGCTTTCTAGAGAAAATCAAAGAAAAACTTCCTGGTCAGCACAAGAAAGCCGAAGAGGACATTGCTCCCGCATGTTGTGCACATGAGCATTGTGCAGAAGGCAATGAGAAGGAGAAGAAAGGAATCTTCGAGCAGATCAAAGAGAAGCTACCAGGCTCCCATGCAAATGAAGAGAAGCACAAGGAATATTAAAATAAACTCCTTCAAGTTTATCATCAGTGTGTTGTTTGATTGTTTCATGGTCTTGTATGAGTCTTGGTGTCTCTGTTCTGTATGTTATCTCCGTTAAGTGTTCAAGTCCTTCGTAACTTCTGCATCAGTTGAATGTTATGCCTATTTCCTCATAAAAGCTGTTTTTACAAGTTCGTGATGAACAAATCAAGCACAGATTAATTTCAAAAGAAAAAACTAAAACAATGAGCATTCGCAAGAATAGCTTCACAGAAAATAAATCTAGTTTACAATGATGAACTATATGAATAGACCTAGTAAATTTACATTGTCAATGAACTCCAAATCCTTCTATTGGCACCTTGAGTTTGAACCATCTAAAGATAGATTCAGTTTATGTGAACAGAAATTTCAAGAAGCAAGAAGTAATCAAGATAGTTTTTGAGAAATGATCAAGAAGATCATCAATCATAATTACATGAATTAGTCAAGTTTAGAGGCTTGCCGAGTTTGTTGCCTTTCAAAGTGACCGAGCAACGAATGTGGCTATAAAACTTGGATTTCACCAGTCTTCCCAAAATGTAAGCCCTTGACCTCACCAAAAATGTCAAGTTCAGGGGAACCTCGACTCTCGCAAGGTGCTGCTGATCTCTAGCACTTGCAAGAACTGAAACCCCACCATAGAGCGGCACTTGATGTCCTTTCACCACTGTCACCACCTTCCTCTGACTCTTCCTTGATTCAGTAAACTTCTTCATCTATTTCATCCATTTATAGACAAATCAATTAGATTAATAAAAACGCCCACCACTTCACAAGTACTATTCTAAAACCATTAATTAAATTATTGAATTCGAAACAACTACCATTCCTGACTTCGTAATCAATTATCTAAAGACAAAGAAAACAAACCTCAAAAACATATATCAACCTTACAACACACGCGCCATTTAAGTTCAAAACTTACACAATAAGGAATAGACCTCAAGGTGATAATGATAAACCCATACACACTGGGACATGGATTTCAATATCTGTCATTGTGTAAGTCCTAAACTTCAGTATTGTAAGACAAATATGTATGTCAGGAGACTGTCTCTCCGACTTAGAAGTCACAGAAGAGCAAACCAAAACTGTTAACATTGCAAGAAACAGAGCATGCGAGAAATAATGTTCTATCACGTCATTGATTTTGATTCTACTAAGTAAAGCAGATACAATGAAGCCATGTTGTAAAGAGTTAGATTGCTTGAAGCCGAAGAAGTAAACAAGGAGTAATTACAAGAAGAGTGGACCCAATTACGCTTCCCAATAAATAGACCGGCATTATATTTTTCTGCAAACTTTCCAGTCTTTTACAGGCACTCGAATAAAGACACCCAATCCCATTCAAAAAGTCTTCGATACTTTCAACCCATATTTCTTTTCGCGAGTAAACGACATTTTCCCACCCTTTTTCATAAATGTCAGATTTCCGCCCTTAAATTAAGGTGTTACGTTTTTTTTTTTTTTTTTTTAAAATAACCACTATATCTCAAATTTCTCTTAAATAACCCTTAAAGGATCTCCGTCACGCCAAGAATCTAGCTTCTAACACCATTGGACCTTCTCACACCACCATCAGTATCCCCTTATCCTCCTCACCAAAACCCCTAACTTTTTCACCTGATTACACCTCAGTGAGGTGCCAAAATTTGCCTAGAAAGGGACAAAAAAAACGTAAAAACCTAAGAGAGAGGAAGGCGGCGATTGGCGGGCAATTGCAATCGGCGATGTTGGCGGTTTTGGTGGGGATAAGCTAACGATGCTATTGGTGGCTTTAGGGGTGGTTTTCGATGCCAAGACTTGTCAGAATTTGGATAAAACATCAATTAACATTAAAAGTGACGGTCGACGATTGGGGGGTTCAATCAGGCGGGGAGTTTAGGTGTTTTGATGTGAGGGTTAAGGGAATTATAATAGTGGTGTCAGGAGGGGTCGATTGTGTCGGAATAGCCTGAAATCGTCGATGAGATGAATTTGAAAAATGAAGGATTATTTTAAAATTTTTATCTTTGAAATGACCATTTTACCTTTTTAACCGTTAGATTAAATAGTTATATGTTAATTAAAGAGTGAGAATCTGCAATATATGAAACCAGGGTTTAGGTTTGCCAAACCTTGGGTAGGAAAATGTGATTTACTCTTCTTTTCACACTTAAATAACGACTAATCTTGGACTCTAACTCCATATTGACCATTCTAACCTTACTCTGAAAGGGCAAAAAGTATTTTGAGATTAAGTTGGTGGCCATGGATTTACCTGTCCGGCGGCCAGTTTGAGACGGAAATAGTGAAGCTCCAGGGGAGTAGAAGTGACGTGGACGGCGAAGAATGTAGCTGGGTTTCTGTATAAGATCTTGACCGTTGAATTTAGAGACAGCATATCTGTTGGCACCCCCGATCCATCATTACCTGCTTGAACATTAAAATTCTCGAACACGATGTTCTGTTCCCACGCCACATTAAAAGCCACAAATAAGCGCACATTTTTTTATACTTCATAGTTTATATTGTCTTTAGTAAAATCTTTAAATAATTTAATCAAGAAAAGGCTAAATACACGGGATTTTAACTTCCAAAACGGCGTCTAGTACTCTAATCACCTAATGGCTAATATTTCGTTTCTCGTTGAAACTCTGAACTGAGTCGCTGGCTTCACTCGGTAGAAAATCGAGTCAAGAGCCAGTTACTGAGTTACCCAATACAGATTATTGGAGTTAATTCGACTGAAACGCATAAAAAAGTGTGCCAGAGCCAGACAAGGAAAACAGAGTCATTGAGTGCTCTACTCGGTTGATCATCAACGAGTCAACTCAGTGGAAACAATATCAGAGCAAAAAAGCATGTACCTTGACGATGATTTTAGGCTTGTAAGCCTTGCTGGCGCCCCACAAGATCAAGCAAAACACGGTGAACATGACAATGAAGAACAAACCAATACACAAGTACAATCTGACTTTATCAGTAGACCCTCCATAGCGACCGTCCGTTTCGTCGTCGTCGTCGTCTTGATGAAGCTGCACGTGTTTCCAAGGGGAGAGGTTTCTGGGGTTCTTCAAGGAGGCGGAGAACCGCGAGCTGGAGGACTCACGAGAGTGGTGGATGGGCGAGCAGTGGTAGTAATGATGGGCAGGGGAGCCGGCGGGGCTGGAGCCGTATGACATCTTCTCGACGTCGTGGTTGGAAGGGCTCTGGACGTAGTATATGGGCCTCCTTGGAGACCTTGGCAGCCATGAGGCGTCAATGCTGGTCCCCTCTGAGTCAGTTTTTGCATGCATTGTGGGTCGGGGGTGGGAGGGTTTTGGCTTGTGATTAAATAGTAACGTAATGACTAAAGGAGACAAGACAAATATGCCAACACATCTCCTTGTTAATGTTATACTTATGTTACATTTAAAAAGTTAAAAAAAAAAATCAATTATTTTCTATTAAAATACTTAAAAGGGTAATGTCTGTCATCTGTATTGTTTACAAAGACAGATATAAAAGAGGCATACAAGAAAGGCATACAAAGATAATGTTACACTTCATCTTCATGATTTCTCTCTTTCTCTCTTCCTCTTTTTCTGTTTTTTCTTTGTTTTTTTCTTTTCTTTGTATAGGTCTTTGTAATGATAACATTTTTCTTATTTTAAAAATATAGATAAACTTTATTATTCATAATAATTAACTTATTAAACCACAATTGACCAAGTTCAACCAGAACTCTTGAGTTAATTATTCAAAAGTTCTTGAGTTAGATTCATTTTAACCCCTAATACGGATGATCACTGGAAGTTCACTCAGTCGTTAACTTCAAGCTAATAAAGGTCACTACTAAAGATTTATCTAGTAGTTAATTTCAAGATCTTACTCATACTAATAAAGGTCATCATTAGAGATTTATCTAGTTGTTAACTTTAAGATCCCACCTAAAAGCATTTTTTTTAATATCGAACCGCTAGTTGACCCACTCAAGGGGTCAGTTCGAGGGTTGACCGGTCCAATCAGTTAGACCGATCAGTCTGATCGGTATATAGCAATCACATCTTTAAATAATTTCATTAATTGTTATAAGTTTAAAATCAGCAAATACATCCCTAAATTTACCTATAAACCCCTATAAGTTTAAAATAAAGTAAATACACCCTATAGATTTCATTATTAATTTTTTTTTTCTTTCCCCATCACTTCCATCTTTCTCTTTTTTTTCTCTCTCTCCCTGTCACTCCCGGTCATCACTTTCTTCTTTCTTTCTTCTTTCTTCTAACACATTCGCGTCTCTCTAGTCTCTCCACTGTAATTTTTCTCTCCTCTTCTCTTTTTTCTTCCTTCTCTTTCTCTTCATCTCCTCTTTCCTTTCTTCTAATCTTCTTCCTTACTCTTTCTCTTGTCTCCTCTTCTCTTTCTTCTTCCTTACCCTTCCCTTACTTCTTCTTCTTTACACTGTAGATTTAAAGTAAGTGAAGAAGAACAGAAGATGAAAATGGAAAATGCAATTTGGTTTTTTTATTTAAATGAAACGGTGCTGCAAATTGGTTTAGGAATATGAATTTTTTAGGATCAGATACCAAAAAATAGCGAACTGTTTTAAGCTCCGGCTGATTGGATCGACGGTTTTGTACTGTTTCGCGGTCCATTACCGATCTAAAACGGGTTTAATGACATTCCCTGTTTTTATGTTAACCCGAACCAGAGTAAATGTCGACTCCCGATTGAACCGATCGGTCTGATCCAGGTTTTAAAAGAGAGCCTAGAGGATTAATTAAGCTGCGGTCAAGTTGACTCGAACACTCCTAAAAAAAACCTATTAATTAACAAAAACCGATAATAATATGAAAAGTTTTCAAGATAAGAAAAGATTGATTAACCTTAAAATTAGTAGTATTTTCTCTTCTCTTCTCGTATAAGGAAAATAATAAACACAAGACTAGTTCCGAAGTCTAACTAATTATGGTAAATTTAGGCCTCGTGCGTATTGTTTACGCTGTGGGTGGATTTGTAATGAGAAATAGAGAATGTCTGGATTGACCTTTCTAATTTTGGTAATAAATTATCATTTTAATGGATTCTTCAGAATAACAAATAATATTCCCATTCTTTAATCACATTAATTAATTAATCAACAATACTTTCAAAACGGTGAAAAAAATTACAACCCCCCCTAACATCTACTGGGCTCAGGCCCATTAGTTTCACTTATTTGGACCTCACCAGGCCCATCCTCAAACTCCTTGATCAAATCAGGATCAACATTCTCCTCAGGCTCCCACGTCGCCTCATCAATATCCGTCCATTTAACCAAATACTCTTGCTTCCCATCATCACCCATTCTCTTCCCCACTACACCCTCAGCCACACCGTATTCCAACCCGGCTTCATAGTCCATCACTAAATCCTCCCCGATCAATCCCGCTTTCACCCATTCGTTATCTCCACCGTCTTTCCATTTCACCAAATACTCCACTTGATCACCCTTCCCTCTCTTCTCCATTATCTCCTGCACCTCCGCGTACTCGAACACCGCCTCCTCTAAATTCCTTATTACACTTTCGAGCCCCAATCTTCTCGCAAATTGCATTGGATTCCCCTTCGGTGTCACGCTCAATATCTGCTTGGCCAAACCTAACGGCGTCAAACCTCTGTCATCTTCCACGTCAGCATCAGCTCCAAGCTCCAGTAAAACCTTTACAACTCCCGGCTTCACATATCCAGCCGCCATATGAAGCGCCGTGAAGCCGCCGCTGTTATCACGATGATTCAAATTAGCTCCGGCTTCCGCTAGAATCCTAACACACCCTTCGGAGCCGAGCCCGGAGACGAAAAGAAGAGCAGTACGGCCGTCGTTATCGACAGCGTCAATGTCCCGTTCATCATCCGCTTCAACGAGCTGTTTTAACGCCGTTTCGTCGGCTTTCTTAGCGGCAGTCCACCACGGAGTTTCGTACTCGGCCACCACGTCTTTAGCAATGAAATCCTGTGGGACCCAAGAAGGGGCGTGGCCGTCTTTCCATTGGATTAAATACTCCATGCCGGTGCCGCCTTCGAGGGCTCGGCTACCGATGATCTTGTCGACTTCACCGTAGGCGGAGTCCTCGTCATCTTGGAGAGCTGGTTGTGTTTGTTGGTTTTGAAATGCCCGAATTGTGCAGGCGAGCCTGTTATTGTTGTGGTGGTGGTGGTGGGTCGGTTTGGTGGAGAGAGTCTGAAAAGGAGGAGGAGGAGGGGGGAGAGAGGGAGTTTAGGGGGGAGTTTGAGGCGGGAGAGAGAGCGTTGGAGTATGAGAGGGTCCATGGGAGGTTAGAGGAGGAGTGGGGTGAGTTAAGATTTGTGGGTTGTTAGTAATCTGGGTGGGTTCGTGGTGGATAAGATATCCAATCTAGTTAGAGATTATGTTTTGTCCATGTGGATTATTTTGCTATGTTTTACGTATTTCTGTAGGCAAAAATGCTATATCCACCGAAAAGTTGCATCGAAAAATTACACCGAAACACGTGGAAACCGTCACATTGGACCGATTAAAAATAGACATAAATGGACGCCCATCCAAATTAGCAGGACGGGCGTCCATTCCATATAATATGGACGCCCGTCCTGCTAATTTGGACGGGCGTCCATCCCATCCTGCTAATTTGGATGGTCGTCCATCTATGTGGGCTGGTCGTCCCTAAATAATGGATGCCCGTTCTGCTAATTTGGGCGGGCGTCCATCATTTAGGGACGGCCGTCCCTAAATGATGGACGACCGTCCCCAGTTTGTAAAAAAATTTTTTTATTAAATTTTTTTTTAAAATATAATGTAAATATGGACGACCGTCCAAACTACATGGACGCCAATCCATCTACTAGGGATGGCCATCCAAAGTATTCTGGACGGTCCAATGTACATGGACGACCGCCCAATGTACATGGACGGCCGTCCAAAATACATGGATTGGCGTCCATATTTGTTAAATTTTTTTTTTAATTAATAATAACGAATAGCTTGTCTAATACGCTTCATTTTTAAGCGCCAATTTTTTTTCTTCTCTTCTCCTTCGTCTCCATCATTTGTTTTTCTTCTGTTCTTCGTCTGCGTCATTTGGTTTTCTTAGCTTCTCCTTCTTGCGTGTTGTGATTCCTTGACGCCGGTTGCTTCCTCAACAGCCAAGCACCAGCAATATCTCGTCCAAGCACCAACAGCAATATCTCGTTCTACAGAGATAACCTTGAAACAAAAGTAAATATCAAAACTGCTAAAGCTAGGATTTGTTTGTTAAGGTAAAGAATTTTTGACTTATTTTATATTCTATTTTAGATTGAATATATGTTTGAATGGATTGAATACATGTTTGATAGATAATATTTGTTGGGGACAGTTGTGAACTAGATTCGTGAACGCAAAAACTAGAATTAGTTATGCATGAAATAACTGAATATGAAAGAGTCCAGTTTGCCTCGTTTCAATGATGTTGAGGTAAATTGTTTTAGAAACTTTTTTAAATATGGTGTATTGTATTGTTTATTATGATGCGTTTACATTCTAATTTTATTTATTATAAAACCATTGAATCGGGGAAAATGAATGTGATGAATTATAAAACCATTGAATCGGGGAAAATGAATGTGATGAATTAGAAGATACGGGATGTGCGAGGAAGAAATTGAGAATATTGGTTTGGTGAATAAAATGGGAATGAAAGAAAGGGAGATGAGATACGTGACAGTGGTGTGTTCTTGTTCTGGGAAGGAGAGAAGTAAATGTAGAAATACCTTGAAAAAACAACCTGTTGCAAAAACAGATTGTAAGAGTCGGATTAGTGCAGCTTTGAATGGTGAATACAAATGGGAAATTAAATCAGTTGTGCTTGAACATAATCATGATCTTACAAGTCCGACGAAAAGAAGATATTTCAAAGTAAACTGAATGATACAGCCTTTTGTGAAAAGGAGGCTTGAAGTTAATGATCAGACTGGGATTAGACCGTGTAAAAATTTTCAGTCATGTTCAGTTGAGGTAGGAGGTGTAGAGAATTTGTCGTTTCTACAAAAAGATTGTAGGAATTACATTGAAAAAGTTAGAAGGATAAGACTTGGAGTTGGAGATGCTTCGGCAGTGCTAGAGTATTTTATGAAAATGCAAAAGGAGAATTCCAATTTCTGGTACATGATTGATGTAGATGAAGAGAGTCGATTAAAGAATGTGCTATGGGTTGATGCTAGATGTAGGGCCGCATATAAAGATTTTGGTGATGTTGTGACCTTCGACACAACGTATCGGACGAACAAGTATGATATGCCATTTGCGGCTTTTGTGGGGGTTGATCATCATGGACATTCGACATTGTTAGGTTGTGGGTTAATTTCACATGAGGACACAGAGACATTTGTTCGGCTTTTTCATTCTTGGCTTGAATGCATGGATGTTGCTCCTAATGGAATTATCACTGATCAAGATAAGGCCATGCAAAATGCAATTGAGATTGTTTTCCTTGGTACAAGACATAGGTGGTGTTTGTGGCATATAATGAAGAAACGGCCTGAGAAGTTAAGAGGGTATAACGAATATGAAACTATAAAGTTTACGTTACAAAATATTGTGTATGATTCGTTGGCACGTGAAGAGTTCGAAGAACGGTGGAATAAATTCATTGATGTATATAACCTTCATGAGAATGAATGGTATCTGGATTGTATAAAGAAAGAGTACGTTGGGTGCTTGCATTTCTTAAAGATATATTCTGGGCAGGTATGTCTACTACCCAACGTAGTGAAAGTATGCATGCATTTTTCGATGGATATGTAAATTCCAAAACAACATTGAAACAATTTGTGGAACAATATGATAATGCATTACGAGATAAAGTGGAAAAGGAGAGGGAGGCTGATTTTAGATCTTTCAAGTCTTGGATACCATGCATAACGAATTACCCCATTGAGAAACAATTTCAAAATGCATACACAACAACAAAATTTAAAGAGTTTCAAGAAGAGATTGCGGGGAAGATTTATTGTGAATGATCTTTTCTGAAAAAGTCCGATTCGTATGAGGAGTATTAGGTTTTAGAAGATATTTGGTTTGGAGATAGTAATCGGCGTGTTCCTTTTCTGGTTTACTTTGAAAAAATTTCATGTGATATTCGCTGCAATTGTCATTTGTTTGAGTTCAAAGGGATTTTATGCAGACATGCCATTATTGTGTTGATTCATAAAAGGGTTTCACACATTCCAGATAAGTACATTCTACGGCGTTGGAGGAAAAACATAAAAAAGATGTCATACGAAAATCAAGGTAAGTTATAATAGGTGGAGCACAAACGTTGAAAGACAGCGTTTTGAGAAGTTGTCTAATCTAATGCTGACAGTAGCTGATATGGCATCAAACAATGAGGAAGACTGTAACATGTTGATGGAATTGATTACTGGAGTGAAAAATCAGTTGGAGTAGAAGGAAAGTGAGGGAGGGTTTGGTAGTAAAGAGGGGGACAATCCTCAGAAAGAGAGGAATAGTCTAATTAATAGTCCACGGGTAGCTAGCAGCAAAGGTCGTCCTCCATGCAAAAGAAAACAATCGAAGGTTGACGAAATTGTACGTAGGGCTAAAAATAAAAAACTGCGAAAACAAAGACTTGGTATGAGTTATACACCCATTCTAACATGATATTTGTTTTTTAAAGATTATTTACGTATTTGAAGTTTATTATAATATTTACTTGATTATGAATGTGTTATGCTACTTTATAGGGAAAGAATCATCGGCAGAGCGAGACAACATTGCCGAAACTGTATTGGGAACTCAAGTATTGTCAAATGATATTGTTGCTACTTAGGTATGTGTTATGTATGTTGGATAATTGTAAAAACCTTGAGTTTTCTATAACGTGTGCTAAATTATGGTTATTAAACATTGTGATTGTCCTTGGTCCGAGTTCGAATCTCAAGCAAATAGTAATTTATGTTCTGGACAGGAAGATGTAAATGATGAACATGTTTCGTTGGGAGAGATTTGATATCGTTAACCGGTTGGAGCATTGTTGCATTTGTATTCGGTAGAAATTATTCGCGTTGTGGTTAATTTCTGACGAATGCAGTTGAGCTATATGCTGAATCAGTTGTTTTGTTTTTATTCTTTTTGTTGCTGATTGGGTAAGAGTAGACTGTTGGTTGTAGGGTGTTGAATTCATAATAATAATAGAAATGTATATATTATCCTTATTCGGAATGTTTTCAGTATATATTATCGTTATATTTCATTTCAGATTATTCTACATTTCATTTCAGATTTAGGGTATTGATATTTCTTTTGGTATTAGTTGTTTTGTTTTTTATTGTTTCTGTTGCTGGTTGGGTAAGAGTACTCTGTTGATTGTAGGGTGTTGAATTCATAATAATAACGTAAATGTATATATTATCCTTATTCTTGATGTTTTCAGTATATATTATCGTCACATTTTATTTCAGATTATTCTACATTTCATTTCAAATTATACTGTGGCACATATAATCTTCGTACATAACATTTATACTAAGAATTAACAGTCATATGAAATTGGAGAAGTTCAGCTAATTGAGAATATATTGTAAAATCAAACTTTATTAATTAACATATTTCTATACATACAGTTTAGTATTTGAACTACACATAATTACAATTAACATTCATAGTTCGTGCCCCAATTAACTACACAAATGTTGAGAAGACAGAGATTGTTCAGTAGTTCTTCATCCTAGTGTAGGGGGTAGAGGATGACTGGAGGAGGACGAGGCTAGTGACAATTTCTTCATCATGTTGGATATTTCTGTCATGCGTTCCCTAAGGATGTCAACCGTTTCTTCTATTCTTGATGCGAACGAGTTGAAATCACTTTGCAACTGATCCTGTTGTTCTTGCATTTTCCTCTCAATACGTGAAAAACTCTCTTCTTGAAACCTTTCGATCCGATCAATTCTGCTTACTATTTCGTCTAAGGTTTGAGAAGACATTTGTTCTACATTCTGAGAAGATCCAGGTTCCATACTCGTTCTTTTTCTTTTCCGCACATAGACTCGTCCTTCATTTTCCCCTTCTGGAATAGGGACACCTCCCTGCATTGTTGCCTCTTCCTCAATTTCATCCCTAATCAACAACCATTCTCCTGACACATTCTTTTTAATCAAACCCATTTTAGACAATGTGACATCCCCTAACAAATTATTTGCAGAAAACGTTATCTTATTGGCTTCATCTAAAGGGTTGATCTGAAAACCCAACCTCTGACATATTAGCGTAATAATCATCCCCCAATAAATGTCACCTTTTTCTGCTTTAATCTCTCCCAACTTTTTAATCAATAACTGAGCTGAATTTACTTGCTTCCTCGTTATACGTTGCTTCCATCAACAATAAATCCTTCACTGTCACATTTCCATTTGTCTCTTTCCTGCCATTAAATGTGAATGTCAGAAATCTATGAAAAACTCTCATGGCAGGATTTCTTAACTTCGTAGATTTACACCGTGGATGATAAACCCCTATTCCAGAAACATCCGTCCAAGCTTGTTTGGAATCCCACGTTTTGGGTACACTATCCAAACTTTCAAAATCAATCCCTATCCAGTTTGCTAAGTCCTGTGGCCTCACTACACAATTCTGATTCTTTAATCTAAAAAACATTGTATACAGCGGTAAATCATCAGTACTTGTCTCCACAACTTCCAAACTACTAAAAAACTCGTAAATCAAATGCTTATATCCGTCATATGTAATACTCGCCAACTGCTCCCATTTCAAATTACGGATCCAACCATTAATCTCATCACCTAAACCCAAACTACTTATAAATCCTATATCCAAACTTCTTCCAAGACAAATATCTCTTTTCGCCATCTCTTTGTATTGCTTTTTATGTTGCCTGTCTCGAAATTGGACTCCAGATGACGAAGAGCCTGCATCCGGAGTGCTTGTGTTTTTTGCTCTTACCATTTTCGGCTTCCTTCTAAAACCCTGCAAAAAACATATCCATAAGTACTATCACAAACACATACAGCATAACCATGTATCCCACTTTTAATAGTATACTATCAAAATTAATCCACATTCTTGGGATGAGTCATATTAAGAGCTGTTTGATTTCTGTATGTGTTTGAATGGGATTTCTTTGGTTATGTGTTATATGATGCATTTTATATTTAAAATCCCAGCCACCTTTACGCATAATTTGGCCAAAAATGCAGGTCCAAAACAATGAATTGGAGGTGGAATTACATGGCTGATTTTTGGCAATTTATGCAACTGTGGAAGGTGGCTGGGATTTTATATTTAAAATCCCAGCCACCTTTACCTCCGCATAAATTGGCCAAAAATGCAGTCCAGAACCATGTAATTCCAACCTATAAAATCCCAGCCACCTTTACCTGCATAAATTGGCCAAAAATGCAGTCCATAACCATGTAATTCCAACCTCCAATTCATTGTTCTGGACTCAGGGGGAGCATTTTTCCAAATTATGTAAAGGTGGCTAGGGAAATTTTATAAAATCCCAGCCACCTTTACCTGCATAATTTGGACAAAAATGCAGTCCAGAACCATGAATTGGAGGCTGGAATTACATGGTTCTAGACTGCATTTTTGGCCAAATTATGCAGTCCAAAACCATGTAATTCCAGCCTCCAATTCATGCTTTTATTCAACAAAAATGCAACCCATAAACGCATATAAAACCAGCCACCACTACATGTAAATTTCGGTCAACATAAAATTCATAAACACATGGAATCCAAGCCATCATTGCATGCATCATATAACACATAACCAAAGAAATCCCATTCAAATAAAACTCCATTAAAGCAAGATGAGATTTAAAAAATATCAAGTGCTGGAGCATCTAGTAAGAACTGTTCAAGTGGCTGTACGTATCACCAAAGGGATGAACAGAAAATTAATTACAAACAAAATGCATTAGTCAAGGAAATACAGCCACAACCCCAGCCACAGCCACAGACTTTTCTTTTCTTTTATTAGTTATTATCACAATGAAGTTAGGAATTTGAATGAGAAATAAGAGCATATAATTAAACCAAGAAAAAGTAAGCGTTATGAGAACCATAAGTAAGTCTTTTCTATTATTTTCTTCATCCACTTTTCTCCATGACAAAGTATGTGTTTCTTTACTAACATGACCAACATCCCATTTCCTACAGCCATGGCCCCTTCCTGTTTGGAATTATGGGCTCATGACCTCTCTCTTTCTTTCTTGTCTATATCAATCGCAACAAACAGTCTCAGTTATTCAAGTTAAACAAGGCATAACAACATTTCAATCATTTATTTTTCCCTTTCAGTTGATCCCATACATGTATATATATTCTACCATCCAATTAAGTTGTCGAATAGGAAAAATGAATTCTAATTTCCTATTTATGTACAATAAGCCTAGCAACAAAAAAACAATGGCTCTACAACTGAGGATTCCTCCCTCTTCACAGCTCCCCTCACAATGTGGCAGCCTGAGGTCTCACCCAAACACATAAGACCCAATAAATATCTTTATCTATTAATAATCAACTATATAAAATATGAAACCCACACACCCCAGGAAGTTGTGACCTATGACATTGTTCTGATGTTTATAATATACAAAAGCTCCATTGGTTAGTTTCAACAACTCATGATAAATCAAAAGATCCCTGCCCTTCACTGATTGCATATAGCAGTTTCTTCTAAAACACCCAAAACAGAACACTTCTATTTGTCAATCACACAAACCAATCCCACCAAATTGACTGGATTTCTCTTTATCAAATCAACTCCATTCAACACAAATGTAAATCCAACACATTCATCCAACATAAAAAAAATAAAAAAATAAAAAAATTGAAAAAATTGAAAAATTGAAAAATTGAAAAATTGAAAAATTGAAAAATTGAAAAATTGAAAAATTGAAAAATTGAAAAACGGAAGTATCTAATTACCGTGGCTGATTTGTTTTTTTGAGATGAAGAAGACGATGAACCAGAGCGCGCAGATGGGATGAAGAACCCGATGAACCAGAGCGCAGATGGAAGAAAGAAGAAGAAGATCGCTGCCCTTTTTTTTCAAACGCTTTCCTAAAAAGTTTTAAATAAACCTAAAACTTTTTTAATTCTAATTTTTTATTTTAAAAGTTTTAAATAAACCTAAAACTTTTTTAATTCTTTTTTTTTATTATTTTAATTAGAGGTGGGACCGTAGTCCATTCCTTAGGGACGGTCGTCCATACTTAAGGGACGCCCGTCCCTAAGGAATGGACTGTCGTCCCTTAATTATAGACGGTCATCCATAATTAAGGGACACCCGTCCCTAAGGAATGGGACGAGCGTCCAAATATTTTTTTAAAAATTTTTAAACAAAATTATGGACAGGCGTCCATTCTATATGGACGCCCATCCACACATTAGGGACGCCCGTCCACAATTTGTGGACGAGTGTCCCAGCTTTTTTTTAAATTTTTATATTTTATAAAACCGTCCAAAATTAAAGGACGGGCGTCCATTAACATATGAACGCCCGTCCAATGTTTATGGACGGCCGTTCATGACCTGTGAACGGCCGTCCCTAATTTTTTTTAATATTTTTTATTTTTATTTAGCAATGGACGGGCGTCCTCTAAATCAGGACGCTCGTCCGTAGTAAATGGACCCCCGTCCATATAATATGGGCGGAGGTCCATATGAGTGAACGGCCGTCCATATGTTATGGACGGCCATTCATTAGATAAAATTTAATAACGCCAAAACATGTTGGATGGTTGAGTCAGCACACACGTCAGCCGGTACAAAATTTCGGTGTAAAAACACCGATGTTTGTAGCATAACTGTTCTGTGGGTGGGAGTAATGGTTGAGAATGGAATCACCACATTTGTTTTGTTAATCGATATTCTTATGTCGCATTCACAAAACATGTTAATCGGGTGAGATTTTTTTTTTTCTTTTTTGGTAAACTGGGAGTTTATTTTACAAGTTCAATAAGTCAGTAAATCACAAATATAATAAATGTAAATAGTTACTTTGTGTGACACCTACCTAAGACTTTTAATTAATCCAAAATCTTGTCACCAGATCATAAGCTAAATAGTTAAAACAAGTGTATATTATACGGTCATGATATTGGTATCCCTTTTTATTAGTAACAACTCAGAAATTCATAAATCACTGTCATGTTTAATCCTTAATTATCATGCATCATTGAAAGAAAGTTCGCTAATGTTAAGGGTATTAAAAGGATTCTGTTGTTAGACCATCTCCAACCCATTGCACCAATTTGGTGCAAAATTATATCAAATTGGTGCAAAACACTATTTCATCTCCAACCCACAACACCAAAAAGAATATTCTTTAGAATATTCTTTAGAATATTCCTTAGAATATTCTTTAGAATATTCCTTAGAATATTCTTTTTTTTTTCTTTTATTGTAATAATCAACAATTAATCTATTTCACTCATTATTTTTTATATATTAATTAAATATTGAGAATGATATTTTTATTAAATAATAATTATTTGAAAATTATACTAATTTAATAAAATTAAGCATTTATTTAATCAAATAAACATTACATTTAATATAGAAAAAAATTATAGAAAAACATTACATCTAATATAAAATGATACAAAAAAAACAACAACAACAACACAAAGGTAAAATTCCATATTGAAAGTAATTTAATTTTCCGAATTAGTATGTTCTTCCCACAAATGATCAATTAATTTTTATTTTGAGTTATTGTAGTTTAATATTTGCATTGAATAAAGTTCTATTTTTAGTTTTTCATCATTTTTTAAATTATATCATTATTATGAATTTATTATTATAAATAATAATCAAATTAAATTAAATACAAATACTCAAATTTGGTGTGATTTTTTATATAAAATTTAATATTCAAATTAACTTAACAAAATTAAAAAAAAAAGCAAAATTAAAAAAATATATATATATTTTATTCGCGCTACAATGTCACGCCATTTTGGCGTGGTGCTACAGTACCGCACCATTTTGGCGTGGTGCTTTGGCGTGGGTTGGAGCACCCACCCACGCCAATTTGGTGTTTTTTACGCCATTTTGGCGTGGGTTGGAGATGCCCTTAGTAGTCTACCAACATAACTTCTCAAATACTTAAAAGTTAGAAATTAACTCAAGAAAAGTGTGATGATAATGTTTTGTGTGAGATTTCTTTAGGATTAATTACCCTTGGGAGATTTTATATAAACCTCCTTATAATGGGTTCTTATAGTTTAGGCAACGAAAGTTAACTTAGAGTGAAAGACAACTTGTTTATGGGTTCTTAAAGACTTTGTCTCCCTTGTGTCATATGTCATGCTAATTGTCCCTTTAACATTAATAGGTTTTGGGTCTCCTTTTCCTTTGGACAGACTTCTCATGTTTGCGCATTAGAGGGCTTAAACCTCCAGCCTATTTATTTTCGATCATTTATCTTGGAGTAAACGACTTTTTCTCACCCACATAATGGTTTAATGACACTTTTCGACTCACGAACTTTTAAAATATCATTTTACTATTCAAAACACAATTATGTTAGTAAATTTCATTGTGAAGAAAGACATAATGGTCAAAAGTCTGTTATGGAAAACGATATGATGGTCAATTAATGCGCCGATTTCCTGTGACACATAACCACTAAGAGGCCGCCCGTTTTTAGGTCATTTCGGCCTGATCCGGCGTCGTTGAGCCCTCCCACTACCACCACAACATTCCCACCACCCTAGTAACAAAACCCCCACCCTTTTTCCCCCGCTAATAGCTATCGTTTGCCAACCATAGCAATTGCGTCGCATGATTGTCCTTTGCTAGATTCCAGCAAAATTCGGTGACGACAACCCCTCCCACCTTCACCCCTTGTCTCACCAGCTTCTCCCATTCAAAAGCCCTATACTCCCGCACCCCAATTGAACTCTGATTGTCGTTGCCTCCTCCCTAGGGTTTTTTGCAATTTTCTTCAATTCCGACCAAATTACTTGTCGGAAATCCCTCCCGTCACCACCTATTGCATCACCGGCGTCCCCCTTACTAAACCCCTATCACTAGCGACCTCAATTGCTCACTGATTGCCGTCCACTGCAAACCTGCAATCAACCAATAATTAATGAGTGGGGGTATTTTCGTCTTCACAATGCATATTATTGTATTTAATGAAAATTATTAACGGAATATAACATTTGGATAGTAAAGTGATATTTCTAAAAGTCCATGGGTGGGAAAGTGTCTTTAGGCTGTTATTTAGGTGGGAAAAAGTCATTTTACTCTTTATCTTGAACCTTAATCGACTTGTTTTAGGGCCATTTATCATGGATTACCACATTGGGTTTGATTATTTTTACCCTAACAAATTATTTATACAAACTCTTGTGCCATGTGAACTTGCTTATAAAATTTTGTTTATTTTGTTGACCTGCACGTCTTAATAAAATAAAGCATAGACAAGCTTACCACTAAGCAAGTTTTTAATATAACTAACTTGTAAGATGTTGAATTCAATCTAATCTGCTCATATTTTTACCCTAACAAATTATTTATACAAACTCTTGTGCCATGTGAACTTGCTTATAAAATTTTGTTTATTTTGTTGACCTGCACGTCTTAATAAAATAAAGCATAGACAAGCTTACCACTAAGCAAGTTTTTAATATAACTAACTTGTAAGATGTTGAATTCAATCTAATCTGCTCATATTTTTTTCAATAAATGTGTTTTAACAATCTTACACAAACAAAAGATGCCATTTGTTTAATCCCCCCCATAACTTTTGAATGCATATACATACTTACATTTAATAAACCCAAAATGGTATATCAAAAAATACCCCATACTTTCTCCCCACTTCCATCCAAAAACTTTACATCTTTTAAAAATGTTGCACAAAATCTAATCTAGACTAGGGGTGACGGGTGAGCATGGGTAAAGGGTAAACCTGGAGCCAATAGGTACCCAGGTGACAGTTCCAAGTAAAAACCAGAACCAGCCCTCACGGGATAGGTTTTAGTTCTAGAAAATTGGAATTGGGAATTCTCGGATTTGGTTTTGGTTCCTGCAGTGTTGGAATCGAGAACCCAAACCTACATTCGGGTACCCTGTTGGGAACCGATATAGGAATCGGGGGTGCATTTATAATTTTTGAGGATGTATTTGTCATTTTTTAAATTAATAAGGGGTACATAGAATGTTATAGCATACTTGGGAAATGAACCGAAACCTACATTTCAAGAATATAGATTCTGGTTTCTGGAACCAAAGAATTAGAATCGATTTTGGTTTCAATTCTTTTTGGCTTTTTGCTAGGAACCGGTTGATTCCGATTCTTGCAATTCCAAGAGGTACCCAGTTCCTAGACTAGACAGTTTGCTTTAAGCCGGGGTTTAACTTTTTAGCGTGATGACTTACCGTCCAAATCCACCATCTAAAATTGGGGCGCAAATGTCGGGCCTCATTTATCAAAATTGAATCATTTCATAAGCCTTCTTACATTTTAAGACCCATCACTTACGGTTTACATCACGTGTCAACCTTAAGCATGGCATGCACGAACCATTAATGAGTTTTCGAAATTACTGGAGATATCATCGTGATTTATACAAAGTTTAGTATTAATTAACCTTAGTCAAACCTTAATCATTGACTTTTTGATGATTAAATATTGTATTACACATCAACATGAATTATATATATCATACTCCAACTCTTCATTAATGTCTGCACGTTTTTAAATATTTATATATACGTATATCCAACTCTTAATTAGTGCGTGCACGTTTTTTAATATTTATATTGAATTTCTTTTTTTTTTTTTTTTTTTTTAAGATTAGGGTGTCTGAGCCAGCTTATGCACAACTCAATTAATCCCCTGTGATCCTAGAACTATCGGTTAAGGAAGAGTTTAAGTGGTTACATCTATTAACAACAAAGAAAGAACTCGAACTCACCTAGTACCTTGGGACCCTGGAATTACTCGTTAAATAAAAGCTTCAGTGGCTACCTCTATTAATAATCAAAGAGGGATTCAAACTCCACTAATCCCTAAAACCCTAGAACTACCAACCTAGTAAGAGCTGCAGTGATTACCCTTACTAACAACTGAAGATGAACTTGAATTTAGGAAGTATATATCGAACCACTCACTCATAAAAAAAATAGTTTATTTATATTGATTTTAATGGAGAAAAGAAATAACATTTTAGATAATATTTTTAATTCAAATAACTCTTTAAAATATAAAGAAAAGACTTGGCCATGAAAAGGAGAAATTTCAAAATAATTCATAATTATTAATCGTTTAAAAGATAGATATAAACTTATTAATTCATTTACAATGTGAATAAAAACAATTGACTTGGGAGAATCTGCCCAACCACCAGCTGTACGTTGCTAAGAATGTTGACTAAAATTTTATAAAATGAATCAATTTAGAAATTATTTTATTTAAGATTTACACTTACAATCAAAGCAATTTCCTTATAAGACTTTTTAATAACTGTCACCAGCCAAATTGCCCAATTCTCATTTTTATTTTCCGCGTATAATTATTTCCTCAATCCTCACTCTTCATTTCACGTGGGTCCATCCCAATATTCAACCTCATCCGTTGATTTTCCAAAAAGTGCCGTGTTAGGTGGTGAGAAAATGGGCACATGAATATGCCGTGTGTCACGTCACAAATCACGGACCTTCCACATTCCAATTTCCAGCCCATGCATGTGAAGTCAACCAAACGCGGTCTTATGCAGCTGTGATCCCCTCCACTCACACGCACTGTAACATCAAGTTTCACTTACGTGTCCATTCTCCATTGGTCGAAAATGTCATCTAAATGTAAAGGAGACGGACCCATCCACCGCTTTGAGAAGGCCACTAAGCACACCCCTCTGTGAAGTTATAAAGCTTATTGTTGCTTCCTTCATTATATAAACATCTCACCTTTCAGTTACCGCTAACTCTTATATTAAACTCCACATTCTTAACCTTCTCTCTTCTTCTCTTCTCCTTTCTTTCTTTCTTTCTATTACCGTTTGATTAATTCAAGTTAACTGCTTTAACCAATGTTGTTTTGGGAGCTGTGTGTTGGTTTTCTTACTTTGGCCATTGTTGCAACTGCTGAGAATCCTTACAGGTTCTTTGAATGGAATGTTACGTATGGTGACATTTACCCACTTGGGGTTCGCCAGCAGGTTTGTGTTTGTGGGATTTTTGGTTTGTTTTTGGAGTGTTAATGTGTGGATGGAAGATTAAAGATTGTTTCCTGGTTGCAGGGTATTTTGATTAATGGACAGTTTCCAGGGCCTAATATTTACTCAGTTACTAATGACAATCTCATCATCAACGTTCATAACAGTTTATCTGAGCCTTTTCTCCTTTCTTGGTAAGTTCAAACCCTTTTTTTTTTTTTTCATGTTTAGTTTCCTTGTAAAACAGGCTTTCTTTGTGTTTGACAGTTGTGTCACACAAAAATTCTGTTGGGAGTTAGGTTCCACACTTGAAAAATGTGGTTTTGGGTTAGAATGTGGTTATGGGAAGTGCACAAATCTTGTTTCTGATTGGAGATTTTTTATGATGGCCAAATTACAGGAATGGCATCCAACAAAGGAGGAATTCATTTGAAGATGGAGTGTATGGAACCACATGTCCAATTCCTCCTGGCAAGAACTTTACGTACATTTTACAAGTGAAAGATCAGATTGGCAGCTTTTATTACTTCCCATCTCTTGCTTTCCACAAGGCAGCTGGTGGTTTTGGTGGCATTCGGATCCTCAGCAGGCCTCAAATTCCTGTTCCATTCCCTCCCCCGGCTGATGATTTCACTGTTCTTATTGGAGATTGGTACAAAACTAATCACACTGTAAGTTTACTAAAATACAAAACAAAATCAATACAAGCATTCATCTTCTTATGCTTGATAGTAACATGACTATTTGTCTATTCAATTTGTCACAGAAACTCAGGGCCATTCTAGACCGTGGCCATAAGCTTCCTTCCCCTGATGGCATTCTTATTAATGGTCGCGGAGCCAATGGCATAACTTTCACGGTTGATCAAGGAAAAACTTACAGGTTTAGAATATCAAATGTTGGTTTGGAAAATTCACTCAACTTCCGCATTCAAGGCCACAAGATGAAGTTGGTGGAGGTTGAGGGAACTCACACCGTCCAAACAACTTATTCATCACTTGATGTTCATGTGGGTCAGTCCTACTCCGTGCTAGTTACCATGGACCAGCCTGCACAGGATTTCTTCATTGTGGTCTCATCCCGTTTCACCACCAAGGTCCTGACCGCCACCGCCATTCTCCACTACAGAAACTCCAAAAGCAAGCCAACAGGCCCACTTCCTGGCGGCCCCACCAACCAAATTGATTGGTCTCTCAAGCAGGCCCGCTCCATCAGGTACCCATATTGTGAAGTTTTCCTGAGTTAACCGTATGACGGTTCACATGGGGTACATTTTCCTGAAGCTTAACCGTATTTTTGGTGCAATGCAGGACTAATCTTACAGCGAGTGGACCAAGACCAAATCCACAGGGTTCATACCACTATGGTCTTATTAACATTACAAAAACTATCAGGCTACAGAGCTCAGCTGGTCAAGTAAATGGAAAGCAAAGATATGCAGTTAATAGTGTATCTTTTAAACCAGCCGACACTCCCCTAAAGCTTGCAGACTACTACAAGATTGATGGTGTTTTTCGTGTTGGAAGCATCCCGGAACAGCCTACCGGTGGCAATATCTACCTTGACACATCAGTCATGGGAGCTGACTATAGAACCTTTATTGAGATTGTGTTTGAGAACAAAGAAAACATTGTCCAGAGCTGGCACCTTGACGGATACGCCTTCTGGGTTGTGGGGTAAGAACTTAAACAATGAACTTATCATAATGTACCATATTAAAAAATAGTTAAAAGTTTTTAGTTTTTGTGTTGTTTCTTGTGCACTAATCTTGTGATGGTAATTTTTTTCAGAATGGATGGAGGAAAGTGGACACCGGCTAGTAGAACTCAGTACAATCTGAGAGATGCTGTTTCGCGTAGCACCACTCAGGTTAGATGTGTTCTAATGATAGCATGATAATATATTGAGCCATGGATTTTCTCAAATGCCAGATAAAATTTATAGCAGCCGAATAATATTGGAAATTTACCTTTGGTGTAACAGGTATATCCCAAATCATGGACAGCTATTTACATAGCACTTGACAATGTGGGAATGTGGAACCTGAGGACTGAGTATTGGGCGCGGCAATATCTTGGACAACAATTCTACTTGAGAGTTTACACAACTTCACAATCAGTAAGGGATGAATATCCCATTCCAAAGAATGCACTTCTCTGTGGCAGGGCCAAAGGCAGACGCACAAGGCCTGTATAAAACAAGCTGCTGCTTTAGTTATAGTTGACTTTTAACTATCATCACACGTTTGAGTCAAATGACCCCATCTCGAGGTCGTATTCTTTTGCAACAAAATTTGTATTCTGGTTTGTCATGATAAGAGTGAAGTAATTTATTTGTTTTGTTCATAAACAATTCCTTCGGTTTCGCTTGGTTATACTTTTTTTTCTCTGAAATAAATGCAATGCAAATAGTTCTTCTGATCTCATGTTTCTGTCAAGTCTTACTCTCTTCTATTATAGATTTATTAAATTACTAGTAAACTTACAAGACTAGCATTGTGAGAACAAACAGGCCTTCTTGTTTCTGTCATGGAAATGTGGATTCCATTTCTTGCCAGTTAGGTACAAATCTTGAAGACGGCAGGACCTTTGACTCATTCAAAAAACTAATCTTGTGTCCTGCCTTAAGTATATTCAAATGACCCATTCAAAATACATTGTTGTCTCTTACCCTCATTACATTCAAATAAAATCTTCGAATCAATCGACTTCATTCACTGACGTTAGTCTTTCCGATTGATATTGAAATTACCATAATCACTGATTGATTCAAAGATAGGCTACTTAGCAAACCCTATTTCTAGTTAAACTGATCACATTCCCTGTTGAAATACATAATCACAAAGGAAATTATCTCTGTCGGACAATCCGTCTAATGAGACAGTTTTTGTTCTTCTATGCTTATATTCTTTCTGGAAAATGACAAATTTACCGGCAGTTTTGGACCATTACATAATTCTTTTGCATATAAATACTTAAACATCTTGAATGTTTGAATGAAGTTTTTTCACAGTAAGTTTACTGTGGGAAAGAAGCAAAGAGATTTCCCATGGCGAAGGGGTTAGTTTTTTTGGTCCTTTCATTGGCCCTGGTGGTCGTATTTCACTCGGCAAATGCACAGGTGCCATCTATTTTTATACTTGGAGATTCAACTGCTGATGTTGGGACCAACAATTTCTTGCCTGGAAGCACAGCAAGAGCAGACTTTCCTCACAATGGCATCGATTTTCCTAATAAAAGACCAACTGGAAGGTTCAGTAATGGTCTAAACAGTGCTGATTTACTTGGTTAGTATAGTTCTCACTCTATGCATGTGAAATGAAGGTCCATCTCTGTTAAAAACCAATTTTTTTCTTACTGGGATGCATGGAATGAAAAAAAAAAAAAAATTATTAATCAGTTTGAAGTTTCTTGCATACTTTAACTTCGGTTTTCTTCATGGTTTCTTGTTCAGCCAAGCTAATGGGTTATAAAAGAAGTCCACCACCTTTTTTCTCTTTGAACATTGCATATGCTGTGAAGAAGAGTAGCTTCAGAGGTATAAACTTTGCCTCTGGAGGCTCTGGCCTTCTTGATGTAACTGGACAAACAATGGTAAGCACCTCATACTCTTTTAAATAATCTTCCATATACATACACTCATCAGTTAAGAAAATCTTCTTATTTTGTTCTCAGTTAACATTCATGAACTTTGGAAAAGATAAAAAAATATCCAAATGCTTTCTTGCAGAGCAACCAAAGGAATGTTGTCCCATTGAGTGAGCAGATACAGCAATTTTCCAATGTTCATGGCAAGCTCATGGCCACAATGGGTCCAGCAGGAACTGAAAATTTTCTCTCAAAGTCTTTATTCTTCATCAGTATTGGTAGCAATGATATTTTTGGCTATTACCATTCCAATAGTACTATACCAAAGCAAGAGTTCATATCCACATTAGGACTCGCGTATGAAAAGTACTTGAGGGTAAGATTTCTTCCTTGTCATTCTCATAAATATACTTTGTTCAAATTAGTGACATAATTCTTGTACATGGCACTGAACTTGAATTCGTGCTCAGGCTCTACTTAACCTTGGAGCAAGGAAGTTTGGCATAATAAGTGTTCCACCAATTGGATGTTGTCCATCTCAAAGGATTTATAATGCTACTGGAGGTTGTTTGGACGAGTTGAACGAACACGCAAGAGCTTTCTATGTGACAATGGAAACTCTCATATACAAACTCAGTACAGAATACAAGGACATGAAGTATTCACTTGGAAACACGTATGAAATGACAATAAATGTTATAGACAACCCTGCTTTATTCAGTAAGCTGCTCACTCTAAAAATTACAGTATATATTTTTACATTTCGACACAAGGTTTTTAATCTCCTGTTCAAGTGCCCACTATTTTATTTAGTCCTAGTATTGTCTTTAAATGGTACAATCTAACTATTCCTAACTTGTAATTTTTTAGATTTTAAGGAGGTGAAAACTGCATGTTGTGGAGGTGGGAAATTCAATGGAGAGTCCTTTTGTGAACCGAATGCAAATCTTTGTTCAAAGCGGCATCAATACTTGTTCTGGGATTTATTCCACCCTACACAGACTGCTTCTAAGTTGGCAGCTGTGACACTCTACAGTAGTGGTGAACAAAGATTTGTATCTCCGATTAACTTCTCTCAGTTAGCCGCGGCATAACCAGAAATAGTCCTTAAAAGTTCCTTCCCAATATGATCAATTGTATCCTAATAAGTGTATTATTCTATATTTGTATTTCTATTTATTACAAGCTTATGGAAGAATAATACACAGATTTAAATAACACAATTCAATGTATACTCGAGCTTGAGGTGCATTGCTCTAAACTTTCACTCATTATACTGACTGAAGATTCAAACTGGATAATAATATTTAGAGATGTATATTCCACAGAAACAGGGGTATTGCATTACATAAACTCTGACCTTTATTTTGATATAATTATGTAATGCGAAGATACCATATGTAAAAGACAAGAAGGGAGAATTGATTCGACCTTGACTGCCTTTTATTCTGAACAGAATGTGAAGTTCTTCTCCGCAAAGAATCTAACCACTTTATATTGTTAAGAAGGGACCAACTTGTGACCCTTTTTATCGGGACATACTTTTGTTAAATTTCTATAGATCATTGATAACTGAAAAGTTGTTAAAAACGTTTAGCTATTGTCAGAAGTCCTGGATTCTTTGCAGCCAGACTCATCATAGTGTCTCCAGAGGTCTGTTTCTCCTTTGGAAATAATCCCATTTAGGAGCTCATCTTTTTCTCATTTCATCTTTAGCCACTATTCTGGTTCCTCAAATAACCTCAGTATCTGCCAAAACAGAACAATGTTAACTAGTACCTTAAAAAGATGGCTAGAAACCATATTCTTTTTGGCCATACAAAAGAGATAACAAGCCCAGTGAATCATAAATCTAGTAAAAGAATTAAAAAGTGGTCCATTAATTGAAAATTTCAGGTTTCAAAGTATGCACATTCACACTTTTGGTAGAATGGAAATTTGACGTGCAAAATTTTTTTCAGACTATGAAAAAAGAAGTTTACTGTCTTCATTGTTGGCCTTCTAGAAGATGAATGCAAGAGGCAGAGGCGTGCCACACACATCATTATTTCCATTTCTTCCTTCTTGTAGTCTTCATTCAAGTAAGGATCAATTAGACGTTCGCATAGGCCACAGCTGAGTAAATACCTAGCCTGCAAGTTTACAATGCACATTTGCTTAATGCTTTTAGATGTAGAAACTTCATTTCAGTATTGACTCAAAAGATAAGTATTACCCAAAGTACCAAGCTTTCATGTTTCGTCTGGTTTGTTTGAATAGCCTCTTTCCCTGTGATAAGTTCCAGGAGCACAATCCCATAGGAGTACACATCAATCTTTTCGTCAACCTTTCCATACATCATGTATTCTGGGGCTAAGTATCCGAAGGTCCTGACAACATCAGTTGGCTTTATGTCAGCTGAAACTTGCTGAGTTTGATGTACAATCGCTGCTCCAAAGTCTGAGAGCTAGGACGTGAAATGCAGCATATTTTATAGGTGTGAATACTAATACTCATGTAAAACCATCCAAGTGAAATTTAACATGATAATCAGTGGGCATTTTGAATGAATTTTATTAAGGCAGAACTTACTTGTGGCTGGCAATTGTCAGAGAGGAGAATGTTGGATGACTTCACATCTCTATGAATGACTGGAGGGTCACAACAGTGATGAAGATACTCCAGCGCCTTTGCAACACCAATAGCAACAACCATCCTTTCATTCCACTTGAGTTGTCTCAAACATTGTTTCAGGCTTCCGTCTAAAAAATTATACACTACTGCATTCACTTCCTTGCTATGACAGCATCCAATTATTTGAACTATGTTCTCATGGTTCATACTTGATAGCAACTCTACTTCTCGGAAAACATCCTCTTCTGACCAGTGTGTAATTTTGAGGACTTTGACTGCTGCTATCTGACCACCCTGAAGGTTACCTCGATAAACCTCACTGTTCCCACCTTCTCCTATCAACATTTCAGGGCTGAAATTATTAGTAATATGATTGAGCTCTTGTGATGTGAAGCGCCTAATGGATCCCTCAGCTTCTAGGAGTGACAATCTCTGAGAGAGTTCTTGTGATAAGAAGTTGGGAACCTGCACTGTTTTCTTTAAACTGTAGAGTCTCATATCATAATTTTGTCTGATTGGTGATGACATTGAGGCAGATGGTGCAGTGAACGACTTTTTTAACTGATGGCTGGTTGCCAATTGCTTCAAGTCCAAGGAAGGATATCTCAATGGAGAAGAAAGTGAAGGTTGAAGGACTACTTTTGTAGATCCTTGTTGCGAGGTTCCCTGCATCTGAACTCCGATTCTTCCTGCATTATCCATTACTAGAAGTGTACAAGTGGGAGGCAAGGCTTTCAGGCATGAATTTACTACTGAATCTTTGGGCCTGCATAACAAAAATTCACATGAGAGAAAGATAAAGAAAGAAAGAGGGAGCTTTTGCTTACTCATCAGATTCAATACCCTGAAAGGCTGCATCCAAGTGCAAGGATCGTCGCATATTGACTCGTACTGCATTCGACAATTCTGAAATGTAAGAGTCTCCAGTACAGACTTTGACAAGGAAATCAAGAGTCTCCAGTACAGACTTTGACAAGGAAATCAACCTGCATTATAATTACACCATTGAAAAAAGAAACAGCTAACCAATCAACCAAATGTTTTCTAGTCTAAATAATCGTTCCAAAGACAACTACGGCTCCTACCTGCTTGGACTTGCATAAATCTTCATGAATGTGAAAAGTGTTGAGATCAAAAGAATCATTTGGTTCTTCAACATGAACTGCCAGTAAATTATCTCCGGGCTGAACTACTGTATTGAGTAACCGAAGAAGCATCCCTCTACTATAGTTATCAGATTTTAGACCTGCGATGATTGTTCTCTTCTTTACTGTCTTCTTTCTCAGGAGAGTTAAAAGTTTTCGCTCAATCCTTAATTTTCCAACCATCATAAAACAATGCCACTTTTGATGTTCAGGCACAGTCCCATTTCAGAAACAAAAGACTAAATTAGTTTTTATGCAGCTTCTATTTCTGCAGATTCCAGGAATTATCTTCCCCTGATGCCCACATAGCCATAAATTATTAAATTACTTGAATGTAGATTATAAGTGCATATCATCAATATGACTCAAAAATCTTTCATTACAAACAAGAATTACAGGTTGGAGGACTTAATTGCCTTTAAATCCCTTCATCTTAGAAAATTAAAGGGGCCAGTACATGTTTGGTGAGGATGTTAATTTATGGTGAATGTGCCTTAAATAAGGTAAGGTAGAGATGATTAGAGGTAACAGATAGAATGGAATTTGGCCAACAACAGCAGCACATGTTCATTATTATTTTTGCTTGTTAGTAGAAGTTATGTTATTTAACAACAAAGTTGTTAGCTGGCATTTAAGTCACTAATCCACCATCTTGCAGCTGAGAATGAAACCCATATTATCATTTTAAAAAAACTGTTTAATCAATGCATGTTGTTACTGCCGAATGATAAGATCAATTAATGGTGGCTTTGTGGGATCATTAGAACACAATGTGCCTAACTATGGAAAATAATTTTAGCCCTGATATTTGCTGACATCTACGGAACATGAAAACAATAAGTCCTATTCCACCACTAGGTGGCCTAATGGCAATGTTGTTTTAATAACTAACCCATGGCGAGACCTAGCAAAGTTGTTGGGTCCCAGGTTGACCAGTTTAACTGGTTTGACTCACGGTCAAACCAAGTGTCAAAAAGTTTAAAATTTAGCAAATATACCCCTAAAAATTACGTTAAGTCCCTACAGGTTTGCAATTCAGCCAACACACCCCAAATACAAATTGACAGTCGACTAGTTGACAACGAAGACACACCAAATGCAATTCCAATCATCCCTTGAGCCATTCCCCAGAAAATCTATCCAAGATCTAGCCGAAAGTTGTTCAATTTCGGCCAGATCTCACAATCGCCGACGTCGACGACCCTCCCCATCACCACTAGAGGTGGAAATTTTAGGTCGGGTTAGGCGGGTCGACCCTAACCCGACCCGAGAAAATGCGGGTTAAACCCGTACAACCCCGGCGGAGGTAAGGGTTGCTGGTGGCAACTCATGAACCGGTGGGAAGTATTTTGTCTCTTTTGCAAGAGACCCGGCAACCCGTCGGGTTGGCCGTTACAACCCGCCAACCCAACCCGCCGGGTTACAACAGCTAACCCGACGGGTTGGCCAAAAAAAATTAAAAAAAATAAAAAATTTTATTTTATTTTTCAAATTACCCCTTTACCCTTGAAATATAGCCATTGTAGGGGTCATTTTCGTCATTTTTCTTTCCCATTTTTTCCTATAAATTGGCCCTAAACTCTCACATTTTTCTCACAACTCAAATTCTCTCATTCTCTCATATTCTCTAATCTCTAATCTCTCAAGTCTCAATTATTCATTTATTAGTTTTTGCAATTTGCTCATTTTTTAATTTTTATTAGTTTTTGCAATTTTTAATTCATATTTCCAATTTTCCAAATTCTAATTTCCATACTCCAATTTGCTTTCTTTAATTTTTATTTCTTCTACATCAATTTTTTTTTTCAACTACAATAGATAGATATTTCTCTCCCATCAATTACAATGATGACGGAAACTGCTATCTTAGTCCTAGTCCTGCTGATTTTACTAACATAAATGCAGGAGGAGATTCAAATAGTCCCACTTTCCCATTCTCAAAATCCGATACACCTCAAACTATGCCCCCGATTCCAACAGCTCCCGGTGGTTCTAGAAGTTGTCCTCGTAATCGTCGTGCTCGTCAAACTTCATCTCAAGCTAAGGCGAGATCATCAACTGCCGTCGGAAGCGAAGACAGACACACATCAGACGTTTGGGCGCATTTCGACAAGTTTTACAAGACAGAAAATGGCATTCAAGTCAAGAAAGCGAGATGCAAATACTGTGGAAATATTTATAAAGCTGATTCAGGTAATGGTACTAGTACTTTAAAAAGGCATGCTAATAAACATATTAATCAACATGGAAATAGAGAAAGCAATCAAACTCAAATAACTAATATGGGTACTAATTGGCGTTATAGTTCTGATGTATATAGGGAACAGTTAGCTTTATATATTGCTGCAACTGATCAACCTATTAATATGACTGAAGATAAATAATTTGAAAGATTTGTTCAAAATTCATTTTTTTCCAGGATTTAAAAGTTATTCTAAAACTTCAACTAGAAATAATTTAATAAAATTGTTTAAAAAAATGAAATTAGAATTAAAAAATAAAATACATACTTGCCATGTTAGTGTGGCTCTAACTGCCGATATTTGGAGTGGTAGAGCTAAACAAGATTATATTTGTGTGACTAGTCATTATTTTGATAATGAATGTAAATTAAATAAATCTTTATTAGGATTTAGATTAATAGATGTTGATCATAGTGGTGAACAAATTTATAATAAAATTGTTGAAGTTTTAGAAGATTATGATGTTGTTAGTAAAGTGATAAGTTTAACTTTAGATAATGCAAGTTCTAATAGTAAAGCTATAGATTATTTTCAAAATAATTATTCTTTATATAACAATTTGAAGTTTTTTCACCAATGTTGTGCATGCCATGTTATTAATTTAATTGTGAAAAGTGGTATGAAAACAATTAAAGAAAATATTAATAGAATTAAAGATTGTTTAGCTTGGATTACTAGTAGTAATAAAAGAAATGCTGAATTTCAAGACGCTTGTATAAAATCAAATATGTCTCCTAGAACTTTTGCATTAGACATGCTTGTTGGATGGAATAGTACTTATTTAATGCTTGATTCATCTTTACCTTATGCGAAACATCCGGGGAAGCTGCATCAGAAGAAACAAATGAAGACTTCTATTCTTGGGGTGCACTGAATAGGCCGAAGAGGACCTGAATCCGAAGCACAACCTCCTCTTCAGAGGCTCCACCACCAACGACAACAACAATAACAACAACTAATGTACTGTCTTCCATGCAGTCGCAGAGTAATGAGCTTCAACAATATTTGGCAACCCCTGAAATGTTACCAGTAGATCCACAACAGAGAGCCAACATTGATCTCTTAGACTATTGGAGAGCCAAAAAATGTATTTTTCCGGTATTATCAAGACTTGCCTTGGATGTTTTCTCTGTTCTTGTCTCATCCGAACAAACATTTAGTGCAAATGGAAGAATTTTAAATGAAAGGAGGACTAAACTTACACCACAAATGATTGAAGTCCTCGCATGTCTTCGAGATTGGGAACGGTAGCGCCATCAAGATCAATACGAGATTGTCGACGATACTTTAATAGAATCATTTCAATTTTGTAATATAGAAGATACGGATGAGAGAGGTCCTAGTGAACCCCAAAATTAGTTGTTTTGTAAATTGTAACTTGTAAATTAATTGTTAATTATTGCACTCTTTTTTCTTTACCAAGTTTTTGTCCTATTAGGTTTTTCTTTGTGAGGTTTTTAACGAGGCAATAATTATTGTAATTTCTTATTTTATTTTTTAATAAATGAATAAATTTAATTATTCTTATATTACAATTTTAATGTATTAAAATTGAATTAATATTTGGAATGTTAACAAAAAAAAATTTAATTTAATTTAATTATTGATATTTGAAAAGAAATTAACAATTAACTAAAAACAATTACATTTATAAATTGTTAATTATTTATTTGAAAAGTTAATTAAACATTTAAACTTAAATAAAATAAAACAAAAACAAAAAAAAAAAAAGTCAAAAAGCGGGTTAACCCGGCCCAACCCGCGCCTAACCCGGCGGGTTAGGGTTGGCGGTCCGGGTTGGGCCAACCAATTTTCATATGTTGGCAGGCCTAACCCGGCCTGCCAATGTCGTCGGGCGGGTCAGAACCGACCCGCCATTTGCAGCAACCCGTCGCAGGCCGGGCGCGTTGCTTTTCCACCACTAATCACCACGAAAATACTCTCCTCAACCTCCTGACCAAATCCCATCTCACCCCACCCCCGTTCGCCTCGCCAATCGCCGACAAAAGCCAATTGTTGCCGCAACAGGTTTTTTCGATTTTCGGTTGATTCACTCACCAGAAATCACCTTCGTCGCCACCATTGCACTCACAAACCCTTCCTCTGCACAACCCCTGACGACCCTCCCCGTCACCACGAAAATACTCTCCTCGACCTCCTGACCAAATCCCATCTCACCCCACCCCCGTTTGCCTCGCCAATCGCCGACAAAAGCCAATTGTTGCCGCAACGGGTTTCTTCGATTTTCGGTTGATTCACTCACCAGAAATCACCTTCGTCGCCACTATTGCACTCACAAACCCTTCCTCTGCACAACCCCTGATGACCCTTCCCATCACCATGAAAATACTCTCCTCAACCTCCTGACCAAATCCCATCTCACCCCACCCCCGTTCGCCTTGCCAATCGCCGACAAAAGCCAATTGTTGCCGCAACGGGTTTTTTCAATTTTCGGTTGATTCACTCACCAGAAATCACCTTCGTCGCCACTATTGCACTCATAAACCCTTCCTCTACACAACCCCTAACTTCCCAACCTTCAATTGTTCACCGATCATCATCCTAATTTTTAGGGTTTTCAATGAATAGGAAAATTGGTAAACCGGCCCGATGAAGGCCTCAGGTCCAGGTTGAATCGACCGGGCCAAGCCAAGTTTTAAAACATTGCCTAATGATAAAAGAGCAAAGGAGGATTTAAATTTAAGTGGTCTCCTGAGCTTGAGTCCTCATAGCTGCTAATAGGAGTGGCCTTTGAAGTTCTTACCCGATCAGTTCCAAGGTCCCAAAGGATTAGTTGAAATACGTACAAATTGACTCGGACACCCCCGATCATCAAAACAAAAAATGTAAAAAATAAGTAGGTTCTATATATTTGAGAAATTAGAAGCATAATACTACCACTATATTATATTTTGTAGGTGATATTAGAGATATAAAGCACCATAAATGTTCCAACTAATCATCCCCAAAAGTTTCTATATGAAAGGGGCACATGTATTCAACATAATGCATTTGATTGTTGGATATTACCAATAGTAGCTGTAGTAATTATAAAGCCTACAGACCAAACTAATGGTTTCCTAAGAGCCAATTCACAATGCCTTGTTCTAAACCAGCTAGCAATATTGCACCAAAGTTTAATAGCTAAACTGAAATACTGCCTTCATAGTTTCAAACAAACCAGATAATAAGTAAACAAGCTTTCCACAGTACTCTCTAATCACTGCAACCTTCAAGGATAAGGCATCTTAGGCCGAAAACTTCCAGTTAACCAGGCATTTATTGGCTCCTATAGCTTCTATGCCCAATATTTAGACAACAGTGAACCACAAGTGAAAAGCGGAATCTTTTATAACAAAGAAAGGTAATATTCACATTCAACACAAATGTAATTCTCTGCATATACATTCATGAAATCTCAAGTTTATTTCTTCTTTACTTGCCAAAACCTCATGGATGTACCAATAACAAGCAGGAACAGAAATGAAACCGAAAAAACATTATTAACACTCTGGTTTTGTTCAACTTAACCAAAAAATACAATGATCGCATATAAGGTACAAATTGTAAACACTCCACTCTGCAAGATATAGTAACATTCCTCAATGATGTGCCCAAGGAGAATGGCCTGTCACTCTATTTTCAAGATGCAATGAATCCAATGATGCTTACTCTGCAACCTACACATGGAAATAGATGGATAATAGACCTCAGATCTAGAAAGATGGGTACTAATAAAAAAAATTGATTTATGAAGTAATGACATCAACACAACCAGATATCCAATTATCCACCCCTAAACCGAGATAGTTAAACACAGATAGACGTAGTTGACCCACTAGACCACAGTAACACTATTATTCAATGAAATGAATCTTGACATGTACACATCAACCTGAGGGGTCAAATAATGTTACACACATTATATAGAGAAGAAACTGATAAGATTGCGAATGACATTTAAGATTAACTCAAAAGCCCTGATTCAAAACTTCTGAAACAAACCTGATTAAGAGGATTGTCTGGAGATTTCTTCCATAGTTTCCATATCAAGTCCTTGTATTGAGTGTGAGTAAGACCTGGTTTTTCTTCCTTCAGCCTAGGGAGCTCAGCTTCTTCAAAAGCCTATATAATTTCATAAGAATTAGTCAAAATCAACAAGAATAATAAAAATTTTGGACATCATAGTGTAACAAGATAAAATGGAAAAAGAGAACATTGCTTATCATTACAATACATACAATTCGTGAGTTGATTTTTAAAGAATGCATCACAATATTGCATGAAAAACAAGCGTTATCAGAAGACAATACAAAATGTTTCTTATGAAATTTGAGAACTTTTGCTAGAGGACATTTTCTGAGGAAAAGGGAGAACTAAAAGAGAGAGTAATCATTTCAAAAAAAAAATAATAGTGAATGTTGCAAGCCAACAAAATTCAATCCAAAAAGGATTGAAGTAACTACATAGTACTAGGTTACTGGCCTAAGAGAACTGTAAGCAGACTGACTTGAAATTCCCAATACCAAAGCACACACTTTATCTTGCATATGCACTATTCAATCTTTGAAGTAGAACGAGAAAACTTATTAGCAAGCACTCAAAGAAAGCAACCAAGCAATCCACTATGTATGAGAAGGCAATGGGGCAGCTTCAGAGAGCAAAGGGACCCAAAGAGCACTAAAAGAATTCCCCCAATTATCAGAAGGCTGTGGGGCATCTTCGGAGCGCAAGGGGACCCTCTCCATCTTCACCACGCCACACCGCCTTCCCCATCCCTGCCTCATGCTGCAAATCAATGTAATTACCATCCCCAAATATATGTCCCACATGGCAAAGTAAACCCATGTAGCATCAAAAGAAAGAAAAAGAAAAATCTAGGACTTAAAATTTAAAACATCAACAAAGTTTGAAAAGAGATCAATTAGCTCTACCAGAAGAGTGTGCTACTAATTTGAAAAGCTCTACAGTTTCTTTTACATCAGTATCTACTTGCAAGGCAGACCATGATTTATTAGCTTCATGAGGAATGGCAGATTCTTTTACATCATTTTAGCTGATATAGATATTTGAACCACAATCATCGTATAATAATAACTCCACCAACTTGTAACATAAAACTGGATCAAAGTATACTTCTAATTGTTAAAAGCATGCATTGCTTCATTTTACCAAATAAAGAAAAATAAAAGCAAAAATCTCATCACTTTAAATTGTTTAAATGAAAATAATAAGCTAGTTTCTAAACAACTCTATGCAACATTAAATTAAAAACTTAAAACAGAACAAACATTCAATAATTCATCTCGATTCGACTTACCTTAAACGAGGCCTTTAGCCGCCGCTCTGGATGGCGGTCCACCGGCAAGTTATCCGCCACCGATATCTTCTCAATGGCCTCCTCCACAGTCCTTGCCTCAATGACAGACTCATCCCTGTTCGTATTCGTCACCAAAACCATCCGTTCATACTCCTCTTCCGCCGCCGTCCTAGCCTGCTTCTTCTTCGCCTCCTCCGCCTTCTTCGCCATCTGCGCCTGCTCCTCCTCGCGCTGTCGCTGCAATTCTGCCTCCGTCACCTTTGGCACCGGAATCGAAACCCTATTCGCTTTCTTATCCGGCTTTCGCATGGACTTCTCCAGCTCTTTCTCTTCCAGCTCGGCCAAACGCTTCGCCTCGGCTTTCCGCGCCGCGGCTTCAGCTCGCTTCTCGGCTTCCTCCTCGCGTTTCTTGGCGGCGCGCGACTTTCCTCCCTCTGCTTCGCGCCAGTACTGCTCTTCCTTCTCTCTTGCTTCGCGGTCCTTCCGCTCCGATTCCGTGGCGCTTTTGCGAGCCCGCGCGGCCTCGGCTTTGCTGTTCACTCCCATCTTTTTTGGCATCTTTGAATGATTGATTGATTCGAAGATTCGAGGGTGTTTGTTTGTGGTTTCGATTTTCGTTCGAGTAGGCTTCGCTTCACCTCTTCGCGATGACGAGAGGAAGATAATTCAGTTTCTTTATTTATTATCGTCACTAAACCTATATTTATATATTTTTTAACTAATTTATATTTAATTAGTACATAAAATGAAATAGAAAAGTGGAGTGAGAATTTGCTTTATTTGCGTTCCACTTCCATATTATTAATTAACATTTTTAGTTCATTATTTTATCCAATACAAAGAAAATTTTACAATACAGTACAGTTAGACCTGGCAAAACGGGTGGGTGATTCGGGTTAGGGTCGGAACATCACGGGTACGGGTTCAATACGGGTCCAAAAAAATTAGGCCCGTACCCTACCCTATGTGGGTACGGGTGAACCCGCGGGTATCCATTTTTTCTCTCTCCTGATTTTCATTTTTACAGTTTCACCCCCCAATAATTTTCAATAATGAGTTACACCCCTAAAATTCCTGCAGTTTTAATTTTTTACATTTACATCCCAAAATCAACTACTTTAAAGCATATGTGATCAGTCCAAAAATAAAATACAATGAACAGAACTATTTTGAGTAAATTAGAGCACGCTCCACAAATTCCTCAGCAATCATAAACCATACAAATCTAATTAGAACATTCCATGCCTCATAAGCTATCTTTTTTTCAGTTTGATGGGGGATTAGAGTCTTCATAAAGTTTTTTAGTATGTCGATATTCAACTTTAAATCAATAGTAGGTTTTCCATTGAGTCTTCACAGTTAGCTTCAGTTACCAACGATTCATACTAAGCAAAATTTACAAACTAGTTTTACTAATTTCTTGAACATCGAAAAGCTACTGAAGTCAACTATTTTTTCATACATTTTCTCAACAACCAAACAAACCTAGGAAAATGAAAGATCTAAATAAAACAACTGAAACTACCTCAAAACTAAATAATCAGCTCCCAGTTTCTGATCATCTCAATCGAACAAACAAAGTAATAGTTACATTTCAATGACAAGTGTTCAATGCGCGAATAATAAAAGCAAGTGATGTTTAAAACTAAGAGAAAGAGAGCGAAGAAATTTACTGATTGGGATGATGATGTGAGACAGTGACAGAGGAGAGCCGTGAGTCTTGCGATGGAGAGAGAGAGGAGATGATGAGCCGACGACGTGAGAGAGAAGAGATGACGAGTCGACTACGTGGTCTGTGAGAGAGAGGAGTTCAGAGATGGCGACGCCGCAACGGTGGGACTGGGATGACAAATGATTGTGAGAGAGAGTTGAGAGAATGACTAAATGTGAATGAGTATGAGAGATTGAGAGTCGAGAGAATTAGAGTTAGGGATTTCCCCTGTTTTCTTTTAACAAAAAAGGGGTACCCGCGGGTTTACCCGTATTACTCGTTAATAATGCGGGTCGGGCTGAGTACGGGTTTAAAAAAAAAGTCCAATACATTAGACCCGTATCCTATATTTTTTATCCGATTAAGGGTCAACTCGTAGGTCTGGACCTATTTTGCCAGGCCTAAGTACAATACAGACAGGTGTTAGTCCCATTTCAGAGATGGGTTGAACTTGGTAAAATGTCAAGTCCAATGGAACAATCAATTAAGCCCACGGCTTTAAATGACAACAAACTGGACCTAGAACCATAGAAGTCCCGCTGGCTTAGTTCACCCTGTACAACCCAAATTAATACTAGTCATGTTACAAGCAACCCAGTTGGCCAACTTGGGCCTATAGGCTCAAGCTGGCCCGATTTTAGTTGATTGTAGTTAAACGGTTGACCCAAGGCCAATCCAATCTCCATCCAATGTATAAGTGTATACCCTATTCCAAATTAAATTAACTTTGCTTATGCATTTATATTCAGTCAACCTCTCATTTAATTTAGTTTCAAATTATTCTAAATTTTTATTTAAAATCTAAATCCGTTAGTTCCATAATTCATGTTAATCAAAGTACAAAACACTTCTAAATTGCTTATCCTAATTAATTCTCTTTGTAATCACAAGTATCATTAACTCCACATTACACGGCCAATGTCAACTACCAAATCAATACCAGATCAACGGTCCACATTAGGCCTGCAATCGAACCGAACACGAACGAATAGTTTCGTTCGAAACTCGTTCGATAAGCAAGAAGGAGTGTTCGATTTCGTGTTCGAACTCGAAAGAATATAAGATGACTGTTCGTGTTCGTTCGATTAACAAAACGATCAGTTCATGATCGTTCGACTAACTTATAAATATGGATTTGGATTTTGGGCCAGGTAAGGGAAAATGTGGAATTGGGTTTGGACTTTGGATTTTTGTTTTAAAATTTGGGCTGGCTTGGTAAGGGAAAATGTGAAATTGGGTTATATATATATATATATATATATATATATATATATATATATATATATATATATATATATATATTGTGTATAAAATGTGTAATTGTGTATAACAAAATTATTATCATACATATATTAATCATAGATTAAATATTTTTAATATGTTATGAAATTACCAAAATTATAGGTTATCATATATTTATTATCATTACATAAATTATCATAAATATTTTAAATGTTTACATATATATTTTGTATCAACACCCATAAATTCATAGTGAAATAAGAGTCTATTGTAATATATGATCAATACATATGTGTGATTAATTTGTTATATATAATATATCAATAATGTTAAATGTACAAACAAATCTTACAAAGATTTGTGTACAAACTGACGTGGCAGAAAATGAATGGAAGAGTGAATATGATGAGTTTAACTTTTTGTACCCATTCTTTCATTCATTTTCTGTCACATCAGTTTGTACATAAATTTTTGTAAGAGTTGTTTGTACATGTAGCATTACTCATATATATATTATCATTACTGTCTATATATATATTTTGTATCAACGCCTATAAATTTATAGTGGTATGAGGGTTTATTGTAATATATGATCAATACAAATATGTGATTAATTTAGATTTAATTAAGTTATTATATTATTAAATTTGTCATGCTATATATTAAAGGTGGAAAAGTAACCCGCCCGGCTCGCGGCGGGTTACATTCTTTGGCGGGCCGGGCCTAACCCGCCCGCCAACAAAGGAGGGCTGGGTTCGGCCCGGCAATTTGGGGGAGATGGCTGGCCCAGCCCGCCTGCCTAACCCTAACCCGCCGGTTGGTTCAGCGTCCAGCCGGTTAGCCCGATTTTTTTTTTTTTAATTTAACTTTTCAAATAAATAATTATAAATATAATTGTTTTTAGTTAACTTTTCAAATATCAATAATTCAATTCAATTCAATTTTTATTTTTTGTTAACATTTCAAATATTAATTCAATTTTAATACAATAAAATTGTAGTATAAGAAAAATTAGACTTATTCATTTATCAAAAAATAAAATAAGAAATTACAACAATTATTGCCTCGTTAAAAACCTCACCAAGAAAAACCCAATGGGAGAAAAACTTGGTAAAGAAAAAAGAGTGCAATAATTGACAATTAATTTACAAATTACATTTTACAAAACAACTAATTTGGGGGGTTCACTAGGACCTCCCTCATCTGTATCATCTATATTACAAAATTGAAATGATTCTACTAAAGTATTGTCGATAACCTCGTATTGATCTTGATGGCACGATCGTTCCCAATCTCGAAGACATGTGAGGACTTCAATCATTTTTGGAGCAAGTTTAGTCCTCCTTTCATTTAAAATCCTTCCACTTGCACTAAATGTTTGTTCGGATGAGACGGTTAAGACAGGAATAGCGAAAACATCCAAGGCAAGTCTTGATAATACCGGAAAAATATATTTTCTGGCTCTCCAATACTCTAAGATATCAAAGTGACCTGTTGAAAACATTTCGGGGGTTGCCAAATATTGTTGAAGTTCATTACTCTGCGACTCCATGGAGGATAGCATATTTGTTGTTGTTGTTGTTGTTATTGGTGCTTCTGAAGAGGAGGCTGTGCTTCGGATTCGGGTCCTCTTCGGCCTATTCAGTGCATTCCAAGAGTATAAGTCTTCATTTGTTGTTTCTTCTGCTATAGCTTCTCTGGATATTTCGCCTCTTTGCAACTGCGGGTTCCCATACCTGTTTTCATATTAGAAATATACTTCGAAAAGATTATTTTTTACCTCTCCTATTTGATTGACATATGATTCGGTTTGTAAATTTTCACTTAAATTGTCAAGACCATTTTCTAAACGTGCTAATTTAATTCTAGGATCAAATATAGCACCTAAACAATAAAGAAAAGGAATGGGTTTCCAATATTTCAAAAAAAAAATTTCCATTGCCTTTATTGGTGCATGTAAAATTTCATTGTCTTTGTTTTTTGTAAATAACTCGAAAATTTTTATAATTGCATGTATTACCAATGGACTAGTAGGATAATACACACCAAAAAGTTGTAAAGTGGATTGGTAAAAACATTTGAGAAAAGAATGAAATACTTTAACTATCTTCCAATCATTTTCTACCAAATGATGAGGACCTCTATTATTTGCTACTAAATAACTAATTATATTAGCATAAGGTAAACATGAATCAAGCATTAAATAAGTACTATTCCATCTAACAGACATATCTAATGCAAAAGTTCTAGGAGACATATTTGATTTTATACAAGCTTCTTGAAATTCAGCATTTCTTTTATTACTACCAGTAATCCAAGCTAAAGATTCCCTAATTCTATCAATATTTTGTTTAATTGTTTTCATACCACTTTTCACAATTAAATTAATAACATGACATGCACAACGTTGGTGAAAAAACTTCAAATTGTTATATAAAAGATAATTATTTTGAAAAAATTCTATAGCTTTACTATTAGAACTTGCATTATCTAAAGTTAAACTTATCACTTTATCAATAATATCATAATCTTCTAAAACTTCAACAATTTTATTATAGATTTCTAAACCACTATGATCTACATCCATTAATCTAAATCCTAATAAAGATTTATTTAATTTAAATTCATTATCAAAATAATGACTAGTCACACAAATATAATCTTGTTTAGCTCTACCACTCCAAATATCGGCAGTTAAAGCCACACTAATATGACAAGTATGAAATTTATTTTTTAATTCTAATTTCATTTTTTTAAACAATTTTATTAAATCATTTCTAGTTACAGTTTTAGAATAACTTTTAAATCCTGGAAAAAATGAATTTTGAACAAATCTTTCAAAATATTTATCTTCTACCATATTAATAGGTTGATCGATGCAAAGAATATATAAAGCTAATCGCTCCCTATATACATCAGAATTATAACGCCAAGTAGTACCCATATTAGTTATTTGAGTTTGATTGCTTTCTCTATTTCCATGTTGATTAATATGTTTATTAGCATGCCTTTTTAAAGTACTAGTACCATTACCTAAATCAGCTTTATAAACATTTGCACAATATTTGCATCTTGCTTTCTTGACTTGAACGTCATTTTCTGTCTCGTAAAACTTGTCGAAATGTGCCCAAACGTCTGATGTGTGTCTGTTTTTCGCTTTGACGGAGCTTGATGATCCCGCCTCAGCTTGAGATGAAGTTGGACGAGGACGACGATTACGAGAACGACTTCTAGAACCACCGGGAGCTGTTGGAATCGACGGCATATTTTGAGATGTATCGGATTCGGAGACTGGGATTGGGACAGAGGGACTATTTGAATCTCCTGCATTCATAGTAAAATCAGCGGGACTAGGACTAGGATAATAGTTTTCTTCATCATTGAAATTGATGGGAGAGAAATATCTATCCATTGTAGACTTGTAGTTGAAAAAAAAAAATTGATGTAGAAGAAATAAAAATTAAAGAAAGAGAATTGGAATATGGAAATAGGAAATTTGGAATTTGGAAAATTGGAAATATGAATTGAAAATTGCAAAAACTAATAAAAATTAAAATAAGAGCAAATTGATAACAAAAAGATTAAGAGAATAAATGAATAATTGAGACTTGATAGTTGAGAGAATAGAGACTAGAGAATATGAGAAAATGAGAGAATTTGAGTTATGAGAAAAATATGAGAGTTTAGGGCCAATTTATAGAAAAAAAATGGGGAAAGAAAATGACGAAAAAGACCCCTCCAACGGCTATAAAACGGCTATATTTCAAGGGTAAAAGGGTAATTGAAAAAAATAAAAAAAATTTACATTTTTTTTTTATTTTTTTTGGGCCAACCCGCCTGTAACCCGCCGGGTTGCGATCCTCTCTGAGAGGACAAAATAGCAACCCAGCGGGCCGTCGGGTTGGGTTGCCTGTTTTGCAACCTGGCCTGCCGGAAGGGTTGCTTGGGAGGGTTGGGCTCAACCCGGCCCGCCATTAAGGCGGGCCTGGTTGAACCCTCTTCATTACGGGCCGGGTTAGGGTTGGCCCGCCTAACCCGGCCCATTTTTTCCATCTCTACTATATATCACTTGATTATACAATATGTTATTTTCATAAATTTACCATATTATATTTAATTAAGCTATTATATTATTAAATTTTTCATGCTATATATCACTTAATTATACAATATGTTATGTTCATCAATTTACCATATTATATTTAAGGAAGCTATTATATTATTAAATTTGTTATGTTATACATCACTTGATTATATAATATGTTATGTTCATCAATTTACCATACTATATTTATTATTTATTAATTGAAATGTTATCTTATAATATTTAATTATTGATTACATTTGGAAAAATATGAAGCTATTATGTTATTGGATTTACTAGATTATATATCACTTGATTATACAATTTATTATGTTATTAAATTTGTCATCCTATGTATCATAATAATTTATTACTTTTTAATTAAAATGCTATATATTTAATTATTGATGACCTTTGAAAAAAAAAAAAAATCCAAACATAGTATATATATATATATATATGTATAAGAAAAACAAAAACATCATAATATTTTATTATTGATTACTATTAAGTCGAACGTATAATGTTCGCGAACATAATCAAACGAACAACTCATGTTCGAACTCGATCGAACATATTATCGAACGAACATCGAACTGTTCACGAACAATGTCGAACAGTTATCGAAAGAACATCGAGTTGTTCGCGAACTGTCGGTTTGTTTGCAGCCCTAGTTCCACATTTCCCCATCAATTAACCAAAAAATAAAGCCATGTTTGCCACGTCACCCAAAGAACACAATCCTATTTCTAGCCTTTCACTAAGTTAAACCAAACAAACCCCTAACTTATAATTGTATCCAATGATGCTACAGACATCAAAGGTTTACACTGAATTTTTGCACTAATCAACGTGTCACCTAACTTAGACACAACCACATAGCACATTAACAACTATTCCATGAATGAACGGGACGAGCGTCCATGATTATTGGACGACCATTCATTTTAAAATAACAATAGACTCCCATCCACCTAGAGTGGACGTTCGTCCATAGTTTAAAATATGAATTTTATAAAACAAAAATCATGGATGCCTGTCCATATTCAATGGACGGGCGTCCTTATTAGATGGATGCTGGACGCTCGTCCATTGACATATGAGGATTTTTTTTTTTTTTTATTTAAAAATAAGGTCTAAAAATTTTGGGTCCCAAAAAAGTTTTAAAAAACAAAAGATGTCATTTGCCGCTCTTCTTCTTCGTCTTCGTTCCTCATCTGCCACTCTTCTTCTTTGTCTTTGTTCCTCATCTATCGCTCTTCTTCTTCATCAAAGCCATCTGCCATTGTTATTGTAAGTTATTGAGTTTATTTGGTTTATGTTCATTATGTTTTATTGGTTTTGATTGATGATTGAGCTGCAAAGAACTCAATAAGATGCTAGGAAAAAGTGAAATTTAAATTGGTGCTTTTGATGTAAAGAACTAAATGAGAATATGTTTTCATTGTGCTTGTGCAGTCAATATAAGCCTTAGCTCTTGATTGCTTAGTTTTATCTCCATTATATTCTTAGTTTTGCTTGATGCCAATGTGTGATGTGGGCCAGATTTAGCTTGGTTGTGATCTATTTAAAGATCGAGTGGGAATACCCAAATGCTCTATCCAAGTGAGAATATGTTTTACTAGTTTAAGTGTCGCATAACTTGTTAATCAAGGGTTTGACACCTAGCCTGTTGTAGATTGTTGGAACTTTAACTAGTAAATGTGTGAAGCAAATTAAAACTTTGCCACCATTTAATTTCGTACTGAAGCTGTAGCCTACATTAGAGAATTTCAATTGACAGTCGCAATTCCAGAATTACTAGTTTCCTCGAGGAGAAGTGCATATTATCAATCTCACTTTGATTTTCTTTGTAGCAAGCAAATGATAAACATATTGGATAACACACCATCCCATTTGGAAGTTGCATACTAATCAACTAAAAGCAAAACGTTTTCTTTTGAAAACTGAGCTTTACTTGAACCTAGGAGAGAAAGGCTTTAATGGAACTAGTCATCAATGCTTTTAAATCTAGTAGTCTATGCTTACCAAGTAAAGAATGAAACAATTTGTAGAAATGTGCTTCAGGCAGATAGATATTTAGATATTCTTCAGATTTGGAATACGAAATCCTTGATTCATTTTAAGTCTACCACAATTGAGAAATTTTTTGAAGAACAGAGTGTTTCTTTATTTCTTACTTCATTTATGCTATGACTCCGATTTAACTGGCAACACCTTCTTCATTTTAAATAGGCATGGATACATTCTTTTGTAAGATTCATTTTGCACTAATACCAACCACTAGACTTGGATAAACTGAATTATCCTCCAACTTAACTACAATTAGCATTTGCAACGGCAGTCTGCAGAATTATTATGATTATGCTCTGGGATAAAATTATTGTACTAGTCAGTTTGCATTAATACCACCAGTAAAATTAAAAGTACCAGAAATGCATTCCAAAATTTAAGACTCATGGAGTTTATCATTACTTCAACTCTAAACACAAGTTTTCTTATATAAAACATGATGAACATAAATTTCTCTTCTCAGCTTGAACATCATGGGACACTTATATAAATTCAGCTTGAACATCATTATTTAATGTGATTGTTTGTGTTACATAATAGTATCAGTTTTCACATTAGTTTTTGTCCAGGGGAGGGATGATTAGTTGTTGGAATTGGTTTCTATAGAATTGTTTCCTGTTGTTTTTTTTTTTTCTTATTTCTTTTTATTCTTAGTTGATACGCGGGTTCACAGATGTTTCTCCAACATTTTTATTATTATAACTTCTTTTTGTGAAAAAAAAAAAAAAATATTAGCTTAAGCCTCGTTTTTTTTGGAAGATTTGTAGTTGTATAATTATGCTAGCTTACGGTAAAAAAGCCTGATGCATTGGTGACTCAAAAAAGCAATGGACTTGTTGTAATATTGGATTTTGTCTGGTTAAGGATATCACTTTTTTTTTTTTCGTTTCTTTTTTGTGTACTATGTTCTTGATCTAGTTTTTCAGGGACATTCTTTATGTGGTTCTTCGTTTTATTTTTATGAAGTGCCTGCAGAAAACATGTTACATTTTCGGATGGGCACACTTATATAACATCAGCTTGAACATCATTATTTAATGTAGCTGAGCTTAATTTCTCTTCTTGTGATTGTTTGTGTCATTTCTCATTGGTATTGACTTCATATGATTATTGATTGTTTTGCATCTTTCAAACTTCTTTAGTTATCACTGATTATGATGTTGAATTTTTTATATATACAGGTTTTAGAAGAAAGCAAAAAATAGTAAGAGCAAAAAATATAACCATTCCTCATAGAGGCACATTGTCATCTGGAGTCCAATTTTGAGACTTACAACATAAAAAGCAATACGAGGAGATATCAAAAAGAGATATTTACCTTAGAAGAAGTTTTGATTTAAGACTTATAACAATTTTGGGTTTATTTGATGAAATTAATGGTTGGATCCGTAGTTTGAAATAGGACCAGTTGGTGCGTCTTAGATATGATGAATATAAGCATTTGATCTATGAGTTTTTTGGTAGTTTAGAAGTTGTGGAGACAGGTATCGATGAGTTTCTGGCGTATACAATGTTTTTAAGATTAAAGAATAAGAATTTTGTAGTGAGACCACAAGATTTAACAACTTGGATAGGATTTGATTTTGAACGTTTGGTTAACGTATCCGGAAGTGGGATTTCAAGCAAGCTTGGATGAATGTTTCTGGAATAGGGATTTACCATTCACATAGGTGTAAATCTACAAAGTTAAGGAATCTTGCTATGAGAGTAATTCACAGATATCTGACTTGCACATCTAATGGCAAGAAAGAGACAAATGGAAATATGATGGTTAAGGATTTATTGTTCATGGAAGCAGCAATAGCAGGGAGGTAAGTAAATTCAACAAAGTTATTGATTAAGAAGTTGGGAGAGGTTCAAGCAAAAAAAGGAGAAATATATTGGGGGTTGCTTGTTACGTTAATATGTGAGAAGTTGGGTATTCAGATCGCCCTTAATGATGAAGCAAATAAGATTAAGTTTTCTGCAAATAATTTGTTGGGCGCAATGTGACATTGTGTAAAATGGGTTTGATTAAAAAGAACATGGCAAGATAAGGGCTTGTGATTAGGGATGAAATAGAGGAAGATGCAACGGTTTAGGAATGTGTCACTGTTCTAGAAGGGGTAAATCAAGGACAACTCTATGTGTGCAAAAGAAGAAGAACAAATATTGAACCTAGATCATCTCAGAATGTACAAAATATGTCTTCTCATACTTTAGACGAAATAGTAAGCAAATTTGACCATATCAAAAAGTTTCAAGAGGAGCGTTCTTCACGTATTGAGAGAAAAATGCAAGAACAACAATATCAGTTGCAAAGTGATTTCAACTCGTTCGCATCAAGAATAGAAGAAACGGTTGACGTCCTTGGGGAACGCATGACAACAATTTTCAGCATGATGAAGAACTTCTCAACAACCTCCTTCTTCTTCGGTCAACCTCCACCCTTTACACTATGATAAAGAATTTCTCAACAACCTCCTTCTTGTTAACATCATTGGGGAACGCGCTATGAATGTTAATTGTCATTATATGTGGTTCAAATACTAAGTTTTATGTACGAAGATTATATTTGTGTTTTGTTTATAAATATTTTAATTTTTAAAGATTAATTTCATAAGATGTTCTTGATAAAGATTGTCTTTTGTTTATACATATCTCAACTACTCTTTTGAATGCATATATATATATATATATATATATACTAGACATACTAAAAGATACTAGACATACTAAAAGACATATCAAAATTCAAATATCAAATGAAATGAGTATCCAAAATTACATCTACAATCGATTGACAAACACTCCACAATGTGACAGTAATATATGTTGAAAGCATTCAGAATAAGTTATATACATAATACTAGACATACTAAAAGATACTAGACATACTAAAAGACATATCAAAATTCAAATCTCAAATGAAATGAGTATCCAAAATTCCACCTATAATCGGTTGACAAACAGTCCACAATGTGACAGTAATATATGTTGAAAACATTCAGAATAAGTTACATTAACGTTATTATTATGAATTAACAACCCTATAGCAGACAGCCTACTCATACCCAACCAACGACTAAAATAATAAAAACAAAATAAGTGAATCAACATACAACTCAACTGCATTTATTAGAAATTAACCAAAGCGCGGATAATTTCTACCAAATACAATTCTATATGCTTCAACTTGTCAACAACATCAAATTTCTCCCAACGAAACATGTTTATCATTTACAAACTCCTGTTTAGTACATAAATTACTTTTTCCTACGAGATTTTAAACCAGACCAGTGGACAATTGTCAATGTTTAACAACTACAATTTAGCACACGTTATAGAAAACTTAAGTCAGTTACAATTATACAACATACATAAGACACACTTGGGTAGCAACAACATCATTCGACAACACTTAAGTTTTCGGTATACTTTCAATAATGTTGACATAATCTTATGGGAGGGCATCGGCCACGAAAGTATATGAAAGAAACTGTTTCTTTTCTCGCTTTGCTGATGATCAGATAAGGAGTTTCATTTTCATTGCTATTCTTACTTTGCCTCTTTGGTAAGAATACATTCTGATTCACTTTCTACAGGTTATCTTTTTTGAGACACTCGTGTATTTTCTTTTATCATTAAGAAGACAATAGCCTGCTTTACATTAATTTGTGTTGATCAACTGGTATTGTGCAATTTCTTTTTTATTTAATCTCTTTCTCAATTGAATTGACTACAGGGGTACTACTTTGGATGAGTTTCTCATAAGCTGAGGACATCTATCCGAGTCGGAGCAGTATGATGAAAAAGGCCTTGATGATTGCAAAAAACTATCGACTGAGCACTTGAAACAGTTATTTGAGAGGTAAATTACTCTATGCTTCTCTTAAATTGGGTACACAACTTTCTTATGATCAGAAGTTTAATCCTTATGCCAAGGGAGTTTGCACCAAATTTTAAGTACATATAACTGGTGAATTTTATTTGTGATATATGTTATGCCTAAAAAATCAAGGCTGACGTAAGCTTACATCAGCAAGCACCAATCAGAGTTCAAGAAGACTTTACGTCGTCCAGGAGCTGCCACGTCGCCTCAAGATAGAAAGGATACGGCTGTCATCAACCTAGCAGATTCATGTTTTGTCTATGAGTGAATGAAGACCGCACACCCGTCCAAGCCCTAGATAATTTGAAAATATTTCCTAAGTTATCAGTCACTAGGAGGCAAGGAATGACTTACATGACACTTACCCATTTACATATTTGTAATCATTACCTTGAATTCAGCTACTATAAATAGAGGACTCCCCCTTTCATTTTCGGGATCTCTAATATTTACTTTCATAAGCAATCAATAGCAAAGACAACTTACGAGAAAGAGACTGACTTGATATTCTCTCTAAATACTCAGTTATTGTACATCTGCTTGTTGTTTGCTATATACGACTTCTTGTAAGATCTCATATATAAAAGAAACTGTGGACGTAGGAATCACTTTAGGCATCCGAACCACTTTAAAAATCACCTCTCTCATTTATTATTCAATTTTTGCATTCAATAATATTGTTTAACCTTATCCTGACTCTTGAATCAGTTAATCACATATAATTTTTAAGAACAACTTAGCACTTTATAAGTGCGAGTCGTTGGTGTCAAGATCAGGCATCAACAATATAGATGTAAAATATTTCTGATACAGATGCAAAGCCTTTTGCCCCAAATTTTAAGTACATATAACTGGTGAATTTTATGTAAACCATATATCCTGTATGTCATATTTTGGTCCTCTTTCTGCAAAATTTAGTAGTTATTTTGATATACTTCCATGTTTTACTGTTAAGTGAAGTGAATAATGTTGAACTTTCAAATTAAAAATTATTTTTCCTAGTAGTTATGAGATCAAGCCAATTTTTATTCCTTCTGCCTTCCCACATGCTGTAGAAGCGTGTAGAGGTAAAAATCTACCCATGCGGAAGGGGGCGATCATGCACTGGGGTAGGGGATATCTGGGAGGGGGTCGATCCGCAAGAGGTTGAGGCCACTAGCGATCCGCTGCACCTGCACACGTAGAGAAACACACGTGTGAAGCGAACGGGAAACACCGGGGTGGTGTTTGCTGTAGGCAGTCCGACGCTCAAGTCAACAAGGCTGAGAGAGGCTAATATAGTGAGGGTTAGAGAGTAGAGGTTATCGAAAGTCTAGTCGGGGACTGTGACTACGGCGGTGATGTGGAGCTCTCAAGTCAGAGCTTTCAATGTGAAGGTGTAATGTCATCTCCCCTTTTGTCAGAGGGCTGGCCTCTGCTTATATAGTGGCTGCGGTCTTCCAACTCGGTAGAAGTAGGAGTCCTAGTATGACTTTGATGCAAACCCTAAAAGAATTAGGGTTGTGGTAAGCTGTCTTACCAGTGTCCGGATAGGAAGGTGATTCTGATTAGGAGAGTAACTCCGAGTAGGAAAGTGATCAGGAATAGGAAGGTGACCTTGAATGGGAGATTGATCAGGAGTAGGAAAGTATTCTTAGGGGGTTGTGGGCTCTGGATTCGCCCATGGACCTAGGAAATGGACTGGGATTAGGAGGCTCGTGCCCACGTGGTTTGGGCAGGCTATATCTTGTACCGAATGGGCCTAATCTGGTTGGGTCATATCGGGATTGGGCCTGGCTTCTTCTTCAGTGTCGAGCCCGTTTTTCTATTCGGGCCAAGGACGATTTTTGGCCCTAACAAAGCGTATGATACAATAATTGGTAAATTATAGCACTGCAAGCATTTAACTTTGGTAGACTTCAGAAGCTCATCAACAAATTATCGTTTTCTCCCTGGATTGGTTGGCGTTTGTTGATTTTTATCATCTTTCATTGATATTGTGTCCCATGGCGTATTTAATGATTTTCATTACCATATACTTCTGGCTTCAAGCCAGGAGACATGATAGGTTTGGCCTAGTGCTTTAAAGATCAATATCAAGTGGCTATTTGGTCAGCCGTGTTGTGACAGTCCGAGTGCTCCTGACAGCCGTATTGACGACATTGAGTTGAATCCTTGAACACGCTCTCACTCATAAATATAATTACATAAAAAATGGCAGAATATTAATATCGGAGCAGCAAACAATTGGTGAAGTGAATCAGCCCAAATGTAGATAGTAAATTACTCGTGATGAGAGGAATCGACCCAACTAGACCCTGCTGGCTTCTTAATATTATTATTTTTCATTACTACTCTCAATTGTGTTGCATCATCCCACCGTCCCACATCTGCATACATATTGTATAGCAGCACGTATGGGGTTGAACTTTCTGGTTCAAGTTTCATCAATGCCTCAGCTGCAACTCGGGCCAACTCTACATTGTTATGCACCCGGCATGCACCCAGCAATGCACCCCACACAGCTTTATCTGGTTCAAATGGCATGTTTTTTATCAAATCCATGGCCTCCTCCAGATGCCCATGCCTACCCACTATGTCCACAAGGGCAGCAAAGTGCTCAATTCTTGGCTCAATAGCATATTCACTGATCATTGATTTAAAATGTCCACGGCCTTCTTCTACTAGTCCTGCATGAGCACAAGCACTCAACACTGAAATAAATGTTATATATGTAGGCAAAACTTTGGAACTCTTCATCAATTTGAAAACTTGTAAAGCCTCTGTTGCAAAACCATGGGATGTATATCCTCCAATCATTGCATTCCACGAGATTACACTTCTCTGCAGTTTCATCTCATCAAAAATACTACGTGCCTCAGTTATTGCTCCGCATCTTGAATACATGGTGATGAGGCCATTGTTTATTGGCAAATCTGGAATAACTTTTTTAGTGACTAGTTGATGAATCTGCATTCCCAGGTGCAGGTCCAGAATTTGAGTAGACACACTGAGAACTGAAGATAAGGTGTGCCAGTCAGGTTTCTCTACTTCAACTTGCATCTGGCTGAAGAGCTCAATTGCTCCTTTATAGTCCTCGTTTCTCTCACATCCTGCTATCATCGAATTCCATGAGACCAAATTCTTTTGAGGCATCCTCTCAAAAAAATCACGAGCAAGCTCTAAATTACCCATCTGAGCATACCCCGATATCATTGTGTTCCACGAATGAGTATCAGGATTCGGCATTTCACCAAAGAGATTAGAGGCCTCTTCCATATTTGACAAATGAACATACCCACTAATCATAGTATTCCATGAAAAACTGTCTCGTTCCACCATTTGATCAAAGATTTCCCTTGCAGAAACAATATCTCCCGCCTTCACATAACACATAATCATCGAATTCCACGACACAACATTCCTCCTAAAGTTTTCATTTCCTTCTTCTCCTTGCTCACTACAAACTGGTATTCGATCAAAAAGCCTTCGAGCTTCATCTACTCTTCCTCTCTGACCATACCCGGCAATCAAAGTATTATAAGCATGCACTAAATCTTCTCTACCGTCACACCTATTCCCAAATTTAACCAGAATTTTTCCCGCTTCATCCAACTCACCATTCTTAATAAGACCAGCCACAAGTGCGCTTAAAGAAGCAGAGTCCCGTTCAGGCATTTTCTCAAAAAACTCCATAGCACGAGCCACGTCACCATTCTGCAAAAACCCCGAAATCAGAGCGTTCCACGATACAACATTCCTCTCACTCTCAGGCATTTCATTAAAAACCCTCAACGCCGCCTCCGTCATACCATTCTTCGCATACCCACTAATCATTGTATTCCACGAAACACTATCTCTTTTAGGCATTTTATCAAACAACAATCTAGCCTCCTCCAAAAACCCACTTCCACGACACGAAATATACCCCGAAATCATTAAATTCCACGAAACGACGTCTCTTCGTGGCATTATATCGAACAGTTGTCTTGCTTTAGCCATTTCTCTGAATTTTACATACCCATTGATCATCGCATTCCACGTTACAGCGTTTCTTTGTACTGTTTTATCAAACACGGCTCTTGCTTCACTCAGACGGTTCGTTCTTATCAAATGGGAAATCTTCTTGTTAGGCGAGTAAACGTCGGGCTTCGGCTTCGTCTCGGAGGCAAAGTTGCGAGACAGTGAAGTTACTTTCCGGGTAATGCACGATCCCAGTAAATAACGAGAAAGATAGCTTCGAGCTTGAGCTCTTCTTTTGGTGGCCAAAACGGTCGCGTTTAGCCTCTGCATGGTTTCAGTGGAACCCCAAGCTAGCTGCTGAGCTTACCGCGTTGTTAGATAAACGGTGACAGCCTGAACAGACCGAGACGTGCAAGTCTGAAACGGTTTCCAACATATTGGAATTTCGAGAGCGGGAACTGGTTGTTTTTTATGGGAGGGAATTTGATTGATTCTTTTCTTACTGTAAAAATGATTTGAAAGGTGAGTTTCATGAGATTTGTGGTCGTTTGGGCTTATAAGTGACTCTTCCTCTGTTTATGTAAAACGCCATGGTTATAAGTCGATGGTTAGTGGTTAATTTGAGTCCCTCTAATAGGAATTGCTAGAGTCTTTACTCATGCAAATAATTCTAGAGTCTTAATGGGTTAGTCTAAAAGGATTCTACAAACAAATCTTTGAGTGGAATAGGTTAATACAAAAAATCATGCTCATTATATTCTTTTTTTTATGTCACATTAGTTTGTATATAAATAAAATTTTTGTATACATATAACATTACTGTTTTAGTTGAATTGTAAGTAAGTTAATCGGCACTCAAGACATTAAAAAAAAAATTGGAGAAATAATGAGAATTTAATTTATTTGTGTTACAATTTATTAATTAATTGCAAGTATGAAAAAAAAAAAAGCATAAACATTTTTAGTTTATTATTGCATCCAATACAAAGAAAATTCTACAATACAGTACAGTTAGTCCCGTTTCAGAGATGGGTTGAACTTGGTAAAATATCAAGTCCAATGGACCAATCAATTAAGCCCACGGCTTTAAATGACAACAAATTGGACCTAGAACCATAGAAACCCGCTGGCTTAGTTCACCCAAATTAATATTAGTCACATTGTAAGCAACCCAGTTGGCCAACTTGGGCCTCTAGGCTCAAGATGGCCCGATTTTAGTTGATTGTAGTTCGACGGTTGACCCAAGGCCAATCCAATCTCCAACCTATACTTTATTTCAAATTAAATTAACTTATCATTAACTCCCCGCTACACAGTCAAGGTCAATTACCAAATCAATACCAGGTCAACGGTCCACATTTCCCCATCGATTAACCAAAAAATAAAGCCATGTTTGCCACGTCACCCAAATAACACAGTCCTACTTCTAGCCTTTCACTCAAATGGAACCAAACAATCCCCTAACTTATAACTGTACCCGACCAGCCGACCTACTATTTAAACTTTCTTACTAGGTCAATGGCGTGCACGAAACTCTACGGTGCTCCTCAGTCCTCGGTCGTCGGATTCAAAATAATGCTTCCGTTATTGATCTATTATGTGCACGTGGGTCCTGCTTGACGGCTGAGATTTAACTCATGGGCATGGCGATTAAAAGGAGTTCAAAATTTATCTGGGTTGTTTACTCACAACCATCTGACTCGATTACTTTAATGACGCAAGATAAATCAATCTCGAAGAGATCCAACCAATGGGGAACTGAAACGTGTATAATATGAGCTGTACACGTAACGTAATCATATCCGACATCGTATGCTTCTTCTCCACACAATGTCAGACTTTTGGCCTATTAAAGATGCTCTGCATCAACGAGATCTAGACCGTCCATATTTTGTGTTTGTTGTGGGCTCAGATTCTCAGAACCAATGAAGTTTAAACAAACCGAGCCTGGAGTAATCCCATGATTACTGTTGATTATTAATTAAGCATTTAATAAGTCATGCGCTGAAAATGATGAAATAAAATATTTTCGGTTTTCGATCGGACGCTTAGAGATTCGAGACCACGGCTCTTAATTTGAGGATGAATGCTTAGGAATTTCTTTCCCGCGTTAAAATAAGCCTCTTTTACGTATCCTACACGCGCCATTCCCTCCGAAACCATCTAAAATAAACTGACGTTAAGAAGGCACATGCATGTGGGCCCCACGTCTGCTCCTCCTGGCCACCTATATTTATTTTATTACATAGAAATAAAAAATAACTTTCCACTTTGTAATGTCCAATCATCAATTTTTTTTTTTCTGAATACTGAATAAAAAAAATAGTTTAATATAAATTGAACTTTGAACCCATCACGATCATTAGGTGATCAAATGGCTGATTAGAACTCTAATGTATTATTTAAAAAATTTTGAATTTCATCAATCTTAATATTATTAAAAATTTATCCGTTCGTTAACTTTAAGATCTAAAAAATTAATTAAAATATACACAAACTAATTCAGACATATTTTATCATTAAAAAAAAAACTTTGAATCAATCATCAATAAAAACTTTTATATATAATTGGATTGGTTTGTAATTTATTTATTTAATTATTATATGTACGATCTCTTGGATTCGAGGGTTGGCTATGTGGAAAAAGACGATTATAGCAAAAAAGACATTTAAGTAAAATAAAAAAAAAAAAGAAATAGAAGACGGACGGACGGACCCCACAGAAAAGGGGCGTGTCGGGTGGTGAACCCAGCAGTTACGGAAAGACAACATCTGCAAACGCCGTCTGCTTCTGCTTTTTGCTTTTGCTCCCACCATCATCTCTCTCAGCCCAGCCTCATCATCACTACAACTTCACACACGCAACAACCACAACACATTCTTTTAAAAACAACAAAAACAAAAACAGAATCAGAATCACCTCACTCTTCACCACTGACCAGACTACAGTTGATATAAAAGAAAGAAAAAACCAAAAAAAAAGTACTATAATGTGAAGGAACCAACGAACGAGCTGAAACACAGTCTCTCTTCTCTTTCCTTTTGCTTTTTTTCTCGCTCTTTACTCTTTGGTCTCAACCGTCCGATCTTGATCAGTAATCGCCGAACGCAATGGGGAGCGTGACCTCCGATGACGAAGCCTCTGATCAGCAGAGCGAGAGGTGCGGGAGCTACTCTCTCAGCGCTGACGTCAGCGAGTCCGAGAGTTGTAGTAGCAGTAGCTTTTCCTGTCGGAGATTCGATGCCGAAGGTGCTTCCAGCTCGCTCACGTCATCTCCCCGTCCGGTCGCTGGAGGTTTTGGATTCCCTGTTCCGGTTATGGTGCCCGTGATTGGCGGTAAGGATGTCGTTGTTTGGGACGAGAAGCCCGAGAAGCCTGATACAGATTTGTCAGGTACTATATTTTTATATTTTTGTTGTTTATTTGTTTATTTTTATATTACTGGTTTTCTTTTAATTAATGTCTAATTCTTGTGTAAACTGTGGTTGAAAATGGAGGAAATGAACACTAGTTCCTTTCTCTTTCAGTTCCATCGCAACCAAAATTGTGATGTTATCTTCTATTAGTGGAGATCTGAATACGTGTCAGTTTTCTCTTTGTTTAGATTTTTTTAATTAATTTTTTTTGGAAGTCATATATTGAAGTCTTGATTGAGCGGACATCTCAGTGTGTGATGTTGCTCTTTTTTTTTTTTTTTTTTTCTCTGTCAAAGTTATGATAATTACTTTAAGTTTTAATTATAATCATATTTGTAATGTTTTATTTTGTGGTTCTGCAGAAGTTGAGATGATGAAGGAAAGATTTGCTAAGCTACTTCTCGGAGAAGATATGTCTGGTGGTGGTAAAGGTGTTTGTACTGCGCTTGCCATCTCTAATGCTATCACCAATCTCTCTGGTTAGCTTCAATTTCAACTTATTTATTAATATAATGTGATTATTTGCATTTTATTGACAATTTTCTAACGATGTGATGTGTGTTTTTGGCTGTTCAGCGACTGTGTTTGGAGAGCTGTGGAGGTTAGAGCCATTAGCTCAGCGAAAGAAGGTAATGTGGCGGAGAGAAATGCAGTGGCTATTATGTGTTAGTGATTCGATTGTGGAGCTTGTACCTTCCATACAACAATTTCCAGGTGGGGGTACATATGAAGTGATGGCGACACAGCCACGTTCAGATTTATATGTGAACTTGCCTGCACTTAAGAAGCTTGATGCTATGTTGATTAGTATGCTTGATGGGTTCAGTGAGACAGAGTTTTGGTATGTTGATAGAGGGATTATTGTTGGTGAAGGTGGAGAGTGTGATGGCTTTTCATCATTGGTTCCTAATGGGAGGCCATCGATTAGACAGGAAGAGAAGTGGTGGTTGCCATGTCCGAAAGTGCCACCAAATGGGTTGTCTGAGGATGCCAGAAAAAAGTTACAGCAATGTAGGGATTGCACGAATCAGATACTGAAAGCAGCCATGGCAATTAATAGTAGCGTGCTTGCAGAGATGGAGATACCAACTGCATACTTGGAGACCTTGCCTAAGGTACTGGTTTCTGTATCTCAAATTACGTTTTTGGCATGACTCAAAACAAAATAGTAGTGCACATTATGATTTCTGAACCTGTCACTGGTAATGATGGTTCTGTGCGAGCCCAGAAAAATGAAAACTATGAGTTTTTGACTTTCAATTTGTGGGGTCTTGTTAAATTTAATATATCAACATCCTATCAAATGAGAAAAACATTGTATCAATATTAGGAACGTGAAATCTGTATGTACCATTGAATTTCTCACATTGAATATTTGGAGCATAAAAACAATGGCTAAGTATTTCATATAACATAGACATCCTCTCTGCATTTGCTTTAAGTAACTGCGTTGAGCTCTATTAAATGAATTAACATTTTGTTTTATTATCAGAGTGGAAAAGCTTGTCTAGGCGACATCATCTACCGCTACATAACTGCTGATCAGTTTTCACCAGAATGCCTTCTTGATTGCCTTGATTTGTCATCAGAACATCACACTCTTGAAATAGTTAACAGGATTGAGGCAGCGGTGCATGTTTGGAAGCAGAAAGATGAAAGAAAACATACAAATCACATGAAAGTTAGGCGCTCAACATGGGGTGGCAAGGTCAAGGGCCTAGTTGCTGACACTGAAAAGAATAACTTACTGGCCCAGCGAGCTGAGAACCTCTTACAGAGCCTGAGGATTCGTTTCCCTGGCCTCCCACAGACTGCATTGGATATGAACAAGATTCAGTACAACAAGGTACCATTGCTGGTCCTGAAATATCATATACAACTGGCTACTTATTATCCACGCCATTTTATCTCAAATAATGATCTATTATAGTGTTTTTAACATGTAGTATACAAGATATGGATTTATTTATTCGGTTTTAGATGCCATGTTGTATTTTGAACATCTTAACGGACCCATAAGTTGGAGGTTGGTGCAGTACATTTCTGTTATATAATCAGATATTTGTTCCTTGGGAAGAAACAATGAGAATAAATGTTTTTAGAGCTGCGATATGGTAAAACTGTTCTTTTTCTTGCAGGATATAGGGCAGTCAATTCTCGAAAGTTACTCGAGGGTGATGGAGAGCTTGGCTTTCAACATTATGGCAAGAATGGATGATGTGCTTTACGTTGACGATGCTACTAGGCGATGTGCTGCTGCAGAATCACTCTCTCTATTCAGCAGGGGAGGTCTGAGTGGTGTTCCCATCCAGAAGCGAATGTCTCCAAGTCCCTTCTCTATCCAACACACCCCATATGCTTCTCCATTTGCTACACCAACCTTCTGTTCTTCAACTCCTGTCAATGGAAGCCCCGGAAGGGCACCCACATCTATGAGGAGAAGTGGTCTCAAGGAAGCACCGGAGCGGAAGCTGGAAAAACCATGCCCAGTCGAGTTTGAGAGGGTTTGGTCTTATACTGGGAACCTAAGTTCGAGACGAGCTCCTGGGGATGCCCCAGAGCGAGATTGACAAGAGTCCTCATCCAGTTCCTGTATCAAAGAAGCTGCACAGGCATTCAGGAGACTTACGGCTGACAGGAGGATAGGATATGATTATTATATCTTGTATATTGTTTAGCAGTAGGAATATCATGTTCAAAAAGTTTTGATCATGGTGTTTTTGTCAGGTGTTAGTTAAGGAAAGAAGATGATGATTTAGGCTTGGGCCATTAATGTATTATCTAATGTGTTGGTGAAGAATTTACCTCTCCATCTAAATTTGGCAACAGATTTTTATTAAATCGAGCAATTAGTGGTAACTAAATTTTAACGAGTAAACGACATGTTTCCACCCAAACTTATAGCTAAATTCAAGGTTTCACCCCCTGGTTTCATAAATACAAGATTACTATCCTTAAATTAACACCATTTATGATTTTTAAGTTAGATAATAATATAGATACTGTTATTATCAAACTACTTTTGAAAAATAAATTAAAAATTGTTATTTAAACCCTAGATTTTCAGGCCAATTTGGTCGTTTCCTAGAGTCGACGACCTTCCCCAACACCACCCATAGCACCCCAGTCCATCTGCCACCAAAACCTCACCCTGTTCTCGCACATTCACCCATCATCACCTCGATCGCCTTGCCAATTGCAAGTTTAGAGAAGTTTGGTTTGTTTGATTGTGGAGAGGCTTTGATTGGTATATTTTGGAGATTTTGGGAGAATATTGATAATTGATTGTGTGTAGTTTTAAGAAGTTTAGATTGATTGTGATTTATTGATGTAAATTTATGGCATTCCCAACTCATTTAAGCAGCTTTCTACCCCAGACACGCACCAAGTGCTAAAAAAAAAGCCCCACCCACCCACCGCCCCACTAGGCTCAAAAGAAAGGTCGGTGGATGGCAAATGGTGAGTGAGGGAAGTTGATGTCAGGGTGGGTTTTGAAGATGGGAGAATGGGGGGGGTCCAATGGAGGTGGTTGGGTGAATTTTCAATGAATGAGGCAATCGGAAAATGGTTGTAAAGATGGAGGTTTGTGAAGTCAAACGCCCCCACTGGGTGCAAAAGAAAGGCCGATGGACAACAAACGGTAAGTGAGGGAAGCTGATGTCAGGGTGGAGGTGTTCAAATGGAGGTGGTTGGGTGAGTTTCCAATGAGTGAAGCGATCAGAAAATGGAAAATGGCTGCAAAGATGGAGGTTCGCAAAGTCGAATGGTCACCATTTTTCGACAATTCTAGTGTGTGGGCAAAGGTGAGAAAGAAGCAAGGAAGAGAGAGGGGACTGTTTTAGGTAGAAAGGTAGCCGAATAGCCGAAAAAATGCAGAACATTTGCTAATGTGCGTCGCCCCTGACTAAAATGTGTTGGCCATTGTACAAGGATGCTACTGTGCCCCACGCACGTGTCCGCCACCCACTCTTTGGTTTCAAGAATAAAATGACCATTTACCCTTTAATTGTTAACTTAAACGATTTTCTGAGGTGAGAATTTAAAATTTATAAAACCAAGCGTGGGAACATGTCGTTTACTCAATTTTAACTAAGCATACAAGTAGGCAGCTTCCAAATCTCTTGAAATCAACATACATAATCATACTGACCTTTGTAAAATGGTCTTCAGTAAATGATAAAACAACATCATTTATTTTCTGGGCTTTAGTTCTGTACAAATAGAAGTAAAATGGTCTTCAGTAAATGATATAACAACAAAGCAGATGAAAATTACATTGGTATCACTAAGCAATAGTCCCGGGCTCCTTGTTCAAATTGAGAGAAAAAAAGACCACTGATGCACTTAATATGCTGCTGGGTTCAAATATATTTACAGATAAGGAATATCCGTCTTTCGGCCAAACTTTTTATTTCATCGGTAAGAAGAGAAAAAGAAAATGAAACCTGGCATTCACAGCAAGAAAGATAGAGCTTATTAACTGATAAGGACAGCGCGGCTCATTTGCTATGGGGATTCTCCATATTGTTGGAAACTTACATCTGGTTTACTAGCTGCTGTTTATATATTCAGACAACTGAGCAATCCAGATGAAGATACAACTTCTGTACTGATGAAAAGTTTGTCTTCTGAACATTGTAAATTTAAAATGACCAAATTTCACAAGTCAACTACATCCTGGAAATGAGCTTGTAAAGAAGCCACTTCTTCGGCCTGATTTTGCACCTGTTGCATAAATTAAATCATCACTTCATATAATATTATTTTTTTGGGTAATCCACTTCATATAATATTATGTAAATATTAGAAAATAAATGGGCTTTTTTACTAAATATCAAAGAACAAGAAGTTTAGTAAAGGAGCGGTTATTTAGGCAAAGAGTAATACTACACATATAACATTTTTATACAATATTTCTCATACAACTTAATGTGGCAAAAGATGATTAGGTAAAAGTTTATTTTTAATTTAAAATCAGTCAATCATCTTTTGCTACATCATGTTGTATGAGAAATGTTGTATAAAAATGTTGTATGTGTAATATTATGCTTAGGCAAATATGCAAATAAAAAATCATTAAGAAAATGCAAAATAAACGCGATCACACAATAATTGTGGGTCTCCAACTTGACAATTCAGTGGCATCACATAAAGTATTAACTTCAAAAGGCAATGAATTACAGTACATCCTACTTTACCTACATAGCTTTGAATGTCTATATCATTTAAACTCAAAAGGAAACAGAGGGCTAACTTGATGAGCTACGTGATGCAAGCAAGAAATATTTTTCATTTTGTTTCCATATTAATAATTAATGGCTAAGGAATTTTGCCCTTTTTCATTTCTTTTGTTCAAATACATAAACATCGCCTTTGCTTTTGGCTACTCAAGTATCATATCCTAAGTCCTAAAAAAGAATTTTCACAAGCATGTTTTCATCATCAAGAGTTCATTTTGGGCTTTCCTTACTATACAGTGGTACCATTCATTACCAGACATGAAATTAAGGCTGAAAAAAAAGAAATAACAACAAAAACAACAACAAACTAACTAATGCTACAGTTAAATTCAAGAACAATCCCAAAAATTCGTAACCTACGAATAAGAAAAAAAGGCACATAATTTGGAAGAAAAAAACCATCTGAATAACACATGTATAAAAAAACTCTCAAAGTTTGGGAATGCTAGTCAAGTTTGACTGTACATTGCACCGTGTACAACACATTAATTTAACAAAAACCATATCCATACGGAAATAAATGAATTTGCAAAGAGGCTTTCAATTTACCAAACATTATAGTTTGCTCATAAAAAAACAAGAATGAACACTTACTTCCAACGTCCTTGAAGCAATCCAATCAGGAACTGGCCAAAACAGCTTGGAAAGTTCCGGGTAATTTCCTAACGGCTTAATACAACCACTCTCTAAATCAAATACACCGACACCAAGATGAACATCATCATCTGCCCCATCCTCACTCAAACCATAGACATTATCAACAAAAAGTATGCAATTCCCTCTACTCACACCAAGCTCATTGACAGACACTGAAAAAACACTATCTTCACCCAAAAACAACACATCATCCTTCAAATTGTTCACCTCAGCCCACTCCTTCCTCTCCTCATCCAACTTATAAAACTTAAACATCACCGTCCTCTCCCTCACAAAATACGCAAGTTGTTGCTCCCAATCCAAATTTGGATCAAATGTGGCAGCGTCAATGCTTAGATGCATATCGACCAACAACAGATCACCCTTACACTCAACCAAATACTTCTTATCACCACCAAACACAGGATTTCCAACTAAATTCACACTACAACGCGAACAATCAACAACAACAGTACTCCCCGTATTATCAACAGCGTAAAATCTCCCTTTATACACTATCACATCATCGAATGGCGAGGGCATGTATTGTAATATTGTCCATTTCTTATGCCCACTTTTAAACATAGCCAATTTACCAGAAACATGAACAGTAAGCAACACGAAACCATCAGAATCGCTTTCACGACTACCTAAATACATCAAAACAACCTTCTCCATGTATAAATTACATAATTCGTTCATAAAATTCGAATTTGGGGGGCTATTTATGTAATTTAGAACATATTCATGTCCGATTTCACAGATATTAAGATTTTGAATATCCACTACCTTTCTGAAGTCAAAACGGTGTCGCTTCAAAGGATATATCAATCGTTTTCTATTAAGCGTGTCTTCTTCGATTTTGATCAGCCAACTGGTCGCCATTTGCGGTGATTTGACAAGAAAAACGGTGCGTTTCGAGAGGTGGAATCCGAAGGAGGTGGAGGAAATATTAGTGTTGTCGTCCGGGAGCATCGGAAAACGGCCGGGGAAACGGCGGCGTTTCGGTGCAACGGAGGACCGCCACGCGGAGCAGACGGAGCGGAAGCGGAAGCGATCTAAGGAGGTATCTAGGCGTTTAGCGATCAGGTATAGGAGGTCTTTCGGGAGTCCGGACCAGTCTGTCATGTTGTATTGAGAAAAGTTATAAGTTTTTTCGCGAGAAAGTGATGGAAAGTAAGAGAGAAAGGAAGAAAATGTATGAAAATGCAAAATAGCTTGTGGTTCTAAAATTCAAATGGCAGGAAAGAAGTTTGGGCCTGTGGCCCACATCCAGTTAAGAGTCTATGTGGGGGAAATTTCAAGGATAGCAATAAGTTTCAGTCAACTCCAATATGTTTTTAAATTTGATAAAAAAACCCAAAAAATTATCATCTTGCTTGGGGATGTTTCTGTTATTTTATTAAATAAGTGTGCTTTGAAATCCATCGAGTAAAATTCATAGGTTTCAAGAAAGTTTATCGTTCATATAAAAGCTCTCTAAATTCATTGAGCCAGTTTACTCAAAGGACATCTCAAGTTTGCATTTAATTAAAAGGCTATCAAGTTTGAAAGTGTCAACTAAATAGCCATATTATTGATTAAGGGTAATTAGTGCTTAATTAGGATTAATGAAGTATTATGTAATCTTTTCAAAATTATACTATATTCCCACAAACCCGAAATTGTTGCAAACAAACCCAAACACCTTCCCGCCATTAACACATCTCTACCTCTGCATCTTCTTCTCTTCTTCTTAGCTTCGTCTACATCTTCTTCTTCCTCTGCATCTTCTTCTTCTTCCTCCTTCTTCTGCATCTTCTTCTTCTTCCTCCTTCCTCTGCATCTTCTTCTTCTTCCTCCTTCCTCTACATCTTCTTCTTCCTCATTCATCTATATCTTCTTGTTCCTCCGCCATGAACACTTTATTCTTCCTCCACCATTAACATGTTCTCCGCCAAAGATCCCCCTCTTCCTCCTCCTCCTGACATTTCCTCTAAGTATGAGTATGTCCTTTTTACATTTTATATTTAGATTTACAAAGATTTAATAATGGATGGGGTTTGGGTTATGATTTTGATTTAGTTGTTTAGGTTGTTGGGTTGTGTTTGATGTAATGCAAGTTGAAAGGAGTGAAATTTGTTGAAAATTTGTTCTGGGTATGATGGAATCGATTGTAGGTGGAGATGACTGAAAATGTGTTCTGGGTATGATGGATCGCTTAAACGATCTGGTGTATCGCTTAAGCGATTTGATAGGTCCGTATCGTAGTGCAGATCGCTTAAGCTCACAAGAATGGCATAAGATCGCTTAAGCGATCAATTATATCGCTTAAGCGATCTAGTATAAATAACCATTATCGCTTAAGCGATACAGCAGACCATATAAGCATTGTGCATATTCTTTTTAAAATATTTGAACCCAATTATCTGACATTTAAGAAATTTTTTTTCTTGCATTACAGGTAGTTGGCTATTATTACACATGGGACAAGTTGTTTTGGGTGTTGAATATTTTGGTGAGTGGGTGGAGGAAGCACGTAGCTGGCATTGGATTGGGAAGAGCAAAGAAGCTATACCAATTGTTGTGAGCAAAGAGGTTAGTTTTGATGAGTTGATTGATGAAATAATTAGAAGAGGTAATTTGAGTTGCTCGCGTAGTGATATAGTTGTGAAGTATCTTTTAAGCAGAGTTCCTGAAAATTATAAGGTACTGTAACACCCAACATTGAGGTACATGATTTAAATTATGCTGTATAGCCCTTAGTTAAATTTTGTTAGAATTATTTTAAGAGAATATGAAGAAAATGCCCTAAACTTGCATTAAGGGTAAAATAGTCTTTTTACTCAAAACTAGTTGATTTTGTGGGGAGTGAAAAGAGATAGAAAATCATAGAGAATACAATAAAAGTGAAGGCATTTTGGTAATTGATTAAGGGACAAAGATGGAATTTCTAAGAAAGAGTAAGGGCAAAATGGGAAAGTGAGTTTATAAACTAAAATGTTAAGGGTTTGAAACCCTTATTTCGTTCATATCAACCCCACACTCCTCCTCCTTTTCCCTTAAATTTTCATTCACTTTTCCAAGGAATTTGAGGGCTTTTGAGTAGATTTTCATAGGGTTTTGATTCAAGGCATCAAAAGGTAAGGATTCATGCTCTTTATTCATGCTTTATTTGTGTAAAAGTTGAGTTCTTATGAAGTTTATGCTTAGGGTTAAGAGAAGATTTGAATCCAACAAGAGTAAAGAGCTTAGGAGAGACTACTCAAGCAAAAGGTAAGTAAATTCCACTCAAAATCCAACTCAAGCTAAAATTTAAGAATTCAAGTGAGTAGAGATTTATTTTAAATATGCATATGTTGTGATTATTGAGAAATTGAGATGAAATTGATGAATTATTGAGGAGTTTGATGATTATTAATAAGTAGAATTTAGCCATGAGAAGTGGTTTTGGTTGTATGATGATTCATTGAAGTTTGGTTGAAGTTAGAAAGAGTTGAGTAGAATTTTTGGGATTGTATTGTTTTTGGCAGGTTTAGTAGTTGTTTGCTGGAGTTTTACTCCAAATATTGGTGACTTGAGAAAGAGATAGAATGGTAGCCAAATTCGGATTGAGTATGCATGCAATATGTTTGATGAAAAGCCTAAGTGAAAACTGCCCTGTCACGTCCGTGACCTTCTGAGTAATTTTTGGGTATCTTACAGATTGAAGTGGGTTGAGACCAAAACATACAAGTTATAGCCCTGTCTCTAAGCTTTAAAATGACATAAAAATCGTAGCAATCCGATGTATATAACTCAAGTTATGCCTTCTTGAATAAGACCTGTGCAGAATGACTATCTTTGGGGCAACATTGCATTTGTGCATTTCATAAGTGCATTTAAGTAAGAAATTTTAAACATGTGCCATCCATATGTATATAATTGTGTATTTGTAGAAACATAAGAAAGAATAAAGAAAGAAAGAATAAAACACTCTAAGAATAAAAAGAAAGGAAGAATAAGCATTAAAGAATTAAAGAGTGTTAAAGAAAAGTAAAGAATAGGTTGGTGTGATGGGGAACCGTGAGTGTTAAGAAGAAATTCCCACATACACGTCACCTTAATTGAATGGCATAAGAAGAAGAAGAATTGTACGACCCGTAAGAGTGTATGTGGATGAGGGTTGTACCAAGAAGAATTCCTACATGCACGTCACCTTAATTGAGTGGCCTAAGAAGAAAGAAGAATTTGTACGGTCCGTAAGAGTGCATGTAGATGAGGACTGTACTCACTCACATGGCCAAGGTTCTGAATCCATATATCAACCGAGTCCGATCAGCAAAGAACAAGAAAAGAAAGAATAAGAAAAGAAAAGAAATAGAACAAGAAAATAGAGATAAGAAAGAAAAAGCATTTTTGTGCATTATTGCATATGCATTTTATTCATGTACATTGCCATGAATTTCAACATGGTTAGGAAGAATAGAAAGAATAAGAAAGAAAGAATAGAGAGAAGTAGAAAGAAAGAAAAGAACAGTGAGAGTAAGAAATAGAGAAAGAAAAAGAAGAAAAAGAGTAGAGTAAGGAAAGAATTAAAGAGTGATGCACGGGGATAGCAGAATAGAGGATTCACTTACTGAGCATTTTTGTGCTCACCCTGTTGCTTTCTATGTTTTTGCAGGAAATAGGTGAGGATGCGGTCGGATGGACATCGGCAAGCGAAGAGACATGGCTACACTATCCACCATTTTGATAGTTTTTGTATATGTTATTTTTGTACTGTGTAAAGAATGTATATATTAAGTAAAGAAAAAAAACTTGGGCCCAACTACTTTTTAGTCTATTTATATGTATTTTTATTAAGTATCTTTTATGAGCATATTAGTAGAAAGAAGTCATTACAGGTACCTCCTGTTATATTAAAGTCAGATGAAAGTGTGAAGTTATATATGATTGATGTGGCCAATAATGGTTCGAGGCCAATTTTAAAGGTTTCTTTTGTAGAAAAACCGTTTGAAGTTGGTTCAAAGGAAGGGGATAACGAGGAAGTAGGCAGAGATTTGCTTGGTTTTAATTTGAACTACGAGGCCAATGATTTGTTAGTTGAAAAATCAAGAGTAGACGGTCAATTGGGTGGTGAGGAGGAGACTGTAGAAGAGGTTGGTGATGGGGGGCAGAATGAAAATGTTGAGGAGGAGGACCCCGTAGATGTTCCACAGATGTAGAGATTCATTTAAATACAGATTATGCAGAAGGCGTAGATTGTGAGGAAGAGAACACCATGGTCGTTTATGCAGGTTCAGAGAGGGCAATTGGAGGTAATAGTGAATCAGCTCATGTTTTTACGGATGGATCGGAGTTGCACATAGGGTATTTATTTGACAACAAAGAGGAAGTGGTGAGGAAGCTAAAACTTGTTGCCATGAGAGGTAATGTTGAGTTCATCACCAAAAAGTCAAGTGCACGGGCTGTGACGGTTGCATGTCGTGACCGAAAGTGCAAGTGGCGGATTTATTATATAAGGTTGGTGGAGTCGAAAAAATTTATGCTTAGCACATATACCCGTGAGCACACTTGTGGTTTGGGACATATTTCAGGTGAGCATCGACAAGCGTCCGCTGATGTTATTGGACAATTTGTCAAAAGTCGGTTCGTTGAAGGGAAAAGTCCATCTCCTAAAGACATTCGAGACTTGTGCGCACGAGTTGGGATGTCTTTGTTGTTAGTTCTTGGAAATCTTTGGAAAGGGAGACAACATGCAAAAGATTTTGTTAGGGGCACGCTGGAGCATGGGTACGCAGTATTAGAAGCGTACCGTTATATGCTTGAGTTGACAAACCAAGGTAGCAAGACGGCTTTGAAGTGGGACAGGAATATGATGTTTAAATATTTTTTTGTTGCTTACGGTTCTGCTATAAGGGGTTTTGTAAACATGAGAAAGGTGTTGGCTATTGATGGTTGCTTTCTGACGGGAAAGTATGGAGGTACATTGTTGGTGGCCACTGCACAGGACAGCGAGAATCACACATATCCTGTTGCATGGTGTGTGGTTGACTCTGAGAATGACGAGTCGTGGACTTGGTTTTTTCAGCAGCTACGTACCTAACACGAACAAGTTGTGCACAATATCCGATAGACACAAGTCTATAAAGAATGGGATTGCCACTATTTACCGTCAAGCACATCACGGATTCTGTATAAGGCACCTTGGTGAGAACATAAAACAAAAGTTTAAGTGTGTTGGCCTCCTTCAGACATACTACACGGCAGCAAAAGCTTATCGGGTTGATGCGTTCGAGGAGCAGTTCCAGCAAATCCGAATCAAGAATGATAGAGTTGCTAAGCATCTTGAGCATGATGTTGGTTTCGAGCGATGGAGTAGAGCTTACTTTCCTGGAAGAAGGTTTGATGTCATGACCACAAACATAGCCGAGTCCATAAATTCGAAGTTATTAATAGAAAGAGAGTTTCCAATAGTTGCACTTTTTGATGTAATCCAAAGGACAACTCGCGGTGGTTCCATGAGCGTGTGCAGTCGAGATAATTTTCTCTACAACCCTTGATTACGCCGGGTGGAAAAATTATTGCGAGAACGTATAGAACTGTCAAATGCTCTGTTTGCCTATCCTCTTAATGCTCAAGAGTTCACTATGTGCGACTATGGTCCGGATGCTCTAGTTAACCTTGTTAGAAAAACTTGCAGCTGTAAAGTGTTTGACATTCAACATTTACCTTGTCCTCATGCACTAGTAGCACTAAAACACCAACGGAAGCCAGATTTTGGTTCAAGAATTTACATGGAACTTTGCTCCCTTCTCTATATGACAGATCACTACATGCTAGCTTATTTAGAAATGATATATCCGGTGCCTCCAGAAGAGGAATGGGTAGTGCCGCCAGAGGTGGCTAACATTATCATCCACCCGCCATTCAAGAAGACAGCAAAGGGGAGAAAAAGAGTTAAGCGTTTTCCATCAACCTTTGAGGTTCCGTGGAAGATGAATAAGTGCTCAATTTGCAAGCAACCTGGCCACAAGAGAAGCAGTTGCCAAAAGCAATCACATGCACATCCAGAAAATTAGGTTCGAAGAAGGATGAAATTCAGGGAGTTGCCAAGGCCAACCGTTGATGACTTATTGTTTTCAATTATTGATGTTATAAATTTTATATTTCTTGTTACATGGCCTAAATATTTGTTGTTGATTTTAGTTTGAATTAGGTTGTCAAATTGAGGAGAAAGTATGGAATTAATACGTGTTGGAAATTTTAGTTTGTCAAAATTCATGAGAAAAGAAGGAAAAGTATATATCGCCAATGATCGCTTAAGCGACTAAGTATATTACTTAAGTGACTAAGGGTTTTTCAAACAGGATCGCTTAAGCGATATCACGGATCGCTTAAGCGATCGTCCACCTGGGAAGATGATTCTGCCCACGTGTACGATCGCTTAATCGACCAAGACAAAAAGACAAGAATTGCTTAAGCGATATCTAGGATCGCTTAAGCGATCGTGCAACTGGACAGATGATTCTGCCCAGGGGCACGATCACCCAAGCGATCCACATTCGTTTAATCGACCAAGACAAAAAGACAATAATCGCTTAAGCGATATCTAGGATCGCTTAATCCACCAAGACAAAAAGACAAGAATCGCTTAAGCGATATCTCAGATCGCTTAAGCGATCGTGCACCTGGAAAGATTTGATTTTGCCTAGGTGCGCAATCGCTTAAGCGATTTACGATCACTTAATCGACCGAGACAAAAAGAGAAGAATCGCTTAAGCGATGTATGAGGCCATCCCCTTAGCGAAGACAGGGATGGCCTCATACATCCAAGCCTACATTGAAAAAAAAAAAAAAACAGTCCATATCATAATTCAAACACATATGTTACAAAAAATATAATAAAAAGCTATTAATATTTACCTGCATTGCCCATGGGAAGCCAAACAAATTGTACGTGCTTGGTTTATCCTTCCCATCCCATTGGGATTGCTTTAACCCCATGTCTAGTTTTTTCAGGCTGCTAATGGTTCGCTCATATGATTTCAGTCCCCATGAATAAGAATTAAAGAACTTCAAGTTGCTTGCAAACAACAACCAATCTTTCTCAACAGCTTTTGTTGAGTCACTAGCCAATAAGATCGAATGTAAAAACAAAACCAAACACACTCTTATCTTCTCTTTATCAGTATATTCAACTGTTTCTAGAATTTTCTCTAAACCCTGTGCTGTAATAGACTTAGCCCCCTACAAAACTTTATTATGAAACTGTATGGCTCTCCGACTATTCTTTACTGCCTTTGCCTTCTTTTCTGGCACTTCCCCACATCGTAAGCCCGTCACGAGAGCATATTCCATCATGCCAAAATGTAGTGGCTTTCTGCCCACCACAAACCACATTTCTTTTTTTTTTTTTTGGCATCTTATTGAGTGCAGCAACATGTAATGCACTCCCTGCCCCCAAAATGCCTTTTTCCAATGATTTTCGAGTCCTAAAAACTGACCGAAACAAGTTTGACTGAAATCTGTATTACCATTCCTAATTCCATCTAAAATGTCCTATATTCTATCAAAAACTTCCCAACTGGACCTGACCGTCACCCTTGCAGGGAAGTAGGGCACCTTATCGCTTATAAGGTCCAACTCGTAGTCTGTGATGTTTACGGCCCGCACAATCTACACAATCGATATAAACAAAATGTCAGCAACAAAAATAAACCTAAACAACTAATAAACAAGATATAAGCAACAAAAAATTACGACTGTGGTCGGTTAAGCGATGTCAGATCGGTTAAGAGATCTTAACTCTGCCTTGTGCAAGATTGCTTAAGCGATTTTATATCTATGATTCTGACTCGAAATGATCGCTTAAGCGATCTTAAATCGCTTAAGCGATCAAGAGTCAACTTAATCAATCGCTTAAGCGATATGAAGGATCGCTTAGCCGATCTTAGATCTGGGCAGATGGAGTAAAAGAGGTTAATTGCTTAAGCGATACAAATGATCGCTTAAGCGACAGTTAAGAATGTACCCTTTCTTCGGCAGCCTGCTCGCTCTCGCCGGCCTCCTCCTCGTCGCCTAAATCCTCGGAAGACTCCTCCTGCCCTGAATTTGCACCGAAATCCTCCTCTTGGCCTGAATGATCGCCGGACTCCTCGTCTTCAGAACCGTTTGATGATTCTTCCCTCTGTTCTTATGCCGCCGGCGTCTCCTCTCCCTTGTCAACCACCTTCACTGATCGGATGATCCACTAGAGCAGCCATTGAACTGCTTGCGCCACCGGAATCTAGGATTCGAAGTGGCGTTGGGTTGTCCTCGTCATTGTGAGTGTCAGCCATGGTTTTGGATTGAATTTGGTGTGAAAATTTGTAGCTTGGATTGGAAATATGGGCTGTATCGCGGAAATCGCGCAGATTCCGTTAAGGGTTCAAGAAATCAATTTTAGGGTTCAAGAAATCGATAGAAAATCGTGACTTATCACCAAAAATCGCAACTATATTCCGTTTAGGGTTCAAGAAATTGAGTTTACGATTGAATATGGTGTGGAAATTTGCGGGGTTGGATCAGAAATCGCCTGTCTCCCTTTGGTTCAAGAAATTGATTTTTGCCCTAATGAATTTCGATTAAGCGAGATGAACAGTAAATAGGGCTTGTTTTGAGAAATTTCAAATTTTTTTTAAAAAAATTTGGTTTATTCGACGCAAATATGTTTTAATCCTTTCATTTTAACCCATTTTACATGTTTAGTTAGTCGCGCTTGGTCGGTTGAGCGATCTCTTCCAAGGAAGAATAAAATCTGCCCAGATAGATGATCGCTTAAGCGATCCTATGGTATCGCTTAAACGATTCCTCGCTTTTACTCTTGGTCGCTTAAGCGATTTATGATCTCTTAAGCGATCTTTTCCGAGCCAGAATAAAATCTGCCTAGATCTATGATCGCTTAAGCGATTCCTCGCTTTGACTCTTGGTCGCTTCAGCGATTTAGGATCTCTTAAGTAGAATAAAATATGCCTAGATCTATGATCGCTAAAGCGATCCTCTTGTATCACTTAAGCGATTCCTCGCTTTTACTCTTGGTCGCTTAAGCGATTTATGATCGCTTAAGCGATCTCTTCCGAGGCAGAATAAAATCTGCACAGATTTATGATCGCTTAAGCGATTCCTCGCTTTTACTCATGGTCGCTTAAGAGATTTAAGATCGATTAAGTGATCTCATCCGAGGCAGAATAAAATTTGCCCAGATCTATAATCGCTTAAGCGATCCTATTGTATCGCTTACGCGATTCTTCCCTTTTACTCTTGGTCGCTTAAGCGATTTAGGATCTCTTAAGCGATCTCTTCCGAGGCAGAATAAAATCTGCCCAGATCTATGATCGCTTAAGCGATCCCATGTTATCGCTTAAGCGATCCTCTGGTATCTCATGCGATTCTTCTCTTTTACTCTTGGTTGCTTAAACGATTTTAGATCGCTCATTTGAGAAAAAATCTTGGTCGCTCATATATCGCTTAAGCGATCATAAAAAAAAGGATCCTACATTTCTCCTGTATTATGTAATAAGATGTCATTTATAACTAATTTTCCTCCCAAATACGAAAAGAATAAGCAACAAAATGAAGTCATTTATATCAATCTAATCCATCACAGATCAAAATATAAGAGACATCAATGTAATTGAAAGTTTATACTTAAACTCATTCATAATAGTGCCAAAAATGAATAAATCCTAAGCCACTTTGACAAGTTTTGGAATTCGGTATAATCACTGCCTGAGATCATTCTTTGGCACCATGCCTTGCCAGCAGCCTTGATTGCAGATGCCGCCAGTATGAGAAGTTTTCAAATTCGGTATAATCGCTGTCTAAGATCATTCTTTGGTACCATGCCTTGCCAGCAACCTTGATTGCAGATGCCGCCACTATGAGAAGTTTTCAAATTCGGTATAATCATTGTCTAAGATCATTTCATGGTACCATGGCTTGCCAGCAGCCTTGATTGCAGATGCCTTGCCGGCAGCCTACTCTGATAACCCAAGCCAGCCTTTGAGGAGTTCCCTCTCATTGTTTGCCAAAGAACCCTGCAAAATTATTCGGCACACCCGCACCACGCGCCTTTTCTAAATAAAACACAAAAAAACAAAAAGTTTTTCAGGGCCAATTTGTTAAATGGAAAGTTGGGATGTCCGAGGAGTAAAATTTTCTCTCTTCACGAACCCAAGTTATGGAGTGCAAGATTGAAAAGTTCACTAAGTCCGTCTATTTCGGTAAAGCTGTGTATAAGCATGACACCGCAAAGATCGCACCACAACCCAAGTATCAACATCAACATCACATAAACTACAAAATTAAAAGTACAAGTTCCAAACCTTTTCATTGGGTTGTGGTCACTCAAAACGGATCCATTTCCCCATAGAAGCACTCAATAGCCCAGCGCTCCCGAAAGATGCTCATTGTTTCGTCATTCAATCCGTCCATTGGGCTGTTGGTCATGTCGAACTGAATAAATTTTAGGGCATATGCCCCACAATCAGCACTTGCAATAGGAAGATGACATTAGCATTAGAATCAGCTTATAGAACAATTCTATTATGTAAGTTAGTTTTATAGAAAATTTACCTTGACTCATTTGTTGGGACGGGAACGCACTTGAGTGGCCACTTTCCTGTCAATGCTTCATCACCGAGGTGCTCAAACATCCCGCTCTAGCGTAACAGCTGCGAGAACAGCACGGACAGTGCCTCCAACTCGGTCTCCAACTGCTTGTCTCGACAAATTGTTGGGTTGCAGTCAAGGATCTTCAGCAACCTCTCCTCTAAGAGCTCGACGATCGCTATCCAAGGCAGCATTTCCTTGACCAAGATGATGCAAGAGACACTTTTAACCTTTGCCCAACTGTGGCCATATTTGGGCCTGTCCCCCATTACATACTGCATCATCCTGTCATCAAACTTAAAATCATTAGGGACGTAGTCCAAGTCTTCTATGCCTGATCGTTTTCACTTGGCTCCTTTTGCTACAGATGTACCAATGGCCTTTTTCAATAAATTGCGATATGTCGATACGAGTGTTTGGCCAAAGGCCACATCGGTGATGGCACAATCAGGATACAGTAGATCACCATTGCTGGTTTGTCGCAGCCTCATCAGTGCCAATATCTCATCGATATCATGTATCAAATAAAAACAACATGATAAGTATACAATACCTCATGGAAAACATAAGCAAAAATAAGGAAAATTCGAAAATAACTCAACGAGTCATGAAGCCATCTGCCTATCATCAAAATCTTTTCAAACCAATCCCGAGAATAATCCTCGGTCTTACACTTTACAAGGGCATCACTTCCGGATTCATTGTAATAGGCATAGAAGGGTTTTTTTCTTTTCCTCCTCTATTGGCCTATACAAATTGACAGTGGACTCCATTTTTGCTTACCCGCTTCCTCCCCCTTCCTCCATTTGTACATCCCCGCTTCCTTCGCCTCCCGCCTCAACCTCCTCCATTATAACTGCCCCACTTCCTCCAGAAACCTCTTTAACCCCCTCAATTTTGGCTTCTTCATCAATTTGTTTCTTTGTTTTCCTCTTAATTCCACGTGTTAGTACGGTGTAAGGCGATTTCACAAACCTGCTCTTTTGGCTCTCTCTTTTCAGCCAAGGTTGCACTTTAACCGCCTTCAATACTCCACCAACTTCCTCCTGCACCCTACCAACTTCCTCCTCCACCCTAACAACTTTCTCTACCACCTTATCCACTTTCTCCTCCACCCTTTTCAACTGCTCTTCCATCTTATCAAACAAACTCTTTATGAGGTCAACCACCTCACTCTCCCGACCCCGACGCCTCGGCAACAAGTACTGGTTTGCTGAGGCATATGAACCTCTTCCTCCCTCCCCTCATCCTCCCTCCCCTCATCCTCCCTCCCACCGATTGCGCCTTCATCCTCCTCGGTGTCAACCACATTCTCAAGCAGTGGCCCTGCAACTACCCTCACATGTGTGACCCCTTGTAGGTCCCGCGTCAGGCGGTCTATCCCTTCATCCTTTTGATCCTCCAGTGCTCGGAAAGATGTGACATAGTGCTGTTGCGCTTCACCCCTAGTAATGGTGAGGAAGGGACAGACAACCCCCTGCAATAAGAAACAAAATCAATCAGATTTAATCGACATTTTAAAGCAAGTGCATGTTCAAGCTTAATCCTTTAATCTTACCCGAGCTGATTGAATTTCAATCTCTATTTGCTCATAATCCGAATGGGTACACTTCTGGTCGTGCCACCGCAACATCCTAGGAAATGTCTGCTACACAACCGAAGCCCTAATCCTCCCCCCTGCCTTAGCCAGGACAGGGATGGCCTCATACATCCAAGCCTACATTTTAAAAAAACAGTCCATATCATAATTCAAACACATATATTAAAAAAAATATAACAAAAAGCTATTAATATTTACCTGCATTGCCCATGGGAAGCCAAACAAATTGTACGTCACCGGTCTATTCTTCTCGGCCCATTGGGAGTGCTTTAACGCCAGGTCTTTTGCTTGTAGGGACTCCATGGTTCGCTTAAATGATACCCGTCCCCACGGATAAGCATTAAAGAAGTTCAAGTTGCTTACAAACTTCACCTAATCAATATCAATGGCTTTTGTTGAGTCACTAGCCATTAGGATCGAATGTAAGAACAATACCAAGCACAGTTTGAATGTCTCTGAATCGTTAAACTCACCATCTTTTAACCTGTCCTCTAATTCCTGTGCCTTAATAGACTTCTTCCCCGCCAAAACCTTGTTAGCCAACCTTTTGGCTCCCGTACTGTTCGTTATTCTTTTTTCCTCAACCTCACCTGGCAATTCCCCACATCTTAAGCCAGTCACCAACGCATATTCCATCATCCCGAAACGTACTGGCTTTCCATCCACCGTGAACCACATTTCGTGCTTTTTGTTACTTTTTATTGAGTGCAGCAACATATAATGCACTCCCAGGCCCCGAATGTCTTTTTTCCATTTTGTGTCCATATCCCAAAAATGACTGAAACAAGTCTCTTTGAATCTCCTTTCACCATTCCTCACTGTCCCTAAAATCCCCGTTATTCTCGTTAAAACATCCCAACTTGACCTCATGTCACCCTCACAGGGAAGTACGGTACCGTATTACTTACAAACTCCAATCCGTACTCTCTATAGTTTACGCTCCGGAAAATCTGAACAATCAATATAAATAAAATATCAGCAAAAAAATTAAACCAAATCAAATATAAACAAAATACGCTCCGGAAGAATCGCTTAAGCGATGGGCAGATGATTCTGCCTCATACAAGATCTCTTAAGCGATCTGAAATCTCTTAAGCGCTTAAGAGATTATAGATCTGGGTAGATTTGGTTCTGCCTCAGAAGAGATTACTTAAGCGTTTACAAATCGCTTAAGAGATCTTGTACGAGGCAGAATCAACATCTGCCAGATAAAAGATCGCTTAAGCGATCTTTTATATTGCTTAAGCGATTCATCGCTTTTACTCTTAAGCAATCCAAAATAGCCTAAGCGACCAAGAGTAAAAGTCATCAATCGCTTAAGCGATATAAAGGATCGCTTAAGCGATCTTAGGTCTCGGCAAGTACAAATACATTTTCTTCGGCGACCTCCTCTTTGGCAGCCTCCTCTTCCGCAGCCTCCTCCTCCTCCTCTGAACTCTCGCCAGACTCCTCTTCTTGGCCTGAATTCTGCTCGGCCTCCTCTTCCTCTTTAGAACCGTTTTGCTCCTGTTCTCTCTCTTGTTGTGCCGCTGCCGCTCTCCGCCGGAACACCTTCACCGACGGAGGATCCACCGGCAGCCCCATTGAATGCTCTGCCGCCGGACTCTACGATTCGAAGAGGCATTAGGTTTTCCTCCTCATTGTTAATGTCAACCATAGTTTTAAGAAAGGAAGAAGCTTTAGGATTGAATTTGGGTGTGAAAATTTGCCGGAATGTGGACTGTTATCGTCGGAAATTGCATAGATGCGTTTAGGGATTGAAGATATCGATTTTTGCCTTAATTGGTTTCGATTAAGCGATTTGAATATTTGGGGCTCTTTTGTAAATTTTAAATTTTAAAAACTTCATTAATTATGATTTTATCCTTATATGTTTTAATCTTTTCATTTTAACCTATTTTACATGTTTAATGGATCCTAACTGTGCCAGGTCAGCTTCTCTAAATAAACAAAAAATGGTAAACAGTTTCAAAGCCTTTTTTTTAAATCCAAACTTGGGGTGGCCGGTCTGCTAAATTTTCTCAAATTCAATCTCCTTTGTGCTTCAATTTCAGTAACAACAAAACATTAAACTTGATATCAGCTTGACTGATGGAGAAGAAGCAAAGCAAAGTAGTGGGCACGACCAAGCTTCAAATCAGTGAAGAAGGGGTGTCTCACTTAGTTGGCAGTATAATCGAGAAGGGCATCTCGGATAAGCCTCAAAGCAAGTCTTTTTCACCCACTCCAGCCCCTAAACCCACTGTTTTACCTTTTCCCGTCGCGCGCCACCGCTCTCACGGACCGGTTAGTTCTCTCTTTCTCTCTTCTTCGTTTACATTTATAAATTAGTTTTGTTTTGATTAATTTGCATGATATTAGAAAGAACATTTTATCAACTTTACAGAAAGCTTTCATTTAGTTATAATTAGGTTTTGTACAGAGCTGTGCTTGAATGAAGTGCTTGGGTATAAGAAAATAAAAATAAAACGAAAAGAAAATGTTAATGCGTTTGGGGCATTTTAAAAACTATTACTGTGTTTCAAACGGGTAAATGTGATTTTGTATTATAGTGTTTGGAAGAAGTGTTTGTTAGATAAATCAAGTGCTGTTTAAAATAAAGTATGTCTTATGTGAGACAATATTTGAAGTAGTTTCTTAGAAAAGCATTTGATAGGTGCTTTTGTAGAAGGCACATTAACTCGAAACAAATTAAATGTGCTTCCGACAAAATCATTTCCCAATTTACCATGTATTTTAGATGAGATTATGGTGACTTTGGATTTAAGGGGGGAATATTCTGGAAATTTTCTCCTTTAAATTGTGCACAGCTGCACGGGTTTTGTTCACTGATATGAGAATTTAATTTTGCAGCATTGGGGTCCAGTAGGTAGTAATAGAGGTAGCAATGATGTTAATGAAGACAATGAAGATGATGAAGATAATGACATTAGTGATGCGTTCCCAATGGCAGCTTTTGCTAATCCAGTACACAGGAAAAGCAAAAAAGATTTAGATTTAAGCAGGTGGAGAGAGCTAATAACAAGCGAGTCTGGTGGGAAAATAGAAGAAAGAGGGTCAAGCTTCGGCAATATCAAAAGAAAAAGCAAGGATGGTAAAGAAACCAAAATCGATAATGGGAGAAACATATCATGTGGCCCATCTTCAGCTGACAAGGATGTGGTTGTTCCTGTGGAAATGGATGTCTGGACAGATTTGAATTCTCGTGTGCCACTAGATAAACCTAAAAATGTTGTCACAAGTTCTTCAGGTTTTGAATTGCTTGATTCAGCTGCTGACATGGAATTAGATAACGTTAATCAACTAAATCATCCTGAGAATTTGAAAGAAGAAAGCACTGGTGTGATGTCCTCAAACAGCCAACTTGGTGTGGAATTAATTTCACATGATGATTTTGAAGCACATTTTGAGAAAAAGGATCATGCATTACAAGGGGTGGTGCTGAAGAAGAGGGACAAAAAATCTTCAAGTTCAACTAAAGATTTTAGTTCCAGGTCTAATAACATTGGAAATGAGCGAGAGCCCATGTCCCTTGAAAGTGAGATTGATACAGAGAATCGTGCCTGGTTGCAGAGTATGTCACCTGATGAGATTGCACAAGCACAGGCTGAGATAATGGAGAAGATGGATCCTGCATTATTAAATCTACTAAAAAGACGGGGTAATGATAAGTTGAAAAAGCAAAAGTGCTCAAGCTCAGTTCTGGCTACCAATAGTGAAGCTGTTGCTACTGTGGAAGAGAATCAGTCTATCCAGGACGCTAAAGGTTCTCTGCGATTTGAGGGGGATCTCTCTCACTCACAGAGAAGGCAAGACAATGGATTGATCCAAAATACAGGCCAAGCTGTTGGGACTTTGTGGAAGGCTTGGACTGGGAGAGTTGAGGCTGTCAGGGAATTAAGATTTTCCTTGGATGGGTTTGTCATTTCATATGATTTTGACCCAAAATCTGAGAGTGGTAAGGCTAAATTGTTGTTCTGCTGATTTTCCATTTTCACCTGTTTAGTTTTTCGATGACAGCATTTACGTAATTTACTTGATGCCTACATATCCTTCTTTAAGTATAAGGGACTTTTGGTAAATCTAACCAAGTTGTAATTATTCAATTCATCCTTTTAAAGGTTGAATCTCTGTAGTCACTATTTCATTAGCCATTTAAACAAAAGATATTTACATTCAGATCTTTGGAAGCCACAAATGTTTTGGGACCCACTGATTTTCTGAACTTTTTTTTTTTTGGTCATGTTGAGAACTTAGTTCTTTAGTTTTAAAGTTGATAAGTCGGTAGTTCTTTGTTATCTAGTATATAATTGTGCAGTATACCATATGATTTATTTAGGGGTCCTGATACGCTTCAATTATATGATATCTGATTAATTTGTTCTTCATTTTATTTCACCACTTTTATATATTGTATTTGACAGGCGATAATTCTGCTCAAAATAAGCTTAGTGCTGATAATGTTGCTGAACGTGACTACCTTCGGACTGAGGGTGACCCTGGTGCTGCAGGTTACACAATCAATGAAGCTGTGGCGCTCACTAGAAGTGCTGTAAGTTTTGGCTAATATTTTATGTAATTTAGCTGCAAGGAGATTTTTTGGATTAAGTTTTGAGCCTTGTGATGGAAACATGCATTGGGTTTCTAATGTGTAACATTAAATTGCCATATTTTTTTTTTTTTTTTGCTGTATGCTTATTGGTCAAATGTTTTATTGTTTGCTAAATTGGTTTATTTTAGGTACCTGGACAACGGGCCTTTGCATTGCATCTCCTTGCATCTGTGCTTGATAAGGCATTACACAATATTTGTGAAAATCAAGCTAGGTATGCCTTGAGATATGATAATAAAGTTGAAGGAACTATTGATTGGGAAGCTGTTTGGGCTTATGCACTTGGCCCGGAACCTGAGCTTGTATTATCATTAAGGTAAATAAATTTGAAGGCTTCTATTGCTGATTTTCATTGACCTTCTGTATGACTAGATTATCCGCCCTTAGTTTGACTTATTAATCTGCTGATGAGTGTGTTGTATGCTGATAGTTCGTGATAATGTAATTTCAATGCATAAGATGTATACATGACAAAAAGTTTCAATATGCATGGTGCAAACTTGGCTTGGCAGATCAATGTTTGCTGTTAGGCAGTTTATTGTCATGAAATCTGATGTATTTCTTATTTCTTTTGTTTCATGTCTTTGTTACGAATTAAATTGAGGTATATATATCAATAATTTAGCTGTTGTTATGGCATTAGGGTTTCAACTTGTGGCGGTTATGGTATCAGCTTTAATCAATATCAATATCAATATATATCACATGCATTTCATATTAAGAGGATTGTCATTAAAGAATTATTACGTGGAAACAGTTTAAGCTAATATGTTTTTGTTATATCTTCAAAGTTTATAAGAATTCAAAGGTTTCTGACGCATGCAAAATGATACATGAAAAATATGTTGTTATTATGCTATTTCTGCTTGGTGGAGGATTGTCAGATCTCTTTAGTTTGTATTTCTGCTACATGTAGCTAAAGTTGTCAAACATTCCTTTGGGTGAATACAGCCATAAATTTTTTGGCCTAAGTTTGTGAATCTTTTCATTCCTGATCTGTATGGCAAGCAGCATTGCAATTACTAAATATTACATATTTAATACATCATACATATAATTCAATATTCTTTTTCTTTATATATATATTATTTTTCATTGGATGCAGTGAAGTACTGAGTTAATTACTAGATAAGATTTTCAGTGTTCCATATTATACCAGTCCGAGTTGTTGCATATGTTTGAAGAACCCAGATTAAAATCAGAATTATTTCTTTTAAAGTTTAAAGTTATTTGTTCAAACTTCAATTTCTTCTGATCTCTGTCGCCTTAAAGTTCTTTTTTCACTTTAAGTCTTAAATCTTTGGTGTCGTTATACAGGATGTCGCTTGATGACAACCACAATAATGTAGTTTTAGCATGTCTCAAAGTTATTCAGTGCACTCTCAGCTGTGACGTAAATGAATACTTCTTTGATATCTCAGAGGTAGAGCCTTTGTCTTTTGATTGTTACACACACAGATGTGTTTCTGCTCACACACTTCAACTTTGTTTTGGATAAAAAGAATAATGCCTATCTTGCTTCAGAAAATATCAATTATTGGGAAGGACATCTTCACTGCCCCAGTGTTTCGAAGCAAACCAGATATTAATCTTGGTTTCCTTGGTGGTGGATATTGGAAGTACAGTGCAAAGCCTTCTAACATTCTTGTCTTTGGTGAGGAAATCATGGATGAGGAGAATGAAGGGAAGCATACAATTCAGGATGATATTGCTGTTGCTGGACAGGATTTTGCCGCAGGATTGGTTAGGATGGGAATCCTCCCCAGGCTTTGCTTCATATTGGAGGTGAGCATGATTATACTGAAAATTTCTCTTATTTTGCCTCATATTATTAGGGAAAGCCCTAAAGTCACAGGGCTTTCTTTTGAGTTGTCAGATTATTACTGTTTTCCAAGATTTGTAAGTGGGAATGAATCCTTCGCATGCTCTCTTCCTTCCTTCCTTTATGTTTAACTTTCATGCCTATATGCTTTTATTGAATTCCTTGCATGCAGTTGTTGGTATGATTAAATTCTTATGGCTGAGAGCTAAGATTCATTTAGTGCATCTGTATAACAAACTTTGCCAGCTTGTGGTCTCAAATGAAAGTATTATGTTGCCTATTCTAGATTTATATTGAAGGCTTGTAATTCCTGAGAAAAAGTAAAAGTGTTTCTGTAGATTTTAGCTTAGCAAAAGTAAATACATGAGATAGATTACAAGGATAAATCTAAATATGTATTCATATCCATTTTGGTGCAAAATGTGCAAGAAAGACATAAAAATCATCATTCATCTGCCTTTTTCTCTAAATTTTTTTTATTTTCTGCTCTCAGCAGTAAAATTGGGGAATGAACTCTTTAAAACTGTGCCTTGGGGAAATGTGGAAAATAAATTGAAGAATTATTAGCTGTCCAGAAAACTGTGCCTTGGGGAGGTTGGGAACAGTCAACTTTATGGACGTGAAATATTTACTATTCTGTGGGTTATGTGGATGGATGGAAATAAATTGAAAAATTATTTTAAATGCTCAAGAAGAAAATATCGTATTTTTATAGGACAAAGCTCAATTTCTTGCTCCCATTTGGGCATCTATTCAAAAGATTTCACATACTCTATTGTTTTTCATTCTGCAAAACTATGAATCACTGGTAAAATGACATTTTGTTTGAAAAGGCTTATTTTTCTTGTAAAGCCTGTTTCTTATGATTTGTTTGAGAAGGCTTTTATCTTGTTTCGTGAGGGGCGAATATCTGGTTCACTTTTCTTTCAAATCCATTTTACTTGTATCTTTTTAATATGTAAATAATGGTAACAAATAACTGTATCATTCATTTACATGCTAATTAGATGCCCGCTTGGAAGTTTCCCAGAATTAGTTGCAGGCTCATGGCTTTATATCTGTGTTTGTAGAACTATATTTATTAATTACACGAGCACAATGTAACTATCAGCACGCTTGAATGTGTCTATTTGTGGAGGAATTATAAAATTTCAAGTATTGGAGTGTGGTATCATATTTAATAGGTTCGCTAGCAAAAATGCATAATTTACTTATTGTTCTTCACAGTATTAAATCATTATCATAAAATTGAATGATTCTATCAATTTGGAAGTGGTTCATGTTTCAATGTCTATTGGTAGTGATTACATGTCTTAAGGTCTTGGTACAAATTGTTGCTGCAAAGATTTGAAGTTTGTATTTTAGATTCCAAGGAAAGAATTGGTATCAGTTATTTTTCAATTTTGCTCTGTTCTGTTTCTTAAATTGCTCTCAACTGCTTAATGTATCATTGATGTGTGTTTATGTATTATATCTCAGCATTGTATCTAATAGATATCGATATATATATGGTTTCAGACAGGCCCTACAGTGGCTATGGAAGAATGCATAATTTCTATACTTATTGCAATAACGAGGCATTCACCAACATGTGCAAATGCAATCATGAATTGTGAAAGGCTTGTCCAAACAGTCGTCCACAGATTTACGTTGAATAACATTGCTGAAGTTCAACCTTCCAAGATTAAATCTGTATGCCTTCTGAAGGTAAGGATTTAATATAAGTTTGTTCTTTGGAATCGAAATGCTGGCATCAAGAGTAAAAAGTAAAATGTGTGATTGTTTATGTGTTTGTCATAAATATCTTTTGGATGGTCAATAAACTGTGGTCGAGAAGGTGAAACTTATATCTTTTTTTTTTTTTTTTTTTTTAATTGACACGAAAAGGTGTTGGCTCGGTCTAACAAGAAGAATTGTACGGAGTTTGTAAAGAATGGGATTTTCCAGTCTACAACATGGCATTTGTACCGATCAGTTTCCTCGGTTTATGAATGGGTAAAGTTGGGAAGGGAAAACTGTAAATCTTTATCTGGTTTGATGGTTGAACAACTCCGGTTTTGGAAGGTCTGCATTCAGAATGGATATGGTGTATCTTATTTTCCAGATATCTTTCCTGCCCTTTGCCTGTGGTTGAATCCACCTTCTTTTGAAAAACTTATTGAGAGTAATGTTCTTAGTGAATTTAGTTCCATCTCAATGGAAGTCTACCTTGTTCTCGAGGCTTTGGCGGCAAGACTTCCAAAATTCTATTCACAGGAGCAATCAGATTGTGGTGATTTTGATATGGAGACCTGGTCTTGGAGTCATGTTAGTCCACTGATTGATACAGCGGTGAAGTGGTTAGTAGTGAAGAGAGATCTGTGCATATCGAAATTTTTCGAGGGGCAGAAAGTAATCACAAGTGAGTTTGACTTACAAGATTCATCTGCATCTCCCTTGGTGTGGGTGTACTCTGCTATCATGCTTTTCCTTAATAGAGTTCTTGAAAGAGTAAGCCCAGAGGATAGCATCAATCTGCAAGGGAGTGGCAAGCATTTGCCCTGGTTGCCGGAATTTGTTCCTAAGATTGGACTTGAAATTGTTAAGAATGGGTTTTTTGGCTTTCTGGATGCAGATGGCACCGGATATGGGACTCATTTTGCTCAAGGAATCTCTTTTGTTGAAGAATTATGTCATTTGAGGCGCCAAGTTGAATATGAAACATCATTAGCTTCTGTATCATGCCTTCATGGACTAGTCCAACTTGTTGTTTCCATTGATAACTTGATCCAGTTAGCTAAGCCTGGGGTCCGTAATCCTACTTTTCAAGGATACAATCTCTCTAGAGATGAAAATATACTTGAGGATGGGATACTGACCGGATCTCAGGTTGAATTGAATTGCGTGTTGAGAATTTTTATGGAGTTGGTTGCATCAGAGTGGAAGTTTGTGCAGTGCATTGAAATATTTGGTAGAGGTGGCCCAGCTCCAGGTGTGGGACATGGCTGGGGTGCTTCTGGTGGAGGATTTTGGTCTTCAACTGTTTTGTTAGCACAAATGGATGCACGATTTCTTATTCACTTGCTTGGATTCTTTCAAATGGTATCTGTCTCAGATTTACCCACAGATGAAGAGATGACTTTTGCTGTACAAAGTATTAATTCTACCTTAGGATTATGTTTAACTGCTGGACCAAGAGATAAAATAATTGTGGAGAAAGCATTAGAGATTTTGTTTCAAGTCCCCGTTTTGAAGTTCCTGGATCTCTGCATTCGACGTTTTCAAGCTAATAAAAGAATGAAATTAGTTGGGTGGGAATATAAAGAAGAGGACTACATGCTCTTCAGCAAAATATTAGTTTCGCACTTCAAAAATAGGTGGTTGGGTTCTAAGAGAAAATCGAAAGCCATTGTTGAAAACAGTAGTTCTGGCAGTAAAACATTTAAGAAGGGTAGTGTAGCTCTGGACACCATACCTGAGGACTTAGATCCGTCAAATATTTTGAGTCAAGATCATTGCTGTACCTCTTTAGCAGTAGAGTGGGCTCGTCAGAGTTTGCCACTTCCCATGCATTGGTTCCTCAGTCCTATTGCAACCATCAGTTCTGGTGAACATGCTGGTCTTCAAAGTGCTTCTATGGTGCTAAATGTTGCGCAGGAACCTGATGTGCTTGAAATTGCTAAATTTGGACTTTTTTTTCTTCTGGGCATTGAAGCTATGGCCACCTTCTTATCCACTAAAGTCCCCTCCCCTGTTCAGAGTGTGGCGTTATTTTGGAAATTGCATTCTTTATCTGTGATATTACTTGCTGGAATGGGTGTGCTTGAAGATGAGAAGAGTAGAGATGTTTTTGAAGCATTACAAGAACATTATGGGAGGTTGCTGGATGAGGCATGGGCTAGCAAATTCAGTGAACTCATTCCAGACGTAAATATGAATTTATTGCAGACCAGAGAGAATTGTAATGTAGAGCTACTGAGGTTTCAGTCAGAAATTCATGAGAGTTACTCAACATATGTAGAAACTCTTGTAGAACAGTTTGCTGCTGTATCTTATGGTGATCTGCTTTATGGCCGTCAAGTTGGAGTATATTTACACCGTTGTGTCGAAGCTCCTGTGCGCCTTGCTGCCTGGAATTCACTGTCTAGTGCTCGTGTTCTTGAACTTCTGCCACCTCTTGAGAATTGCTATGCTAAGGCTGAAGGGTACCTTGAACCTGAAGAGGTAATGTTGGCTGACTATTGACGACTTTTATTACTAAACTATCTGCAGTGATCAATGATCATCTTCTTTTACTTGCAAGTTGCTTTTATTAGCACAGCAAAGCTTCCATATTTGGCTGTAAGTGCTGCACCATAAAATTTCATTTTGGATTTTTTAGAAGTTTATGTTATGGGAAAAAGTGAGAAGAAATTATTTAATTGTCTTGGCCAGGGAACATATCAGAAAATGAACTTGATTGCAATGTTGAATATTGTACTATACAGGATGTCAGTGTTCATTCATTTCGTACTGTCTGTTTGAGTATGATAATTAAAATTCAGTTCATGTTAATAGGTAGTGGCGAGAAACTCTAATGATTTGTTCGGTGCAGGATAATGAAGAAATTTTGGAAGCATATGTGAAGTCATGGACTTCTGGTGCCCTTGACAGAGCTGCAACTCGAAAATCAATGGCATTTACACTGGTCCTGCACCACCTTTCATCTTTCATATTCCTCTTGCATGCCAGTGGTAAGTTATTACTACAGAATAAGCTTGTAAAGTCTCTTCTGCGAGACTACTCCCGACAGAGGCAACATGAGGTATGCAAGTTGTTTGAATGCTCTTACTTTCAGTGTGGGTCAAATGCTTGAATATCTGCACTTATGTCAAAAGTAATTGTTGCAATTGTGTGCACAGAACTAATTGAAGCTGTGATAACATTCAACACGAACATCACATTAAATTGAGAATATACAGTTTAGACAAGCAATTTTTGAAGTTCAATAAATGAACACCAGATTAAATGAACTTTTGACTGCATGGCTATCATATTACTATCTTGTGTTGCCTCACTATCCTTTTAAAACAAGAAATGCAGACACTTTACTTGAGAGGTTTATCTTTAAATTTAGCCTACCTGAGAAAAGAAGGCCAATAAATTGATTGTAGTGGTGTTATTAATCATACAAAATATTCAGTACCATCATGGCCATCTATTTTTCATTCTCATTTTTTTTCCTTTAACATTTAGTCCCCTTGTTTTCATAGAGCAATATAGGTTTAATCTGATTGCTTTCTGTGCATTGTTGTTACAGAGGATGATGTTTGATCTTATCCGATATAACAAACCATCTCAAATGCATGGTCAAGGAGATTCATCGCTGGATCAGAGCAATATAGATAAAAGATTTGAGATACTAACTGAAGCTTGTGAAGGAAACTCCTCTCTTCTGATTCAGGTGGAGAAGCTCAAGTCTAGTGTACAAAGTAGTTCATTGTGACAGATTAAATTGTATATAAAAGTCCAGAGAAAGAAGAAAAAGGATTACTTATTGTGGGGTAGGGTTTCTGCAAACTGTTCAACCAACCCCCTCTTCCCCTCATGTTTTGCACCATAAACAAGTTAAATTGTTGTGAGGAAAAAAGATGTAAATTCTTTTTAATAGGAAAATATTTTCTATTGCATTCAAAACATCAATATCTTGTCTGTTTCACTTTCTTCATAGCAGATCTTATCATTGTTATAATGCACTTCATTTATCTTTAATTTTTTAATGAATGATTGAAGCTTGCCAGGGGCCCTGCTTGGGTTTTGCAAATATTCAAATGCAAATGCCTTCATCATTATTCGAAGGCTTCCACTAGAGACTAAATACCATACTATGCTAAAGCAGGAAAGCAATAATGTAGGTTGCTTTGGTCCTTTAATGTTAATTTATATTAGAGGGGTCAAGTCATATTATTCTAACGAAGAAATGATTTATCACTCAAGGAATGCATTAGAAAGATCGTTTTATGAAATCTTTTTGTGTATTATTATACAACCATAATATTCTAACAAAAGTTGTATTTCTGGGTAAACTCAATAATTGCCTCTCTTGCGACTTTAACACAAATCCCTGAATATATTTAACAGTAGTGACTAAAGGGCTTGCCATAATCTAGAATGCATATAAAATTATTATTATACAACCATAGTAGTCTAACAAAGGTTGCTATGGTAATGGTATGCATGTCTATGCAATACTCAAGAATGCATATAAAATCTTTTAATATGGAATTTATATACTTGTAATATGTTAATTATAGTCGATTAAATGATTAAAAAGACAAAATATACATTTTTGTATGCAAGAAGTTCAATTGAAACTTGAAAAGTTTTCTTTTGTTAGTCAACAATCTAATGGTTTAAAAGGGGATGAAATACGGATAAATGATATCCTTGAGTATATATATATTAAAATAAAAGTATTATTACACCAAAAAAAAAAAAAAAAAAACCCTGATTTTATCAACATTAAATGAAAGATGTTTATAGTTTATATATATGAGAGTATAATATGACAACTACATGTGAAGATTTACTTGAGATAGATCATTCTTCCAGAAACTTGTACTAATTAACATAAACATATGAAACTGTTGCCAAGCTACTCAGAAAGGCTAATAATTTTAAATGAATTGGAGGCCAACCTAATTAATATATTTTGATGAAAGAATAAGTAAGATTAATTAATAAGAACTACCTCTAAGTGGTCGAGTGGTTCGACGGGGACTCTCAGATATATTACTCAAGAGATCTTGAATTCAAGTCTCTTCTCGGTTGCTAATAAGGATAGCCACTGGAATTTTTACCTAGCCGGTAGTTCTAAGGTTCCGGAGGATTAGTTGAAGTGCGTGTAAACTGGTCTGGAAACTCTAGTCATAAAAAAAAAAATGATAATAATAATAAAAAAGATTAGTTAACAAGTCGTGAACCATGTTAAACACAAGATTAGCATGCTATAGATCAATGCATTAACTTTAGATAATTTTTACAACTTAATCATGCAAATTGCCACCTTAAATAATGTTGAATTGGAAAGTTAATATGACCCTTTCGATTAAAATATTTAAAGTAAAGAAACTATAATAGATTTCCTACTCATCAGGATCCCACTGAAAACAACTTTCTCTTAACATTTTACTACCATATATTCACGGAGCCAATTGACAAAAATCTTAATCACATTTGTCAAAACACAGAAAGAGAGAGATGGAGGCAACACAAATTCAAGTGAAAAAGCAAATGGAAGAAGAAGCTCAAACAGAAGTAGAAATCTGGAATTACATATTCGGGTTTGTGAAAATGGCAGTAGTTAAATGTGCCATAGAGCTCGGAATAGCTGACGCCATTGAAAACCATGGTGGCCCCATGACACTTTCAGAGTTATCATCAACTCTCAATTGCGCACCCTCAAATCTTCACCGAGTACTGAGATTTTTAGTTCATTACCAAATCTTCAAAGAAAAACCCACCAGCCAATGCTCCATCGCCTTCGAACAAACCCCAATCTCTCGCCGCTTCATAAAACATGGACATAACAGCATGGCCGCATTTGTCCTTCTAGAGAGCAGCTCCGTGATGCTGGCTCCGTGGCAAGGCCTCGGCGGGCGTGTGTTGGCGAATGGGACATCGGCATTTGACTCGGCTCACGGCAAGGATGTGTGGGCGTATGCCGCGGAGGATGCGGCTCACAGCAAGCTGATCAATGATGCAATGGCGTGTAACGCTAGAGTTACAGTGCCTGCCTTGATTGAAGGTTGTCCTGAGGTGTTTGATGGGATTGGGAGCTTGGTGGACGTTGGTGGCGGGAATGGGACGGCTTTAGGATTGTTGGTGAAGGCATTTCCATGGATTAGAGGGATAAACTTTGATCTTCTTCATGTTGTATGTGATAATGAGAAGTGTGATGGAGTTGAGCAAGTTGGAGGTGACATGTTTCAGAGTATTCCCATGGCTGACGCTGCTTTCTTCATGGTTGGTACCTATCATAAATTTTTATTAGGTGTTTACAATTAATAAATAATTACATTCACCTTTCAATGTCTCACTTTCTAATACATGTAAATTATTTTGGAATACCGCAGCAAGTTTTGCATGATTGGGACGACGATGAATGCATCCAGATCCTGAAGAACTGCAGAGAAGCGATTCCAAAGGAGAAAGGGAAAGTGATAATAGTCGAAACCATTATCGAAGAAGAAGAAGAAAGGGACAAATTAAAGTTTGTGAGATTGATGCTGGACATGGTGATGATGGCTCACACTAGAAAGGGCAAAGAGAGAACCTTGAAGGAATGGGACTATGTTCTTCGGCAGGCAGGATTCAGCAGATATAATGTTAAACCTATTCATGCGGTTCAATCTGTTATTGAAGCTTTTCCTTAATTAATTAATTAAGATTTATGAATGAATCTTCCATGTTTTTGTATTAATGGTGTGGTGCCGGTTGGTGTTTTGCATGTTTAGATCAAACAGAACTTGCTCTCAAGTTTTATTAATAAGTTTTCTAATGAATTTGGGTTATGTATTTGATTGTGAGTCCATGCAGAGCTGTTATTCAACAATAATTAACCCTTAATTAGTTATTGTATGTGCTCTCTTAATACAAAGTTTTTCTATATGTGATCGATCATTTTTTTTTTTTTTAATTTAGACTAACTATGAGAAAGAGAAATACAAATAGTGGATGTGAGTTGAAGAAATACAAAGTTTCGATGCGTAGTTTTTTCTTTTAACCACCATTGGATGACTTGATGGTAAAAGAATAAAAGAAAGTTTTATGAGCTTATGAGTTCGAATTCTCCTAAGCACTAATGAGGATGGCCATTAGAAATTTTACTCGATCGATAATTTTAGAGTTTCAAGAGATTTATTAAGGTGCATGCAAGCTGATTCGGACACTCTGGTGATTTAAAAAAAAAAGTAAGTAACAAAAGTAAAGCCTATGAATTTTTCTTTAACTGAAAATAGTGGGACAGATTAAATAATTAAGTGGAAAGTAATACTACACTTACAAAGAAATTTTACAAATATCTCCATACAAAATTGTGACAAAAAGTGAATAGAATAGTGAATTTAATGAGTTTGACTTTTTGTTTTACTCTTCTATTCATTTTTTGTTATATTACTTTGTATAAAAACTTTTGTAAAATTTTTTTATAAGTATAGTATTATTGTTAAGTGGGTAGATGCACTCCTTTAACATAATGATGATCATATGTTCATCTATAATGAATGTTACATGCTTAGCGCCCATGCAAGACTTTATTGCTAAGGGATGTACATATATACATACATCAAAAAGACAAAAACATGTTTGATCATGTGTGATTTGACCGAACGATATTAATATAATAGTTAAACACCAAATAGATAAGACCAAGTCTGTCAGTCACTACTGTTTTCCTAATAAATAATACAAATTATTTTTGAATCATTATTGTCTTGATCAATAATTCATCCATGTTTTTTTTATGAAAATTTGTCAATATGAGTGAGTTTGAATTTGGGACATAAGTTTTTAGCCATATAGTATCGTATTTTCTAGATCATGGCCATGAATAAACACAAGTTTTAGTCCAGAGCAAGCAAGAGATAGATTGATTCCTAAGATTGATAGGCATCCAGTTAGATCTTTTATAACGAACGATGAAGGTACTTTTAGCATGGTAATCGGATTTGGCCGATGGTCAGGTTAATCAATATTTGTTGTGCTTGGTTATTGCAAATGGTAAAATCGATGGTTGATTCAAGCAAGGTTAATCCTATGAGCCCATTGACAATCATATAGACCGCAAAGACAAGGAAAACGTACATGAAGGCTTTGAGGACACTGTTGTGGTATCTGTCATAGGTACTCCGATACTCAAATCAACATGGTTGAAGGGAATATATAAGTGATGCTGAGAGTGGGAAAGGGTTTATCAAGAGTATTTGGCTAGGGCAAGACTATCATAAAGTGACCGAATCATGACGACTACGGGAAGTAAAGTTAGTCGAAACCAAGCTTGTCAGCATGGTTGAAGGGAATATAAAAGTGAGGCTAGGAGTGGGAAAGGGTTTACCAAGAGTGTTTGGCTAGGGGAAGACTATTGTAAAGTGACCGAATCACGGCGACTATGGGAAGTAAAGTTAGTCGGAACCAAGCTTTATAGCGGGGAAAGGCGACGGTTCTTGAGAGCGAGAATTTTTAAAACTAAAGCTATGGGTTGTATGTGAATCAATAATAAGAAGGCGGAGGCCGCTGTTCTATTTATATAGTGAGGCAAGAAAGCTTGAGTTCTTGTAGAACTAGGCATTCTCACAATAGGAGTTTGAGTAAATTGGAAACTCATAATGTTTATCCATGTAGAAGTAGAAGTATTAGTTAATATAAAATTAGGAATTTTTGATGAATTAGGAAGTAAGTAGGACTTTGAGTCCTATTTTAGAACGAATATAGGCTAATTGGGCTAGAGTCCAATTTAGCTTAACTTGTAGAAAGACTCAACTCGTGGAGTGGCCTAAAGCATGAGTTGGCCCAGTTCGTAAAGTGATATTGATCATAGAGTAATCCAACTCGTAAAGTAGTCCAACTCGTGGAGAGGGCTAACTCGTGATGTGGTCCATCTCAGAGAGGGTGGGCCTACTAATGGGTCTTATAAGCATATAGCATCCCGCTTGGATGGTCTTTTCCACAAGGTGGCCTTAACCGTGGGCCCAATTGACGTGGGCCCAATTAAAATTCGGCTAAAGCATTGGTTTCATAATGTTTATTTCATTATTGGGTCTGAAAGAGTCCTGTACGATTTTTGACTCATACAATTATATTGATATTATTATGTTAAATTAAATTAAATTTCTTCTAATAATCTAGAAGCAATCTCTCAACCGTAATGCATTACAAAAGTAATTAACAACATCATCTCATTAAACACACCATAAGTTAACAACGCCGGCTTTTGAGGCGGCTCATGGGAAGGATATATGGAGCTATGCAGTTGGGATTGAATCTTTCAGTAAGTTTATCAATGATGCAATGGCTTGTGGAGCTGGAGTGGTGAAAGTGCCGGCGATTATTAAAGGCTGTCCTGAGGTGTTTGATGAAGCTGGGAGCTTGGTGGATGTTGGTGGCGGGAATGGAACGGCTTTAGGGTTGTTGGTGAGAGCTTTTCCATGGATTAGAGGGATCAATTTTGATCTTCCTCATGTTGTTTGTGATGCTGAGGAGTCCCATGGAGTTGAGAATGTGGGAGGTGACATGTTTCAGAGTGTTCCAATGGCTGATGCTGTTTTCATTATGGTTGGTATTTATTCATCATTAAATTTAATTATTGTTAAAAGTTAGGTTAAGATTTTTTTTAATTTCTTCTATTTAAGAATCTAAAAAATTGTCTTTTAAAAAACGAGGAATGGGATAGAATATTTGATTGAATTTATATGTTAAAAGTATTTTTCCTTTTCTTCTTTCTATACATACTTCAAAGTAATATTGATCTTCATACTTCTGTTAAATAAAATTAATGTGATAATTAATTTTATGTTTTACTATAAAAAAAAAGGTTCAAATTTAAGTATCGACTTTGAGATAATAACTCTTCCATGAGTGTCCTAGTTGGTTAGGGCAAATTGTAGATAGTGTGGAGAGACGTATAGTCTCGAGTTTGATTTCTCATCTGAGCATCCGTGATTTAAATAGGGAATCGTGATGGTTGGTTGTTGCATTAGTCTCCCCCGAGAAATAGTCGAGATGCGCATAAACTGACACAGACATCTTGGAAAAAGGCTTTAAGATAATATAAAACATAACAATGTTTTAACATAAATTTAACTGTAATTAGACTTTCCACTTTTAAATATGATAGCTCTCTCACTTTCTAGTATGATAATATAAAAGAAAAAAATCAATAATATTACATATTTGAACTTTGTATGCCAATTCATATGATAGTTGATCTGATAGTATCTTGTCTTTTATTATAGGATGACGGGATAAGTGAATTAATATGTTAAATCAATTACTATATGAGTTGGTATGTGCGGCCTCACTTGAAGAAAAAAAAAACATTATGCTCTCCACAATATTCGGCATAATTAATTGGTATTAAGTTCTATAAACCTCATCAAATTATTTGTTAATATATAAATTTGGTTTCATTTTTTAATACTGCAGCAGGTTTTGCACGATTGGGGGGATGATGAGTGCATCGAAATCCTGAAAAATGCAGAGAAGCAGTTCCAAAGGACAATGGGAAAGTGATAATCGTTGAAACAATAATGGAAGAAGAAGAAAAATTAGGAGATGAATTAAAGTCAGTGAGGTTGAAGATGGACATGGCAATGATGGCTCACACTGACAAAGGGAAAGAGAGGACATTGAAGGAATGGGATTATGTTCTTGGACAGGCAGGATTTAGCAGATATAATGTTAAAACACAGTCGTGCAGTGCATTCGGTTATTGAGGCTTATCCTTAATTGCCCTATTATAATCAAGATTATTAATTAATTAATGTTGTATGTTTAAAATAATGGTGGCTACAGCTATGGCTATTACCATTGGACAATTGGTATTTCTCAAGTTCTACTTCTAGCTCGCAGGGTTTAGTTATTGAATAAGTAAGTGCATTCTCGTGTGATAATGTTTATTAAATGCAATTTCTTGCAACAATAACTAATATTAAGGTGTTAATTCATCATTCTGTCGTAAGAATCTCTATCTTTTGGTTTTAATAATAGAGTGAAATTAATCACCCTGAGTGACCGAGTGGTTGGACATGAACTCTTGAGTGTATTACTCAAGAGGTCCTGAGTTCGAGTCACATTAATTCCTAATAGGAATGACCATGAGAGGTTATACTTGGTCTTTAACTTCAAGACTCCAGAGTATCAGTCCCTAATAGGGATAGCCATAGGAGGTTATATATACTCCATGCTTAACTTTAAGACTCTGGAGGATTAGTTGAGAGTACAAATAGTTATGAGGTATCATCAATATGCAAGTTATAATTAATGATAAATTACATTGGCAACAAAGAGTTAAATAGGAAGGAAACAAAATATTAAAAAGTAAGGCTGGAAATTGATGTGTTTAATATGAGAAGAGAAAACGAGATGTTCCCACCCAAAGATTAGCGAAAATCCAAGTTCCCACTCGTGGTTTCATTTATCTCATATTTCCACTCTTAAATTAACACCGTGAATGATTTTTGGATTCTAACACAATATGGAGAGTGTTATTACCAAACTACCCTTACAAATAAGTTAGTAAATTACTTTTTAACCCCAAATAGATTTGAATTTTTCCAACAACTGCAAGGGAAGGGAAAATAGGGAGAAAAGGCTCAGATCTAGCCAAAATGGAGGCGGACGAGGGTGGGAGATGGATGGGTTTTGTTGAGGATGAGTGGGGGAAGGTAGTGGTGGTGATGGTGACGTCAGACAGCATTGGAATCCTGCTAGATCTAGATTTTTCTAACAGTCGCAAGGGAGGGGAAAATTGCAGATAAAAGGCTCAGATCCGACCAAAATGGAGGCAAACAAGGCTGGGAGATGGATAAGTTTTGTTAGGGATGAGTGGGGGAGGCTAGTGGTGGTGGCAATGATGTCAAATGGCGTTAGAATTTAGCTAGATCTGGGTTTTTTGTGACCATAAGGGAGGGGAAAATAGCGGATAAAAGGCTCAGATCCGACCAAAATGGAGGCGGATGAGGCTGGGGGATGGATAGGTTTTGTCGAGATGAGTGGGGGAAACTAGTGGTGGTGGCGGTGTTGTCAAACAGCGTCGGAATCTGGCTAGATCTGGATTTTTTCGGTAGCACAAGGGAGGGGGAAATTGCAGAGAAAAGGCTCAGATCCAACCAAAATGGACATGGACGAGGATGGGGATGGATGGATTTTGTTAGGGATGAGTGGGGGAACATAGTGGTGGTGGCGGTGATGTCCAACAACGATGGAAGCCGACCAATTCTAATTTTTTGGATCTGTCGCGAGGGAGGGGAGTGATGAGGGGTGCTTGTGAAAGAAATTTGTAACATCCACTTCGAGGTACATCTTTTATTCATATTCATTTGCCTTTTAAATGTTATTTGTTAGCCCTAAGTTTAATTGATATGTGTTATTGTTGTTGGGTTGCCCTTGGTTAAGTTTGTAAGTTGTTAGAATTGCTTGGATGCCCTGAATTTGGTGAAGTCTTGGCGGATTTTGGGAAATGCAGACTTTGCTGCGGCGAAGAAGAATCGTCGCCACAGCGACGTAGGCTTTGTATTCTTTTGCTGGGGCGAAGATCTGGCTGATTTTCTTTGTGAAGTTTCTAGAGAATTTTTCATAGGGGTGAAGTGACCATTCTACCCCTAATTAGCAGGAAAAGTGGGGAGTGAAGTGTAAGAAAATTTCATGGAGAATAGTTTGGAATGGGGGTGAATTTTGTAAAAAATTAAAGGATAAGGATGGAATTTCCAAGAAAGTGTAAGGGAAAAATGGGAAAGAAGGCTTTGTTATATAAGATATTAAGGGTTAAGCACACAAACCCTCTCATTTGCTTTATCCCACACGCCACCTCTACCCCTAATTCTCTCATCTTTCCATCAATTTTCCAAGGTTGATTTGAGGGCTTTTGGTTGGATTTCTATAAGGATTTGATCCTAAGCATCAAGAGGTAGGGATTCTTGTTCTATATGAGATTAATTTAAGTTAGTATGGAATTCTTATGAAGTTTATGCTTAGGATTTGAGAGAAGAAGCGAGTCCAACAAAGATAAAGAGCTTCTAGTAGAGGAGCTCAAGCAAAAGTAAGTAAATCCAACCTAAGTTAAGATTTAAGCAACTAAATGATTTGATATGCATGTTTATGCTTATGAGCTTGTAATTGATTGTTGAGAATGTTGATGTTGATGAGTAGATGGCTTTTGATAAGTAGAATTAAGCCATGAGAAGAAGAGTTGAGATTGTGGTGACCAAGTGGAGTTTGGTTGCATGTAGAAAGAAATTAAGTAGAATATTTGAAGTGTTTTTCTTGGCCATGTTTAGATTTATTGTGGAGAAGTTTTGCTCCATGAATGGATGGTTAAAGAAAGAAGTAGAGATGTATCAAAAATAGAATTAAAGTATGCATGCATGATGTTTGATGAAATGCCTAAGAAAAGCTTGTGCATAAGTAGAGAAACTTATTTTTGTGCAATATAGCATAATTGCACTTAAGAAAGAAACATAAGCACGAGTCATCCATATGCATATACTTATATATGCATGAGAACTTAAAGAAAGAATAAGAATAAGAAAAAAAAAAAAAAAGAATGAGAAAGCTTGAGCATACAAGAAAAGTAAAGAAAAGAAGAGCTTGAGCAAGAAAGAAAAGAAATGAAAAGAAACAGAATAAGAAACAGAAAAGAAGAAAGTAAATGCATTTCTATGCATTATTGCATGTGCATTGCATTCATGCATATTACCATGATTTTCATCATAGTTAGTAAGAATAGAAAGAAAGAAAGAGTGGAAAGAATAGAAAGAAAGCACGAAGAGAAAGAAAGAACAGAAAGAAAAGAACAATGAGAACTAGAAACAGAGAAAGAACTAAGAAAGAATGAAGAAGTAAAGAACTAAGTAAGGAAAGAATCATGAGAAAGTTGCGTGGATAGAAGAGAAGAGGATTTACTTACTGAGCATTTTTGTGGTCACCCCATTGTTTTCCATGTATTGTAGGAAATAGGTGAGAAGCGGTCAGATGGACGTCAAAAAGCGGAGAGAAATGGCATCACTGTCCACTGTTGCTAAAGTTTTTGTACATGTTATTCTGTTGTCAACTTTTTCTTCAACTCTTGAAAACTCTTTTCACAAGCAGCTGACCATATAAATGGAGTTCTCTGTTTGGTAAGAGTTGTCAACGGCTTAGCCAACTGGGCAAACCCTGCCACAAACCGTCAGTAGTAACCTGCTAGTCCCAAGAAACTTCTGACCTCTTTCACTGTCTTCGGCCTTTGCCAATCAAGGATTGCCTTCACTTTACTAGGATGCACTGAAATTCCCTCTCTAGAAACAGTATGGCCCAAAAATATCACCTGATCAAGCCAGAACTCACACTTAGAAAATTTAGCATACAGCTTCTTTTCTCTCAATCGCTGCAGCACAAATCTTAAATGTTCCTCATGCTGTTTTACTGACTTAGCATAAACCAGGATGTCATCTATAAATACCACTATAAACTGATCAAGGCAATCATGACATACCTGGTTCATTAAGTCCATAAAGACTGTTGGGGCATTAGTCAACCCAAAAGGCATCACCACAAATTCATAATGCCCATATTTTGTCCGAAAAGCAGTCTTAGCTATGTCTTGTTCTGCCACTCTTACCTACTGATAACTCGACCTCAAATTAATCTTTGAAAATACAACAGCTCATTTCAATTGGTCAAAAAGATCATCTATCAGAGGTAGCAGGTACTTATTCTTCATTGTCACTTTATTCAACTCTCTGTAATCAATACACATCCTCAATGACCCAACTTTCTTCTTTACAAACAAGATTGGAGCTCCCGAGGGAGAATGACTTGGTCAGATAAAACCTTTATCTAAGAGCTCTTGGAGTTACTTCTTCAATTCCTGGAGTTTAGTTGGGGCCATTTGGTAAGGGGCTTTAAAAATCGGCGCTATCCTTGGTGCTAGTTCAATACTAAACTTAACTTCTCTTTCCGGAGGCAAACCCGGTAAGTCTTTCAGAAATCCATCTAGAAGTTCTCGGACTACTGGCACACTCTATAATTCTGGTTGTGGGACATCTCTACTTTGCACCACATGGGCTATATACCCAGAACACCCTTTTCTTAGCATCTTTCTAGCCTTCATGCTACTAATCAACATACTCAACTAATGGTCCTCTCTAAAACTAAACTTGTCTCCACTATCGAGATTAAATCTCACTTTTTTCTTCCCGACACTCAATTTCTACTCCATACCTCCTTAAGAAATCATGCCCAAAATCACATCAAAGTCGGGCATATCAAACACTATTAAATCAACTGCTAACTCTCGACCATGTATCACTACGGACTCTCCTGACAGCATCTCATGGGTCACAACACTAACCCCATCAGGTAACTCTATCTTAATGGGTTGGCTCACTCTAATAGGTTTCAAACCTAACCTTTCTATCATCCCATAAGATATAAATGAATGAGTGGCTTCGGAATCAATTAAAGCATAAAGCGGAACTGCATGAAAAAATAACTGACCAGTAACAACTGATGGACTGGCCTCTGCTTCACCTTGTGCCATGGTAAACACCTTGGCATTAGTACCTCTAGAAGTCTGTGCTGCAGATGGAAGAGGAGCTTTACAATCTTTCATTAGATGCCCTAGCTGCCGGCATCTATAACACACATTACGACCCAACTCTCTCAGGTACTATCCTGGATAAGTCTTCCCACATTTAGGACATGGGGGAAACTCCATTATTCTCGGCCGTTTACTCTGCCAATCTTTTATGTTCTTCTTAGGCTGAAACTTCTTCTTATTCTTCACTTCTCTAGTTCTTGCAACCTCAACTCTTTCTCTCTATAGAGCGGGAGATGGTTCACTTGGTCCCACTAGGGTGAGCTTGTTCACAAAAATTCCTGCCCTTAAAGCCCTCTCCAAAGCTTCACTATAGGTTCGAGGGGGCTCAGCTCCTGCCATTACATCCCGAGTTATCTCTAGCTTCAGCTCATGGACAAACTTATCCTTTCTCAGCTCTGGGGTACTCACTATACCGAGTGCAAACCTCGCAAGGGAGTTAAGCCTCACTGAATACTTTTTCACGCTGATAAATTCTTGTATCTTCTCATGTACCCGGTCCACTATTCTGTACTCAACATCAAACAATCTTCTAAACTCGCCCCAGGTCATCACAAGAACACCATGAGTGTCTTCCATCAATTCCCACCAGATTCGGGCGTCACCCCGAAACAAGAAACTGGCATACCGGATCTTTTCCCGATCCGCCATGGGGAACAGTGCCATCATACGCTCAACAGACGTAAACCATTCCTCTGCCACTAAAAGGTCCGTTGTACCCTTAAATTTTGACGGCTGATGTTGACTTGGGAACCCATATATCGGCTCAATCTGATTCTATTCTGTCTGAGGTACCAGCCTTTCTCTTTCTCCTCTAGTAAGCATACTTGAACAAGGGTTTCAATTCTTTCTGGTTCAACTCTCCCCTATCTTTCTACTAAGACCTGCTGTATAATCCCCTGAATTCTAGCTTCATCAAGGGTAGGGGGAGTAGGTTCTGGCGGGTTAGAGTGTTCCCCCGTACTCATTGACTTTCTACTACTTGCTCGGATTCTACACTTCATCTACATAACAACCACATTTAATCAACTCATAAAACACTTTAAAGTAAGGAAAGACTTAACTTACAACGGTCGGCTATGGAACGTCGTGGCAGCGAGAATGGCACACTGTCAAATCCCAAAATCTTTGCTCTGATACCAAAAATGTAATGACTTCTTTCTACTAGTAAACCTAAGAAAATATACGATGAAAATATACGTACTTAGCATATGAAAAGTAGTTGGGCCCAAATGTGTGTTATAGATACCGGTAGCAAGGGCATCTAATGAAAGATTGTAAAGCTCTTCTTCCGTCTACAGCACAGACTTCCAGAGGTACTAATGCCAGGGTGTTTACCATGGCACAAGGTGAAGCAGAGGTTAGTCCATCATCTGTTATTGGTCAGTTGTTATTTCATGCAATTCCTCTTTATGCTTTAATTGATTCCGGAGCCACTCATTCATTTATATCTTATGGGATGATAGAAAGGTTAGGTTTGAAACCAATTAGAGTGAGCCAACCTATAGATATCAAAGGAGAGTTAAAGATAGAAGATGGGTAGTCTGAGAATTAAAAGGAAAACATACTCAATTCCCTAAATTTATGGACTCCGTCATACTCAAAGAAGAAATATTTGGTTTCATAAGCCTCGACGTTGTTAGGGTAACCAAATATACCTCCTTCAATCATTGATCACTTAGAGAGGTAGTATGAATCCTTGTCTTTACTCCTCTTTAGATAATAGGCGCAGCCGAGTTCTACTGTTGTCGATTCACTGAGATTATTTTCTCCAAATGCAATCTACATAGCGATTGCTATCAAATATGCATTGGGCGTCAACTGGAATGGTGCGGCTTGGAAGTGGTCGAGAATTGATGTAATGTAGGGGTGGAAGAGTATCCTCACCCCACATTTAAAAATCGCTTCCGAGATCGCAGTCATCCCCTCGAGAGGGTCCTGAGCAGTGTGTGACCTGTGTTGGTAGATTTTTACGTTGATTGCAAGTTGTTCTATCGCCTTTTGTATCTCCTCCTCCATAATTGTTGTTCGTACCACTAGCTCGGGACCTACCGAGGTACCCGGTGGCTGCAAGCTTCCCTCTCTTGCTGTTCTTACCTCAAGAGTGTCCATTGCTCTTAAAGTCTAAAAATGTGCGACATGTAGAGGTGACTCAGTCTCCGTACACATTACCTCATACAAAAACTTACAACAAGTTCTATGAGAAACTTGGAATGGGCTTAGGGTTTTATAGGGAAGAAGGTGATGTTTGGTTTCTTTTATACGTGACGATTGGGTGGGACATGTTTCTAGCCATTGATTGCGACCACGTGTCATCAATCTGCTCGGAGAGTAACTGTCACGCTTCGTGGAAATCAACCAGCATTTCCCTTCATTGAAATCGCCAAGCGACGACGTGATTATCTCTTCCATATTAAATGCACCCTCATCTGTATTTAATTCCTTAAAAGAGAATGTCGTTTCAGCATACCTTGCATTTAATGCTCATGGCTAGCACTTATTGCACAAAGACACGTCTATCAGATAAAGCTTATTTTATTGACTAAGACAGCTATCAAGCGCAACGGATAACATCTAAAGAGGTCGTTCGAATAAAACACTCTTTTTCATGTGTTAAGCTCAAAGCGAAGTGATTCTTAGTTTTCGACAGTAAAATATCTAAGTGTTTTTAGGTCGCGAATGACAGATAAAGTTTGAAGCATATCGGTATAGCACTGAGTAGGATCTGACATAGGTCGCTGAACCTCTTTGAAACAATCACCTCAGGTCGCTTGTGTAATGCTCGAAGATCCATGTCGTGACCTCCATTCGATTCTCTGGTCAAGTTAAGCTGGCATCCTCATGTCGTTTTGGTATTCTCAACTATTAGTTCGGGTAAGTCCTCATTGGGACAATTCAGATTGCGACATAATCATGAAGTTATAATCATGAAGTTTTCAAGATTCAATTCTTGAACTTTAAGAATTGGGAAGCTTCTGTTATGCCTAAAAAATTAGGGTTGATGTAAGCCTACATCAGCTAGCTCTAATCAGAGTTCAAGAGGGCTTTGCGCTGTCCAAGAGCTACCACGTCGCCCCAAGACAAAGAGAATACTGCTGTCACCAACTTGGTAGATTCAGGTTTTGTCTATAAGTCAATGGGAGCCACACACTTGTCCAAGCCTCAGGTAACTTAAGGATATATCCTAAGTTATCAGCCAATGGGAGGCAAGGAAAGACTTGCACGACACTTACCTATTTGCAGATTTGTAATCATTACCTTGAATTCCTCTACCATAAATAGAGGACTCCCCCTTTCATTTTCGGGATTCTGAGACAGAAAACTCACACTTTGATTGTAATCTATATTTTTAAAGCAAAGATAACCTGCGAGAACGAGACTGACTTGATATTCTATCTAAATAATCATCTGTTGTACCTCTGCTCTATACACGACCTCTTGTAATCTCTCATATATAAAAGAACAGTGGACGTAGACTTGCCTTCAGTATCCAAACCACTTTAAAAATCGTCTTTTATTTATTATTTAGTCTTTGCATTGATTATCATATTTATTCACGTGTAATTTCTAAGAGCAACTTAGCACTTTACACATGCGAGTCGTTGGTGTCAAAATCAAGCATCAACAATTATATTATATACCATTACATGATGAGAATATATAGTGAAATATTATATGATTAGGTCAAGAGAAAGAAATCAATACTGCCTTAAGATGCAATCTTGAGATAATTATAATATTTTTAATTAGCTATGGGACAATACATGTCTCTTGTTTGGAAAAGGGCAAAAACTCAGGGACAATCAACAAAAGAGCATGGGTTAAGCAAAATATACGTTAAAAAAAAAAAAATTTAAAAAATTAAAAAAAAAAAAAAAAAAAGATAGGGGGTGGGGGTCGAAATGTCATATTGATAAACGGAAATTCATGAAGTAAATCACAAATATTAAGGAGCTCATTATTTAAGGAATGCATTCAGTAAGGATTTAAATGTTGGAAGTGTTAATTTATTTGAGTTTCAAAATTTAAACCAATTTCAAAGGGGTAAATTCACTAAGCCCGAAACAATGAATATTGAAACCCAATATGATAATCAATGTTCAATAAGCCTAAAATAAATGAATAAGGGTCCATAATATAAAAATATAAAGTTGGCAAGTGTGAGAGATTTAGGAACTTAAGGGCCCAAACATGAGAAGTCTTCCTAGAGAAGTAAGCAGGCCCAAATATGTTTATTGGGGTTTTGATCTTGACCCCTAAAAAGGAAGAAGAATTCTGCAGAGAAATAAAGAAGAAAGGACATGTTGATTGTTGACATGGAGTAACCAATGTTCCGATATCGAGACCGCCCTTCGGCCCCGTCAAGGGGACGGCTCCTGGGTTGATCGGTCCAAACTTTTGGACCGATTGGTCGGATTGGTGACTTCAGCATGTTCAGCAGGCTTGAAATCCAGCACACACTCTAAGCTTATAAAGTCTCTTCTGTGAGACTACTCCCGGTAGAGGCAACATGAGGTATGCAAGTTGTTTGAATGCTCTTACTTTTAGTGTGGGTCAAATGCTTGAATATCTGCACTTATGTCAAAAGTAATTGTTGCAATCATGTGCAGAGAACTAATTGAAGTTGTGATAGCATTCAATACAAACGTCACATTAAATTGAGAATATACAGTTTAGACAAGCAATTTTTTCCACACTTTTGGGCTTTTGACAGAATGGTTATCATATTACCATCTTGTGTTGCCTCACTATCCTTAAAATAAGAAATGCAGACACTTTACTAGAGAGGTTTATCTTTAAATTTAGCCTACCTGAGAAAAGTAGGCTGATAAATTGATTGCAGTGGTGTTATTAGTCATACAAAATATTCAGTATCATCATGGGCATCTATTTTTCATTCTCATTTTTTTTTCCTTAAAATTTAGTCCCCTTGTTTTCGTAGAGCAATATAGGTTTAATCTGATTGCTTTCTGTGCATTTTTGTTACAGAGGATGATGTTCAACCTTATACGACATAACAAACCATCTCAAATGCATGATCAAGAAGGAGATTCATCGCTGGATTAGAGCAATATAGATAAAAGATTTGAGATACTAACAGAAGCTTGTGAAGGAAACTTCAAGCTCAAGTCCAGTGTAAAAAGTAGTTCATTGTGACAGATTAAATTGTGTATAAAAGTCCAGAGAAAGAAATGTTGTAAAGAATCATAAACAAATCAAGCAAACTTCAACCAACAAACACACAATCAACGCAAACCAAACAGATTCAACACACAGTATTTACCGTGGTTCACTTGTTCAATATTGAACAAGCTACGTCCACATTGAGCTCCAGAATATGGATGTTCGCTGCACTTTCTATTTCGATCAAGAACGATTACAACCTTCAACCTCTCTCTCTTACAAGATTTCACCAAGATCAAACAGGATTTGAACCCACAACAATAAACCTACAATCTGAGATCAGAACACTACACCAGGTTCCCTCCCCACTAAGAAACACAACTTAATGGACAGATTTCCCGCAGATTTACACCCACACGAACAAACCCTAATCTTGAACCCTAATTTGTAACTCAGAGAGATATCAAAACAGAGAGAAAAACGCGTTAATGAAAAACTGAAGAGTCATCAGCTTTTATAGGTTTGACTCAGCCTAAGTCCTCAGCCGTTAGATCTGGATTCAAACCAACGATCAGGATTGAGCGTCGGTTTAAGTCACAATGGTGTCGTTTTGGAAATTCTTGGCTTAAGTTAAATGGTGTCGCTTTAAGGCTTCACATTTAACAATCTCCACCTTGAAGCCTTATTCTTTCCTTTGTCAGTAACCAGCAGGTGCAGCAAGCAGTTCTCATATTCCTTCTTTGCTCGGCTGAATTCAGTTGATGTGAAGAATGTTCAAGCAATGCTTGAACTTTACAGCAGTTACAACTTTGGTTCCCATATCAGATGGATTTTCTTGCTTAGAATTTTCAGAGTTGAGCTTCCCTTTGAAATCTGATCTCGGACAAAATGATACTTTACATCCACATGCTTCGTCCTCTCATGGTATACTGGGTTTTTACTTAGATGAATGACACTTTGACTGTCAGAATATACAGTCACAAGGCCATTCATCGAGTTTATCTCTTTCAAAATCCCTTGTAGCCAAATTGCCTCTTTGAAAGCATCAATTACTGCCACATACTCAGGCTTCGTAGTGGGACAGCCACTAATAATTGGTTCGGATGGGATTTCCGGGATTTAACTAATGCGCTTTCCACCTAAAGTGAAATAATAAGCTGTAGTGGACTTCCTTGAATCACGATCTCCTGCAAAGTCAGAATCCACATACCCAACAAGATCAAGTGTAGGAGTTCTTTTGCAATACTCTAATCCAACATGCATTGTAGTGTTAATGTATCTAAGCGTCCATTTTAAGGCAACCCAATGCTCTATTCTTGGATTTGACATAAACCTACTTAATAGAGATATTGCAAATGAAAGATCAGGCCTAGTGCTTATCATTAAATACATCACTAATCCTATGGCACTAGAGTAGGGGATGTTTTCCATTTTAATCCTATCTACATCAGTTTTAGGGGATTGAACTTTGCTTAAGGTGAAATGACCTGCTAAGGGTACATTTACAGTTTTAGCACCAATCAAACCAAACCTAGGTATTAGTTTCTGTAGATATGGGAATTAGTGTAGTTTCAGTCTATTTTCTTTTCTATTTCTATCAATCATCATCCCTAATATCCTTTTTGCAGATCCTAGATCTGTCATCTCAAATTCAGCATTTAATTTTGCTTTTAATTCATCTATTTGAGGTTTGGACTTACTGATTATTATCATATCGTCTACATATAGCAGTAAGTACATGGGTATGTCATTAAAACAAGCATAATACAAACAGCTATCATAAGCACTCCTAATGAACCCAATTCCCACTATAAAGGAGTCAAATCTTTTGTACCACTGCCTAGGGGATTGTTTGAGTCCATACAGAGACTTGTGCAACAGGCAAGCATGCTCAGGTGGGTTTCTATCTCTAAACCCTAATGGCTGACTCATATAAATTTTCTCTTCCAGTTCACCATGTAAAAAAGCTGTTTTAACATCTAACTGTTCAAGTTCTAGATCATATTGAGTTACTACAGCTAGCATAAGTCTAATTGTTTTAAACTTAACCATAGGAGAGAAAACTTCTGTAAAGTCTATACCTGCCCTTTGTGTGTAGCCCTTTGCCACCAGTCTTGCTTTGTTTCTTAGAGGGTCTGATCTTGTTAGACCTTCCTTCAGTTTATAAAGCCATTTGCAGTCAATTAGCTTCTGGTCTGTAGGTTTTGGGACCAGAGTCCAAGTGCTATTTTGTCTTAAGGATTTCATCTCCTCTTTCATTACTTCCAGCCACTTTTTACTATCTTTTGAACTCACAGCTTCCTGATATGTCTCTGGTTCAGATCTCAGTGTTTCTATCCCAACCACCAAGGTTATGTAGATCAAATCTGCATAGCTGTATCTGTTTGGGGGCCTTATTTCCCTTCTGACCCTGTCTCTAGCCAGGTAATCTACTAGGTTCTCATCCTATTCTTCTTCATTGTTCTCAGGCTACACAGTTTCTTCATATTGAACCCCAATGTTTTACAGTGTGTCATTTTCTGGTTCTGTTTGTTCAGCTTGTTCTAAGTGCACCTTTGGCGGAGTTACTGTAGGCTCACCCCACCCCAAACTGTGATCTCTCTATTTGATCAAGCAGTTCAGAATCAGTTTTTGAGTTTCCTGCATTATCAGTAGACACTTTACAAGGGAAGGTTAGCTCATTAAAGACTACATCTCGGCTTATAATGATCTTAACTCATGGTGCATTTCTCTCCCACAACTTATAACCTTTTGTACCATCCTAGTACCCTATGAAGACACACTTTAGAGACCTAGGTTCAAGTTTACCCTCTCTGGTATGCGCATATGCTGCACACCCAAAAACCCTTAGGTGATTTAGGTTAGGTTTCCTTCCAGACCATCTCTCTTTAAGGCATTTAAAACCTATTGAACTGGATGGACTTCTATTGATCAAATAAGCAACTGTAGTTAGGGCTTCTCCCCAAAAGGTCTTGGGTAGCCCAGCAGTGAACAGAAGACACCTGACTCTTTCTAGGAGAGTCCTATTCATTCTTTTTGCAACCCCATTCTGTTAAGGGGTTGCCCTGACAGTTCTATGCCTTTGTAGCCCCTGATTTTGGCAGTAGGTGTCAAATTCTAGGTTACAGAACTCCAGACCATTATCACTCCTAAGGGTTTTGACCTTTCTATCCAATTGTGTTTCTACAAGGGTTTTCCAACCTTTGAACTTGGTTAGGGCTTCATCCTTAGTCCTTAGAACGTATATCCATACCTTTCTACTGTAATCAGCCACAATGGAGAGGAAGTATATGTTCACTCCATGTGACTTCACCTTTTCTGGACCCCAAAGGTCAGCATGGACATAGTCTAGACAGTTTGCAGTAAGATGAGTCCCCTTTTGAAAACTCATCCTCTGCTGTTTTCCAAGGATGCAGGTTTCACAAAAATCTAAGGTTGTTACAACATCACTACCAAAATAACCTTGCTGTTTCAATGCATTCATACCATTCTGGCCTATATGGCCTAATCTCAAGTGCCATTTTGTCAGCGCAGATATGTTAGTAGACAATAAAACAGAATTAGAAACATCAGGATAGAACTGTCCACACAATATATAGAGACCATTTTTCTTAACCCCCTTGATTAACACATTTCCATTTTTGTAGACTTCTATACTACCATTTTGTGCCTTATAAGAACAGCCTGATTCATCCAAGGTTCCTAAGGAAATTAGGTTTCGTTTTAATTCAGGTATAAACCTGACCCTAGTTAGTAATACTAACCTACCATTATTCAGCTTAATGGTTATATCCCCTATCCCTTGAACCTCACAAGAGTGGTTATTTCCTATAAAAAAATTTTCCTGCTCCCCAATTTTAAGTCTTTGGAACTAGTCCTTGTTAGGGCTCATATGGAAACTACAACCTGAGTCTAGTACCCATTCACTGCCTCTAGATGTATTAGAAATGGTAAGGGCTTCTGATATTTCTAGGTTACTACTAGAGCTGGCTAGGTTTGTCTCTGTACTGTTCTGTTTATTCTTTTTAATCCAATCATAAAAAATTTTCTTTAGGCGTCCTACCTTGTTACAGAAGAAACATTTCCTAAATTTCCCCTTAGTTCTACCATTTCCTTTACTGTTCTTATTATTTTTAAAGCCTACATTTCTCTGGTGAGTCTTACCACTTTTCTTTACTAGATTGCTCAACCTCAACTTCCCCTTTCACAAACAAGTTGCTACCATTACGCTTCTGGATTTTTAATTCTAATTCCCCAGATTTTAGTCCAGAAACTATCAGGTCCACACTAGGTACTATCCCACTATACTAGAGTGCATTCTTAACTACTAAATATTCTTCAGGTACTGAATTCAACAAAATCATAGCAAGGCTTGAATCTCCTAGTTCCTGGTCAGTACCTTTTAGGGCTAGGGTCATTTTTAAGAATTCATCAAGATTGTCATCTAGTGATTTAGCTATATCCATCTTATAAGAAAATAAAGCACCTTTCAAGAAAGCTAAATTAGGGGCAGATTTAAGAGCATACAAAGACTCGAGTTTACCCCAGAGTGGAATTAGAGATTCCACACCATCCACCTTTCGCAGCACGGTGTCTGACAAGTTCATAATGATCAAATGTATGCTTCTTCGTCCACTTCTGCCTTTTTCTTTTTCTTTTCTTCTGGCCATTTGGACTCATCCTTTTCAAGTGCGATCCCGACTTTGTTGTGTGATAACAAAGCCTTCATTTTCTTTTTCCATGTATTGAAGTCGATCTTCCCATTGTATTGGGAGATATCCATACGAGTAGTGCTCATTATACTGTAATGACAGGGCAAAAACAAAAAAGAAAAACAGTTTAAGAAGTACGTGGCATTGTTGGACCAGAGGTTGTCAAGTCTGTCAGTCAGTTTTTAAGGCAGTCACTGGTGTTCCAGCCGAAATACTCTTAAACAGATGCAGTGTGATTCGAAACCCTAATTTGAAAGAAAACCCCCAAATTCTAACGAAACCCTAATTTTGATTTTTGCCCAAAAATCATCAATCCCTTGTGTCTGTGACCCAATCTCAAGAATTGGCCCCACGATTTAGCAAGATTTGAAGTCCTAATGATCTAGGAACCTTTAAATCAAAAAACCCCCAAATTCTACTAAACCCTAATTTTTGAATTCGTCAAGATTCCTAAACCTAAATACACCTTAGACCTAATACAAGGCTCTGATACCACTGTTGTAAAGAATCGTAAACAAATCAAGCAAACATCAATCAACAAACACACAATCAACGCAAACCAAACAGATTCAACACACAGTATTTACCGTGGTTCACTTGTTCAATATTGAACAAGCTAAGTCCACGTTGAGCTCCAGAATATGGATGCTCGCTGCACTTTCTATTTCGATCAAGAACGATTACAACCCTCAACCTCTCTCTCTCTTACAAGATTTCACCAAGATCAAACAGGATTTGAACCAACAACAGTAAACCTACAATCTGAGATCAGAACACTACACCAGGTTCCCTCCCCACTAAGAAACACAACTTAATGGAAAGATTTCCCTCAGATTTACACCCACACGAACAAACCCTAATCTTGAACCCTAATTTGTAACTCAGATAGATATCAAAACAGAGAGAAAAACGCGTTAATGAAAAACTGAAGAGTCATCAGCTTTTATAGGTTTGACTCAGCCTAAGTCCTCAGCCGTTAGATCTGGATTCAAACCAACGATCAAGATTGAGCGTCGATTTAAGTCACAACGGTGTCGTTTTGGAAATTCTTGGCTTAAGTTAAACGGTGTCGCTTTAAGGCTTCACATTTACCAAGAAGAAAAAGGATTACTTATTGTGGGGTAGGGTTTCTGCAAACTGTTCAACCAACCCCCTCTTCCCCTCATGTTTTGCACCATAAACAAGTTAAATTGTTGTGAGGAAAAAAGATGTAAATTCTTTTTAATAGGAAAATATTTTCTATTGCCTTCAAAACATCAATATCTTGTCTGTTTCACTTTCTTCATAGCAGATCTTATCATTGTTATAATGCACTTCATTTATCTTTAATTTTTTAATGAATGATTGAAGCTTGCCAGGGGCCCTACTTGGGTTTTGCAAATATTCAAATGCAAATGCCTTCATCATTATTCGAAGGCTTCCACTAGAGACTAAATACCATACTATGCTAAAGCAGGAAAGCAATAATGAAGGTTGCTTTGGTCCTTTAATGTTAATTTATATTAGAGGGGTCAAGTCATATTATTCTAACAAAGAAATGATTTATCACTCAAGGAATGCATTAGAAAGATCGTTTTATGAAATCTTTTTGTGTATTATTATACAACCATAATATTCTAACAAAAATTGTATTTCTGGGTAAACTCGATAATTGCCTCTCTACGACTTGAACACAAATCCCTGAATATATTTAACAGTAGTGACTAAAGGGCTTGCCATAATCCAGAATGCATATAAAATTATTATTATACAACCATAGTAGTCTAACAAAGGTTGCTATGCTAATGGTATGAATGTCTATGCAATACTCAAGAATGCATATAAAATCTTTTAATATGGAATTTATATACTTGTAATATGTTAATTATGTTAATTATAGTCGATTAAATGATTAAAAAGACAAAATATACATTTTTGTATGCAAGAAGTTCAATTGAAACTTGAAAAGTTTTCTTTTGTTAGTCAACAATCTAATGGTTTAAAAGGGGATGAAATACGGATAAATGAGATCCTTGATTATATATATATATATATATATATATATATATATATATATATATATATATATTGAAATAAAAGTATTATTACAAAAAAAAAAAAAAACCCTGATTTTATCAACATTAAATGAAAGATGTTTATAGTTTATATATGAGAGTATAATATGACAACTACATGTGAAGATTTACTTGAGATAGATCATTCTTCTAGAAACTTGTACTAATTAACATAAACATATAAAACTGTTGCCAAGCTACTCGGAAAGGCTAATAATTTTAAATGAATTGGAGGCCAACCTAACTAATATATTTTGATGAAAGAACAAGTATGATTAATTAACAAGAACTACCTCTAAGTGGTCGAGTGGTTCGACGGGGACTCTTGGATATATTACTCAAGAGATCTTGAGTTCAAGTCTCTTCTCGGTTGCTAATAAGGATAGCCACTGGAATTTTTACCTAGCCGGTAGTTTTAGGGTTCCAGAGGATTAGTTGAAGTGCATGTAAACTAGTCTGGACACTCCTGGTCATAAAAAAAAAAAAAAAAAAGGATTAGTTAACAAGTCGTGAACCATGTTAAAGACAAGATTAGCATGCTATAGATCAATGCATTAACTTTAGATAATTTTTACAACTTAATCATGCAAATTGCCACCTTAAATAATGTTGAATTAGAAAGTTAATATGACCCTTTTGATTAAAATATTTAAAGTAAAGAAACTATAACAGATTTCCTACTCATCAGGATCCCACTGAAAACAAGTTTCTCTTAACATTTTACTACCATATATTCACGGAGCCAATTGACAAAATCTTAATCACATTTGTCAAAACACAGAAAGAGAGAGATGGAGGCAACACAAATTCAAGTGAAAAAGCAAATGGAAGAAGAAGCTCAAACAGAAGTAGAAATCTGGAATTACATATTCGGGTTTGTGAAAATGGCAGTAGTTAAATGTGCCATAGAGCTCGGAATAGCTGACGCCATTGACAACCATGGTGGCCCCATGACACTTTCAGAGTTATCATCAACTCTCAATTGCGCACCCTCAAATCTTCACCGAGTAAGATAAAATAAAATATATATTTAAAGTTATTAGAGACAATGATTTATGTTTTAGAATTATTATTATATTTTTTATCTTGTGGGTACATAATAAATCATCAACATTGACACTTTTTTTGAAGCCAAAATATTTCTAACTGCATGTTTGGAGCTTCTTGACACGAAATTTTTGGTATTTCTGTACTATTCATCCTCAAGATTATCTCATTTATCTTCTTGTCTAATTTCAGTAATGATTTCTTCTTCAATTAAAGTATACACGACTTGTCGCTCATTTAGATGATTAAGGAATATATTAATATCCATTTGATTAGTGTAGTGAAGTTGTCGATTCTGATCACTCAATTTTGTACTAACTCTTTGATATTAATTTTCATACTATCATAATGCTACTAAAACAATGAATTGAAATCTTAATACTACTAACACATGAATTATAAAATACGAAATCAAAACAATAATTTTTTAATCAAAACAACAATTCTTATAACTACACCTCTATTAAATTATAACTTCCTCGTAATAATAAACTTAGTTGATCCTAACATTATGACTATAAAGAGGTTCTACTGTATAGTGAATGTTAAATGCTGAGTGCCCATGCAAGACTTTATTGCTAAGGGACATTTATATACTACAGATATGTAAAGAAATAAAACTTTATACGTAGTTATATTTTTTTTTCTTCAAGTACTCCATTCAAAGTTTAATCATATAGTCACATCAAAAACATGTTTGGGCACATGTATTGAATAACATAAACATTATACATATGGAGAATAGTTGGTGATTGATCATGTGTGATTTGACCGAACGATATTAATATAATAGTTAAACACCAAAGAGATAAGACCAAGTCTGTCATCCACTGTTTTCCTAATAAATAATACAAATTATTTTTGAAAGTTTTAAATTTTGTGAAGTAGTGGTATGAATATCATTATTGTCTTGATCGATAATTCATCCATGTTTTTGATGAAAATTTGTCAATATGAGTGAGTTTGAATTTGGGAGATAAGTTTTTAGCCATATAGTATCGTATTTTCTTGATCATGGCCATGAATAAATAGTTAAACACAAGTTTTAGTCCAGGGGAAGCAAGAGAAAGATTGATTCCTGAGATTGATAGGCATCGAGTTAGATCTTATATAACAAACAATAAAGGAGTTTTAGCATGGTAATAGGATTAATTTGGCTGATGGTCAGGTTAATCAATATTTTTTGTGCTTGGTTATTGTAGATAGTAAAATCTATAGTTGATTCGAACAAGGTTGATCTTGTGAGGACGAGGCTACTGACAATCGTATAGACTTGTAAAGACAATGAAGGCAAACGTGAAGGCTCAAGGGACACTGGTGTGGTCTAGCGTAGGCACTTCGACGCTCAAGGCTCAAGTCAACACGGTTGAAAGAAATATATAAGTGAGGCTGAGAGCAGCAAAGAGTTTACAATGAGTGTTTAGTTAGGGCAAGACTATAGTAAAGTGGCCGGATCACGGCCTTACAAAAAGTAAAGTTAGTCGAAACTAAACTTTATGGTGGGGAAAGGCGGCGGTTCTTGAGAGCTGTTACAGATGTATATAACTTCCTAGATTATAGGGATCACATTGATATCCTGGATTATAGGGATCACATTGATATCTAGGATTATAAGGATCACATTGATCTTGTATCCTAATAAAAATTAATCTCCTACCTAGATTAGAACACTACAAGTGTATATAAATATGTATCATTTTATTCTATGAATGAAAAAAAAGTGTGAATATTCATCCTTAATACGTTTTTACATGGTATCAGATTCTTAAAAGGTAATTAGGGTTTGGGTTTCAAATTGGGAACACCTGTTTAAGGTGAGATTAGTTCGACACCGCCACCCTAGGGAGAATCAGAAGCGGCCGATCGGCAAAACCCCAAGTTCTGGTCATCAGAATCCCCGCGCGTGAGCTCCACGCGCCACCCGAAACTTCGGTCAATAGTACCACGCATTGGCACATGAGAGCGCGTCCACTGTTGAAGTCTCCTCCTGGCTCGCTTCACCTGCACTTGTACAAAGACATTTTCGTGGCCTTTGGATTCGGGTAATCTCTTACTGGTTATTATTGTCCATTGTTTGGATATTTCTGCGGGTTTTGTTTTGTTTGGATATTTCTGGGGAGTTAGTTGTGAGTTTTTCATAACTTTGTTTTCGTTTGGTTATTGGATTTTTTGTTGTGCTTTGGTCTCTGGTTGGTGGTGGCTGTTGATTGATTTGGTGTGTCACTGAAGTTTGGTTAATTTGCTTTGTTTTAATCTTTGTTGGTGTGCATTGGGATTATAGTTTGTTTAAGACATGTCTGATACAAAGCCAGTGATGGAAATGATACCGACGATGTCAAAAATTACAAAACATGAGCTCATGGGTATAACTAATTATCATGATTGGCGTAAAACTGTTATACTGTATTTGCGGAGTATTGATAAAGATGATCATATGACTAATGATCCACCTGAGGATGATTCGAAAAAGACATGGCTCCGGGATGATGCTCGATTGATTCTACAAATACGGAACTCTATTGACGTTGAGATACTTGGCCTGATTAATCATTGTGAATTTATTAAAGAACTGTTGGATTATTTGGATTTCTATATTCTGGAAAAAGGAATGTTTCTCATATTTATGAAGTGTGTAAGGCATTCTACCGTGCAGAGAAACAAGATAAGTCTCTTACAGCTTATTTTATGGAGTTTAAGAAAACTTATGAAGTGTTGAACATGTTGTTACCCTTCAGTGCTGATGTCAAAGTTCAACAAAAACAACGGGAGCAAATGGTAGTCATGAGTTTTCTTGTAGGTCTTCCTTCTGAATTTGAGACTGCTAAGTCTCAGTTTCTAGCCAGTACAGAGATCTCTTCGTTGCAGGATGTCTTTAGTAGGGTACTTCGCACAGAAGGTACCCCACCGGTTCAGTTTAGTGGTGCTCTTGTTAGTCAAAAGAACGAATATGAATCTGGGCGATCACAATTTGGAAGTGGCAACAAAAGAGGAGGGTCAAATAGTAATATGGGAGGAATTGTGTGTCACTATTGCCATAAGCCAGGACACATGAAGCGTGATTGTAGAAAGCTTTAGAACAGAAATAAAAGAAATCTCTCTGCCCATGTTGCATCCACCAATGATACGTCTGATTAGTTAGTTCTCATCTCTGCATATGAATATGCCAAGTTTTCATTGTACCAGGAATCATTAAAAGCTTCATCTACTCCTGTCACGGTTTTGGCTGACTCAAGTAAGCCAAATACATGTCTCATTTCCTCATCCTCCAAATTCATCATTGACTCTGGCGCAACAAATCACATGTCAGGTAATCCCAGTCTCTTTGCTACTTATCAATCAAAAACCATTTCGAATGTAACTTTAGCAGATGGGTCACCATCCTACGTCCTTGGGTCTGGCACAGTTACCCCTACCCCACAGCTTCCCTTGTCAAATGTCTTACATTTACCAGATTTTCTTTCAATTTGATCTCTGTTAGCCAACTTACTTGTGCTTTTAACTGTTGTGTTTTATTCTTTCCCAATTATTGCTTGTTTCAGGATCTTACGACGAAGAAGATTATTGGTAAAGGACATGAATCTGGAGGTTTATATATTCTTGACAGACCAAAATCTACACCTGTCACTTATTCTAGCGTTGCATCCTCGTTTCAAGCACATTGTCATTTGGGCCATCCATCTCTTCCTTCACTGAAGAGATTGTGTCCTCAATTTAATAAAGTGTCGACATTAAAGTGTGAGTCATGTTAGTTTGCTAAATATCATCGTGTCAATTCTAGTCCTAGAGTCAATAAAATAGCTAATTCTCCCTTTGAATTAGTTCACTCTGATGTTTGGGGTCCCTGTCCAGTTTTGTCTAAAACTGGTTTTAGATATTTTGTTATATTTATGGACGATTACTCTCGTATGGCTTGGTTATTCTTAATGAAAAATCGTTCTGATTTGTTTTCTTGTTTCTGTGCTTTTTGTGCTGAGATTAAAACTCAATTCAATATTTCTGTTCATACATTGAGCAGTGATGATGCAAAAGAATATCTATCAGTTTCTTTTTAAAATTACATGACTCAGAATGGCATTCTTCATCAAACTTCATATGTTGATACTCCATCTCAAAACGAAATAGTAGAATGGAAAAACAAACATCTTCTTGAAACGGCCAGAGCCTTATTATTCCAAATGAATGTTCCTAAACCATTCTGGGCTGATGTAGTTTCCACCGCATGTCATCTTCTATCCTTCATGGTGAGACCCCGTACAGTATTCTTTTTCCTAACAAAGCATTATTTCCTCTTGAACCTAAGGTATTTGGTAGCACTTGCTTTGTTTGGGACGTTCGATAGTTAGTCACTAAATTAGATCCCAAGTCATTAAAATGTGTCTTTCTTGGTTATTCTCGACTTTAGAAAGGATATCGGTGTTATTGTCCAAGTCTTAATAAGTATCTTGTTTCCATTGATGTTGCTTTTCTAGAAGAAACACCACACTTTCCCTCTTCTCCTGCAGATCGTCAGAAGGATGATGATAATGATGATTTGTTAGTTTATACCTTCACTTCCCCTACACCGATATCTGAATTGGCTCCTGTCTCTGACCTTGTCACTATTCTTGTGCTCCCTGCATCGGCTCCTATTTTTGATCTTGCTCCTGTCAAAGTCTACTCTCGTCGTCCACCTCCTTCTGCTTCATGTCCGACACCAACTTCTTCATCATCCCATCCAGTTTCAAGTGACGATCTTCCTATTGCATTACGAAAAGATAAACGACAATGTACTTATCCTGTTTCTTCTTGTGTTTCTTCTGATCATTTGTCACATTCATCATGCTCCTTTATTGCTTCCCTTGATTCTATTACTATGCCTAAAACTATTCATGAAACCCTTTCTCATCTTGGTTGGCGTAATGCCATAATAGAGGAAATAAATGCCTTAGATGACAATGGTACTTGGAAATTGGTAGATTTACCTTTAGGGAAATAGGCAATTGGATGCAAATGGGTATTTACAATTAAAGTTAATCCAGATGGGTCAGTTGCTTGGCTAAAAGCTCGTCTGGTTGCTAAAGGATATGCTCAAACCTACGGAGTTGATTATTCTGATACTTTTTCCCCTGTGGCTAAGTTCACCTCTATTCGGCTGTTTATCTCTATGGCAGCTACTTATGATTGGCCTTTGCATCAGCTAGACATCAAGAATGCTTTTCTTCACGGCAATCTTTAGGAAGAGGTTTATATGGAGCAACCTCTTGGGTTTGTTGCTCAGAGGGAGTATGGGAAAGTATGTTATCTTCGCAAATCTCTGTATGGTTTAAAACAGAGTCCTCGTGCTTGGTTTGGAAAGTTTAGTCACACTGTTGAGAGATTTGGTATGCTGAAATGTAAAACTGACCATTTTGTTTTCTACAAACGGTCTGAAACTAGCATCATTCTTCTAGTTGTGTATGTGGATGATATTGTTATTACTGGGAGTGATAGCGTAGGCATCACATCTTTTAAGTCTTATCTCCATATCCAATTCCACACAAAAGACTTAGGGATATTGAAGTATTTCTTGGGGGTTGAAGTTACAAGGAGCAAAACGAGGTATATTCCTCTCTCAGAGGAAATATGTGCTCGACTTGTTAACTGAGACAAGGAAATTGGGGGCAAAGCCTTGTAGTGCTCCGATGGTTCCTAATATACAGCTTACGAAAGATGGTGAACTATTTAGAGATCTTGAGAAATATAGAAGATTGGTCGGGAAGTTGAACTATCTTACGGTGACTCGTCCAGATATTGCATATTCAGTAAGTGTTGTCAATCAGTTTATGGCCTCCCCAACAGTTCATCATTGGGCAGCTTTGGAGCAGATCTTGTGTTATTTGAAAAGAGCCCCTGGACGTGGTATATTATATGCCAATCATAATCACTCTCATATTGAATGTTTCTCAGATGCAAATTGGGTAGGTTCCAAGGTAGATAGAAGATCCACATCAGGCTATTGTGTCTTTGTCAGAGGAAATTTAATATCATGAAAGAGCAAGAAGCAGAATGTCGTGTCACGATTAAGTGCAAAGTCAGAATATATGGCTATGGCACAAGCTGCTTGTGAAATAATGTGGATATGTCAGTTCTTGACTGAAATAGGCCTTGAAACTTCAGTACTAGCGAAATTATGGTGTGATAACAAAACGGCTCTTCATATTGCATCTAATCCAATGTTCCATGAACGAATGAAACACATTGAGATCGATTGCCATTTCGTCCGTGAGAAACTACAACAAGGTCTGATTTCCACTAGGTACGTGAAGACTGGAGAACAATTGGGAGATATCTTCACAAAGGCTCTAACTGGGATTTGAGTTGATTATCTTTGTAACAAGCTAGGTATGATTGATATCTATACTCCAACTTGAGGGGGAGTGTTATAGATGTATATAACTTCCTAGATTATAGGGATCACATTGATCTTGTATCCTAATAGAAATTGATCTCCTACCTAGATTAGAACACTACAAGTGTATATAAACACGTATCATTTTATTCTATGAATGAAAAAAAAAATGTGAATATTCATCCTTAATACGTTTTTACAAGAGCAAAAACTTTTTAGAGCAAAAGTTATGGGTTGTATGTGAATCAATAATGAAAGGGTTGACCTCTGTTTATATAGTGAGTCAATAAAGCTTGATCCTTGTAGAACTAGGTGTTCTCACAGTAGGAGTTTGAGTAAACAAGAAACTCGTGATGTTTATCCATGTAAAAGTAGAAGTATTAGTTAATGTAAGATTAGGAATCTTGGATGAACTAAGAAGTAAGTAAGACTCTGAGTCCTATTTTGGAACGAATATGGGCTAATGGGCTGAAGCCCAATTTAGTTTAACTTGTACAAAGACCCAACTCGTGCAATAGCTCAAAGCATAAGTTGGCTCAGTTTGTAGGGTGGCTTTGATTGTAGAGTGATCAAAATCGTAAAATAGCCCAACTCATGGAGAGGGCTGACTCATGGTGTGGTCCAGCTCATAGAGTGGGCCGGCTCATAAAATAGGTCTTCTTATAAGATGGGTCATCTCATTAGATGATCTTTTCCACAAGGTGGCTTTAAGTATGGGTCCAATCGGAATTGGGTTAAGACACTGGGCAACAAAATGTTTATTTCATTATTAGGCCTGAGAAAGTTTAGTACGATTTTTTGCCCATACAGTTATATTGATATTATTCTGTTAAATGAACTGAAATTTCTTCTAATAATGTAGAAAGCAATCTCACAACCATAATGCATTACAAAAGTAATTAACAACATCTTCTCATTAAACACACCATAAGTTAACAACTCTTTAAATACATGATTAGCGTTTAATTAATGTTTTCTATAGCGTAGATAATGGCTCTACAATTTAAAATTTTCAAGCAAGAAGTTGCTATTTTTCAACCACGTAATTTTATAATGAAGAAAATCTCTCCAATCATCAAAGGGTATCGGACCATTTTGGTTAACAAATAATTTTAGTGCCGAAACTAAAATCTGAATCCCATGCAACTAATTGCTATATATAGATGGAAAACAATCAATCTTGTTCAGGAACACACAGAAAGAGAGATAAAGAGAGATGGAGGTAATCACAGAAAGAAAGGCAACGACAAAGGAAGAGCAAGAGCAAGAGCAAGAAGAAGAAGCTCAAGCAGACGTTGAAATTTGGAATTATGTATTCGGGTTTGTGAAAGTGGCAGTCGTAAAGTGTGCCATTGAGCTCGGCATAGCTGACACCATAGAGAACCATGGAGGCCCCATGACACTTTCAGAATTATCATCAGCTCTCAATTGTGCGCCCTCCCCTCTTCACCGAGTAATGAGATTTTTAGTTCACTACCAGATCTTCAAAGAGAAACCCACCAGCCACGGATCCATAGCCTTCGAACAAACCCCAATCTCACGCCGCTTCATAAAACATGGACAAAACAGCATGGCTGCTTTTGTTCTACTGGAGAACGGCCCGGAGATGGTGGCATCATGGATAAACTTGAGCGCCGGCGTCCAAGTCAGTGGAACGCCGGCTTTTGAGGCGGCTCATGGGAAGGATATATGGAGCTACGCAGTTGGGGATGAATCCTTTAGTAAGCTAATCAATGATGCAATGGCTTGTGGAGCTAGAGCGGTGACAGTGCCGGCGATTATTAAAGGTTGTCCTGAGGTGTTTGATGGAGTTGGTAGCTTGGTGGATGTTGGTGGCGGGAACGGAACGGCTTTAGGGTTGTTGGTGAAAGCTTTTCCATGGATTAGAGGGATCAATTTTGATCTTCCTCATGTTGTGTGTGATGCTGAGCAGTCCCATGGAGTTAAGAATGTGGGAGGTGACATGTTTCAGAGTATTCCAATGGCTGATGCTATTTTCATTATGGTTGGTATTTATTTATCATTAAATTTAATTACGTGATTAAAAGTTATTTATCTTTAAAAACAAGATAAATACAAAACAAATTATAAAAATTTTCAGGTGCAAACATGCTGGGATTTTGTTCTTAAATTTTAGGTTAATATTTCTGAGGTGAAGAATCTATTAAAAAGACATAATTTCTTCTCTTTAAGAATCTAAAACAACGTCTTTTAAAAAATGAGGAATGGATAGAATATTTGATTGAATTTATATGTTAAAAGTCTTTTTCCTTTTCTTCTTTCTATACATACTTCAAAGTAATATTAATCTTCTATTCTTCTTACTTATGTTAAGTAAAATTTATGTGATAATTAATTTTACTAGAAAAAAAAAAAAAAAAGGGTTAAAATTTAAGGATTGGTTTTGAGATAATAACCCTTCCATAAGTAGCTCAATGGTTAGGACGAATTGGAGATAGTGTGGATAGGTATACAATCTCAGATTGAATTTTTCATCTGAGCATTCATAATATAAGTGGGGGATCATGGCGGTGGGTTATTGCGTTAGCCTCCCTTGAGGATTAATCGAGATGCGAGTAAATTAACCTAGACATCTTGAAAAAAGGCTTTGAGATAATATAAAAACATAACAATTTTTTAACATAAATTTAACTGTAATTAGACTTCTCACTTTTAAATATGATAGCTTTCTTACTTTGTAGTATGATAATATAAAAGAAAAAGAAAATCAATAACGTTACATGTTTGAATTTTGTATATTAATTCATGTGATAGTTGATTTGATAGTATCTTGTCTTTTATTCTCAGACGACAGGGGAATTGAATTAATATGTTAAATCAATTACCATATAAGTTGGTATGTATAGCATTACTTGAAAAAAATATATGCTCTCTACAATATTCGGCACTATAAATTGGTATTAAAATTGTGTAAACCTTATCTAATTATTTGTTAATATTTAAATTTGGTTTCACTTTTGAGTACTGCAGCAGGTTTTGCACGATTGGGGGGATGATGAGTGCATCGAAATCCTGAAAAAATGCAGAGAAGCAATTCCAAAGGACAATGGGAAAGTGATAATCGTTGAAACAATAATGGAAGAAGAAGAAAATTTAGGAGATGAATTGAAGTCATTGAGGTTGAAGATAGACATGGCAATGATGGCTCACACTGACAAAGGGAAAGAGAGGACTTTGAAGGAATGGGATTATGTTCTTGGGCAGGCAGGATTTAGCAGACATAATGCTAAACACATTCGTGCAGTGCATTCTGTTATTGAGGCTTATCCTTAATTGCCCTATTACAATCAAGATTATTAAATAATTAATGTTGTATGTTTAAAATAATGGTGGCTACGGCTGTGGCTATTGCCATTGGGCAATTGGTATTTCTCATGTTCTACTTCTAGCTCGCAGGGTTTACCGGTTTAGTTATTGAATAAGTGCATTCTCGCGTGAGAATGTTTATTAAATGCATTTCCTTGCTACAATAACTAATATTAAGGTTTTAATTAATTATTCTATCATAAGAATCATCTTTTGGTTTTAATAATAGAGTGAAATTAATCGCCCCTAAGTAACCGAGTGATTGGACATAGACTCTTCGATGTATTACTCAAACTGAGTTTGGGTCATATCGGTCCCTAATAGGAAAGACCACGAGAGGTTATACCCGGTCCTTAACTTTAAGGCCTCCGAAAATTAGTTGAAGCTATGTGTACAAATGGATATAAGTAAACAAACAATACTTAGAATCCCAGTGGCAGCTACTCCATCCTAGTTTTTGTTGTTATAAATGTTGATAATGTACATAAGACAAGCTTACCATGTAATAACTCTTTCTAGCTAGTAAACTTTGTAAAATATAACATAAAGTCATTAAATATATCATAGAAATTATATATGTATTTAAGTACAAAATAGTGAGCCCAAAAATTTCTTTATTTTTATATACTAAATTCTTTACAACAACAAAAGTATCATATACATAATCTCAAAATACAGTGGATAGTAGTGCCATTCTCCTCCACTCTCGACGTTCCATCCGACCGCTTCTCACCTATTTCCTGCAAAAACAGAGAAAACAACGGAGTGAGCACTAATTGCTCAGTAAGTAAATCCGCTATGATACCCTTCTATCTCCATTGCTCATATTCTGAATTTATTTCCTTACATTACACTTCTCTATTCTTCTCTGTTCTTTCTCTGTTCTTACTTCTCTCTGGTCTTTCTCTATTTCTTATTTCTTATTTCTTACTACTCCTGATAGTAAGCATGGTATCATGCATAGGTATGATGCAAGTGAACAAATGCATAGGATGTGCATTTTTTTTTTCTATTTCTTATTATGTTTTTCTTTCTTTTCTGTATTTCTTTCTTTCTTTGTTTTTCTTCTGTCATTCTATTCTTTCTTTTCTTTTTGTTCTTCCTTTTCTTTCTATTCTTTCTTTTCTTTCTCTTCTTTCTTTTCTTTTCTTTTCTTTTCTTATTCTCTGCCAATCGGTCTCGGTTGAGACATAGATTCGGAACTCTGGTCATGTGAGTGAGTACAGTCCTCATCTACATGCACTTCTTACGGACTGTGCAAATTCTTCTTCTTCTTAGGCTGCTCACTAAAGGCGGCGTGCATGTAGGTATATTCTTTTGGGTACAGTCCTCATCCACGTGTACTCTTACGGACTGTACAAGTTCTTCTTCTTATTCTTAGGCCACTTATGCACTAAAGGCGGCCTACATGTGGGAATATTCTTCTTCTTGTCACTCACAGGCTCCCCATCGCAACAACCTTATTTTCTTTTATCTTTCCTTTAGAAATTAGTATTCAATTTCTTTTCTTTAATAATTCTCTTTTCTTTCTTTGCTGTTTCATATTCTTGTATGCATGTAGATGGCTTTTCGTATTGTTCTTTCTTAATTCAAATGATTAAATGCAAAGATGAAATATAGCATGTAAACATGTCATCCTCTACTTTCTCTACCATCTACAAACTCATATCAAAAAGATAAATCAACATACTCATACATGCACTTCTTTATGAAATTTCATCAAACACTTGGTATGCACAAAAAAAGCACTAAGGTGATTACACTTCCATAACAATCTCTAACCACCAAAATTTTGGAGCAAAACTCCCTAGAAACAACTTCAAACCTAGCCAGGAAAAATGCACTCCATAACTCTACTCAGATTCTTTCATAGCTCATCCAAACTTCCATCAATTTCTATAAACACAATCATCACTCCTCATGGTGGAACTCTAACCATGAATCATCATCAATTCCATCAGCAATTCTCAACAATCAAGCATATAAATACATATAAAACTTTCTCTACACAATTCTTGCTCAAATCATGACTAGGATTGGATTTACTTACCTTAAACTTGAGTAGTTCCACACTAGAATCTCTCTCTTTGGTAAACTTCCTTTTCCTCTTAAACCCTAAGCATATAAACTGTTACAATTCAAGAGACCAAATCACAGAACCAATTGGAAGCAAAATCAGATTCAACAGCAGATAACAGCAACATATAACCAGCAGATATAATCCACAACAATATGAAGCAAATAAAAGATGAAAATAAAAGAGACAGAGATTTATAGTGGTTCGGTAATCTTATAGATTACCTACGTCCACTCTCCAGGGCAATAAGAAAGTTTTCACTATGAGAATAAAGAGATTCTTACAGAGATACACTCACCCTTTACACAGTGTACACACCCCTCTTTAAACCCAGATCTCAAACACCTCTCATACACACACACAATAACCAAGCATTAGAAACGATTTATACAGAAGAACAAAATAACAGAAAACACACCAGCTAAGACCTACCACAACCGTTGATTCAATCAACGTTGTTCGAAACCTCCAGCGCATCCTCATCTTGCAACAAACTTTCTCTCTCTGTTAACCAAGAGAAAGTTCCAGACAAAAGGAAATGAGCGAAAAACCTAATTGATATTAGGTTTATTGAAGGCTGGAATTTTACTGAACTGCCCCTTAGCTTTTAGCAAAAAACCTTTGACTACCCATTTCAAACTTTGACTTCCACATGGCATAAATCATAAACTATAAGAATTCAGCACTTTAAAAATTATTCTCACATCTTATTGCAAGAGTTCTTACCTTTGGATGCTTAGGATTGAATATCTACCAAAATCCAACCAAAAATCCTCTAAATTGCCTTGAAAATTTGATGAAGAAATTGAGAGGATTTGGGGATGAAAGTGGTGTGTGAGGGGCAATGTTCTAAAACCGGACAGCAGGCGGTCAACCTTGATCACCGGCAGGGTTTCGACAAGATTAACGGTTCAAAAAGAGTAAAAAACTAGGATTTGACGTTGGACCGTTTTGAACCGCTATTGGACCATTTTACTGTAGCAAATCAACGGTCCAACCGGTGCAACACCCCAATCCGGTCCAATGCCCAATCCGATCCACTAATAAAACCCTTTTTTTAACCCATTTTCATTTGCATTTTGCGATTCAGACTTGCAGAGACTGTGTTTGGCTCCAGTCCAGTCCTTCGCCTCCATTCGTGAATAGCGATCTCCTTCAAGCTTCAGCTTCAACTTCAGCTTCAAGTCGTCTTCTCTTCAACCTCTTCTAAAAGTCTGCTACTCTGCTTCTTCCTTGTCGAGTTGCTGTGGTTGGTGGCTCTAGTCCAGTCCTCCTCCATTCGCGATCTCCTTCAGGCTTCAGCTTCAGCTTCAAGTCGTCTTCTCTTCAACCTCTTCGTCAGTCGTCACTCCTCAGTCATGACTTCAGCTTCAGTTTAGAGTCTTCTCTTCCGTTGATCAATCATCGTCGTCGCCATCGTCTGCTTCTTCCTTGTCATGGCTAGTCTGCAGATTCGTGGATGCTTGACTTCAACTTCAGTCTAAACTTTAGCCTTCACATCTACCGCCATCTACCGCCGTTTGCAAGCTGCTATCTACCGTCGATCAAGAAACAAACTGTTGTAAGAGTGATGTGAATCTGTCAATTAATTTCTGAAACTCTTAAAATTGATTTCTTATTGTGAAATGCAAAATAAAAATATTCACCAGTCCATTAATTATTCATCATGCCAGTAGATTAATCTGGCGATGAAATAATCTTACAATTGCTTCAGTTAGTAGCAAGATGCAGTTTTCCAATTGTTTCCGGAAGTATCCTAATTTAAATGGTGCATTGACATGGCATATATTACTTTTAACACTTAATGTAGTTTGTTTTTTTGGTGGGTGTTCTGTATAAAGTGATTGTCAGCTACTGAACATGTGAATCGGGTGAATCTTTGAATTAAGTTTTGCTGTAATGTTAATTTTGTTTGATGTGCACATATTCATTGAAATTAAGATCTTAGAAATAGAGATTCTACTGCAGGGTATGTTCGATGAATTTTAGTTACAAAAAAAAAAAAATCTGGAATTTTTTTTCTTTTTTCGCTGACATCATCATGCTAACGTCAGTCAGTCGGACCAGTCTAACTGTGAAAACCGAAGATCGGACCTTTGGCTGGGTCGAGTCCCGATCTAGTTTTCAAAATATTGGTGAGGGGTAGAGAATGGTAGGGTTTTCATTCTTGAACCCTTAATATCTCATTTATTACTTATACTTTCCCATTTTGCTCTTGTACTTTCTATGAAATTCCATCTTTACCCTTTAGTCAATTACAATTATGTCCTCATTTCCATTGCATTCTCCATGAAATTCTACTACTTTTCACTCCCCACACTTTCAACTAATTCTCAGTGGAATGACCATTTTGCCCTTAAGCAAGTTTTCTAGAATTTCCTCAAAAATTCCAATAGATCTTTGCCCCAACGAAAATTTTTCTTCACCTCAGCGAAGCATTCCAGAGAATACGTCACCGCGGTGAACTTTCTTCCTTACTACAGTGAAGACTGCAATTCTAAGAACTCGATTTAGGCAGTGTGTACAATGCTGCGGCGACAAAACTCCTTTGTCGCGGCGAAGTCTGCAAGTTCCAATTTTTCAATCTTTCACTTTAAAACAAGCAAAACTAAGGGTATTATAGCATAAATAAATTACCTTACTATGGGTGTTACATACCACATCATCTAGTTAACACGAAGGGGTGAAAATCGAGTCGAGCTGCTCACGAGCTACTTGAACTCGACTCGATGTTGGCTCGAACTCGACTCAGCATTAGTCAAGTCAAGTTCGAGTTCGAGTAGTTAATCGAGTCGAGTTTGATCATAGTAGAAATTGAGTCGATATGTTTGCAAGTATATTCAAACTCGATAGTTAAGTTGATAGTTTTTAAGTAACACGAGTCATATATAATTTAAAAGTTATAAAATTTGCAAATCCACCCCTTTTATATGAGCTCAAAATTGAGTTGGAACTAAAACTCGACTAAAACTAAATTATACGAACTCGAATTCAAACTCGATTTCCAATTTCAAGTACCGAGTTCAAGTTCGGACTTGATTTCTCAAGCTCGAACTCGAACTCGAACTTGATATTGTAGTGATCGAGTCGAGTTAGATTTACCAGATAGTCGACTCGACTCGACTCGATTTCACTCCTAAGTGAGACCGTTAAATGACATAGTAACATGTATTGTCGCATATATGCCAAAAAAATTTCTTTTGTCCACCTATCATCATGGTTGATCAATAATTATCCTTTTATCTTTCATAATAACCACCACCATAATGAATGGTTATGAAAATTAACAATATATGTCATTTTGCTATCAGATGTTTCACCATGTCAACCCAATGACATTATAAGACTGTCCCATGTAAATTTTTTTGTGATTGTGATGATATCAGCGTTTGTGTTTGAAAATTTTCACTTCTTTTCTTTCATTGGATGAAAGCAAATTTTATATATTGTTAAAGTACTTACACACCTTTCCGTGGATAGCCTAAATGGTTAGAGCGAATCAAGGATAATGTAGATAGACGTACAGTCTCAATTTTGATTTTCTATTTGAGCATCCTTGATTTAAGTGGAGAACAATAACGATGGGTTAGTGCATTAGTCTCTCATGAGGATTAGTGGTCTGAACACCTTGTTAAAAAACAAAAAAGTACTTACACAATTTACCCATTTTTCTCATGTGTTATTCTTTTCAATAATGAATCCAAACACAATTAAATTTGTTTAAATATCTGTAAAGAATTAAGACTTTGGCAACTTGGCTATTATACAAATACGATATTTTTGTCAATAATGGAAGCTGAACCAATCACAATTAAATTTTTATAAATATCTTTAGGGCCCGGTTGGATCGGGTTTAAATTTTTTAACAAGGGTAATATTGTTTAATTTAGCAGATTACCGTGTTTGGCATTTTTGGAAAAAAAATTTACAGGAAAAAAAGATGACAAACAGTGCTCAAAGGAGAGTAAATTGTCGAGAATATTTGTACCTCATGGGGGGCAGTTATTAAAACGTTACCGAGTAATCATAATTTCTGTCCAATCTTGCCCCTAAACAGTATATTATGCAGGCGAAAATATCCTTGGCTTGGTTAATAATTACAAAACACCCAATTTGTAAAATGACAAAAAAACACCCCCACCACCACCATGCAGCGCATTCTCCCGCCACCACTCAAACTGGCCTGGAATCGCCGTAACGACTCAGAGTAGTCAAATCTGGCCGTTTATTCACCAATCTGGCATTTTCCGGCCAGATCCACCATGGATATGGCCGGAAAAGAACATATCTGGCCGTTGCTGACGCCCCCGGTAAAAGGCCGATCGTCGCGATATGGCCAAAGAGTTGGCCGTCGTTGACGGTCAACGACGGCCATTTCTTTAGCTGTTGCTGACAACCATATCTAGCCTTTCTGGCCAGATCCACCACGAATCTGGCCTGAAAAGGCCAGATCGGTGAATAAACGACATTTTTCAATCGTTTTTAGGCCGTTATGACAGATTCCGGCCACCACTGATGGTGGTTGCCGAAATCTTGCAACTATGAGTGGGTGGGGTTGTTTTTGTTAATTTTTAAACTTTTCTTTTCTAGGGGTCTTTAATTAAGTTAATAAACTTAAGGAGTCTAAAAGTAATTAAAAAAATAGAATAGTATTTCCCAAAATAATTAAACAAATAAGTATTATGGGAATAGGATAAAGAATAAGGTTTCAAATAATAAAACAAACAAGCCCTTAATTATTTATATCCAGTAATCATCTAAAGGGCATTTTAGTAAAAGATATTTTAGGACATCTGTTATTACTGTCAACCAAGCACATTAATTATTAATACATCCCAATTGAACTAAGCATAATAATAATTTAAACCCGGTAATCTACAAGGTAATCTTTCTTTTCCGGTAATCTTATTACTAAGATAAAAAAATATTATATGATCCAAATACCCCCTTAAAGTAACAATAGTCTCTCCCGAGAATTAGAGGCCGGACATCTTCGTTCAAAAAAAAAAAAAAAAGTACTTACACAATTTACTCATTTTTTTTCATGTGTTCTTTTTAATATTGGAAGCTTAACCAATCACAAATAAATTTGTTTAAATATCTTTAAAGTAATCATAAAATATTAGCTTTACCTTGTCATCAAATCTCAGTGATAGCCACTCAGTCCTCCATTTTATTGCTATATATACATGGTTACATCGAGAGCTTCAATCACCATAATAAAACTGCCTACACTTCCACACAAAGGGAGATAGATGGAGTTAACACAAAGAGGGGCCATAATGGAAGAGGAAGAAGAACTAGAAATCTGGAATTATACATTCGGGTTTGTGAAAATTGCAGTAGTGAAATGTGCCATAGAGCTCGGCATAGCTGAAGCCATTGAAAACCACGGAGGCCCCATGACACTTTCTGAGTTATCATCATCTCTCAATTGCGCACCTTCCTCCCTTCACCGCATAATGCGGTTTCTAGTTCACTATCGTCTCTTCAAAGAGACGCCCACCAGCCACGGCTCCATAGCCTTTGAACAAACACCTATGTCTCGCCGTTTGTTGACACAAGGACATAACAGCCTGGTAGCTTTATTTCTTCTGGAGAGCAGCCCAGTGATGCTGGCACCGTGGCATCGCCTAGGCGCTCGCGTGCTCGCGAAAGAAGAATCAGCCTTCGAGACGGCTCATGGGAAGGATTTGTGGAGCTATACGGCGGTGGATGAAGGTCACAGCAAGCTCTTGAATGATGCAATGGCTAGTATGGCTAGAGGAACAGTGCCTGCGGTTATTGAAGGTTGTCCTGAGGTGTTTGATGGGATTGGGAGCTTGGTTGATGTTGGTGGCGGGAATGGGACGGCTTTAGGGTTGTTGGTGAAAGGTTTTCCATGGATTAGAGGGATCAACTTTGATCTTCCTCATGTTGTGTGTGCTGCAGATCAAGAGTGGCATGGAGTTGAGCATGTTGGAGGTGACATGTTTCAAAGTGTTCCCATGGCTGACGCTGTTTTCATCATGGTAATTGGTATTGATTTTTGAATAAATTAATTTATGTAAATTATTTTTTAATACTGCAGCAAGTTTTGCATGATTGGGGAGATGATGAGTGCATCCAAATCCTTAAGAATGCAGAGAATCGATTCCAAAGGAGAAAGGGAAGGTGATATTAGTTGAAACGATTATTGAAGAAGAAGAAGAAGAAAGGGACGAGTTAAAGTTTGTGAGATTGATGCTAGACATGGTGATGATGGCTCACACTAACAAAGGCAAAGAGAGAACCTTGAAGGAATGGGATTATGTTCTTGGGCAGGCAGGATTTAGCAGATATAATGTTAAGCCTATTCGTGCAGTTCAATCTGTTATTGAAGCTTTTCCTTAATTAATCACCCTATTAATTAGGGTCAATTAAGACTATCAGTTAATTATCTTTTGTTGTAGTAATGTAATGGTGGCTATTGCCCTGCTGCCAGTTGGGTTTTGTTATGTTCTTGGTTGCAAGATTTATATAATAATTGTATCTTTTAATTTGATGGTTTCGGCTTGCCGGTAAATATTAGTGTATTATTTCTTTTTTTATCATGAGGAGTGTTCGGTCTAGGGCCCAGGAACTGTCGGCCAGTAATCATCCCTATTAGTGTGTAAAAGGATTCGAACTCTTTACCATCAAGTAACCCACTGATTGTTATTGTTGTTGTTGTTGTATTACTTTGTTCTTTAGTTTTTTTTTTTTTTTTTATTCGAGTAGGCATTTTTGGTTTGTGACTTTGGAAATTTTGATTTGTGATTTGAAAGGCAAGGTCAAAAGGGAGGAAAGCTCTCAGTTCCTGGTTCTTATGTAGTTAGTTTGTAATTGAAAACAATTTTAATTTTTTTTATTTTGAAAATTTCTTATATAATTTTTTTTTCAATATGTAAAAGTCTAGTTTAACCTGGGCAAAAGTTAATAATGTTCAATACTAACGGGGTATAAGTGTCTTCCTGGATCTTTCCAGGTTTTCCATATGAGAATAGAATATAAGGCCTTTACATGCCTTCCTTTTTCTTTTTCTTTTTCTTTTTTTTTAGTTTTTTATTTTAATTTTGGCATTAATAATTTTATTAAAATAAAACTCGTCCTCTATATTAAATATTGTTTCATTTTTCTAATATATAGGAAATACAGAGACGGACTCTCTAATTATATCATGAATCCTAAGAATTTGACCAACAGTTATTCATATTTTAGAAGTCTATATACAATCATTTCACAAATGTTAAAGTGGTCACATTCAACTCATTAAATTAGAGAAAATAATGTTAGAACTTAGAACTTAGAATCATACTCTTTAACCAACACAAAAATTATAGTCCTTAAACCGTCGGTCCTAAACCCATTATTTGAGGTGACTCAGTGAGTCGGTCTGCCGGCAGGATACTGACCCACCTACTGCGTTTGTTTGTCTACTCCTATTCTAAAAAAATGTGGTTTCCGCTTGGTTCACATATTAGAAAAACTATTCCCAAAAGGTTTTTCAAAAAGTTAACTTCATTTCACCTATTTTCAAAATAGTTTTTTAAATTATTCAATTTTTTTTAATCCCCCTAAATTTATTAATTTAATCAAACAATCTAAAAAAAAAAAATTTAAAAATTAACAAAAACACCTCAATAACCCAAATTTACCAAATTTCGGCCATCACTATAAAGTCAAATAAACTGGTGTAATGGCGCACTACCAGCTGAATCTTACCAGTAGTGTGCTGATTTAACCTTTTTCGTAGATCTCACCTGCAAAAGTTTTGCCTATCTGTGGCCAAAGATCCTCGGCCGCTGCTAGGCCGAGCATAGTCATTAACAACAATGCCTGCTTATGGTCTGCAAGTTGATCATTAACGACAACCAGATGTTTGGACACTGGCCAAAGATCGCTGGCCGTGCATAGTCATTAACAATGTACTTGCTTATGGTCGTTGTTGATCATTAACGACAAGCTGTATCTTTGGGATATCGTTGGACGATTAAATCTGACTAGATCATTTGTCAATGGCCAAATCTAGTCATAGATCTGGCCTTTTTCAGCCAGATCCACGGTGGATCTGGCCGAAAAAGGTCATATCGACGTATGACTGGCAAGATCGAGCTGGTCATACGCCGATAAGGCAACTCTGGCCACCCTCCGGCGATGATGGCCGGCTGTCCGTATTTTTGAGTGGATTGGGTGTGTTTTTGTTAACTTTGAATATTTTATTATAGGGGTGTTTAGTAAATAAATAAACATAAGGGTATTTATGTTAATTTTCAAAATTCTACATCGTAATACCCACCCAATTTAATTTTTTTCAAAAGATTATTCTAAAAACTACCCAATAATGAACCAAACGGCATGTTTTTCCCTATTCTCAAAATCATATCCTATAATATTCAACTATTTTAAACCTCCATAGATTTATTAATTTAACTAAATACCTCCAACAAAAAAGTTTTATAAATTAACAAAAACACTCACACCCACCCACATTTATCAGATTCCGACAACCACCATCGGAAGGTGGCCAAAATCTAACGTAATGGCGCACTACCGACCGGATCTAGCCGAAAAAGGCTAGATCCATGGCCAAAGATCTGGTCATTGACAGCAAGATCTTTGGCCACATCTGGCCGTCAATAACGGCTAATCTATGATCGTCGTTGACCGTCAATATTGACCATATCTTTGGCCATCAATGACCATCAAAAGCCAGATTCGATTGTAGATTTGGCCTTTTCCGGTCAAATCCGTGGTAGTTTTGGTCGGAAAAAGGTTATAGCGATGCACAACCAACCAAATCTAGCCGGTCGTGCGCAATAAAACAAGATTTCGGCGGTGGTGGCCGAAATCTAGCAATTATGGATGGGTGGAGGTGTTTTTGTCGATTTATAAACTTTTTATTATTGAGGATGTTTAGCTAAATTAACAAACCTAAGGGTTTTTTTGTTAATTTTTGAATTTTACCTCGTAATAATAATCCAACGCAACTTAACAATAATAATATTTCAAAAATACTATTTGAAATAATAAAACAAACACATATATGTAAAAAAAAAAAAAAAAAAAAAAAAAAAAAAGGAACTTTTTACATTATGTTTATGTGGAGTCAAAAATTGTTATCTTAACAAAGAAAGTGTCCGGCTAAGGTGGCTCCTTAATAAATTGCCATTTATATGTTATAATATATATATTTTTAAAGAAAATATATGATGATTTTTTAATTGATCCCCCACAATACTGAATTCACTTTACTGGTTTTTTTTTTTTTTTTTTTTTAAATTTAACAATTAGAGTTTACAAGGAAACTGAACTCCAACCTCATCCCGCCCCCAAAGACAGTCACAAGGGAGACTCGAACCTAGAATTTTGCCTAAGGCTAAATTTAGTGAGGCTTTACCGTTTACCATATACTAAAGAATTTTCGCTTTAAACCATATTTTAATGTTTTAAAATGTAGATTTTGTTGGTAATTAAATATCAAAAATCATCAGAATGAGGGATAATTACATTGTGACCCACATATCTTGGAAAATGACTTCTTGAGTACCGGAGAATCATAGCACAAGTATGAAACCAATACCTGTACGACAAACACCAAGCGGCACGTGTACCTTATCAAACTCAAAGTTTCCAAGTTCAGTCATCTCTTTTGCGCTACCTATTACGCCCACTCCGCATTCATTCGCTATATAAATTTCCACGGTTCCACCATTGAATCTCACTTTCACGTCCCAGGCTCACAAAAACAAATTACGATGTTTTCAACAGTAATATCAACAACCCCACCAGGTGTTTTCCTCCCAAGAAGACTTTCGGTAGTTCGGTGTTGTTCTGTTTCGGTGTCCGGAAAGCAGCAAAGATCGACCCAGTTCGATTTAAAGACTTACTGGACAAAACTTATTGCGGAGATTGACCAAAAGTTGGACCAAGCAATCCCGATTAAGTACCCAGAAGGAATCTATGAAGCCATGCGCTACTCCGTCCTGGCCAAAGGTGCCAAAAGGGCGCCACCTGTCATGTGTGTGGCGGCTTGTGAGCTCTTTGGTGGAAATCGCCTTGCTGCCTTTCCCACTGCTTGTGCTCTTGAAATGGTTCGACTCTCTTCACTTCAGATATTCTTTGGAGTTGAATTGAATCTTTTATTTCTTATTTTTTTGGTAAAGTTTATTTATTTTTTTTACTTTAAATTCTTGTTAAAATTTCAATTTTGACTGTGATGGTTTACTATGTTATCATAAAATTAAGGCATTATTTGACCTGAGAATCTTGATATAAATGAGTTATGTCAACATTTAAAAAGTTTTGTGTCATCAGATTGTAGGTACAATGTCTATTTTTATATTTGTTATATATATTCTCTGATTAGTTTGTTAGCAAACAAAAAGTGAATGTTAGATTTGGAATTTTGCATTGCATACCAGTGTCAATTCTCAACCCAGTGGGGCAGAAGGAATCTGTTTGCATACATTCTGAAATCATTCTGTTGGTTTTAAGGCAAAAATTGCTTTGAATTCTCTGCTCTTGAGAATTGAATCACAGTTGAAGTAGAAGCGGTCTAATTAAAAATTTTTGTTTAACAGGTCCATGCTGCTTCATTGATTCATGATGATCTTCCCTGTATGGATGATGACCCATCACGCCGAGGCCAACCCTCAAACCACACAATTTATGGCGTTGACATGGCTATCCTTGCTGGGGATGCACTCTTCCCTCTTGGATATGAACACATTGTATCCCACACACCCTCTGACCTTGTACCTGAAACCTGCATCCTTCGTGTGATTGCTGAGATCGCCCGTGCTGTGGGATCAACTGGCATGGCTGCCGGGCAGTTCCTTGATATTGAAGGTGGGCCTAATTCTGTTGAATTTGTGCAAGAGAAAAAATTCGGTGAAATGGGGGAGTGCTCTGCAGTGTGTGGAGGATTGTTGGCTGGTGCAGAAGATGATGAAGTGCAGAAATTGAGGAGGTATGGAAGAGCTGTTGGGGTATTGTATCAAGTGGTTGATGATTTGTTGGATGCGAAAACACAGAGTGAGGAAGATGAAGAGAAAACAAAAAAGAAGGGGAAGAGTTATGTTGCTGTCTATGGCGTTGACAAGGCTATGGAGGTGGCTGAGGAACTTAGAACCAAAGCTAAGAAGGAATTGGATGGGTTCGAGAAGTACGGTGAGAAAGTGGTGCCACTTTATAGCTTTGTGGACTATGCTGCCGACAGAGGATTTTCTGTTGGTGATTCAAGTTGATACAGTTTTCTTTGTGCATCACACTGCTGTGAAGGGGCTGAATATTATTGTTTTAAGTTCATTAAGGATTTTCGGCAGTGTTGATTGCAGTGAATACTCTCAGACATAGTACACGTTTGAATCATTAAAGCCGGCTCATATAGAATGTTTTTCCATTGAAAATGGAGATCTCAAGCTTTGTAATTGTATTTAGTTGAATGCTTGTAGCTGTCCTTCAACATTGTAAGTCTGTTGCTTAAAGTTAGAGGAATAATGAATTATAACAAGCAATTCAAGATTATTTTGTCCTTGTCTCCTGATCTCTTAATGCCATTAAGCCTCTTTTGTTGTTCTAGTCGTCCTTTCTTTCCGACATAAAGTATGAAGGCAAAAGCTCTCCTCCGCTGCAGTTCGGTTCAATGCTAGTGTGCCATGGAGGAATAGCTATATCTTATTAGGGAGGGTTAAAGTAATTAGCGCAATCTTCGATTATCAATCTTTAGACCATATCTCTATTTGGTAATTAGGAAATGGTCACATCAGTGCACATGATACTTGCCTTGCCAGTGAGTTGAAGACTTCCAAGGACAATGCTTAAATACAATGAATATGTAAAATGTTTCACACGAAGTACTTGTACTAGTAAGTTGAAGACAAGGCTTAAATTCAATAAATACGTAGATGTTTTACACGGTCCCTATGCCATGAATTTTTAACACTTGATATTTTCCTACATATGTAAAATTCAAAAACCCATGTACCTTTTTCATATTGTTACGTTTTTGACAGTCCATAAATGCCAAGATTGGTGATTTGAGACCATGAATTAATCACCTGACTAACTATAGTGTGGGAAGCTTTATATTTACTCAACAATAACAATATACTGTAACATATTTTAATTGATATTCATCTGACGTGTGAACAACTAATCAAGAGAAAGAGATGTGTGTGCTTATTAATGGTTCACGTGGGTATGCAAAAAACTTTTTGACTTTCGAAAACGTGTTCTCTAATACATTGTCTTCATAGATTTGAAAAACACCACATTCACAAGAATAAAGTTAATAGAGTAGAAATTTTAATAAAAAAAATATATAAGTAAAAGAATTTTTCTTTTAAAAAAAAAAAAAAAAACTTGGATATTTAAGCCACTTAGATAAAATGGAAGAAATATAAATACCAAATAGGATAAATTAGCTGTCACCCCTATCTTTGGCACAAAACATTTCACCCCCTTAATTTAAAAAACTAACAACATCCTCCCTAATTGGTTGGGTGTAAGTGTAGTGTTAGCAAATGTGAGATTGGGTAAGTATCGATTGGGTAGTCTCCCTGTTATATTTTTGGCTGTGTCACTACAGTTAGGAAGGATTCTATTTTCCAGCATGCTTGTCAATTTTTAAAGATTTATTTATTACTCTTTTTCTTTCGTTTCTTATTATGTATATATTGCAAAGATCTTGTATGCCTCACCTCATCTTTCTATTCTGTCTTGATACCTTTTGAAGTGTGAATATTACTCAAACCTTTTGGCATTTGATTGCATTACAATTTTAAGAAGGGAAAAAAGTAATAGCAGAAATGATAGCATTTTCTGTATCATTGAAATGTTTCATGACTGTTATTATTGTTGTGAAGATATTGTGATGCTGTATAAAGAGCATTTTTTATACTTTACAACCTTTCGGCTGCATATGTTGATCCTAATTGCAGATTATGTACTTGGAAGAATCATCGCTTATCAAACGGGATTACTCCAGTTCATTGTTGTAAGAATCATCGCTTATGGAAGAATCAGAGCAGGAGTTGATTGTGGGCGTGTGATTGTAAAAAATGAAAATATTGTGGGGGTGTAACTATCATAATTTAAAACTGGAGTGAACAGTACAGGTACCTACGGGTCCATTCACACCCGGATAGGGTAGGGTCCGGTCTAATTTTTAGAGCCTATTTAGATCAACTTGTTTTAGGTTCATACCCGACCCACCCGCCCGTTTTTCCAGGTCTACTAATTGTCAAAGTAACATCAAAACTAGGGACGTTATTCGAATAAGAGTGTTGTTATTCAAGCCCTAATAATTAGTTAGGTAAGCCCATATTAGTAATAAATTCTAGTTATAATTTAATAATGATTTTAAATTACATAAATCACCCTTAAACATATTTAAATTTCTTTTACAAAACCTTTTCACTCAAGCTTCATTAACCTAAATCTAGTTCCTACAATTTTTAATCAACTTATTAATTCCAAACTTGAAGCAATACACCTATGTGTTGGGTCTTTTTAAGTTGGTTCCATTGTTCTTACTTAGATCATTATTTTCATCCATTTCAATTACTTTGTTTCTTAATTGGTTTATGAATTTGTTTGTTATGTTTTATAGCTATAATGAATTTAGAGTGCCATCTACAAAATTTGAGATTATAATTTAGAAAGATAACAATAAGTATTTGATAAAGAATGGTTGATAAAAGAAAATTCATATGTACTTGAAGGTGATTTATGAAATACGCCAATCCAAAAGTCAAATATTATCTGTTTTGGGCCTAGGGATGGGCACATTCCCCATCCCAACTCGAACGAGACAGGGATTCCCCGAATAGATTAAGAGGGGGCTCGGGCATAAAAGCAATCCTCGATTTCAGGGACGGGGTTAATCTTTCCCCCACCTCGAAATATCTCCATATATATATATATATATATATATCACTTTAATAATTAATTGTTCTACGTTATTAATTAATCAAATTCAAAATTCAAATGTGATTATAATAATATAATTGTGGGAACATTAAGTGAAACCATATACAAATGAGTAATAAATAATAATAGAGAAATTGTCTATTATAAATATAATAAGCTAAATGTGCATATATAAATTAATTATTATAAATCATTATAAATGTTTTTAATACATAATAAATATGACATATAAGTATATGTATCATTTAATATATATATATATATATATATATATATATATATATATATATATATATATATATATATATACAATATGTATTATACATTATACATAATATACTATTATCCGTAATTATATGTGAATACATAATATATATGTTATATATGTTAATGAATCATTTGATATTTTGATTTATTATAATAAATCAATAAATCATTATAAATATTTTTTTTCTAGATTATAAACTCTAAAATTAAATTGATTTAATCAAATTAAGATTGAAAATCTAACTTGAACCAGTAAAACTATATTTTTAATGTAATAACTCCATTCTATGCAAATACTCATAAAATATGTACATAATGAAAACACATGTGAAATAACGTAAATAGTTGGGCCCAAATTTTTCTTTTATTAAACATATATATGTACATAAATATTCTTTTCACAAACATTGTAACATGTACAAAACATCAAAAATAAGATGGACAGTGTAGTCATTTCCCTTCGCTTGCCGACGTCCATCAGACCGTGTCCTCACCTAGATCCTGCAAAACATGAAAAACAACGGGGTGAGCACAAATAATACTCAGTAAGTAAATCCTCTACGCATCTATCCCCGTAACTATCTCTCTCTAATTCTTTCCTTACAATTCTCGTTTAGTCTCTCTCTTACACTTCTCTCTATTTTCTCTTTCTCATAACTTTTTCTACTAACTCTCTTTAGTAGTCACGGCCTCATCTTACCGGAGGCACGGTCGGGACTCGCTCCCACTCTACGTGATTTCTACTCATTCTAGCCGATCGGACTCGGTTATGCATGGATTCGGAACCCTTGGCCATGTGAGTGTATAATCTCTCTCTCTCGGGTACTCTTGGGTATAGCCCTCATCCGCATGCACTCTCACGGGCTACACCACTTCTCTCTCTCATATTCATGCCGTTCTCTCAATGTGGCGTACATGCGGGAATACTCTATCCATAATTTACGGGTTCCCCATCGCACAACCTACTCTATTCTCTTTTTTTTTTTTCTCTCTCTCTCTCTCTCTTTTCTCTTAATAAAGCTCACATTCAAAGTTCTCTACTCTTTTTCTACTCTTTCTCTAATGCATAATTAATGCATATGGATGATTCATGTTCATTAATGCACTCATGAAATGAACAAATGCAATATTGCTCCAAAATTGTCATTCTGCACAGGTCACACTAAAAAGAGCATAACTTGCGTGGTACTTATCAGATTGCTACGGTCTTAGTCTCGTTTTAAAGCTTAGAGACAGGGCTACAACTTTGATGTTTTGGTCTAAACCCAGTTCAATTCGAAAAATGCCCAAAAACCACTCAGAAGGTCACGGCTGTGACAAGGTAGTTTCTCACTTAGGCATTTATCAAACAACTCATGTGCATACCAAAGCTCTACTTATCTATAACTCTACTCTTCTCTTTAATCATCCAAAATGGGAGGAAAACTCCCTCATATAGTTATAATTCCTGCCAAGGAAAACACTCCCAAAAATATTCATACAAAACTCCTCCAACTTCAACTCAATTTCACTATCTCATCACACATCAAAAACACTTATAATTTAAGCATATCCAACAACTATGACTAAGCACACATCTCATCTCAATTTTTCAGTAAGTGTAACATACATACACAATTAAAATAAATCTCTACTCATTTACTTTCTTGAATCTCAACTTGGTTGGATTTACTTACCTTGAATTTGAGCAACTCCAACACTATAATCTCTCCTTGATAGAATTCCTTTTCCTCTTAAACCCTAAGCATATAAAACCATAAGAATTCAAACTTTAAAATTTAATCTTACATCTTGATGCAAGAATTTTACTTTTGGATGCTTAGGATTGAAAATCCACTCAAAAATACCCAAAATCTATGAATTTCCTTGGAAATCTAGTGAAGAAATTTGAGAGAATTTTAGTAGAGAATGGCATAATGGAGGGATAGAGTGGCTAGGGTTTCTACTCTTGAACTCTTATTACATAATAATATATATATAGTTTCCCATTTTGCCCTTGCTCTTCCTTGAAAATTCCATCTATATCCTTTGATTCTTTACAAATACACCCTTATCACCAACACATTCTCTACTAAAGTTCCTTTCATTTTACTCCCCACTTTTCCTACTAATTGGGGGTAGAAATGTCATTATGCCCCAAAGGAAGAATTCTCTAGAAAACTCAAGAAATTTTTTGTTAAGCTCTTCGCCGCGGCGAAGAACATTCCATTGCCCCGGCGAAACACTGCAGAACCTACCCGTGGGTATAGCACCTCATCGCCGCGGCGAAGATTGATTTCCAAAATTCACCAAATCTCAACCAAAACCAAGGCAAACACTTAACCAATACAACATACAAACTCAATTGAAACTGAATAAATGAACTGTTAAGTAATACAGTAAATCTTAAGTACGTATTTCAAGTGGGGCATTACATTTAATACATATAATATTTGGTATTATTTCATTCATGTAATACATTATTATCATCCATTATTATTCTTTTTAAAGTTATTATTTCTCTCATGCAAATTTGTCAATTATAGATTATAAAGTTTTGGTTAAAATTTTAAAATCGAAATTACTTAAAGTTATTATTTTTTATTTGTTAATTGAAATTTATTTAAATGAGGACATCCCTCGTCCTTGAAAATGAGAGGGTCAAGCTAATTAAATAGCTTGTGGTTTCTCAACCTATTAGACGCATGTTGGGCATAACCCCAAGGCAAAATCGTGAAGACAAAATTTCTCAGGCAAAATGGGCTGATCCATTTCGGATTGGGTCTCATCTAATCCAACAAAATGGGCTGGGCCAAACCCACCTGGCCCATTCACAAACTCTAGCTAAGGACAGAAACACAAGTTAAGTGAACTCCAAACTAAAGTTAACCATGTCAACTGCTACAATTGCATTAACCAGACAACATCGTAGAATTTAGCGTCAGCACGCCACTCTTCACATGTGCCAAACTCTCAGTCAATACTTTTTATCCTTTCTTCCATCCATCATTCACAATCCCAACAGATCCCAGTTGAGTGAAAGCAAAGCCATTCTCATTCTCTGAGAATGGCTAACGCTGAAAGCTTTAGGCACTCCCTGGATCAGCTTCCTCCGGCTGTCTTGTGTACCATCATCACCAAGCTTGATGTGGCTTCGATCTGCTCCGTTGCTGCCACGTGTTCTACGTTCAAGGACTGTGTTTCTCAGATCCTCTCTTTTCTCTCCGTCTTCCAGATTCTTGTAAGTTTTGCAATGTTCTTCTTCAAGCTCTTTTGTGATCAAGTTTGCTCTTTTTATTTTTAGTCGGTTTATTTATGTGGATTGTTTTTGTTTGTTTGACAAATTAAAGCATGTGTGAGCAAATCCCTGAAGTTTATTTGAATGTTTGATGAGAAATGTAAAGGAAAAGTTAAATTTTTTACTTTTGCGTAATTGGTAGTTGTGGTTTTGTGTTATAATTGAGGAGAAATTTCAAGATAGTCTACCCAGATGAATGGATAATATTTTAGTGTTTTTCCCTTCTCCATTTTTTTATACGGGTTGCTTTTGTTTATTTGTTTTTCTGACGAATGAAGTGTGCGTTAGCAAACCCCAGGAGTTTTTGTATATTACGATGAGAAATGTAAGGGGATAACCAAATTTTGACTTTTGAGTAATAGAAAATTTAAGATTGTCAATCTATATGGATTGTGTTAGGTTAGGGCTGTTATGCTATTATATTCATTTATTGAAATAAGGAAATGGGAAAGTGTTTTGGTTCTGAAGTGTTTGTTTGTGGATTTATGTTGAAGGATGTTGCACCGTCAATGGAAATTATGAGGCCTTTGTTACCACCAAATCCTTTTCTTAGGAGCCTAAAGGTTGATTGTGGAAAGCTTGATGATTCAGCCATTGATTTTATGCTTCGCCCTTCGCTGCACGAGCTTTGTCTTTACAATTGCACAGATTTTAGCGGGAAATTGCTATGTGAAATTGGAGGCAAATGCAAGGATCTCAGGTATATTATTTATGTGTTCGCTTTTACCCGTATAATGCTAGTTACATGCTATACATATATGTGATTGAGAACGTATAATTTCATAGTAAAGTGATTGTGTTTATTTGTATATAATCGGCAACATTATTGGATTCTAAGTCAAATTTCCTTCAGGTCTCTGTGCTTGGGCTCAGTTGCTGAAAAACGGGGGCGATCTATTCATATTTCTGACTTGGAGGAGTTGCTCAAAAATTGCACTCGGTTAGAAGTAAGGCTTAGTTTTTAAAACAAATAGGAAAGAGTGTATTGAAAAAGTATATAAGGAAATGTTTTGGTGGATATTTTACATGGATCAGTTGATCTCAGAGCCATTTAATGTGGTTTATTCATTGAAATTTATCGGCCTCCGATATGCGGCTTTAATCTATTTCAAAAGGGAAGCAAATTGTTACTGTGTATACTGATAATTGGGAATCTGTTGTTATTAAGCCTTCCTCTTCTTCTTTGTTATCGTTTATACTTCACATCCAATAACGGTCTTTGATCAGGTAGCCATGTTTGTATTTACATGATAATTATGACTCACATTAATAGTGTGTGGATGAAAGTTGTAATATAGAAATGTACAATCATTTCATAGACTTTAACTTAAATTTTTAAACACTTTTGTTACATGTATAATATGTTTCTATTGGCGATCTGGTATTGGCTCTAAACTTTTGATAAGGTAGAGAAAATGAATGACAGTTTTCTGTCGAAATAGCTGTTTAGTTTGGGCTTTTTCCTTGGGTGGGGGGAAGTATACTATGAAGCAACACTGTGCTTGGTTATTTCAAGTTCTAGGCTGATCTAAATTTATCATATTGAAGCTTAAGTTGATTAGATTACTTCACTCTGAACCCTTTATTTACCATAGTTTGTACAAACATTCATGAACTTGAAGGAAGGGTAATGATTAAGAGTGGTTCAAGTTGGATGGACTATGTGGCTGGTTTCCTCCTTGGCCATGGGCCTTTATCAAATGAATGATAGATAGCAGCTCTGTGCATATTATCTAATATGTAAGGATTCTACTTACTGAAGTTTCCTAAAACCTATGTAGCTGATGTTTTCTACTTTCTTCTGTATTATTTTTTTCAGTCTTTTTTTGTTTTTACGTTTTCTTTGACGTTTTGAAACTGTCCAATACATGCAATCTGATGTTTATTTTTACTGTTTTGGTAGGCATTGATGCTAATGTTTGACATCTCAATATTTCTTCGTCATAATTTTGCTCGAGTTTGGGCTTTAGCTTCATCAAAACTCACATCACTTGAGATTGGCTACGTATCTGCTGTTATGGTGACTGAATTGCTTAGCCCAAATTTGGGACCCCGTCCATCACCAAATAATATCCAAGCACCCATACTGCCAAGCATTCAGAAATTGTGCCTTCAAGTGGACTATATTACTGATACTATGGTTAGTACAATATCACAAGGTCTCAGCTCATTAACATATTTGGATCTTCGGGATGCACCTCTCATAGAACCAAGAATTACATTTGACCTCACCAACTGTGGCCTCCAGGAGCTTAATTCACATGGGAAATTGAAACACCTCTCACTCATACGGAGCCAGGAATTCATCTTTACCTATTTTAAACGAGTTAATGATCTTGGCATTCTTTTAATGGCTGATAAGTGTGCAAAGATGGAAAGCATTTGTCTTGGTGGCTTTTGTCGTGTTACAGACACAGGTTTTAAGACGTTATTGCATTCTTGCTCTAACCTATACAAGCTTAGAGTGTCTCATGGGACCCAGTTAACCGATCTGGTTTTCCATGACATCACTGCAACCTCACTGTCATTAACACATGTTAGCTTGAGATGGTGTTATCTTCTAACCAACAATGCAATAAGAAATTTGGCAACCAACATAGCTCTTAAAGCGCTGGACTTGAGAGATTGCAGAAGCCTTGGGGATGAAGCCCTCCAAGCAATCAGCTTCCTTCCTCAATTGAGAATCTTGTTGTTGGACGGATCTGATATAACTGATGTGGGTATGTCATATTTAAGATATGGAGTCATAGGTTCATTAATTTCCTTGTCTGTTAGAGGGTGCAAGAGGCTTACAGACAAATGCATCTCTGCTCTTTTTGACGGCTCTTCTAAACTGCAGTTGCAAGAATTGGACCTATCAAATCTTCCCTACCTATCAGATAATGGAATTCTGGCACTTGCAAAAAGTCGGGTACCAATTTCTGAACTCCGGATGCGACAATGTCCACTGATAGGTGACACCTCAATCATGGCGTTAGCATCAATGCAGGTTGATGACAACAGCTGGTATGGTAGTAACTTACGGTTGTTGGACCTTTACAACTGTGGTGGCATTACACAACTTGCATTCAGGTGGTTGAAGAAACCTTACTTTCCAAGGTTGAGATGGTTGGGAGTGACAGGGAGTGTAAATAGAGACATTGTGGATGCTTTAGCTAGAAATAGACCATTCTTGCATGTTGCGTGGCGTGGTGAGGAGCTGGCGGTTGACCAGTGGGATAATTCTGATGGTTTGTACATGCATGACTACGATGAGGTGGATGAACTTGAACAGTGGCTTCTGGAAGGAGGAGAGTTAGACATCGTTGATGAAGAGATGGCAGATGCTGAACTGATGGATTGATCTTCCAAGATAAGGTTTCACTCAGTGTATATATATATATATATATGTGTGTGTGTGTGTGTGTGTGTGTGTGTGTTTGCTTTTAAATTGTTTGCTAGTTGGGAACATAGAAAAATTTGTAACTATTTTTAACTCAAAACCTGTGGTTGTAATTTAGAAACTATGATATTTGTCTTAAAACTCTAATGTAGTCCAACAAAATGATGGATTTGAACCACATTTCTCATAGGATTTGGTTGCACTTCTTGTGGCAATTGTATTAAGTAAACATCATATTCTATTGTAACTTCGATTATTCTCCGATTTCTGGCTGATTTCAGATATATAGAATTCATTCTTCCCCTTACTCGGAAGTTCAACGTCAATTAGTGAACGCTGTGAAAGACACAAGGCCACCAACTTATGGTAGATATAGATTAGTTTTATGAGGTGTCATCTCATAGATTAGTTTTTGAGTAATTGACAAAGTTTCAATTTTTATATTAAAGGTTGCACTAGATAAGGATAGTGTAGAACATAAGAAATAGAAAGATTTCGTTGAAATCGTTTGTTTGGAAATTTCCCAAAAAGCCAATCATAGGTTATTCACTCCATTGGAACAATAGTCGTTATGCTCAATACTAAACTTGTTGAAGAGATGAAATAGAACTAAGGTAAATCTTTTTTATCAGAGGTTGAATCGACCATCAGAAGAAGAATTAGGCCAAAGATTAAGATACATTTTGGGAGAATCAAACTTCCATCGAAAAGAAGCAAATGAAAGGCTTTCATAAAAATTCTCGTGGAATCGAGAATGAAGTTTTGATTTTGTACATGCCAATCATGACAAGGGCATTAAGTGATTGAGTGGGGGAGAATGTGCGTGATTAGGTTGAGAATAATGCAATCTCCTATTAAACAAAAATAGGTTCTCTTTAGCATATAAAGCATTCAACTCATGACATATGACATGGATCTCGGTCTCAAAAACTGTTGTAAGATTCTCCAAAGAAAAGCTAGTTGACCCATAGTCACAAATCACATATTCAAAATATGCAGAAGAATAATAGGAATGTCAAAGTTTGTGGAGACAAGTGGTAGTGAATACAGTTTCCAGGTTACATTATCTGGTATCTCAATGTACGATGTGTTTTGCGTAATGGAAGTTGATAAATATTGTCTGGCGATCCTGAGTTATTGGTGGCATCCCCACCAAGTATTGTTCTCTTAATGCTTCTTGACGGCATCCACAATTGAGTCTCATTTTGACCTTTACCCCTTCCTGCGTGCCCAAGATAGCGATGTTGTCCCCTCCTATTTGCACCCCCATTATCTTCCTTCTCTCGTTACCCATGATTTTGCTATCCACCTGTCAAACTTTCCTCAAATTCATCCTCATGAATTTGAACAAACAACTCTTTGCTTGGAAATTACAATTTTGTCCTCAGGTTTGACTTAAAGTAAGAGCAAATGACTATTTCCCACCCAAGGTTTGTCTTAATGACACTTTCCCATCCAAAAAGTTCAAAATGTTTGGTTTATTATTTTAGATAGGATTTTGGGAATAATATTGGATAGTTAAGTAGGGTTATGATTACGAGAATAGGATTTGAAAAATATGTGTTTGGTAGAGTATTTTGACTTTGATATTTGTGTTGAATATTTGATTGATATATTTTTTTATAAATGATTTATTAATATAATATTTTAGTGCATTTTGTTAAAATAATGTATTATTATATATATAACTTATCAATTTACATTTTAATAATATTAAATATTTTATTGGTAATTTTGTCACCACTAAATATTAAAAAACAAAAATTCATATTAATTTCAAGTATTAATCCAACTGTTTAAAAACATCACATTAATACATATATGATAAAAGTACTAATTATCAACCCTTACAATCATTCTTACACGTATACTCTATTAACAACTACGACATGATCCACTATGTTGTCCACAGTGTATTCATTATGTTATCTCGTACAGTCGTCATGTTGTCTATAATACCTTGTTGTGGTTGACTCGGTCTTTCTCCATTTCGGCCATATTCTGCCCCGTTTTGACGATCACAATATACTTGCTCATTACCCATACTATTATTGGTTTGTTCGAAGATACGGTCGTCCATATTATACATTCTGATAAAATTATGAAATACACAACATACCATAACAATCTTCCCCTATTTGTCCAACGGGTAGTTGTTCATTTCATTTAGAATACGGAACCGTCGTTTCAAAACACCAAAGGTTCTCTGGACAACATTGTGGAGTGAAGTATGTCTGTAGTTAAACAACTCTTGTGGCCCCCTTCGGTTACGGCGGTGATCAGAAATATGGTAAGCCACTCGCCTATGAGGGGCGAGGAACCCATCTCTATTTAGATAACCCGCATCAACCAAATAGTATTTCCTTGTAATAATATCAGACATTTTATTTGAATTATAGGGCCTCAACAGTGGAGCAAATACGCTATAATACGTCAAGAAAATACTTATACCTAGTGGAGGATGTGGGAATCCAGAATTACGATCATCAAAAATTGAATTTAAACCTCTTGAATCATGCGTAGATCCTTCCCATCCAGTAACAACATAAGTGAACATCATCCTAAAGTCACATACAACCATTACATTCTATGACAACGTTCCCTTGCGATTACGGTACCTATCGGCAAATTCATGTAGAACCGAAGCGTATACATGCATGCCATCAATGGCTCCAATACAGTCCTATCATCAAAAATGAATTTTACTCATATTAACCGACTATCAAAATTAATAACACAATGAACTTAACTATCCACTAATAGAAAACATAATGAACTAGTACCTTAAAGAAAGGGTAATATTTTCTGTTGGCTGATATTTTCCATGGAACATTATTGAAGTCAGGTGGTCTGAAAACTCTGTCTTCAACTCACATATAGCCTCGCAAACTGCGCCAACATGTCTAGAGATTGTCTCACCCGAATGTTGGAAATCCTCCATCATCGTTTTGATTGTCTCGTTTTTTCCAAAGATTGTTAGAAATATCATAACTTGTTCTTCCAAACTCGTCTTCCTGGTTGGTTGCAATTTGCCTTGATTGAACAAAATTTCACATAAGAATGTAAAACAGTCTTTGTCCATGCGGCACTTGTCATAGATCTTGTCAGGATGACCATTGAGTACTTCCAACATGTACTGATGATCAGTTAATACGGATGTATGTCATAGTTGATGCCCAATTGCTTCTAACGCGGCAACACTACAGAGTGCAATGGCTATATCTGTCAGTATTTCTTCTTCTTCATCTATAGCACGTCGTCTTCTTCCTATACGGCTAGACGACGCCATTTAAACCTACACATTTGCAAAACATTGATCAATAATTAACAGTTGTTATACTACTTAGCAAAATATAACAGTCAATATTTAATTCTAATGACAATCTAAAACGAGGTTGAAACATGTAATAACACATAAAACAGTACCACAATTAATAAGTTCATACATTAGCATTATAAATTCTAATTGTAATGACAAGTGCCCACTGACACATACAAAATTGTTAGCAAACACTTAGGAAATATAGTGTCATCTACAAATTGGAAAAGTCGTTATAAATCCAGTTAGCCTTTTCCTCAGGCGAAAGTTTGACGAATATCTCCTGCCACCCTGGATTTTGATATAAGTAATTTACAACTGTCAGGTAAAACTGTGTGGGTACTTGCATGGTTGTCATGATGTCAATACAATTGCTCATGGAAAACGGATCAGATGGACCACTGGTGTTCTCTTCGTCCCTCTCATCTGCACTACGATTGCTAGCCCTCGATCCCATAGTCTGCTTCTCCACAAGCTCGTCCGTCAATCTACCAATGACATTCGCAAGTGATTGTCCTGGGCTACTTCTGTTCCTCCTATTCCTCGCTCTTCCATGGCCAAATGTGTTTGGCCGTTTTTCCCTTGTCGTCTAATCTGGATTAGGTTCAAAGTCACTATCATTCATGGGAACTGCGCCCTGATTGGAATAAGTGGAGGTCTCCACCGATTGAGATGTAGATGTGTACGCATATCTCCCAGTGGCAGTTTGCTTCTCAAATATGATTTCATAAAACTCCTCGTGATGAAGTCCCTTGTGGTAAAATTGTTACGTCAGTGGGTTTTGCTAGTAAGTTAAAAGAATAATATATTAATATTTGGGAGTCCGGAAAAAAAATGCGTACAATTACGAAGTCGTTGATTAATATTAGTTAAAAAAGATGAAAATTTACCTTGACATATTCTTGCCAAACCTCTACGGGACACGTTGGACTTTGCAACTCATGATCCCACTCGAACCCCATGTGTTGCAGCAATTTTCGCCATAGTTGATATACTCTTCGCAGGCGAAAGAACTTAGAGGTTAGTTGTGTGACGTTGAGTCTCCTGCCAGCCACTAATGATATGCCGTCCAACATTTCCTGGTAATCTGCTGTTTTTATTGAGTTCCATGCGAAGTTTTCACCTGCTCAGACAACAGGACCAGAAATTTGTGGGTCATCTCAATGGACCAGGCTACAAAATCACTCATCTAAGGACAGTACGGTGAGAACGACAACCAACATTAGGACACCATACGAATCACCAATCACATTACAAAATATAATACTAACATGTGGTGGTAATCAAGTAAACACAAATAAACTTATACTTCGTTTGATCCGACACTACTTGATGACGTCAATGCAGGGGCAGATACAGACAATGTCGACCAACTGGGTGTATGACGAACTCCAAGTCTGGAAAAATATCGAAACTTTTGCCTCTGCTGCAAGTAGTAATCAATCCTGCAACGTCGAGACAAATTATACTGACATCTGTGCATTTGACCGTAATTTGTTGTTACGATTAAAGAACGATGTCGAATCTACAGAACAAATATATCAGTTAGTAAAATCCGAAAAAATATTTCTAATAATCCAATAATTTTTTACTCCCAAAATTTATCCATTACATACAGCATGTTACATACAAAACATATGAAGCTGCACAATTTTTTGACACATGTGTTAAAAGGAAAAAAAAAAGTACTAACAATGGCAAAATTAAAATAGAAATAAGGACAATTGCGTTGGGTGTCTTCACAGAAGCTAATTGGATTTGCAAAAGCCAATGGGTCTCTTTACAATAGATTTATAAACCTTAAAAAAAAAAAAAAAAAAAAAAAGATTAAACTCATTCACAAACTCTAGCACCAAACAAATTCACGCGCACATCATACAGACAACACATTTACAAACCTACAAAAAAAAAAAAAAATTCAAAACAGTCATTTCCCTTCTCTGAATAAATTCACGCTACAGCAGATTATAAACCTGCAACAAAAACAAAAAAAAAAACCAACAGATTAAACTCATTCGCAAACTCTAGCACCAAACAAATTCACACGCACATAATACAGACAACACATTTACAAACCTGCAAAAAAAAAAAAATAATCCAAAACAGTCCTTTCTAGTTCACGTTGTTCCCTTCACGAAAATCAAATATTTTCGATGACAGATTTGAGGGTTTGACGGGTTTGTGGCATAACGTTGAACAATCGGAGGGTTTGTGGCTTGACGGTGGGTATTCGTGGTGGTCTATCGATGGTTGCAGTGGGGCTATCACGATCGGATGGTTTGTGGCTTGACGGTGGGTATTCGTGGTGGTCTGTCTATGGTTGCAGTGGGATTGTCATGATCAGATGGTTTGTGGCTTGACGTTGGGTATTCGTGGTGGTCCGTCAGTGGTTGCGGTGAGGTTGTCATGATTGGATGGTTTATGGCTTGACGGTGGGTATTCGTGGTGGTCTGTCAGTGGTTGCGATGGGGTTGTCACGATCGGATGGTTTGTGGCTTGACGGTGGGTATTCGTGGTGGTTCGTCGGTGGTTGCGGTGGGGTTGTCATGATTGGATGGTTTGTGGCTTAATGGTGGGTATTCGTGGTGGTTTGTTGGTGGTTGCGATGGGGTTGTCACGATCAGATGGTTTCTAGCTTGACGGTGACATATCTGAGTCGTCCGTCAGTGGTTGCGGTGGGGTTGTCACAATCGGATGGTTTGTGGCTTGACAGTGATAGATTTGAGTCCTCCGTCAGTGGTTCCGATGGGGTTGTCACGATCCGATGGTTTGTGGCTTGACGGTGACAGATCTGAGTCGTCCATCGGTGGTTGCGGTGGGGTTGTCACGATCCTTTGGCTAATGTCTTTGTTTTGTATTTGTAGGTGGAAGATTATGTTAGAGAACAAGGATGGTTACTGAAATGGTGAAGCACTGAAGGTCGTAATGCAAAGTAACAGTGGTGAAGCAATGAAGAAGCTGGTAATGCAAACTAAAATGATGAAGTGAAGAAGCAGTGAAGAACCTGGTAATGCAAGCTGAAATGGTTATATGAAGAAGCAATGAAGAACCTGGTAATACAAACTGAAATTCTCAAGTGAAGAAGCAGTGAAGAAGCTGGTAATGCAAACTGAAATTCTCAAGTGAAGAAGCTGGTAATGTAAACTGAAATGGTGAAGTGAAGAAGCAATGAAGAAGAAAAGTGAAACTGTGAAATAAAATGACTACAAACTGTCTTCAAACGGTAAAAAAACAGTTAGGATAGTTGTCAGGATTTCATTTTTAGGATTCCATTGTGTAAATATTGAACCAAACGCTATCTGTAAAATCCGGTCGAGAATATGGATAAAAATATTGTACCAAACGCACCCTAATGTTATGAAAATCGGACCGGTCCCACCATTGACCAACCTCTTTTCCGGTCCGAAATTTCAATTTCACAGTTCACCTAAATCCCTAATTTGATCACTGGCGAACAAGGGGTTACCAAGTGTTTAAAAGGCTTTTGTAGAGTGGAGGTCGGTGGTTCATGGGATAGTGTTGGATTGAATTTTGGACACCTAAATAAGTCGGAATTTGGCCAGAAAATTCAACCCAATATGGAAGTCATAGCCGGCGAATGAGGGGTTATCAAGTGCCAAGGTTAGATGGGTTTTGTAGAATGGAGGTCGGTGGTTTATGTGGTGGTGTTTGATTGAATTTTAGAGGTTGTAATAAACCATAATTTGGCCGGAAAAAATCAATCCAATTGCGGCGGTGTTTGCGAGTCGCGACCAGCGAACGGAGGGCTACCAAGTTTCGAGGTTAGAAGGGTTTTGTAGAGTGGAGGACGGTGGTTCAAGTGGTGGTGTTGGATTGAATTTCGGCCATTGAAATCAACTAAAATTTGGTCGGAAAAGTCAAAACCCAAATAGATCATAGGGGTATATTTGCTATATTTCAAACCTATAGGGACTGAAAAAAATTTTAGGGGCCACCAGTTAAACCAGCGGTTTAACCTGTCAGACCGTGAACTAGGGCCTTGATCGGGTCAAGGCTCGGTCCAGCTTTCAGAACATTTGAAAATATCACTTTCCCACCCAAAGTTAATATTTCATTACTATCCAAAGCCAATTTAACTGGCGAAAATTTTCTCCTTCACCACAATTTGAACCTCTAGTCTCCTCTCTATAAAACTCTTCTCACTCCAATACTTGATTTCTCACCAATTGCCGGTCGCCACAAAGCTAGAGTTTTCTATTCTTAGTTGATTTTCAACTAATTCTGACAACGAATATTCAATCGATCGCCATTTGATCCACCGGCCTCCACTCTAAAAAATCCTTCTTACCCTGGCTCCTAGTAACTTGTCAAACGTCGACTGAGAAATTGAAGTCTATTTTAGGTATTAACGGAATATAAACTTTGGGTGGGAAAGTGGTATTTTGAAACTTTTTGGATGGAAAAGTGCCATTGAGGCAAACCTTGAGTAGTGATGGCAATGGGCCGGGCCTGGGCCGGGTACCCCTTGGCCCAGGCCCAAGCCCGACCTCATGACATAGGCCCAAGCCCGGCCCGAGCCCGCTACGGGTATGATAGGCAAAGCCCAAGCCCGGCCCAGACGGGTTTTTTATAACCGAGCCTGACCCAAGCCCGCCTTTTTTTAATAATGTTTATTTTTAAATATTAATAAATTTCAAATTTTTTTATATTTTTAATTTTAGAAATGGTTTTTAAATATTAATTGAAGTTATTTCCACAAATAATTTAAGCAATAAGTGAGCAATTAAAACTCTATAATAGTTGATTATACTAACTTTTCTTTGTGCATAATATGTTATGGTTAAATCCACTTTAATAAGTTGAACTAAACCCATCTAATTCATTTAAAGGCAATTTTAACATGTTAAACCTTTAATATGGGATGAAAATTGAGGTTATATATATATATAGTATTAATTTTACTAATTTACCCTTATACTATATATATATATATATATATATATATATAGTATAAGGGTAAATTAGTAAAATTAATACTAAAATTTTCGAGACGGCAGGCGAGGGCCTGGCCTAAAGATATACCCATGCCCGGCCCGTGCACCCGAGGTCGGGCCTTAAAATCAAGCCCGAGGCCCAAGCCCAAGCCCGCCAACCTCGGGTAAAGCCCGCCCCTTTCGGGCCGGGCCGGGCCGGGTACCCGAAAATATCGGGCCCATTGCCATCTCTAACCTTGAGTACTCTTATGGTGCATTTGGTTAAGGTTGTAGGAAGGTAACTCTGGTAATCTATTTTTGATTCTGGACCTTCCCATATTTGGTTAGCAAGTAATAAAAGATTTCGGTAATATTGCAAAGCCAATAGTATTTACTGCAGGTAATAAATGGGGTAATCAGATTACTGTCTCAGGGTGTGTTATTATTTTATTACCAAGGTAATCTTAGTTTTGTTCATGTTTTACCCTTAATTAATAACAATTTCAGACACAAATGCCCTCATATGTCTACCAAATAACAATTAGTCCAATTGTGCAAAATGACTTATGTAACCTCATAAATTAATTTTTTGGACGGAAATGCCCCATAATACATGTTACCATTTTACCCCTAAATAAGTAATTTTTTGGACATTAATGTCTTTATTATGAAAACTATTTACATGAATACCACTGAAAACATCCCAATCGCCCAAGATGACTGTCGGCCGTCCACCACCACAGCGATCCGGCATCAACAGTCGTTGGAACGGCCACAACTAGTCAGATATGGCCAATTGTGCACCAATTTGTTTGTTTCCGGCTAGATCCGACTAGTCGTGCGTTGTTCTGGCGACTGGCGGTCGGCAGTCTTCTTGGGTGGTCGGGGGTACTTTGTTAAATTTTAAACTTTTATTGTGGTTGGGGTGTTTTAGTTAAATTCTCAAATATAAGGGGTTAAAAGTAATAATCTAAATAATCTAAATAATAATAATAATATTTAAAAAGAATGGCAATTCAGTAAATGGCTCTCCCAGAATTCTTTTATTCCTCCAAACCAAACAAATCAATTATTTATACCTACTAATCTAACCAAATATATATATAATGTAACATTCCCAAAACTAAACGCACCCTTAGGTGGCTTTTGAATCATATAACGTTTTATTATAGGGAAATATTATATTAATGGAAAGAAAGATCACCTTGAAGAGTACTAGGAATATTTAGAAAATGTGTTTGGTTGATTCGAATAAATTAGTGAATATCTTTGATTTAAAGAATAAATGGGTATGTATGTTATATAGATTACTAAGTTGCCCTCCTTTTTAAATATTAATATAATAATATTTTTTATTATTAGTTTTTGAAAAAAATTTAACCCCCTACATTTGAAATTTTGCTAAAACACCCTAGCAATATAAAAATTTTAATTTTTAGCAAAGTCACCCCCACCTCAAGCCATTGCCAATAGCCAACCACCATCGCCGAGCGTCGCCAGCAATTGACGGAATGGTGCACGACTGGCCGTATATAGTCGATCATGCACCGACAAAGCCAGAAATGGCTATGGATCACAAATCCATGGCCGGAAAACTACCAGATCTATGGCCATTTCATGGCTAGATCGGTGGCCGCTTCAGTGAGTACATAGAAACGCCAGATATGAACATCTTTGGTCGTAGGCGACCATGCGCGCCAGATATGATCGTTTTCGGCGCATGATCGATCAGATCCCACCAATCGTACACCATTACGGCGACTAACACTGACAACTGGCAGTGGTCTTGGATGGCTAGGGGTATTTTGTTAACTTTTAAACTTTTTTGTGGCTGGGGTGTTTTAGCTAATTTCTCAAATGTCGGGGGGCTGAGTTAATTGTTATTTGGTGGACATTTGAGGGCAATTGTGTCTGAAATAGTTTTTAGTTAAAGGCAAAATGGGTAGAAAAATCATATTACCTTAATAATATTTTAATAACACCTCTTAACAAGATAATAAGATTACCTTCCACATTATCAACAGTAAACACTATTTACAATAAAAGATTATCGTAGTATTTTATTACTTGCAAATAATACAAGAATCTTGTAAAATAAATGAAGATTACCCCCGTTATCTTATATTCTCTCGATCCAAACGACCCTTAAAGTAATGCTCTTATACTACTTATCTCATCATCGTATCGAGATCCAAAGTTCAAACCAAATCTGAAATCTTAATAACTTTACATACGTAGTGATGAGAGTAAGATTGAATGAAGATAACCACGTCCAGAGGTTAATTAAATCCAATATGTCGATATCTTTTCCCACCTTAATAAGCTAGGGCTAATATGATTAATTTATTTCATGAAAAATATGGTAAGATTGGACAGGTCATCAGACATATAACGTCAATTGTAGAGTGAAGGTGTAAACAAGTAATAAAAGAAAACACCTTATCGGCTTATCCTATAACAAAATTGACTTTGAGAGAATTTAAGATTTTTATTATTATTTATTTATCAAAATGTTTTTTAATGTAATTTTATTTTATCAAAACGTTTTTTAATGTAAGTTTATATTTTATATTTAATTACAGTAATTGATTGAAACAGAAAATTACATGAAAAAAGATAATGTCATTTTCAATACTGATATAACAAACATTGAAATTTGAAAGAGCAATTTTCAATATATTCTTACCTCGGTCCACTCTAATATAAAGTCAATGTTTCTCTTGTTTATATTATTTTATTTTCATGAAAAGATATTTTTTTTCAAAAATATACTTCAATTGCTTCTCAATCTTGATAATATGTTATTATGTATGTAAACATGAGTAATATTACACTAACAACCCTCTTTCACAACCTTGATGTGACAGTTCGCAATTGGTCAGTTTATAATTAATTAGTGAGACCCATGTATGACCCATGTGAGACCCATTGTGAACTGACTAATTACAAACTATCAAGCTAAGGTTATAAAAAAAAGTTTATGAGAGGAAATTATTGGTATAGTATCATTCATGTAAACATTAAACAAACATTATAGCATTGGCCAAGAAAATTTCATATGTTCACATTCAATGTATTCTAAAATCGTCTCGATTCAATGAACACTCTGTGTGTTGCAAGAATTTATCATAACTTTTTTATTACAGACAAATATATAAATAACGTGATTGATAATATGTATCCTTCAATAAAAAATTATCTTTAATTCTGTAAATATGATAATTTTCTAATAAAAACGTTGTTAAATCTGTTTTATGAGAATTATATTTAAAGATATAATAAAATTATTAAAATAATGGTTTGTGTAACATAATTTGCATGTGTACAAGGAAACTATAGGAATTCAAAACCAAATTGAAACTTTGGTATTTGGTTTACTATTTTTTCTTACAAGTAAAGGCTTTTCTATCCCAATAATGTTATGTTTATTCATGATCTTATTAACCATCTTATTATCCTTTGTAAATAAAAAGTATAGTACGGAATACCATATATAATTTTAATAAAAAATAGTAAGATGATTAATAAGATAGTAAGCAAACATAACATTATTATTTTTCAAATAAGTCGGATTTGATGGTTGGTAAGTTAATTTTCTCTAAAGTTTTATCTGATTACTCTCTGCCAGCTCATCTGCCAGCTCATCTGCCACCTCATCATAGACCCCACAAGTCGTTGAGCGTCCTAGGAGTTAGGTAGGAACTGCTGATTCTTGTCTAGTTGAATCTCCAGTCTCCACGTTGGCATTTGACCCGACCGTGACTCACCCACATGTCATATGCCGCCCTCACTGGCCACTGGGCCACCCACTCATGCCTTCTTTGTTCGCCCCCAATCTTTTGACCAATTTCAACCGACGTGGCTCAATTTAGTTTTTTTTTTTAATTTAAATTTTATAATTTTAAATTTATTATAAACAAGTCCCGTTTTTAAAAACTTGCATTTTAAATAAATAAAAACACTTAAAATAGTTTTGTTTATTAAATTATTATAACATAAATTCTAATATTTAATATAATGTCATATAAATTGTATAAAAATGGTACTATTGCAAATGTTTTTTGAGAAATTTAAGATAATGCTAAGCCACCTAAATCTTCTAAACAAAAAAAATTAAATTAAAAAAATAGATTGTGGATAAGATTTAATAATATAAATTGCTGCCTAAAAACATGGGCATGGTCCGCTATGGACTAAATAATGTACTTTACTTAATACTAATCCTTATCGGCTATTCTAGCGACGACCACCCGTCGCATCGCTGGCAATGTCCGCCTAAAACAAACTTATTCTCACCCGCCTTTTAGACACCTCGAAAGGCCAGTTTGCCATGTCATCCACCCATATCTATCCACGTGCAAGCCACGTCAATCATTTTGGATTAGCTCCACCTCACCTCACCGCTCACGCCACTCATCTAAAACCAAGTGTGGTTTATTCCTTTTAAGGATGCGAATCCTCTGCTTGCTACTCTAGGTCAACTTCTTTCTCACTTCTTCTCCGCTCGACACGTCATAAATACGGAGCCGGGTCTCCTCTTCGCTTCTCCGATCCCATCATCATTTGACGCTTAAATTTGTAATTAACTAAAGTCTAATCTAATCCCGAATTACGTGACTTAATTGTTTTTTATTTATTTAATTAAGTTAATCCCGAATCCCGTGTATCAGGGCTTCCGTTTATTGGCCAGCTAAAAACAATTCTCTTTGCGGAATATAGAAGCCGTTACACCGTTACTTCTAACTCCACAATGTTGTCATATCTAGCTATTATTTATGCCCTGTTTAATTCAATTAATTACACTGCTTTTTTAGGGATTAGTTTACTAATCCATTATTTCTGCATGTTTATCTTTTGAGCATCTAGGTATCTTCTGTTAACTTATACCATTTTTTAAAATTCATCATACCTTCAAACTTTCAACTATGTTTAGTTACTAATTCAACCCTTTATCTATAAAAACATATTCTCTGAATATTATTTAAAATTAAGTAATAAATTACAATAGAACCTTTATATAATGATACCTTATATAGAAATAACCTTCATATAGTCATAAAAAATTTTGGTCCGAATGAACTTCACTTTGTACTAAATTATAATTTTTCTAAGTTTCGTCTTAAGAAACTTGTCTCTAGATTCTCTACATAATAATAATTATCAGTATATTACAAAAAAAAAAGTATTCTATGTTACATTAAAGAAGATAAAGTAAAATATTTATCTAAGTTACAGGTATATAATAACTTGTCATGGGCACCTGTTGATTGAAGCCAAAGTATTTATAGACACTTAAGCATGTTTAAAGCTTCTAGGCACAAAACTATGTTTATCTCTCTTATCAATGTATATATCTTAGATTTGACATACTTTATTAATTAACTATTAATGTAGTGCAAGTGGTATAGATGTATGTTATGCCTAAAAAATTACACTGATGCCAGCACTACCTAAAAGACAAAGTGTATTAGTTTTCAAAAGTCAAACCGCCTCAAAGAGATATTATATAATACATGTTTCACCTTTATCAAAATAAAGAATCAGAATGAATGAAAACTCTCCATGTGTCAAGGTAACTTGCAAAAACACTCATTACGTTAAGCTTAAAAGTGTATAAATGAGCATCTCTCTTTATGAAAAAGGGGTTAGTTAGACATATGAAAGCTAGACAAACGTTTGAGTTTTATTAGTTTTTCTTTGCAAACAAAGCATTTCTTTATTTTTGTATGTCTTACCGGCAATATCAGAAAAATAGTCAAAGAATAATAAAATAACAGTGGATGTATGATTTGCTTTAAGCATTCGAACCATTATAAAAATCCTTTTTATCGATCTTTTATTTATGATTCTATAAACATTTATCATCTCTGCTCCATATACAACTCTCACAATCAATCGCATGTAATTTCTAAGATCTGATTAGCGCTTTGCATGTGCAAGGTCGTTGGTGTCAAAATCAAGCATCAACAAAGTACAATATGCACTAAGATAATTAAATGAAAACAATAATTTTTGTAACTCTACCTCTATGAGGATATAACCTTCTCATAATAATAAAATTAGTTTGGTCCTATCATTATAACTATATAAAGGTTCTACCGTCAACACATGTTTAAATCATTCATATTTTCTTTTTCGTTTTCGGCTAGATCCGACTGGTCGTGCATTGTTCTGGCGACTGGCGGTAGTGGCTGGCGGTCGGCAGTCGTCTTGGGTGGTCAAGAGTATTTTGTTAAATTTTAAACTTTTATTGTGGTTGCGGTGTTTTAGTTAAATTCTCTAATATAAGGGGTTAAAAGTAATAATCTAAATAATCAAATAATAATAATAATAATATTTAAAAAGAATGGCAATTCAATAAATGGCTCTCTCATAATTTTTTTTATCCTCCAAACCAAACATATTAATTATTTATACCTACTAATCTAACCAAATATATATAATGTAACATTCCCGAAACTAAATGCACCCTTAAGGGGCGTTTAAATCATATAATGTTTTATTATAGAAGAATATTATATTAACAGAAATAAAGATCACCATTGAAGATTACTAGGAATGTTTAGAAAATGTGTTTGGTTGATTCGAATAAATTAGTGAATATCTTTGGTTTGGAGGATAAATAGGTGGGTATGTTATATAAATTACTAAATTGTCTTCCTTTTCAAATATTAATATAATAGTATTTTTTATTATTATTTTTTGAATCATTTCTTTTACCCCTACATTTGAAATTTTGCTAAAACACCCAAACCATATAAAACTTTAATTTGTAGCAAAATCACCCCCACCCCAAGCCACTGCCGATAACCAGCCACCATCAGCAGTCGATGAAATTGTGCACGACTGGCCGTATATGGCCAAAAAACAACAAGATCTATGGCCATTTCACTGCTAGATCTATGGTCGTTTCACAGCCACATCTTTGGCCGTGAAGCCACCATAGAAACACCAAATATGGTCGTTTCTGGCATACGACCGGTTAGATCCCGCCAATCGTACACCATTAGGGAGGCTAACACTAGTAACCGGTAGTGATATTGGGTAGTTGGGGGTATTTTGTTAACTTTTAAACTTTTTTGTGGTTAGGGTGTTTTAGCCAATTTCTCAAATATAAAGGGGCTAGATAATTATTATTTGGTAGACATTTGAGCGCAATTGTGTCTAAAATAGTTTTTAGTTAAGGGCAAAATGAGTAGAATAATTAGATTATCCCGATAATATTTTAATAATAACCCTTAACAAGGTAATAAGATTACCCCCTCCCCCTCCCCCTCCCCCTCCCCCTCCCACATTACTAATAATAAATACTATTTACAATAAATGATTACCATAGTATTTTATTACTTGCAAACCAAACATAAGAATTTTACAAAATAAACGAAGATAACCTCCGTTATCTTATATTCTCCCGATCCAAACGACCTTTAAAGTAATGCTCTTATACTACTTATCTCATCATCCTGTATTGGGATCCAAAGTTCAAACCAAAGCTGAAATCTTAACTTTACATACGTAGTGATGAGAGTAAGATTGAATGAAGATAACTACGTCCAGAGGTTAATTAAATCCAATATGTCGATATCTTTTCCCACCTTAATAAGCTAGGGCTAATGTCATTAATTTATTTCATGAAACATATGGCAAGATTGGACAGGTCATCAGACATATAACATCAATTGTAGAGTGAAGATATAAACAAGATATCGGCTTATCCTATAACAAAATTGACTTTGAGAGAATTTAAGATTTTATTATTATTTATTTATCAAAACGTTTTTTAATTTTATTTTATTGTATCAAAACGTTTTTTAATGTAAGTTTGATTGAAACAGAAAATTACATGAAAAAAGATAATGTCATTTTCAATACTGATATAACAAACATTGAAAGAGAAATTTTCAATATTTTCTTACCTCGGTCCACTCTAATACAATGTCAATGTTTCTCTTATTTATATTATTTTATTTTCATTTAACAATATTTTTTAAAAAGATATATTTTTCAAAAATATACTTCAATTGCTTCTCAATCTTGGTAATATGTTATTATGTATGTACATGAGTAATACTATACCAATAACTCTCTTTCACAAGCTTTATCTCACATCTCTGATATGGCAGCTCACAATTGATCAGTTTGTAATTAATTAATGAGACCCATGCATGACCCATATGAGACCTGTTGTGAACTGACCCATTACAAGCTATTACGTTAGGGTTGTGAGAGAAAGTTTATGAGAGGGAGTTATTAGTATAATATTATTTATGTAAACATTAAACAAACATTATAGCATCGGCCAAGAAAATTTCATGTCCACATTCAATGTATTCTAAAATCGTCTCGATTCAATGAACATCCTATGTGTGTTGCAAGAATTTATCATAATTTTTTTATTATGATAAATATATAAGTAACGTGATTGATAATATGTATCCTTCAATAAAAAATTATCTTTAATTCTGTAAATATAATAATTTTCTAATAAAAACGTTGTTAAATATGTTTTATGAGAATTATATTTAAATATTATTAGATATAATAAAATTATTAAAATAATGGTTTATGTAACATAATTTGCATGTGTACGAGGAAACTATAGGAATTCAAAACCAAATTGAAACTTTGGTATTTGGTTTACTATTTTTTCTTACAAGCAAAGGCTTTTCCAGAATCAGTCAGATTTGATGGTTGACAAGTTAATTTTCTCTAAAGTTTTATCTGACAACTCTCCGCCAGCTCACCTGCCTCCTCATCATAGACCCCACAAGTCGTTGAGCCTCCTAGGAGTTAGGTAAGAAGGAACCGCTGATTCTTGTCTAGTTGAATCTCCACTCTCCACGTTGGTATTTGACCCGACCGTGACTCACCCACATGGTCATATGCCACCCCCACTGGCCACTGGGCCATCCACTCATGCCTTCTTCGTTCCGCCCCCCAAATCTTTTGACCAATTTAAACCAACGTGGCTCAATTTTTTTTTTTTTTTAAATTTTAAATTTATTATAAACAAATCCCATTTTCAAAAAACTGCATTTTAAATAAATAAAAACACTTAAAATATTTTGGTTTATTAAATTATTATAACATAAATTATAATATTTAATATAGTGTCATATAAATTATATAAAAATGGTACTTTTGCAAACGGATTTTGAGAAATTTAAGATAATGCTAAGCCACCTAAATCTTCTAAACAAAAAATTTAAATAAAAAAAAAAAGATTGTGGATAAGATTTAATAATATAAATTACTGCCTAAAAACATGGGCATGGACTAAAAAATGTACTTTACTTAATACTAATTCTCACCGGCTATTCCATCGGCGACCACCCACCGCTTCACTGGCAATGTCCGCCTAAAACAAACTTATCCTCACCCGCCTTTTAGACACATCGAAAGGCCAGTTTGCCATGTCATCCACCCATATCTATCCACGTGCAAGCCATGTCAATCATTTTGGATTAGCTCCACCTCACCCACCGCTCAGGCCACTCAATCTAAAACTAAAACCAAGTGTGGTTTATTCCTTTTAAGGATGCGAATCCTCTGCTTGCTACTCTGGGTCAACTTCTTTCTCACTCCTTCTCCGCTCGACACATCATAAATACGGAGCCGGGTCTCCTCTTCCTTTCTTCCATCCCATCATCATGTGACGCTTAATTTTGTAATTAACTAAAGTCTAATCTAATCCCGAATTACGTGACTTAATTGTTTATTTATTTATTTAACTAAGTTAATCCCGAATCCCGTGCATCAGGACTTCCGTTTATTGGCCAGTTAAAAACAATTCTCTTTGCTGAATATAGAAGCCGTTACACCGTTACTCCTAACGACACAATGTTGTCAGATCTAGCTATTATTTATGCCTTGTTTAATTCAATTAATTACACTGCTTTTTAGGGATTAGTTTACTAATCTATTATTTTTACATGTTTATCTTGTGAGCATCCAGGTATCTTCCGTTAGCTTATACCATTTTTTAAAATTTATCATACCTTCAAACTTTCAACTATATTTAGTTACTAATTTAACCATTTATTTGTGAAAACATATTCTCCGAATATTACTTAAAATTAAGTAATAAATTACAATAGAATCTTTATATAATGATACCAAATATAGAAATAACCTTCGTGTAGTCATAAATTTTTTTTGTCCAAATAAACTTCACTTTGTAATAAGTTATAGTTTTTCTAAGTCTCGTCTTAAGAAACTTGTCTCTAGATTTTCTACATAGTAATAATTATCTGTATATTATAAAAAAAATATATTACGTTATATTAAAGGTTTAAGATAAATTAAAATATTTATCTAAGTTACAGGTATGTAATAACTCGCCAACATGAACACTTTTTGATTGAAGCCAAAGTATTTATAAGCACTTAAGCATGTTTAGAGCTTCTAGGCATAAAACTATGTCTATCTCTTTTATCAATGTCTATACCTTAGATTTGACATGCTCTATTGATTAACTAATAATGTAGCGCAAGTGGTATAGAGGTATGTTATCACACTGATGTCAGCACTACTTAAAAGACAAAGTATATTAGCTACCAAAACTCAAACCGTCTCAAAGAGATATTATATAATATATGTCCCACCTTTATCAAAATTAAAAATCAGGATGAATGAGAACTCTTTATGTGTCAAGGCAATTTGCAAAAACATTCATTACGTTGAGTTCAAAAGTGTATAAATGAGCATCTTTCTTTATGAAAAAAGGGTTGGCTAGGCATATGAAAGCTAGACAAATGTTTGAGCTTTATTATTTTTTCTCTGTAAACAAAACATTTATCTATTTTTGTATGTCTTATAGACAATATCAGAAAAATAGTCAGAGAATAATAAAATAACAGTGTATGTAGGATTGCTTTAAACATTCGAACCATTACAAAAATGCCTCTTATCGGTCTTTTATTTATGTTTCTACAAACATATATCATCTCTGCTTTATATACAACTCTTACAATCAATCACATGTAATTTCTGAGATTTATTTAGCACTTTGCATATGCGAGGTCATTAGTATCAAAATCAAACATAAAAAAATGTAAAATATGCACTAAGATAATTAAATGAAAACAATAATTTTGGTAACTTTACCTCTATGAGGTTATAACCTCCTCATAATAATAAAATTAGTTTGATCCTATCATTATAACTATAGAAAGGTTCCACCATTAACACATGAATATTTTCTTGTCCCGTGTAGTGTATGATGTTTTACTTTTCAGAGAATAAAAAGTTTGAATCCAAAAATATACGTGGTCGCAGCAACACTAATGAAAGAGGTAAGGTTAAGAAGAAGAAGATGAAGCCAAGTGGCAAAATGATAGTGACTCTGATTTTTCATTTGTTTTCCTCAATTGGGGTGGGAATCCAAACATTATGGAAATTAAAATGTCACATTTTTTTTTTTCTCAACACCTTACAATTACAGTGCAAAAAACAATTAATGTTACATCATGTTCTTATCGCTCTTGTTCATTCTCCACCTTACAAGCTAGCATCAACAAATTAAAACACTTTGCCGTATAGGGTCTCCTTTGCCCATCATCTATCAATTTCAACTTTCCCCCACGCTTTTCTCTCCCTTTCCCCTCTAAATTTCACACTAACCTCATGATCCCACTCTTATTCATTATCTGACGGTTTTCTTTCAACGGCACTCTTTATATGTCACTTTTTTTTTCTTTGTCAAATTATCTGTTTTTCAGGAGATTCTTATCGTGAATGTATTTGGTCACTATTACTTTTTGAAAAAAAATATCTGCGGAATCTTTTTAAAAACATTGAATACTTAAAACTATTTTTTATACTTTAATTACGTCATTTTTATCTTTGTTCACTTATAAACTCGTTTTCTATATTTCATTTTATCACTTGTAAAACATGGGACAAGCGTAATTTCAAATAAATATGTCAAACACATTATTATTTTCTTATTTTTTTAATTATAAAATATAACAAAACATATTCACAAGAGTCATAAAAGAACTTTTTATTTTGTAAAATTCGATGCCAAAAATATCTCTAACTTACATCCACTTTTAGTTTTATTAACTATAACTAGAGTTACAAGAATAGGGTGGGTTAAGTTTAGGCACTACTATCTTTGACCTTACGAAGTGTAAACGACGTTTTCCAACCCAAGTTTTGCCTTAATGAAATTTTCCACCCAAAAAGTTTTAAAATACTACTTTTCCACCCAAAGTTTTTATTATGTTAATACTCAAAATACACTTCACTTTTTCAGTTGGTGTTTGACAAGTTACCAGGAGCTGAGATAGAAGGGATCTTGTAGACTAGAGGCCGATGGATAGAATAGTGATCTCCAATTGAATATTCAACGTTGAAATTAGTTAGAAATCAACTAAGAATAGGAACTTTAGTTTTGCGATGGTTAGTAATTAACGAAAAATCAGGTATCAGAGTGAGAAGGGTTATGTAGAGCAGAGACCATATGTTTAAATGGTAGCAATGGAGATAATTTTCTCTGTTGGAATTGATTTTGGGTAGTAGCGGAATATTGACTTTAGATGGAGAAGTGATATTTTGTCATTTTTGATGGAAAATTGTCATTAAGACAACCGATGGGTGGGAAAAAATTGTTTACTCCCTTATAAAGTAGAGAAGTGTGAAGGCCTACTACTAACTATAAAATTAGTAATTAAAGAGTGACCCAAAATCTGTTTTAGATCAACTAGTTAATCAAGGAGGGTTAAAATCGTCTTTTTGGATTTGAGCTTATCCAAAGCAGTGGCCCCGTGGGCGCTGAGAAAATGTCACTTGGTTTGGTCCTACTTTTGATAACGCGAGACTGTACAGTGGAGTTTTAGCGTTCATTGGTGCCAATGCCATCACTGATTCTTAGGGATAATCTAATTAAAAGATTACTCCTTCATCTTCATTAATCTTCCTTTTATTACCTGCTCCGCTCCTCCGTCATCCTTCAGATGCCCTCACCAATTACCATATAATAAAAAAAAAAAAAAAGCCAAAAGAACGGCATGTTCCAGTGGTGCGCATTACGCCGTTAAACACTCCGCGAAACGAAAAAGGCAACAATAAAAATAAAAATAAAAATCCTCAACTCTTATATAAACATAAATAAATAAATATTTATTATTTATTTTATTCGATAAAAAAGTCTCTCTTCAAATCTGCTTCTCTATAAACGAACTAACTCAGTTCACGTAACCACCACCCAAAGCAACCAAAAAAGGAATCAAAAAACTTGCTTTTAATTCTAATTTTTATTTAATTTTATTAACTTTTTTTTTTAACCTAAAGAAAAATCTCACTCCGTTTCGTTGCGTTTGCGTTCGACGAAACTCTGCTGGTAGTGTTCTTATCGTTATCGAATCAATGGTGATAGAGGAAATAAACGAGAGCTGCGGCAGCCGAGCGAGTGACACGTCATCTTCGTCGTCTCCGCCGGCGCAGAGCAGGCAGCAGAGGCAGAAACTCGAGGTCTACAATGAGGTACTTCGTCGCCTTAAACAATCGAACAACGAAGAAGCCAATCAGCCTTGCTTCGACGACGAACTCTGGACTCACTTCAATCGTCTCCCCACTCGGTAACCTTTACCTTTTTCTTCTCTTCCGTGCATTCCGTACACCTACGAGCGTATATACGTATTTTTATACGTACGGACTAGAAAGATCAGACTTTTTTTTCGTTTTTTTAAGAAATATGTAGAGAAGTTAGTTGTTATGATTTTTTTTTTTTTAAAAAAAGAGTTTGGAATTGTTTTTTGTAGATATGCATTGGATGTGAATGTGGAGAGAGCTGAAGATGTTCTGATGCACAAGAGATTACTACATTTGGCTCATGATCCGGATAACCGACCCGCAATTGAGGTCCGACTTGTGCAGGTCTGTTGATTTCTTAGGTTTCAATCAAACTAAGCATGTATACATCACTTGAATTGGAGGCCAAAGGAATGATTCTTAATGGTTATAATTTTCAAAGTCATGTGGTGTTGTTTTCTCGTTGATAAAGTTTTGATTTTTCAGGCCCTACAGTTTACTACCAGTTCTGAAATTTCTATCTTTTATTAAGTTTCAAACTGTGCGCCTCACTTTATTGCATGGCAGATCCGTGTCACCTTTTTTTGTTTAACCTCAGTTGCTGTCATGATTTGCATGAGTTCAAGCACATTGTGTTGATTTTTAGCTCCTCTAGTTGATGTCCATTGGTGACCAATGCGGACTTAATTAAGTTCTGAGTTTGAATTGAAGTGTAATTGAATACTTAAATGATTTTCCTGGGAACTAAAATTTAAACCTTAGTTTATGTAGGTGTTCTTATTATGCTGATGTGTTTTAAGTTTTTAAAGTAGGAATGGAATTTGGCAATTGATCTTTTGTGCAGGTTCCTCCAACGCATGATCGAAATGCAGCTGATTCTGTTGTTCCAGCCTCTCCGAGGGAAGTAGCTGCCCAGGGTTCACCAAGACAAAGGTGTGGCTTCAGAATCTAAGTATTGGATTCGGGACTGTTGTTTATTTTGTGCCCCATTAATAATGCTGACATCTCTAGCTGGCTTATCAACTTCCAGCATACATCCACCACCTGCTTTCGGTTCATCACCTAATCTTGAAGCACTGGCAATTGAAGCAAATAAATCTGAAGATATGGATGGGGATAATTCTGTACATGCCAATGCACAATATTCTCGGTAGATACTTTGATCTGAGTCTGTCTTTTGAGAAATTTCTGGTTGAAATAGGATTTAGTTTGCCTATTTCCTAATCTGGTTCTTCAGTCATTCGTATTCTTTCAGCCATTGGTATCCCTTTACCTCAATCATCCTGTTTCCAGCTCTTGGTTCATGATCATGGTTACCAACTAGTTTGTTCACCTGTTGTTTTTAAGGTTAACCTATAATTTGCTAAATTATCACAGTGAATGATTGACAGATCCAATTTTTTGTCCCAAAAAGTGATTGATTAAGTTCATTCACAGTATGGTAACATCTGAAGGCAGTAAAAAGTGAATTATTTCGTTTTATTCTTTATATGTAGCTTAAAGTTCATTCCCAAATTTTTACTGCCATTTTTGTCAATGATATTAATGTTCAGTTCTGATTGTGTTATGTAATATTTACATGCTTAGCATTGGTTGGCTGTTTATCTGAATAAAAGTATCACACTTATTTATCAACTGGTTTCCCCATACGTAAGTGAAGCAATAATTTATTATTATATGGATTTGGATGCTTAAATTCTCATTTTGTGCAATTTTCATTGATGTAGGCCCATGCATGAAATTACTTTTTCATCAGATGATAAGCCAAAACTTCTGAGTCAGGTACAGATATTGTTATTATTATTTCTCTCTTTCTTTCTTTTAACAAGTATACCAAGTCAATTGTCATATTATTTGTACCTGGAAAATTCTTATGCTCGCTTCAATTGGTTGTTGAAGTATAATTTGGTACATAAAATGATGACTGCAAAGCCGTTTGAGATACCCCCTATGAACTTTACTTCACCTGGAACAATGACATATATTGCTCAAGTTATTGTTCAGAATGGGACTACATTCTAATACATTTTTTTTTCTGTGCATGCATGCATGCGTGCATCTGTGTTGGTGTGCTCAACTGTTAAACTGACGGGCAGTAAAACATCTTTGAGTCATTAAGTTTGGTAACCTAGTAGTTATGATGTCACAGAAACATATGAATTACTCAACATTGAAGGCTTCCAGCTTACCTATGAATTACTTTTAAAATATTATGTCTAATGATGATTATTCTGACAAAATTATAATTTCTCACTCTGCATTGCCATTACTTTGTGCGAAATTCAGTTGACTTCCTTACTCGCTGATATTGGGCTAAACATTCAAGAAGCACATGCCTTTTCCACGGTTGATGGTTTCTCCTTAGATGTCTTCGTGGTTGATGGTTGGCCATATGAGGTATATTTGCCTTTCATCATATTTTATAGCTTTATATGTGGCTATTTTAAATGAAAAGGGCTACTTAACTATGTATAGTGGATTCTTATTTCACCTCAATTCAACCGTACCTTAATCCTCTGTTTAGGGAAAATTTTTCTGATTGGTCGTAAATTATGTTGTTTTCCCACCTGAATTTATTAATTCTATCTTCATACAAGTTACCTGGAGATGTCCTACACAGTTTAGGACTTATCTAAGTTGAGCTCGCTTCTTAATACATCAACAGCTAAACTCCAAAGCTTTCTAAATCCAAGAAATAAGTTTGTTTATTATTAGAACCTGCTTGACAGACTTGGTGTTGGAAATTGGCAGGAGACAGGGCAGCTTAGAGTTGCATTGGAAAAGGAAGTTTTTAAGATGGAGGTAAATCATTGCTCTGAAGTCGTTACAATGTGAAATCTGTTGGAATGTTTACTAGACCCCATAATGTCGGGTAGCATATTATCTGTTGAAATCCTATGTTCTGGAGCTGGGTTTTTTATTCCTGCCGATGCTTTTGCGAATTATGTTGTGTTAATTTTACAGTTTCTGGTTTTGTTCTTACTTTGCATATCCTTTTTTGCATTTTACTCTCTATCATTGAATTGGCTTGAAATAGGCCTATGGTGTTTGTGTTTTCTAAGTTGAATATTGTATTCCAAATTTATTTAATGTTTGGTTGCTTAGTGGCCCTCTAATTTTTTGGTTGTAGGATATATCAGTCTGTCAATTAGATTTTACAAATATCCTATGGCCTGAATGTGCATTGCAAAATGGTTACCAATATCGCATTATTTTCAATATTTTAATGCCCTATTGGTTTCTTTGCGTCACCAGAGTGTATTGTCTAGTTAAGGAGGAGCACTGTCTTTGGTGGATGGCCAGCACTTATGTTCATCAAAAAGTTACAGTTTATGACGCCTAAGAAGAAATAACCTGAGGAGTTATCTGTTTGGACAATAATGCAGTGAAAAAGGTCATTAATTAACTTGGGTGATCCTTTAACTGGCCCCAATAACATTATGTAAGGAATCTCAACTAGATGAAAACAAGGCTTTCTTGAGTCAAGGATTCAACTTTCAGTCATTGGTCAAATTTTGCAATCTAATCTGTTTGGTTATTTTGGACAACTCCCATGTTCAGTTGTGTACACACTGTTGGAATTTATGGAATTTTTTGATGATATACCTTGCAAGTGAAATTTAGAATACTATTTGGAAAGTCTTGAATTTGAATGAAACATTTACATGAATTTTGATGCTTCTGCTCCATTACTTTTGAAAGTTGGATCCTAGCAATAAATACTTCTAGTTCATGTTATGATTGTATCTCCATGTTAATGGAGTACAATGATTAAAATCATCCTTTTGATTGGTTTTCTATCCCATCTCTTATCAATGATATTATGATTAGCACATTCTCAGTTCACTTTTATATTGGTGGCTGTGCAGAAGCAGGGTTGGTCCAGTCATCGCTCATCATCTCCCACAAGTGAGCCTGAGGAAATACCGATGAAATGTGATCCTGAACATGTGGAAATACCTAATGATGGGACTGATGTCTGGGAAATCAATCCTAGACATCTGAAGTTTGGGAACAAAGTTGCATCTGGGTCGTATGGTGATTTGTAAGTTTGTTGCTTCTTTCACAATTCACGTGTACTAATCATGTTAGTTTACTCACTTAACTAATCCGGATTAATTGTTTTAGGTACAAAGGTACATACTGTAGTCAGGAAGTGGCCATTAAAGTCCTTAAACCTGAGCGTATAAATTCAGATCTGCAGAAAGAATTTGCTCAGGAAGTGTATATCATGAGGTTTGTCATATACATTGATGCATTGATTATTTTAAGAAATGAAGCTCTCTTTGACATGATTGCCTGAATTAGTTTTCATAAGTTCTGGTTTATAAAGTGGTTTCATCTTTGAATGTTATTGTTGGATTTACAATAGAATAATACTACACATACATCATTCTCATACAACATTTCTCATACAACATTATGTGGCAAGATATGATTGGATGAAAGTTTAATTTTAACTTTAAATTAGCCAATCATATCTTGTCACATAATGTTGTATGGAAAATGTTGTATGAAAATGATGTATGTGTAGTATTACTCTTTACAATATTATCAAAATGTGACCAGCTGAGAATTTACGTAATTTGTTAGATTATTGCCTTGTTGGACAGATGTGGAATATGACAGTATAAACATTTCATTATTATGCAGTATTTCCAGTGAATTAAGTTTTGTTTCTACTTGTGGTCTGCCAGATCACTTGATAAAGTTGAAATTCCATTAATGGAGATTGTGAGGTTTAGACATAAGTGGTCTTTTTTGTTATTTTATTTAAGTAGTTTGATCTACGACCCGTTGGTCCATTTTTGTCTATGCCTTGAGGTTTTGCTCGCTACTTGAGAGGTTTAGTCAATATGAAAATAACTGCTTTACACTTCGGTGTTCCTATCAAAAGAAAAGAAAACTGCTGACATTTTGGTATAACATCTTTTCATGTGTCTGGCAGTAACTCTCATCTCCTTGCATTTTTAATTCATACCCTAGAAACGAAAAGGAAGTACCCTCCCATCGATGATCTGAATATTTTCTAAGCACCTCTTGAGTTTTTCTTTAAGTTTACCACTGACAAGAATGCTTTTACCTTTATAAGTAACTCCCATCTCCTTTTCCCAGATAATATGCGATAATTCTTGTAGGAATTTTCTGTTTCTTTAACTTTTTCGACTTCTTTTGGAACTTGTAGGAAGGTGCGGCATAAGAATGTTGTACAATTCATAGGTGCATGTACCAAGCCCCCAAGCTTGTGCATCGTAACAGGTAAAGCCCAATGGATTTTCAATTTTTTTCCATTCCATTTCAGTTTGTTTTTTCCTACTCTTCATCTTCTTAGTCTCTCTTTCTCACTCTTTTAATTCATTTTTGAAATAGAATTTATGTCTGGTGGGAGTGTGTATGATTACCTGCACAAGCAGAAGGGTGTTTTCAAGCTTCCATCCTTAATTAAAGTAGCAATAGATGTTTCCAAAGGAATGAACTACTTGCACCAAAACAATATAATACACAGGGATTTGAAGGCTGCCAATCTTTTGATGGATGAAAATGAAGTAAGATGCTTATCTTTGTGCCTTTCACCGTGTCATTCTCTTTTGTATAAAAGAAAAATTGTATTTATTTTATCAATTCGTTTTGTATACTTTGTCAATCCAATTGATCTTGGAAGAGCTGTTACATGTTAATGGCAATATTTATGGTTAGAACTTGCTGGAGATCTGTGAAGTAAAAATCATACAGTGGCTTGTGTATGGTGTAATTAATTTATGTTGCATGTGTCAGATTTTGATTGTTGTTGGAAGTCTATATTCTTATAGCGTGTGCTGTTTATTTTTCTAGATTTCTTCCACATGTTCCATGTACTATGGTATTTATTTTTAGTTACTGTCATTTGCTCATGTTCTTTCTTTGCCACCATTTTGATGAGGCATGCTAAGAAAGATTTTCATATGATTTGCATTATAGGTGGTTAAGGTAGCAGATTTTGGTGTTGCTAGAGTGAAAGCTCAATCTGGTGTTATGACTGCTGAAACTGGGACGTATAGGTGGATGGCTCCTGAGGTAAGCCCTTAATGGTAATAAATTAATATACTTTAATTTGAAGTATATTGACTCTACTTTTATCACCCTCTCCAATTTTCTGCCATGATTCAGTTAATCAGTTTGCTTAGCAAAAATGGTTTCTTGTCTATACTATTTCTTTTAAAGAAAATAATTGTAGATAGATATTTTGGATGCATTGATACTTATTATCAGTTGCTTTGGAGTAATTATTGTACATCATCACATTTTCATCTCTTCATTTTCTTACAACTGTCCTTTGCCTTGAAGGTAATTGAGCACAAGCCATATGATCACAAGGCTGACGTTTTTAGTTTTGGAATTGTATTGTGGGAATTGCTGACTGGAAAGGTATTGTTTGTTTTTTTTTCCTTCTACATAGTTTCATTTTGTTCTTTTGTTTGCTCCCTTTATTTATATGATCATATTTTGTCTGCCAGCTTCCATATGAATACTTGACTCCGTTACAGGCAGCTGTTGGGGTGGTCCAAAAGGTACATCATTCATTCTACAGTATTTGTTCAAGAAGCTTTATTTGTTTTTGTTTTTGTTTTAGTAGTGTATTTGCTTTTTTTTTTTTTTGTTTTTCAAAATCGAATTGAAAAATAAAAATAAAAAGCTTTATTTTGTGTTCTCAAAATCTGAAGATGCGGTCATTATCATTTTTTGAAAATAAAAATATTGAAATGCATTTATTATCATTTCCTTATGACACAGATGAAACGTTGTTATAAATAGAGAATGAAATTATATAAGCTCCTCCTCATTTTTTTTTTTTTTTTTTTTTAATATATTTAACGTTTTGTGTATTTTTAATTTATTAGTTATACATGCTTTTCTTATTTTCTGTTTTAAAAAACCGAAATGATAAGCAAACAAGTATTCACATTTTTCAAGATAAAATAGAGAAAAAAAAGATAGAAAAAATGACAACGAAAATGAAAATGATAGTGAACACACCCTTAGTATCCATTTAAATTGTCCATGCTTAGTTAGAAATATTTTAGCATGTGTGATGGGAAGATTGAGATCAATGACTACTTGATTCCTAAAGTTAGTATAGGGTTATACTACAATTACGTGAGAATAAGTCACATATTATTATCATTAACTTGTTTAACAGGGTCTACGGCCTACAATCCCAAAGAACGCTCATCCAAAGCTAGCTGAGCTACTTGAAAAATGCTGGCAGCAAGATCCAGCTCTAAGACCTGACTTTTCTGAAATTATTGAGGTTCTGCAGCAAATTGCTAAGGAGGTATCTTCTTGTTATCTTATATACCAAATTACTACTACTATCCTTAAAGAAACATATTTTCATCCCATATTATTGTATATGGTTTGCTTTTATGTTCCGCCTCATGAAACTCTTAATATTCTTGTGATTCACATTTAAGTTATTGAAATAGGTTGTAGAAGAAGGGGAGCAGGAGCGTCGGAAAGAGAAATCATCTGGGGGATTCCTGTCGGTCCTTCGAAGAGGCCACCATCACTGAGAATTTGACTGGAGATATACTGATTATGTTAATGAGCTGGATATAAGTTTAATTGTGTGGTCCTTTTTATCAACTTCTTTGTCAGCACCACTGTACAGTATGTTTTTTTTTCCCCGGAAGATAGAGGTTTTTTGTCGTTCGATTTTTTTGTTTGGGTTGTGTCTTCATTTATTAACCCACCATTTTCTTACATTAACGCATGATGGAAGTAAAGTTGTAGTGAGGGACACTGACATGGATGAGCATGAGCTATATGTAACTTAACATATCTCATATGAGGCCTTCAAGTTATTTATAGTGGATACAGTTTCTTACTATTTATTACAAATTCCATTTCTTAATTAATCTGTTAGCTGCTGTCTACATATTTGTACTTGTCATTGAAGCAAATCTCCATATGGGTTTTACACTTTTACTTGAGCCTTAATTATAATAAAATTTATGTACATGCTACTTAAAAATCCTTTATCGGAGTAGTATTTTGAAAAACATCATGGCTCTGTTTGGTTTATTATTGGGTAGTTTTTAGAATAATCTTTTAAAAAAAGTTAAACTGCATGGGTATTACGGTGTAGAATTTTAAAAATTAACATAAATATCCTTTATATTTATTTATTTACTAAACAGTCCCAAATATAATATTCAAAATTAACAAAACACCCCCAATCCATTCATAAATAATGACAGGTGGCCACCACCGCCGGAGAGTGTTATTTGGTAAATTCGGGAAGCATGAATCTACACCATTTGTCTCATGACTAAGCAATTGAAGCATGAGCTCTTGTCACGTGTTTTGTGACCATGCATCTGTCCATATCGCATATTATGCTTAAGAGTTACTTCATTTGTAAGATTGTCGTAGGTTGCATGGTGATTTGTTAGGTCAAGTGTTATGCGATAAGAGGGTTACTTCATTAGCAAGACCACCTGTGCAATAATATAAATAGGGGTCTTTCACCCTAAAGAATGTATCTATATTTTCATTTCTCACAATAGCTAAGAGTAATTATCACCCTTGAGAGCAAATAGCTTTTGTAAATATACCAATAACATAATAATAGACGTACGATCTGCATTTTATCCGAACCACTTTAAAAATTTCTTTCATCTGCTCTTTTATTTATTTATTTGCATTATTGTTATTATTGCTTATAGGTTCAACATCATATTTCTCGGTCTCTAGTAGACCTTTGCACGAACTCCCTCAAACGCTCGCGTACTTCTCAATGGTGAGAAAAATCACAAAAAAGAAAAACATGTATTTTTTGTTACTACTAGTTATCGAGGCTCAAGTTGACATGGTGTAAGACTCCAGTTATACCCCTTCTCGTTAACATTGTTGATTATAATATCAAAAGTGGAGAGTTCCAACTTCTAAGATTGAAGACCACAATTTTGTTTTATGCTGTGTTAACTCTGGAAACATCGCTACTAATCAACAAATTTCTTGTTATAGAAACCCTAATCACCATTCTATTCATTTTACAAATTGGAGTTCAAGTAAAATGGAAAAGCTAAAAAAATAATGATTATGTTGAAGTGCAAAATGGAATGCAAATAATAATAGGTTGACTTAATTGTGAAACAAATATTATGTTTCCTTATTCTAACATAATTTAGATATTATTATAATATTATGTTTTCCCTATTATATAGTTTAATTTTTGTATAAGTAGGTGATGTATTCACAGTTAAAAAATAATTCAATAACATATAATTGAATTCATCTAAATATATTTTTTGATCATACTCTTATCTTTCAATTGTCTCTTTTATCCTCTCAAAGATATCTTTCGGACACATTTCGACTTTCTTCAAATTATCTCTCTTGCCCTCTTAATTTTGACAGCTTATAATAATATATATAAAATCATATTTATAGTTTCAATTAAGCCAATTTCACTCCTACTTAGATTTGTGGTTTTATAAAATATCATGTACAGTAGGCAACATGAGTGGCATTATTGTAGATAAACAAATATATGAAGGGTATTTACGTCCATATGAACTGAATTTATTCTATAAACCCTATTCAACCATGCACTTCTCTCGTAATCTCTCTCCCCTTCTACGCCACATGTTATTTTAGTTTAATTTGTTGCAAAACTCTCCACTTCTGGCCCTGAATCTACTCCAGTTTTGCTACTTCATCACACATTTAATTTATCATATAGAACAAATCTTCACTAGCAAAAACCCAATAAGAACTTTCTTTCATATTTACTATTCTTTTCCTTTCTTTTCTTAGCTTCCAAACACCTCCTCCATCACTCACTTCACTTCCCATTTCCTACGTACACTTCTCATGTAATATATATATAAATAACATGGATTTCTCCCTCAAGAAATCATTCAAATCAAACGCCTCTTCTTACAAGCACATGCGAAAGATCTCCGCCGCTGGACCTGATAGTAATTCCTCCAGCCATGAAGAATTCTCCATTCTCCTTGATCAAGGACTCTCAGACCGTCATCCAGATGTTGTCATCAGAATGGACGGTGATGATTCAGCCACTGATGATGTGAATAGTAGCGGTTACGAGGTTTGGCAAGAAGATCAAGATCGTCAACACAGTAGTTGTAATAGAAATAAAATTAATAATTATAACAAGAACGTGAAGGGGGAGAGCTTTGAAGGTATGAGTCAACGCGGGGAGGATCCGTCGAGATTAATCGGTCAGTTTTTGAATAAACAGAAGACGCAAGACGAGATTGCACTGGACATGGACTTGGAAATGGAGGGGCTTGAACAGATGAATAATATTAATCAAGATCAGGCGAGAGACCTCCGGGTTTCGTTTGGTCCGAATACGGTGGATAGAGAATCAGTGAGGAGACGATACAAGGACTCCCCGGAAGGAGACCCGAACACCATCTCCCAAAAGGAACAACAAGGTTATTATAATTACAGTCCGGGAGAGCTCCGTAAAGAAGAGGTTTTGAGGTGCACCGCTAATGCATCGTTTAATAAGAGAAACATTTCGTTTCAGAAAAATCCTAGTTTGTTGGTGAAGATAAAGACAAGATCACGGCTTCAAGATCCACCACAAGAAGAGATTGAGCTGATATCACAGAGGTCGGGTCAATTAAAATCCGGGATGTTACAGAAGATCGGACCTGATGACGATGAGGACCCGTTATGGAGTGAGGACTTGCCTGAGGAATACACAAAGGCTAATCTCAGTGCAATCACTTTGCTTCAATGGGTGAGTTTGTTTATAATTGTTGCTCTCTTGATTTGTAGTCTATCGATTCCATATTTGAAGAAAAAGACCGTGTGGAATCTTGAGTTATGGAAATGGGAATTGATGGTGCTAGTTTTGATCTGTGGTAGATTACTTTCTGGTTGGGGGATTCGTATAGTAGTGTTCTTTATTGAAAGAAATTTTTTTCTACGTAAAAGGCTTTTGTATTTTGTTTATGGGGTTAGAAAACCAGTGCAAAATTGTTTATGGTTAGGACTTGTGTTAATCGCTTGGGATAGACTATTTGATAGGAAAGTTGACAGGGAGACCGAAAGCCAGTTTCTCGAATTCATCACCAAAATCCTGGTGTGTCTTTTGATTGGTACTTTATTTTGGCTAGTGAAAACGTTAATGGTTAAGGTTCTTGCTTCGTCCTTCCATGTGAGCACATATTTTGATAGGATTCAAGAGTCGTTGTTTAATCAATATGTAATCGAAACGCTCTCCGGTCCACCATTGATTGGAATTCAAAGAGTTGAGGAAGATGCGGAGAGAACTGCAGCCGAGGTTCATAAGTTACAAAACGCCGGGGCGGTTTTGCCTCCTGATCTTAGAGATGACGCGTTAGGCAAGAGTGGGAGAGTGATAGGGAGAAGTTCGAGGCATACTAAAAGTGGCAAATTGTCTGGAGCATTATCGAAGAAGAGCGTGGCGGATGTTGGGATCACAATCTATCACTTGCATAAACTTAACCATAAGAACATTTCGGCATGGAATATGAAGAGGTTGGTGAACATGGTGCGACATGGTTCACTCTCTACATTGGATGAGCAAATTCTGGGTACTACAGCTAATGAGGACGAATCTACAAAAGAAATCAGAAGTGAATTTGAGGCTAAAATTGCCGCTAGGAAGATTTTTCTCAATGTGGCTCGACCCGGATCAAGGTAACTCTTTTTATCTACAGTCAAAATTTTGCTTTACTCACTTTGATGATGGAGTTCGGATTTATCTCTTACCCACCTTAAATAGTAGGGTTTAAAGTACATGAATGGGTAACAGAGAAATCCGAGCCTCAATATCAAAATAGGTAAGGTAAAATCTTAACACTCGGAGTGTTACAATATCACTGCCTTGCCATTTGGTGTTTAATTGGTATATTGTTTAATTATCCAAAAAGGCACATCTATTTGGAAGATTTGATGCGGTTTATGCAAGAAGAGGAGGCGTTGAAGACGATGAGTCTCTTCGAAGGCGCTGCTGAAAACAAAAGAATCAGCAAATCCTCACTCAAACACTGGGTGGTATGCAATACGAATGCATTGAAAAAGAAATTTATTTGTTCCTTTCATATTTATATATTCAAGTTAGTGTTAAAACTATAAGCCTGAATGTTACAGGTTAATTCTTTTAGAGAAAGAAGAGCGCTTGCGTTGACACTAAATGATGCAAAGACGGCAGTTAACAAGCTTCATAGAGTAGTGAATATAATAGTTGGAGCCATTATCTTGGTCATTTGGCTTGTCATTCTTCAAATCGCCACCTCCAAATTTCTCTTGTTCGTGAGCTCGCAGCTTGTGCTTGTTGCCTTCGTTTTCGGAAACACATGCAAAACTGTTTTTGAAGCTCTTGTCTTCTTGTTCATCATTCACCCTTTTGATGTGGGTGATAGATGCGAGGTAGATGGAGTCCAGGTACGTAATTAAACTTTTTTTTATTAGACATTTAAGGCTTAATTAATTTAACATTTATATATGTAATTTTCAGATGATTGTGGAAGAGATGAACATTCTGACAACTGTTTTTCTGAGACATGACAACCTGAAAATAGTATACCCCAACAGTACTCTTTCCCAAAAGTCTATCAACAATTTCTATCGAAGTCCAGACATGGTGGAAGTAATCGACTTCTGTATCCACATTACCACTCCAATGGAAAAAATTGCCATGATGAAACAAAGAATAATGAGGTAACTAATTATCATATCATATCAGATTTCTCTTTTAATCCAATTTTCACCTAAAATTTATGGTATATATATATATATATAAATGTCATGGTGGATAATACAGTTATGTGGATGGGAAGAAGGAGCATTGGTGTTCATCTCCAACGATTATATTGAAGGATGTGGTAGAGTTGAACAGTTTGTCGATGCAAGTGTGGCTAACCCACAAAATGAACCATCAAAACATTACAGAAAAGTGGACAAGAAGATCCCTTTTTATGGAAGAGTTAGTGCAAATGTTCAAGGAACTTGACATGCAATATCGATTGTATCCTCTTAACATCAATATACATTCTGCGCCTGCTATGATCACCTCCGAACGAATGCCTTCTACTTGGACATCTGCAACATCTCCAACCTCAGCCCCATATTAATTTAGTGATTAAGGATCATAATAATCTCTAGATATATACGTTCAAGTAGGATTTAGAACAAGAGATCATTCAGATATATAATTTGATTTGCAATTAGTGTAAGAAATTTTGTATCCGGTATTTAATTTATAATGCAATATTTGTTGATCGCTTGATTGATATTATTTCTTTTATTTTCAACTACCTCTCTGGTGGTTAGTGGTTTGATAAAGACTTTAAGGTATATTACTCGAGAAGTCCTAAATTTGAATCTTTCATCGAATGCTAATAGGATAGTCATTGAAACTCTTATCTGACTAGTAGTTTCAGAATCCAGAAAGATTAATTGATGTGTGTATAAACTGGTCTGAACACCATCGATCTTTAAAAAAAAAAAAAAAAAAAAGAATTTGAATCCTTCATCGAGTGCTAATAGAGTAGTTATTGGAGCTCTTATCTGACCAGTAGTTTTAAAATTCAAAGAGATTAGTTGATGTGCGTGTAAGCTGGTCTGAATACCATCCGTCATTAAAAAAAAAAAAACATATATATATATATATATGTGTGTATCATTAAAAAAAAAAAAATATATGTGTGTGTGTGTGTGAGATTTCTTTTCAGAATTTTGTGCAAGAAAACCGTGTGTGTGTGTGAGAGATTTCTTTTCAGAATTTTGTGCAAGAAAACCGTGACCCATCATTTCAATTTTGTGCAAGAAAACCGTGACCTAATCACATGACGAGGGCGTTACTATTACTTTAAGAATTTAAGGGGTACTTTGTAATAATTCAAAAGATAAAGAGGAGAATGTAATTGTCTCACAAGTAAAGTAAGACATTAATGAAACAAAACCAGCCCAGGCACTTGAAATTGGGAGGGAAGAGTGAAGAGAAATGGCGAACAATCTTTCGAGTCTAGTGAACGAGCTTCGAGAACGCATAGTAGCATCTTCATCAACTCAATCAGACAATTGGAACCAAAACGACGACGCTTTAGAATCCAGATTTCGCGCTGTTCTCCCCAATCTTCTCCACGCCTACGTCGTTCCCTCTCCTTCTTGTACTTCTTCAACACTGCACACTCTTTCATTACTTTTCTTTTTAATTAATTATCTGATTAATTAATGTTAATTTCTTTGTGTTCTTGATTTTCAATTTTTTTAATGTGTTTCAGCCAATGAGAGAGAGGTGGTTGCTGTGTTGAAGCTTGTTTCTCATACTGCTAGAAATTTTCCCGGAGTTTTTTACTACGGTAACGCTGCTGCTGTTTTACCTGTCATTGGTCGAATACTTCCTTTCTTTTCTGAATCTGCATTTCGGTAAGTGAAGTCAGCTCATATATATATTGAGATTTTGTTGTATCGTAAGTTTCTCATATTTTATTTGTTGCTCATTTAATGAAATTGAATAGAAGAGGAAGAAGAAAAAACGAATCTTGTATGTTGACAAACAATAATGTTGTTTATGACTTAAACAAAAGTAAGTGTATCAATTTTGTATTGTGGTGGTTACTGATATAATTGTTGGATTTAGCTTGTTTCCAATTTTAATGGAAATGTTGTTGTGTGAAATTTTTTAATTATTTTTCGCTTTAATGTTGGTGGGTTGGTGTCCTTTTAGGTGTCTGTTTTGATATCTGCACTTTCCTTTCAAATTAATTGAATATCAACTGCTACATAGTAAGGGTTTGTGCCGTTTGGATAAAATGCTGTGTCCATCACATGTAAATTATATTATGTCACTGTCTAACTGGGAATTAAAGTGTTTCTTGGTGAAGTTTCTTTTATTATCTGTGTTATTAGGCTTTTAAATACAAATAAATTGGATTTTAATGGTGCATGTAGTCCTGAGTATAAAAATACCCTTATTTTATTAATCATGTTTATTTTTTGGACTCTTTTACTGCTTTCTTTGCATGTTAAATTTTACATCTTAACAATACTTTAGGTTGAAAAATTTGTGCTGTTTTTTCAGGTATCAACATGGAGTGATTTTTGAAACAGTTGGATCACTTCTATCGTTGCTTCGTACTGGAGCAAGAGATGCATATCGTCTTCTTTTTATTGATGCCATGCTGGTGATTGAAGGTAAGATAATAAATGTGAAAGTACTCCACCAACTGGTTGTGTGATCACCTTCTCGTAAATAATTGCTAACGTTATATGCTCTCTGAGTCTCTGTTATATATCTAGTACTGTTAGTTAATGCTGATAATTGTCAAAAGAAGAAGAAAACTTCCCTTGCCACAACGTCTTTGATGCCTTTTTCACTTTCATTAACATATCTAGTATGCATTGAAAAAGCATACAAGAATTCTAAGTATCTAATATGTCTTTGTATTTGTACAGATATTGTGTATATTGCATCACTGGATGCTGACAGTTCAAGCATTACAGAATCCACCAGGTTGACTTTAAAGTGTTTTCTTGAGTCATTTTGTGGAGTTTCCAGCGATTCAATTTCCCTATGTGATCTCCCAGCTAGCAATAGACCAATTGATGGCCCTGGTATCATAATCAATCTTTCGGGTAAAAGGAGGTGGCAATCTTTTGCAGCTTGGATTATTAAGCTTCTTAGCAAATGCTTAACTGAAGGAACTCTGTATCTGGAAGGTCTCATCAATCTGTCATTTGTATCAGCTGCTTGTTCTCTCTTATGTTATGGAGATGCTGATCTGCAAATGGTGGGCAACAAATTGACTCAAAGATAACTTATTTGTTCAATATATAGACTTTTTGAATGAACCGTTGCTTTTTTTTTTTTTGTGCCACTTTTGTATGATTTACGTTTTTTCACAATTGTCTGACAGTTGCAATTTTGTGGAAGGCATGTTTTGACTTTGCACGCATCATGATATCAGTGATAAGTTATGACGTCATTCCTCATGAGAATTTAATCTTGTCAATATCCACCATATTGAGCACGGACAAGGAGGGACTTCCTATATTCAGGTACATGCTCAAATGCTTAGAACTTATCTCTATTTAGTGGTAGATAGTAAGCTTAAACAGTTTAGCACCAAAATTACCAAGTTGGAAGAAGTTCTGAATGAGTAGCTTGCACAGTTTAATGATTGCAGTGCACTTGTTCTCTTGATTGTATGATCAATCACCTAATTCCAGTCAATGTGATGTTTTTTTTTTGGAGAGGCATTATGTACCCATCCTCTTCCTGGGAACCTCTGATGAAGTCATTCTAATTGTTTCTTTACTTAATATCCATAGAACACTAAGCCAAGGTTTACTTTTCAGGAATGTGGATTATGATTCCTCCATAGGTGCTTGCCTTGCAGCACTACACTCTAGTTGTCCTGATGTTGTTGTCAAGTTGACAACTACTGCTTTAGTAACTATTTTTCCTCAGTCAATGTCTCGAACCAAAAGCCAGGAGCTGAAGGTAATTTGAGTACCTCACTTCTTGTTTAGGTAGCTTAAACATTCTTCTTTGGCACTCATTAAATCTTCAGGCTAACTTGAATATGTATTTTAAATTTTGTTTTCAGGTTGCTTTGTGCAGTGTATATACACAGATTGCTAAAACTTGCCCTCCGCATGTCTGGAGGCCCGAATCTCTTTTACATACTCTTTGTTCATCAGAACCTTGCTTTCCACTGATTAATTGCTTTCAAGTAGCTCTTTCTGTTCTTGATTCCGATCGTGTTGGAAGGAGGACAACAACTAATGTTAGTCTAGATCTATTGACATCAAGTGATAATTCTACTGAAAACTGGAAAGTTGGAGGAAAAAGGCATATCTGTGATTTATATACTTTCAAGATCAAACGCCAAAAAGTAGATGAAGAGCATATTGTTTCTGATGATAATTTGACGGTGGAGCATAAGCCTACTCATATCTTTAATTGTGATAGAGAAGAAGAATATGCAGATTATATGCGTGTGTCACTCTTTTCATTTGTTGAATGTTTAGACTCTCCCTCTGTCAAACCAAGTTCTCTAAACCCAGATGTTGCGTTAACTGCTCTTAGCATGCTTTGCATTGCCTTCTCTAGATGTCCTCAGATCGATATATCACTTTGCATCTTCCAGAAGATGACTGCATGGATCCGCTGGGCAAACGAGCAGGTATGCCAGAACTTGTAACTTTCCCATTCTACTCATTTAGTTCTATCATTAATTTGGATTTATTTTGTCCTAGGCAAAGCAGGGAAGTCTGGTTACACTTGATATTTCTATCTACTTGGAAGGAATTCACCACATCTTGCTTTTGCAAAGTAAGGCAACAAATCAAACCTTCATGGATAGCTATATTATACTACTTTGTACATATACTAATAGTTTTGCTAAGAAAATTGGTTATTACTTGACAGTTCTCAAAGTTTTATTACTAAGGAAAATGGTATAGAATTTTTTTGTTATTTATTATTGAATTTGTAAAAGATGCTGCTTTTGGTCTATTTGCTGAACATAAAAGCCTCATTTATATTTACATTGTATGTACCTAAATATAAGGTTATAACAATTTAGAAATTATTTTTGGCACGATATTGAAGTCCTGGTTTGTGACATTCTTGATACTGTCCGACTATGTTTTGTACAACTGCACTGCACTCTTTTTTATTGCGTTCACATACAATTAGTGTCTTGACTTAAAGTTCTTCATAGGAGTTTGGCCATTGAGTTTAGGTTATTTTTTATCATAATCTGTGACTTGTGTTAACTATATGGTTTTGATCAGGCCCCTTTTTCATGAAAACTGGGCTTTTCAAAAGTAAAGCTGATGGTGTGGATCTTCTAAATGTGGTGCTAAAGCTTCCATGGACACAGCCTATTGTGGTTTCAGAACCTCACCCTCCTTGGAAAACAAAATGTAGTGCTGTTCGAGTTTTCTCCAAGCTTGGCCAAAATTTAACAACTGAAAGTGATTTTGAAATCTTGGATTTGGCTTGTCGTGATGAATCTGAGGAAGTAAGAATTGAAGCTACCATTTGTTTACCTGTGGTAGTCTTGTGGTCTGGTCTTAATGTACTACCACATATCTTCAAGACGCTGGAGTAAGTGAATATTGGATTTTTTTTCCCCTTTTGCTTTATTAATAGTTTGCATCTCTGCTTGAATTTTCCATTTTCAAAGTTTTCATTCAAATGCTTCATTGAGGACAATGAAGAAACCATGTTGTATTTTTTTAGTGCTAGAATATTATTTCTTTCTTTTGATATCAGCAAAAACTGTAGTTTGTCTATGTGTGTGTTCGTGTATGGGAATGATTTGTTTGTCTGAGGGATGGGGCTGGGAAAATAGTTGTTCATAGAAGTAGAAATTATTAATACTTTTAGGATTTAATGTACAATACATTATTTAGAATGCATGATCATTGCCATTTTGACTCCACATTTGCAGGGTTTTGGGAAAAGATGAGCATGAAAAAGTTAAGAAAATATTTTCGTTATCTCTTGGGTTTTTTTCATGCCTTTATGGATCTTGTAATTGTGTTGAGGATTTGGATAAAAACACCTGCAAATTATTTTTGAGCACTGACGATGAGAAACTGAATCACACGGTTGGCTATTTACTACAAGGTTTCTGGTGTTCTAAGTGTGACATAAAAACTGTACGCAATCATGACCTAACTTCAAAAATCAAGAATCCTTCTGATATGCAGAGCAAGGACATTGCCTTCAGTTGTGATTTAATTAATCTACTGTCTTTGTATTTTGATCTTCTTTATGACGAGTCTTCGGAAGAGGTTCAACTTGCCTGTGTGAGAGTTATTCGACGGATACTTGTTCATGGGACTGGAGATGTTCTGCTTAAAACAAGATCTGAATGGATTAAATGCATCGGATTTCTACTCCTTAACAGAAAGAAGGCTGTAAGAGAAGCCTTCTGCTCTCAAATTAGTTCCTTCCTTGAGGATACTGTTTTGAGTTGTTTGTTTTTGGATGAAAATGCTTCAAGTAAGGAACATAAGTTTTTGGATATAATAAAAAATGCCTTGACAGCAGCTGATGATCCCCAGATCTTTGAGACTTTTTTGGAATCTATAGCTGAAGTTATGATGGCAGTTGATATTCGCAGCCAACTTTTCTTTCTTTCTCTAATGTTGTTGCTTGAACAACTTGACAATTCTCACACAATGGTGAGAATGAATGCATCAAGGTTAATAAACAAATCTTGCTACTTTCATGTGAAAGGAGGATTTGAACTACAGATCTCAAAAGCGGTTCTTGTCCGTGATGAGCTGTTTGATTATCTATCTGTGAGGCTTGCAAGCCGTCCAAAAATGGTCAGAGAGTTTGCAGAGGCTGTTTTTGGTATTGAAACTGAAGAACTTCTCAAGAAAATGATTCCTGTAGTTCTTCCAAAGCTTGTGTGGTCTCAGCAGGATAATGATGAAGCGGTTGGCATCTTATATGAGCTGGCCAAGTGTTTGAACACTGATATGGTGCCACTGATAGTAAATTGGCTACCAAAAGTACTTGCATATGCTCTCCATCAAGCAGATGACCAAGGATTACCCTCGGCTTTGGAGTTTTACTGCACACAGACTGGGTCTGACAACCAAGAAATCTTTGCGGCTGCATTACCTGCACTTCTGGATGAACTTGTATGTTTTCTTGATGGTGGTGATTCTGATGAAATAAGCAAAAGGTAGAGCTCTACTTTTGTTAAGAAGAATGTGAATAAAGTTAATTAAATGCTAATTGGATCCTTTTTTGACATCTCTGAATACTTTACTCTATTGTTACAAGGTAAAGCTTTTGAAAAATTGTATTGTTTTTCTTTGAAGCTTTTGGGTATGCGGTGGCTAGTATCATTTTTATTTATTTTCTCTTTGGTTCTTTGAAATTTTATGCTTGACTTTGAGGAGTTCACCAATTTTGTGTCTTTACTTGAGCTAGGCACTAAATTTGTACTAATTTTTTAATCATTGACTAGCCTCTGGCTATTGTTTGCGTCATGAGTATGTTTAACTGGGATTATATACCTATAGATGGAGTATATTGGTTTTCCTGCCAAGTATAAATGACTTTCATTTACAGGTTAATTAGAGTACCACAGATGATAAAGAAAGTTGCTGTAGTTGTGACTGGTTCCAAAGATCTTCCAGGCTTTCTGAGGAATCATTTTGTTGGTCTCCTCAACAGTATTGACAGGAAAATGCTCCATGCAGAGGATTTTTCTCTGCAGAAACAAGCTTTGAAATGTATTGAGATGCTGATCAAAATGATGGGGTCACACCTTAATACTTTGTCCCAAAAGTACTGGTTCTTCTTTTGCATGCCATTGGTAAAGAATCACTTCAGTGTGAGGGTCTATCTGTCTTGCATTTTTTCATTGAGCAATTGGCAACAGTATCTCAATCTAGCACTAAACATGTGATATCTCAAGTTTTTGCTGCTCTTATTCCTTTCTTGGAGAGAGATAAGGATAATCCCTCCTTACTTTTGAATCAAGTGGTTAAAATATTAGAAGAGCTTGTGTTAAAGAACAAGGCTATCTTGAAGCAGCATATTCATGAGTTCCCTTTGTTGCCAAGTATTCCTGCTCTTACAGAAGTGAATAGAGCCATTCAAGAAGCACGTGGGTCAATGACTTTGAAGGATCAATTACATGATGTTGTTGACGGTCTGAATCATGAGAACTTGAATGTGAGGTACATGGTAGTGTGTGAGTTGAGTAAGTTGTTGAAACTAAGAAATGAGAATGTTACTACTCTAATCAATGGTGAAACAGGTTCAGACATGGATGTCTTGAGCTCTCTGATCACTTCTTTACTTAGAGGATGTGCAGAAGAATCAAGGACTACCGTGGGTCAGCGGCTAAAGTTGGTCTGCGTTGATTGCCTTGGAGCATTGGGAGCAGTTGACCCTGCCAAAGTGAAGGGTTTTCCATGTCAACGCTTTAAAATTGAATGTTCAGATGATGACCTTATTTTTGAGTTGATTCACAAGCATCTGGTTAGGGCTTTTAGAGCTGGACCTGATACCATCATTCAAGATTCAGCTGCATTGGCCATACAAGAGCTGTTAAAAATTGCGGGCTGTGAGGCATCATTGGATGAGAATGGTGCTGCTTCTAGGATAAAGAATCTTTGAAAAGGGCCACATCTTGCAGTAAAAGTTCAGATAATATCTATGAGATGAATGTGAGGGGTCAAAGATTGTGGGACCGGTTCTCTAATTATGTGAAAGAGATATTAGCCCCTTGTTTAACCTCTAGATTTCAACTTCCAAATGTGTCTGATTCTGCATCCACTGGTCCAATTTATCGTCCTTCTATGTCATTCAGAAGGTGGATATTTTTTTGGATAAGAAAACTGACTGTGCATGCAACTGGATCCCGTGCAGGCATTTTTAATGCATGTCGAGGCATAGTGTGCCATGATATGCAAACTGCAATATATCTCCTGCCATATTTAGTTCTTAATGCTGTCTGTCATGGCACTGAGGAGACACGTGAAGGGATTACACAAGAAATCTTATCTGTTCTTGATGCTGCAGCATCTGAGAATAGTGGGGCTGCAGTTCATGGAATCAGTGGTGGGCAAGGTGAAGTTTGCATTCAAGCTATCTTCACTCTTCTCGATAATCTTGGGCAATGGGTGGATGATGTTGAACAAGAATTAACTCTTTCACAGTCATTGCGACCATCCACTTCTAGGCCTCAAGCATCCAAGTCAAAGGATCCAACCCCAACTTATTTGGCCAATCTAGATCAACTCCTTGTCCAATGTAAATATGTTTTAGAACTTTTAAATGTGATTCCAAAGGTAACCCTTGCCAAGGCTTCCTTCAGGTGTCGGGCTTATGAAAGGTCTCTAATGTATTTTGAATCTCATGTGTGCAGAAAGTCGGGTTCCTTCAATCCTGCAGCTGAGAAGAGTGGCATCTTTGAGGATGAAGATGTTTCATTTCTAATGGAAGTATATAGCTGTCTCGATGAGTCTGATGGTCTATCTGGATTGGCACGTTTACGTAAATTATTAAGTTCACAAGATACACTCTTAATAAACAAAAATGCAGGAAACTGGGCTGAAGTTTTAACTTCTTGTGAACAAGCCTTGCAGATGGATCCAACTTCTGTTCAGAGGCATTCAGATGTCCTTAACTGTTTACTGAACATGTGCCATCTTCAAGCCATGGTCACTCATGTTGATGGTCTGATTTCTAGGATACCAAAATACAAAAAAACATGGTGCATGCAAGGTGTGCAGGCGGCATGGAGGCTTGGAAGATGGGATTTGATGGATGAGTATGTTAGTGGGGCTGATGAAGAAGGTTTACTTTGTAGTAGTTCTGAAAGCAATGCTTCCTTTGACATGGATGTTGCAAAGATTCTTCAGGCAATGATGAAGAAAGATCATTTATCGGTTGCTGAAAAAATTGCACTATCCAAACAAGCTCCAATTGCTCCTTTGGCTGCTGCTGGCATGGATTCTTATACACGGGCTTATCCATTTATTGTAAAGCTTCATTTACTAAGGGGGCTAGAGGAGTTCCATGTTCTACTTGTTAATGACTCTTTCTTGGAGAAATCTTTTCATCTTGGTGATCTGAAATTCTCAAAGGTAATTGATAATTGGGAAAATCGGTTCAGATTTACTCAACCTTCACTTTGGGCTAGAGAGCCACTGTTGGCTTTTTGGAGAATGGTATTTGGTGCTAGTGGTCTTGGAGCTCAAGTTGGAAATTGCTGGCTTCAGTATGCAAAGCTCTGTCGCTTGGCTGGTCATTATGAGATTGCGAACCGAGCAATTCTAGAAGCTCAAGCTGCTGGTGGACCTAATGTTCACATGGAAAAGTCTAAGCTCCTTTGGAGGTTTAAACGATCTGATGGAGCCATCGATGAGTTGCAAAAGTATCTCCTGAACATGCCTGTTGATGTTGTTGGGTCTGCTGCAATATCATCCATTACTAGCCTTTCACTTGTCCCATCAAACCCGCCTCCTTTACTTTGTGATACTCAAAATTTGAATGAGAAAAGAGATGTTGCAAAGACCCTTCTCCTTTATTCTCGGTGGAGTCATTACACTGGGCAGAAGCAGAAGGAAGATGTAATTAGTCTTTATTCCAGGGTGAGGGAACTGCAGCCCACATGGGAAAAAGGATACTTTTACATGGCCAAGTATTGTGATGATGTGCTTGTTGATGCTAGGAAACGTCAAGAAGAGAATACTGAGCTAGGCCCCAGGATGGTACCATCAAATTCTGGTGTGTTTACTTCTGTGAACGTAAGCATGAGAAGCATTGGTGGTCTTACCTACCTGATGTTCTGTTATTCTATGCAAAGGGACTCCATAGGGGCCACAAAAATCTGTTCCAAGCTCTTCCAAGGTTGTTAACCTTATGGTTTGACTTTGGGAGTATTTATCAAAGAAGTGGCTTGTCTTCTAATAAAGATTTGAAAAGTGTCCATGGGAAGGTATTTTTAAGTTTTTAAGATGAGATGAGCTTTATTCAATTTTCCTTGCCAGTGAAATGATGAAATCTTTTCTCCACTTTTCATCAATGCATTAATATGGTTCTCTTTCTTCTTGCAGTTAATGAGTATTATGAGGGGCTGTTGGAAGGATTTGCCCCCATATCAGTGGTTAACAGTGTTGCCTCAGCTAGTTTCCAGAATTTGCCACCAGAATGAAGAAGTTGTTAGGTTGGTTAAACACATCATCACCTCTGTTCTTCGGCAGTACCCACAACAAGCCTTATGGATTATGGCAGCAGTTTCAAAATCCACAGTTCCTTCAAGGAGGGAGGCAGCTGCAGAAATCATACAAGCTGCGCGGAAGGGGTTTAGCCAAGGAAATAGTAGAAATAATTTGTTTGATCAGTTCGCCTGCCTGATTGATCATTTTATCAAATTGTGCTTTCATTCAGGCCAGTCAAAAGCAAGAACAATAAATATCTCAACAGAATTCAGTACCTTAAAAAGGATAATGCCATTGGGAATAATTATGCCTACTCAACAATCCCTTACTGTTAGTCTACCAACAGATGATGTGAATCTCAACAAATCACTTTCCTCTAATATCTTTTCTACCTCAGATCTTCTTACGATATTGGGAATAGCTGATGAGGCTGAAATTCTTTCATCTCTTCAGCGACCTAAAAAGGTACACTCTTTAGGTCATTGATTTTATAAATTCACCTGAAAGTGCTTTTTGACTTATTTTTCTGAATTCATTTCCAATAAATTTTTGGCTTTGTTTTTTAGTGTTTCACATTCACATCATACCACAACTTTGTTCTAGGGAAAACATTTGATGTTGTTGAGAAGATATTGTGTCTGAAGTAAAGTTTACTAACTTGCAAAAAATGGAGTGAATTAACCAAACCTTTATTAAGGACATTTTAGACCTAATGAATTGCATTCTGATTTTGATAAGCATTTGAAATTTTAGGTATAAGTCACGATTTGTGCCAATTTTGATGATAATCTATATAGACCATACCACTTAAGCTTCATCCCTTTGCCATGTTCTTTATAGATTGTTCTATTAGCTACCTAGATGGTTTGCACACCTTATCTTTCTAATACAGTACATGCTTTATTTTTATTTATTTATTGAATTTTTTTTTTTTTTTTTTTGTGTGTGTGTGTGTGTGTGTTTTCAGATTGTTCTATTGGGCAGTGATGGCATTGAACGGCCGTTCCTTTGCAAACCCAAGGATGATCTTAGGAAAGATGCTCGTATGATGGAGTTCACTGCAATGATAAACCGTTTGTTAGCAAAATATCCTGAAAGTCGTCCAAGGAAGCTTTATATTCGTCCCTTTGCAGTAATTCCTCTAACCGAGGATTGTGGTATGGTGGAATGGGTACCTCATACTCGTGGACTCCGGCATATACTTCAGGACATGTATAAATCCTGTGGTAAATTTGATAGGCAGAAAACAAATCCCCAAATTAAATGGATTTATGATCAATGCCAAGGTAAAATGCCAGAAGATGAGATGTTGAAGACAAAGATCCTTCCTATGTTTCCCCCAGTATTTCACAAATGGTTCTTGACCACTTTTTCTGAGCCTGCTGCTTGGTTTCGGGCCCGAGTTGCCTATGCACACACTACGGCTGTTTGGTCCATGGTTGGACATATTGTAGGGCTGGGTGATCGACATGGGGAAAACATTCTCTTTGACTCTACCACTGGTGACTGTGTTCATGTTGATTTCAGTTGCCTGTTTGATAAAGGTTTGCAGTTGGAGAAGCCTGAGCTGGTGCCTTTTAGGTTGACCCAGGTATAAATAGAACATATATCCATAGATACTATGGTTTTAATCAGTATTCTTGAAATTCTAGAAATCCTCGAGTTTTTCCACTTTTCTGTGAGAACAAGATCTATGAAATATGATCTGAGTATTCACTTTTAGGAATATCTCGCATTTTGCCAAAGGTTTGAAATTATGTGCGGGATATATGTAATCCTTTGTGATAAATGTATTTTTAGCAACTTTTTGGTGAAGTAAACTAATCATGTAGTAAAGATAAAGGTGTACTTATATATTTATTTCTAATCACTGTTTTTCTGGACTTCATTTTATTAGTTAACTCATACAAATACTCGATGTCCTATTCATAGTTTTGCTTTTGTTTCTCTGGCTGTATCCTAATTATTTCAGTTGCCTACTGAAAAAACTGACACTATCTGATGGAATATATATAGAACATGATTGACGGCTTGGGGATCACTGGTTATGAGGGTATCTTCCTGAAGGCTTGTGAAATCACACTTCAAGTGCTGAGAACTCACAGGGAGACTTTGATGACTGTTCTTGAAACGTTCATTCATGATCCTCTCGTTGAGTGGACTAAATCCCAAAAATCCAGTGGGGTAGAAGTTCAGAACCCACATGCACAGGTATGTGTATTCGCTGTTCTCCTTTGTTCTAGTAACAAGTACTGCTTTACGATTCTAATGTTTAAAGATTGTACCATCAGCAAATTTGATGCATTTGTCACTGAATTGGAACTGATCATTTAAGCATATACTCTCAATATTTGCAGCAAGTCATCAGTAATATTCAGGCAAGGTTGCAAGGGTTCGTGGTTGGGGTTGGGGCAGCACCATCTTTACCTTTAGGTGTAGAAGGTCAGGCTCGTCGCTTAATTGCTGAAGCAGTCTCGCACAGAAATCTTGGCAAGATGTATATATGGTGGATGCCATGGTTTTGAGAGCTGCTGAGATTTGTTGGGTACGGTATTCTCAATTCTGGCTCATTGTTCATTCTTCAACTCTTGTTGTTTCTGGTTTACAAATTTTTGATAGGGCTGGAACCCTAGAAATGTAAAGAAAACGAGTTCTTTACCTACGTGTAAAGCATTATCAAATATATAAGTGAAAGTCTTTATGAGACCAAATTTTTAACAGCAATAACATTTCTTGATCAACATAACCAGTTTTTAACAACATGCCCTTTGCCAACAAAACAACCAATATTATTCCTATCAATTCTCAGTGGACAATTTGTTCGAATCACCATCTCTTTAACCATAGCTTTCACTGGGGATTCCCCTCTAACACTGCTATGTTTTCCTAATCCACAAACCACAGTAACCTCTGCTGGAATCGCATAATTTCCATCACTAAACCTGAATCTCACCTCCTCCATCCACTGCAACATTATCAAGTAGGCTGAACCCACGTGCATACCATGCAAATCCAGCTTTACTTCCATGGAATTCCATTCCATCGCCTCATTCAAAACACATGATTCAACCAACTCTTCAACCAGCAGAACCTCATCCCCATTCAAACTCCCTGTCAACTCTGTTATCGAAACTGGAAAATCATTCAAGTCTTGCAGCGTTGACATGATTGTAGAACATGAATTCAACACAGAATTGTAAGTCCTTATTGAGAAGGGAATGCCTAAATCCTTCATCTTCTGTAGCCATAAAACCATTCTCGAAAGCTCATTGCAAGCCCCATAAGAAGAGAGAACCATATTTGAACAAACTGTATCAACCTCAAGCCCTTCACTCTCCATTTTCTTAACACATCTCTCCATTTCTTCAAACAAACCTAATCTCCCATACCCATAAACAAGACACCTAAACTCAAACCCAGTTGGCTTGAGTCCTTCAACTCTCATCTCTTCAACCCGATTCTCAGCTTCATGGGGCTGACCCATCTCACATAAACCACTAACCATCGACTTATAACCATGGCGTTTTAGACCACAAATCTCATGAAACTCACCTTTCAAATCATTTTTACAGTAAGAATCAATCAAATTCCCATAAAAAACAACCAGTTCCCGCTCTCGAAACTCCAATTTTCCAACCGTTTCAGACATTAAAGCCTCAGTCTCTTCATGCTTTCCCTGTTTATCTAACATCGCCATGAGCTCAGCAACTAGCTTCGGATTCCACTTAAACCATGACTCTTCAGTTATTCTCAAGTACAACTACAGGAAAGAAAAAAAAAAAAAAAAGCAATTTTGATGGTGTAATAATATAAAAGCTCATCCTTTTAACATGAAGCTGAGAAAGGGAACTGTGACTTACTGGTAAAGCGAGAGAGGAGAGGTGGTGGGGGTGAGTGGAGTGAGGAGAGAGGAGGTGAGAGAGGGCGTTGAGAGCTATAAACTGAGGAGACGATGCAACAAATTTACTTATCAAACGGTTGGCCGTTTTGGAGTCTCGTGTGACTACCAGAGACCTGAGGAACCGCTGGCCTTGCTTGCTTAAACTTGCAGATGGGAAATGGCACAAGGGTTGTTGTGGCTCTTGGTTGTGGAGCCGCCGGACGTTGTGGTTCCACGGCGGCGGAATTCGGACGTTGAGACTACCCATGACTTCTTTTATCTTACATCGCACTCACAATCTCAGATCAGATGGAAGGAAAATAGGCCCACAATATTCATGTTAATCCCGTTTTTATTTATTTAAAATATGTAGATAAATAACACGAATAAATAATTTTTTTTTGTATTAAAATATCATTTTTAATGTGTTTAACCTGATAAACAGCCCCATCAAACCCCCGTTTCAAAGAATCAATCAAATTCCCATAAAAAAACAACCAGCTTCCGCTCTCGAAACTCCAATATGTTGGAAACCGTTTCAGACTTGCACGTCTCGGTCTGTTCAAGGTGTCACCGTTTATCTAACAACGCGGTAAGCTCAGCAGCTAGCTTGGGGTTCCACTGAAACCATGCAGAGGCTAAACGCGACCGTTTTGGCCACCAAAAGAAGAGCTCAAGCTCGAAGCTATCTTTCTCGTTATTTACTGGGATCATGCATTGCCCGGAAAGTAACTTCACTGTCTCGCAACTTTGCCTCCGAGACGAAGTCGAAGCCGGACGTTTACTCGCCTAACAAAAAGATCTCCCATTTGATAAGAACGAACCGTCTGAGTGAAGCAAGAGTCATGTTTGATAAAACAGTACAAAGAAACACTGTAACGTGGAATGCGATGATCGATGGGTATGTAAAATTCAGAGAAATGGCTAAAGCAAGACAACTGTTCGATATAATGCCTCGAAGAGACGTCGTTTTGTGGAATTTATTGATTTCGGGGTATATTTCGTGTCGTGGAAGTGGGTTTTTAGGGGAGGCTAGATTGTTGTTTGATAAAATGCCTAAAAGAGATAGTGTTTCGTGGAATACAATGATTAGTGGGTATGCGAAGAATGGTATGACAGAGGCGGCGTTGAGGGTTTTTAATGAAATGCCTGAGAGTGATAGGAATGTTGTATCGTGCTATGATTTCGGGGTTTTTGCAGAATGGTGACGTGGCTCGTGCTATGGAGTTTTTTGAGAAAATGCCTGAACGGGACTCTGCTTCTTTAAGCGCACTTGTGGCTGGTCTTATTAAGAATGGTGAGTTGGATGAAGCGGGAAAAATTCTGGTTAAATTTGGGAATAGGCGTGATGGTAGAGAAGATTTATTGCATGCTTATAATACTTTGATTGCCGGGTATGGTCAGAGAGGAAGAGTAGATGAAGCTCGAAGGCTTTTTGATCGAATACCAGTTTGTAGTGAGCAAGGAGAAGAAGGAAATGAAAACTTTAGGAGGAATTTTGTGTCTTGGAATTCGATGATTATGTGTTATGTGAAGGCGGGAGATATTGTTTCTGCAAGGGAAATCTTTGATCAAATGGTGGAACGAGACAGTTTTTCATGAAATACTATGATTAGTGGGTATGTTCATTTGTCAAGTATGGAAGAGGCCTCTAATCTCTTTGGTGAAATGCCAAATCCTGATACTCATTCGTGGAACACAATGATATCGGGGTATGCTCAGATGGGTAATTTAGAGCTTGCTTGTGATTTTTTTGAGAGGATGCCTCAAAAGAATTTGGTCTCATGGAATTCAGTGATAGCAGGATGTGAGAGAAACGAGGACTATAAAGGAGCAATTGAGCTCTTCAGCCAGATGCAAGTTGAAGTAGAGAAACCTGACCGGCACACCTTATCGTCAGTTCTCAGTGTGTCTACTCAAATTCTGGACCTGCACCTGGGAATGCAGATTCATCAGCTAGTCACTAAGAAAGTTATTCCAGATTTGCCAATAAACAATGCCCTCATCACCATGTATTCAAGATGCGGAGCAATAACTGAGGCACGTAGTATTTTTGATGAGATGAAACTGCAGAGAAGTGTAATCTCGTGGAATGCAATGATTGGAGGATATACATCCCATGGTTTTGCAACAGAGGCTTTACAAGTTTTCAAATTGATGAAGAGTACCAAAGTTTTGCCTACATATGTAACATTTATTTCAGTGTTGAGTGCTTGTGCTCATGCAGGACTAGTGGAAGAAGGCCGTGGACATTTTAAATCAATGATCAGTGAATATGGTATTGAGCCAAGAATTGAGCACTTTGCTGCCCTTGTGGACATAGTGGGTAGGCATGGGCATCTGGAGGAGGCCATGGATTTGATCAAAAACATGCCATTTGAACCAGATAAAGCTGTGTGGGGTGCATTGCTGGGTGCATGCCGGGTGCATAACAATGCAGCTGAGGCATTGATGAAACTTGAACCAGAAAGTTCAACCCCATACATGCTGCTGTACAATATGTATGCAGATGTGGGACGGTGGGATGATGCAACACAATTGAGAGTAGTAATGAAAAATAATAATATTAAGAAGCCAGTAGGGTCTAGTTGGGTCGATTCCTCTCATCACGAGTAATTTACTGTCTACATTTGGGGTGATTCACTTCACCAATTGTTTGCTGCTCTGATATTAATATTCTGCCATTTTTTAAGTAATTATATTTATGGGCGAGAACGTGTTCAAGGATTCAACTCAATGTCGTCAATACGGCTGTCAGGAGCACTCGGACTGTCACAACACGGCTGACCAAATAGCCACATAATATTGATCTTTAAAGCACTGGGCCAAACCTATCATTTCTCCTGGCTTGAAGCCACAAGTATATGGTAATGAAAATCATTAAATACACCATGGGACACAATATCAATGAAAGATGATAAAAATCAACAAACGCCAACCAATCCAGGGAGAAAACGATAATTTGTTGATGAGCTTCTGAAGTCTACAAAAGTTAAATGCTTGCAGTGCTATAATTTACCAGTTATTGTATCATACGCTTCTACAGCATGTGGGAAGGCTCAAGGAATGAAAATTGGCTTGATCTCATAAATACTAGGAAAAATAATTTGAAAGTTCAACATTATTCACTTCACTTAAGAGTAAAACATGGAAGTATATCAAAATAACTACTAAATTTTGCAGAAAGAGGACCAAAATATGACATACAGGATATAAGGTTTAAATAAAGGGAGTTGCTATTCTTACAAAGAAGCCTACAAAGGAGGTATACAAAGTTAATCTTCATCATTTCTCTCTCTTTTTCCGTTTTTCTTTTGTTTTTTCCTTCACTTTGTAAGCTACTTTGTAAACTTCTTTGTAAGGATAGATTTATCCTTAAATAAAATTCACCAGTTATATGTACTTAATTTGGGGCAAAAGGCTTTGCATCTGTCTCACAAATATTTTGCATCTATATTGTTGATGCGTGATTTTGACATCAATGATTCGCACGTATAAAGTGCTAAGTTGTTCTTAGAAATTATACGTGATTAACTGATTCAAGAGTCAGGAAAATGTTAAACAATATTATTGAATACAAAAATTGAATAATAAATGAGAGAGATGATTTTTAAAGTGGTTCGGATGCCTAAAATGATTCTTACATCCACTGTTTCTTTTATTTATGAGAGTTTACAAGAGGTTGTATATAGCAAATAACAAGCAAATGTACAATAACTGAGTATTTAGAGAGAATATCAAGTCAGTGTCTTTCTCGTAGGTTGTCTTTGCTATTGATTGCTTATGAAAGTAAAGATTAGAGATCCCGAAAATGAGAGGGGGAGTCCTCTACTGAATTTAAGGTAATGATTACAAATCTGCAAGTGGGTAGGTGCCGTGCAAGTCCTTCCATGCCTCCCATTGACTAATAACCTAGGAAATATCTTCAAATTATCTTGGGCTTGGACAGGTGTGCGGTCCTCATTCACTCATAGACAAAACATGAATCTACTAGGTTGATGACAGCCGTATCCTTTCTATCTTGAGGCGACGTGGCAGCTCCTGAACTGTAATAACTTCTTCCTACTAGTATATTTTAGAACATATATAATAAAAACATACATAATTAGTATATGAAAATAGTTGGGCCCAAATTCTTCTTTACTTACAAAACATAATTCTTTACATATATCAAAATAACAAGTACAAAAATTTAGCGACAGTAATGCCAATCCTCTCCGCTTGTCAACGTCCTTCCGACCGCTGCTCACCTATTTCCTGCAAAAACATGGAATAACAACGGGGTGAGCATAAAAATGCTCAGTAAGTAAATCCCCTAACTCTTCTCCTTCTTAAATTCTTTCCTTCCTTAATTCTCTTCTTCTTTCTTTCTCTTTTCTTTCTCTGTTTCTAATTCTCACTGTTCTTTCCTTTCTTTCTAATTCTCTCTATTCTTTCTTTCTTTCTTTCTTTCTATTCTTTCTTCTCATTCTTTCTATTCTTTCTAACCATGATGGAATTCATGGTAATATGCATGAATGAAATGCACATGTAATAATGCAAAAATGTATTTTCTTTCTTCTTTCTATTTTCTTTTCTATTCTTTTCTTATTCTTTGCTTGTTCAAGCCTTCTCATTCTTTCTTATTCTTTCTTGTTCTTATTCTTTCTCATTCTCTATTTTCTCATTCTTATTCTTATTCTTTGCCGATCGGACTCGGTTGATGCATGGATTTGGAACCTTGGCCGTGTGAGTGAGTACAGTCCTCATCTACATACACTCTTGCGGACCGTACAAATTCTTCTTTCTTCTTAGGCCACTTAATTAAGGTGGTGTGCATGTAAGAATTCTTCTTGGTACAACCCTCATCCACATACACTCTTACGGGTCGTACAATTCTTCTTCTTCTTCTTATGCCACTCAATTAAGGTGGCGTGTATGTGAGAACTTCTTCTTAGCACTCACGGTTCCCCATCGCACAACCTATTCTTTTCTTTTTTTAACACTTTTTCTTTCTTTGATTCTTTAATCACTTTTCTTTGTTTCTCTTTATTCTTAGAGTGTTTATTCTTAACATTCTTTATTCTTTATTCTTCATGCTTTATTCTTAAACAAAATTCTGTACATATACAAATATATGCGTATGGATGGCTCATGCTTAAAATTCTTACTTAAATGATCTCATGAAATGCAAATATGCAATGTTGCATAAAATTAAGGTTTCTACTCAACTCACACTTCTCTTAGACATTTCATCAAACAAGAAATGTGCACATACAAACCCTAATTTAATTATCATTCTATTTATTTCTAAAACATCCAAAATGAGAGGAAAACTCTCTTGTAGCATCACCATACCTACATGGCAAACACACTCCAAAAAATTTCTCCAATTCTTCCAATTTCAACCCATCATCAAACCATCACATATACTTCTCATATTCAAATATATCCAACAACAAGCATAATTCATCATCAATCTCATCTCAATTTCTCAATAATCATAACATATGCATACTTAAAAGAAATCTCTACTAACTTGAATTCTTAAATTTTAACTTGAGTTGGATTTTGAGTGGAATTTACTTACCTTATGCTTGAGTAGTCTCTACTAAGCTCTCTACTCTTGTTGGATCCAAATCTTCTCTTAACCCTAAGCATAAACTTCATAAGAACTCAACTTTTACACAAATAAATCATAGATTAGGAACAAGAGTTCTTACCTTTTGAAGCCTAGAATCAAAACCCTATTAAAAATAACTAAAAAGCCCTCAAAATCCTTGGAGGAGTGAATGAAAATTTGAGAGAAAATGGAGGAGTAGTGTGGCGGTGGAATGAAGGAAATAAGGGTTACAAACCCTTATCATCTTATTTTATAAACTCACTTTCCCATTTTGCCCTTACACTTTTGTGGAAATTCCATCCTTGTCCATTAGTCAATTATCATAATGCCCTCATTTTTATTGCATTCTCTATGAAATTCTATCTCTTTTCACTCCTCACAATTTCAATTAATTTTGAGTGAAAAGACCATTTTACCCTTAATACAAGTTTAAGGCATTTTCTTCATATTCTCTTAAAATAACTTTAACAAAATTTAACTAAAGGCTATAAAAACATAAATTAAATCATGTACCTCCATGTTGGGCGTTACATGGACAGTGTAAAACCTTCCTAAACTCTGATTGGTGCTTGCTGATGTAAGCTTACATCAGCCCTGGTTTTTTAGGCATAAAATATATCACAAATAAAATTCACCAGTTATGTGTACTTAAAATTTGGTGTAAACTCCCTTCGGCTTAAGGATTAAACTTCTGATCATAAGAAAGTTGTGTACCCAATTTAAGAGAAGAATATAGGATCCTGTTTACTCTGGTACCTCTCAAATAACTGTTTCAAGTGCTCAATGGCTAGTTTTTTGCAATCATCAAGGCCTTTTTCATCATACTACTCCAACTCAGAAATAGATTTCCTCAGCTTCCCTAGTGGATCCCGTTTATGAAAAACTCAGCCAAACTAGTACCCCTACAGTCAATTCAATTGAGAAAGAGATTAAATCAAAAAGAAATTGCACAATACCAGTTGATCAACACAAATTAATATAGAGCAAGCCATTGTCTTCTTAATGATAAAAGAAAGCTCAGAAATGCAACAAGCATGTTTGCTTCATACTCCCATCTTTTATCATTTTGGGTCTCAATCAGCTCAGAAAAGTCAAAATCCATATTCGAATCATCATCAGAGTTAGAGAAACTAGAACTTGAGCTGGAAATGTCCTTTATGTCAAATGTAGTAGGGAAACTTGAAAGAGACTCTCTCTTAAGATTTTGAGAGGTACGTTCCCGCTCCATCTTCTCTTTTCATTGCCTCAGGATGTCTGGCCGCTGACTTAAAGAGGTGCATAACTTCTCCACATTGTTACTACTAGGAGGAATAACTGTAGTTGAATGTCTAACAGTAGAACCATTGAAAGTGTTATGAAGCCAAACGACGTCGTTCTCATTTTAATTAAAGAAATGAATCCTGGATGTTGATTCAAGACAGATCGTGTGGCTCACAATCACTGATAGTTATAATATAAAAAGGGGCAAAACAATGGAAAAGGATATCAGGTTAGGGTTCTCTGTTAGGGTTCTATTTTGAGTGAGTGAGCAATTGATTAGGGCTTAGTTGCTGGGGCTATTTTGTTGTAATCTAGGCAGGATTGAATTGAAGGTTGCGTTTCCTTTTTGAGCTAGATTAGTTCTCTAAAATCTTGCAAGTTACAGTATGAATTAGGGTGATTAAGTTTGGGTAGAGATTTAGTTCAGATTCAGTAGATTGAGCTTGTAATCATTGTGTAATTGTTGAATAATCCTAGTGTAGTGAGTCTCCATATTTCGAAGCTCAACGTGGATGTAATCTATCCATCATTGGAAAGGTGAACCACGGTAAATCTTGTCTTGTGTATGTGTGTGATTCTTGATTCTTGTTTGTGTTGGATTGGTTTGTGGATTGATTAATTTGGACTCAGGTTACAACAATGGTATCAGAGCCAAGGTCTTAAGTTGTATCTAGGTTTAAGATCGATTTAATTCGAGACAAATTGGAAAATTAGGGTTTGTCAGAATTTGGGGGTTTTTTCGATTTAAAGGTTTCTAGATCACTAGGGCTTCAAATCTTGCCAAGTCTTGGGTAAATTCGTGAGTCTAGGTCAAAAACACAAGTCAGGAGCAAATCTTGAAATTTGCCTAGGGTTACAGTTACAGTTATAGAGTTATAAGTACTATGCATATGAAGATCTCCCAATACGATGGGAAGATCGATTTCAACACATGGAAGAAGAAGATGAAGACCCTCATTTCCCACAATAAGGTAGGGATTGCTATGGAGAAGGACACCACCAAGTGGCCTGAGGAGAAACTGAAAAAGAAGTCTGAAATTGATGAGGAGGCCTATAATCTGGTCATAATGAACATGTCCGATGCTGTACTGCGAAAGGTAGACGGCATGGAAACACCGATCATGCTTTATGGTAAACTCGAATCCTTATATTTTTTTATAGTTCTCAACGATTCTAGCTTTTCTTAAAGGTGCTTTGTTTTCTTATAAGATGGATATGACTAGGTCTTTAGAAGAAAATCTTGATGAATTTCTAAAAATGACTTTATTGTTGAAAGGTACTGATCAGGAGTTAGGGGACTCTAGCTTAGCAATGATATTGTTGAATTCTTTGCCTAATGAGTATTTAGTGGTAAAAAATGCTTTACAATAAAGCTGGGGACGCCTTCCGTGTTGACACGATAATAGGCGGCTCAAGTCCAGAGAATTAGAGTTGAGAATTCAGAAGAGAAATGGAAATAATTTGTTTGTCAAAGGTAAAATAGATTCAGTACAATTAGGAAAGGATAATGGTAAAAGCTTCCAACAAAACATGAGTTTTAGAACTAAGAAGAAGGGGAAGAATAATAATAAGACTAAGGGAGAAACCAAAAAGTTCTTTCACTGTAATAAGCCTGGCCACCTTAAGACGAACTATTATGACTGGACAAAGAAACAAAAACAACATAGTATAGAGAGTAATTTAGCTAGTACTAGCACCAATATTGAGATTTCAGAAGCTCTCACAGTCTCAAATCTAGCTAGTAGTAAGGATTGGGTCTTAGATTCAGGATGCACTTTCCACATGAGCCCAAACATACAATGGTTCCAAAACCTTAGGAAAGGAGAATTTGAAACTGTGTTCACGGGAAATAATCACTCATGTAAGGTTCAAGGCATAGGAAACATAACCATTAGGTTGAATAATGGTAAGATCATAATGCTAACCAGAGTAAGGTACATACCTGAACTTAAATGGAACCTGATTTCATTAGGAACATTGGATAAAGCTAGATGTAGTTACAAGGCACAAAATGGGTCCATAGTAGTTTTTAAGAATAATGATATAATGCTCGAAGGAGTCAAACAAAATGGACTATACATTCTGTGTGGCCAATACTATGCACCTACTGTTAATTCTGCTTTATTATCTACTAACCTTTCTGCTGCAGAGAAATGGCACTTGAGACTTGGCCATATTGAAAGAGCAGCATGCATGCATGAAGAGTGGTAGAAATGGAGAAGAAAGCATGAAAGGATGGATTCAAAAAAAGGGTTTTCAAACAAAGCTTGAAAAGAGATTATACCTACTCCTTTGCTTTGGATTGATGAAGATTAGCCTCAAAAGGATGAGACCTCCACACTTTAACACCACCTTGAGAGGTTTAGAGAGTGGCAGTGGCTAGGGAGAGAGAGCTTTTGTTTTCTTTGAGTGAACAATGTGTGTTATGAACTAAAATGCAATCTTTTGCATTTATATACACTTGGGCAATTTTGTAATTATTTGTTTTTCACTTCCAAGCCCAATAAAATCTTATTTTAAAAGGGACCCCACGAATTTATTATGTTGCCCTTTGAATAATCAATATTATTCAAGGGCCCATGTAAACTAAAATAGTTTACATTAACAACCCATAAATTTACCCTTTTACCCTTTAACTATTAAAAGGTAATTTTCATTCATCTCATAATCTTAACACTTTAAGATATAATAATTAAATATAATTAATTATTGCTTGACCATTAACAATTTTCTATGTAACTATTACCATAGAAATCCCGTCATTACCCTCGAAAGGTGCTAGCCCTCTTCAGATAATCATTTATCTTTCTTATCCTTCTCTAACTTCTTAAGGTTATTGGTGTGACCATGTAGGTCCAGGTTCTGGATGAATCTGGAAACCTGTCCGGAGGCCCAACGACTATGGTAAACATCTAGCAATGTGCCATAGTCCCTAAACCACGATGAAGAAATACTTCATCAAACCCATTTCTGATCATATGTACCATGCAAGTAAAGTCCCTCCATTGAAATACCTTATCACGTCGATCATACGTACCATGCAAGTAAAGTCCCTCCATTGAAATACCTTAATCAAGCACGGATTCATGGAACGTCAAAATCTTAAACTCGATCTTCTACCGAATCGTCGATCAATATGTCTAGAACTCGTCATCACAAACTTCCTTTTGTATGAGTAATAATAGACTCTGGCCAGAGATTCTGTTTTTCGATATTTATCGACGTTCATCTAGGAACTCGAATCCGGATGGAGTCAACAGTACTCCCGATCCTATATTTTCGAGTCAATGGATTCCCTCTTGACCATCGTTCGTTTCCACATGTGAACAACGCATAACCAAATAGGCTTTATTATATGAAACATGATTAGTCTCGTACTTATACATCGTATGAACCATACGCATCCGTATCGGATCCAACTACAATGTCTCAGGTCAAACGACTACATCGTGCCCTGATATAACTAAACGATAAATCATTGACTACATGCTTTTCCAAGTGATTTGTCATTATTCGGTCACGTTCGAAAAACAGTTCACCAACTACTAATCTATACCAATGCCCTAGTGACATGACTATCATCGTCATCTGTACTTTTATCAACTCATGATATCTTTCGGAAGCATCCGATATGCCTACTATGCAATATAGGTACCCAAATTATATTGCTTTTGCAGGGAACCCTTTTCGATAATTCATTTACCGATTAAATGAATCATCTGGACAATTCATATACATACTTTATTTTAAATGCATGGCTGAGTAAAGGAAGCAATTTATATATATGAATTGAAGAACTCTCTCTTTTATTATTTATGACATATACATACAAGACAAAATGCTCTGAAACCGACAACACGAATGGTTTCTAGGGCATACACTAATATACACTAACAAACTCCCACTTGCACTAAAGCCATTTGATGTTGTATCTCATACCCATCTTCTCAAGATGATGGTCCAATTGCTTCAGTGTCATCGCCTTAGTTAGTGGATCAACTACATTTTCTGCTGAAGGAGTCTTCAGAATCATAATCTCTCCAGCTCCAACGAATTCTCTCAAAATGTGATATTTATGCTGAATGTGTTTGGATTTTTGGTGTGCCCTTGGTTCCTTTGCCTGTGCAATAGCTCCAGTATTGTCACAGAACATGCTTATCGAGTAAGCCATATTCGGAACCACACCAAGTTCAATTATGAACTTTTGCATCCAAAGCGACCTCCGCATTGCTTTGAAGCGCTAATGTATTCAGCTTCTGTAGTAGAGTCAGCTATGGTTGTCTATTTGGAACTTTTCCAACTAACAGCACCTCCATTACATATAAAATGTACCCTGACGTAGACTTTCTATCATCAATAATTGATTGGAAATCAGAATCTAAGTATCCTTGAATGTTTAACTCTGTGCATCCATAACTCAGAACTAGATTCTTAGTTCTTCTCAAGTACTTAAGGATCGATTTTACAACCGACCAATGTTTCTCCCATGGGTTTGGCTGATATCTACTCGTAACACTTACAGTATAAGCTATATCAGGTCTTGTACATAGCATTGCATTCATTAAGCTACCAACGGCAGACACATAAGGCACATTACACATGCGCTGCCGCTCTTCATCGGTCTTTGGACCCATCTCCTTAGAAAGATGAAGACTGTGAGTGAAGGGCAAGCGACCTCTCTTAGAGTTCTCCATGCTAAATCTTTTTAGCATTTTCTCTATGTACAATTTCTAGGATAATACAATTACCCTTTTCGTTCTATCTCTATAGACACGAATGCTAAGGACATAGGTCGCTTCTCTTAAGTCTTTCATCGAAAAGGTTTTGGACAACCAAACCTTAATCTCTGTCATCATGCCTATATCATTTCCCATCAAAAGTATGTCATCTACATATAATATGAGAAATGTGATGGCATGATCTTTAACCCATTTGTATACACTAGGCTCATCCAAAATCTTGACAAAACCAAACGATTTGATTATGTCATCAAATCGAATGTTCCAGCTTCTTGAAGCTTGCTTCAATCCATAAATGGATCGATGCAATTTGCATACCTTCTGTCTTTCAGCAAAGGATACAAAACATATCAGTTGTTCCATATAGATGTTTTCCTCAATAAACCCATTGAGGAAAGCGTTTTGACATCCATCTGCCAAATCTCATAATCATGGTATGCTGCAATGGCTAGCATTATACGGATGGATTTAATCATAGCTACAGGCGAGAAGGTTTCCTCATAATCCAACGCTTGTTTCTGAGTATAACCTCTTGCCACCAGTCGAGCTTTGAAGGTCTCTACCTCCCCATCCTTGCCTACTTTTCTCTTATAGACCTATTTGCAACCTATAGGAACTATTCCCTCGAGTGGATCCACAAGCGAACATACTTGATTGGCATGCATTGATTCTATCTCAGAATCCATCGCTTCCGGCCATTTTCCTGAATCTCTATCCAGTATTGCTTCTTCGTAGCTTCTAGGATCATCACCATGATCATCTACTCCTACTAAGTAAGATTCAAAATCTTGCTCATGTAGGAACCCATATCTCTCTGGAGGTTTTGATATTCTAGAAGACTTTTATGCTGGAACCATAGTATCTATTACTGAGGTTTGCTGAGTGGACGTTCCATCTTCAGCAATCTCGGTTCTTGGCTCTTCGAACTCTTCCTTGAGTTTAATATTTCTTCTAATGCCGCTTTCCTCCAAGAACTCGTTCTCGAGGAAGCACGCATTTCTACTGATCCAAACTCTTTGATCAGTTGGGAAGTAAAATTAATATCCTAAACTATCTTTAGGATATCCAATGAACTGACCCTTCTTGGATTTAACATCCAGCTTATCAGATTTAACCAATTTAACATAAGCTGGGCAACCCCAAATCTTCATATAATTCAGACTTGGACGTTTTCCATACCATATCTCATATGGTGTTTTCTGGACAATATTAGACAGGACCCTATTGAGGATGTGCACAGTGGTTTGGAGCGTACCCCCACAGAGACATTGGTAAGTCTGTAAAACTCACCATTAATCGTACCATATCCAATAAGGTATAATTTCTCCTTTCAGACACTCCATTAAGCTGGGGTGTATAAGGAGGAGTCAATTGTGAGATGATCCCATTTTCTTTTAAGAACTCTTGAAACTCTGTACTCAAGTATTCACCCCCATGATCTAATCGTAGTATTTTAATACCCGTTCTAGTTTGATTCTCTACTTCATTCTTGAATTCTTTGAATTTTTCAAAGGATTCAGATTTGTATTTCATTAAATACAAATACCTATATCGTGACATATCATCTGTAAAGGTAATGAAGTATTCAAATCCTCCCCTGGCTAAAGTACTGAATGGTCCAAACACATCTGTATGTATGAGTTCTAATAGTTCTTTAGCTCGCTCTCCTTTACTCTTAAAGGGAGACTTGGTCATCTTTCCTTAGAGACATGATTCACAGGTTGGATAGGGTTCAGAACCCAATGAGTTTAGGATCCTACTTTCTCCAAGCTGTACTAATGTTCTCTCTCCTATATGACCCAATCTATGAAGCCATAGAATTTTAGGATTTGATTCAGATTAAGTTCTTTTATTAGAAATGGTATTGATTGAAGCATAGTCATTCAAATCTAAGACATACAAACCATTTGTATTCACAGCTTTACCAACTAAAACATTTCCAAAATGTATTGAACATTCATTTCCATTAAACAGTACATAATAACCTACTTTACACAAAGCGAAATAGAAATGATGTTTCTAGTGGCTTTTTCAAAGTACAATACTTTAAACAAATTCAAAAACATGTCCTGAAGGTAGTCTTAGTGGGCAAGTCCCCATGGCCTCGGCTGCAACTCGTGCCCCATTTGCCATCCTCAAAGTGATCTCGCCCTTTGTCACCTCAGAACTATTTTGAAGTACTTGCAAAGACATACAAACATGAGATATTGCTACTGAATCTAATATCCAGGAATGACTATCTGAATTAACACTTAATTCATAGTCAATCATAAGACATTGGTTTGTACCTGCTTTTCCTTTGCCTTTCTTTAGACTGTTCAGGTATTGAGGATAGTTCCTCTTCCAGTGTCTATCTTCTTCACAGTGGAAACATTTTCCCTTTGCATTGGCCTTCTCTGCCTTTGCTGTTGGCTTCTTGAAGCTTTTATTCTTGGGTCCAACTTTTGGACCTCTCTTTGGTAGCTTTTTGGGCCTTTTACTGGCCCTGCTGGTGGAGGCGGCAAAGACATCCTCATGTCCTTTCCCTTTCACATTTTGCCTGTGAAATTCTTTAAGCTCATTTAGCAATTCAGAAAGGTTTCTCTCAATCCTATTGAGATTGTAGTTAGTTATAAACAGTTTATAACTTGGAGGAAGGGATTGTAGAATCAAATTCACTTTGAGACGGTCTAGCATGACCACCCCATATCCATCCAGTCGACCTAATCCATTGACCATTTTAAGAGTATGATCATCTGGAGGTACCCCTTCCCTCAACTTCATGCTAAAGAGGGATACACATAACTCATATGTACCACCCCATTTGAAATATGTAGCCACTGTTTAAGGATGGTCTAAAGGGTTACTGAATTGTTCCTAAATTAGTTGGTATATTGTTCATGTTGTTTGGTTAACCCTTGGTTGAGTTTATGTTTTGGGTTTGGTTGAGTGTGTACCATAGAATTGATCAAGACTTGGCAGATTTTGAAGTTGCAGCCTTCACGGGGGCGAGGGAGAAGCTTCGCCACGGCGACGTTGGTTCTGTGTTAGCGGAATCGGGTCTGGAATGTTTTGCCGGGGCGACGGAAAGTTCTTCACCGCGGTGACAAAAGGCAGAAAAGTTTCTTGAGTTTTCTAGAGAATTCTTTATAGGGGTAAAATGACCATTCTACCCCTAATTAGCAGGAAAAGTGGGGAGTAAAATGTAAGGAAATTTCATGGAGAATAGTGTAAAATGGGGGTGAGTTTGTAAAGAATCAAAGGATAAAGGTGGAATTTTCAAGAAAAAGTAAGGGCAAAATGGGAAAGAGTGTATATTATATGAGTTAATAAGGGTTGAGTTCTCTAAACCCATTCATTTCACCCATTTTCACCGCCTCTTCATCTCCCATTTTCTCTCAATTTCTCACCAATCTTCCAAGGGATTTTTGAGAGTTTTGAGTTGGAATTTGACAAAGAAGTGATCCTAAGCAAGAAGAGGAAACAAGGGAAAGTTATGATCCAACAAGAGTAGAGAGCTTTAGTGGAGACTACTCAAGTATGAGGTAAGTAAATCCAACTCAAGCTAAAGTTTAAGAAATTCTTAAGTAGAGATTTATTTATGCATGTATATATGATGCTTATTGAGAAATTGAGTAGAGATGTATGTCTATTTGTTGAGGAATTGAGTTGAGAAGAGTATTTATGTTATGCTTGTTGGATATTTCCTTTATGGGAAGTGTTAATGTGTGATGAGTTTGAGATGAAGTTGGAGGAGATTGAGTAGATATTTTGGGAGTGTTATTTTATGATAGGAACCATGTCCATAGAAGGGAGTTTTTTCCCATTTTGGATGGTTAAAAAGAGAAGGAGAGTGGTAGTTAGAGAAGAGTTTTTGTATGCACATGAGTTGCTTGATGAAATGCCTAAGTGAAATCTGCCCTGTCACAGCCGTGACTTTCTAAGTGAATTTTGGGCATCTTAAGGATTGAACTGGGCTGAGACCAAAACATAGAAGTTCTAGCCCTATCTCTAAGCTTTAAAACGAGACCAAAACCGTAGAAATCCGAAGTATATAACGCAAGTTATGCCTTTTTTAGTGTGACCTATGCAGAATGACTGGTTTGATGCAATATTGTGCATTTGGCATTTCATAAGTGCATTAATGAGCATGAACCATCCATATGCATTAATTGTGCATTGAGAAGTAGCTTGAAAAAGAATAGAGAGTGTTGAGTATGAGCTACATTATGAATACAAGCTTAAGAGTAGAGAATTGTGAGTATAAGCTATACTATGAGTAATAGTTTGAGTGAGAAAGAGTAGAGAATGTTGAGAATAGCAACTCTTAAGAGTAAAGAGAATGAGAACACTCTGATAGTAAAGAGAAAGAGAGATTGAGCACTAGTGAATAAAAGAGTGAAAAGTGCTAAGGAAGAGAATAGAGTAAGTCATGCGATGGGGAACCTGTGAGTGATGAGTAGAGTCACGAGAGTAGGTGCTTTGTGATCCCCAGCCGTGCCTCCGGTAAGATGAGGCCATGACCGTCACGTAGAGTGGAACATGAGGTTCCAGCCGTGCCTCCGGTAAGAAGGGGTCGTGACATTTAGAGAGAGAGAATACACTCACATGGCCAAAGGTTCCGAATCCATGCATGACCAAATCCGATCGATAGAGAAATGAGCGGAAGTCACGTAAAGTGGTAGCGGTAGTGCCTCCGATGTGAATCCACCGTAGTGCCTCCGGTCGAGGATGATGTCGTGACATTCCAATGAGTAAGAATGAGAAAGAAAAGAAATAGAAAGAACAAAGATGAGAAAAGCTAAGAGTTAAGCTATATTATGAGTAGTAGCTTGAGTATGAGTACTAGCTTGAGAAAGAAATGAGCAAACATGAGAAGAATAAGAGAGAGATAAGAGCATAGAGTAGGTTATGCGATGGGGAACCCGTGAGTAATGGGTAGAGTATTCCCGCATGTACACCGCATTGAGAGAGCGGCATGAGTATGAGAAAGAAAAGTGGTGTAGCCCATGAGAGTGCATGCGGATGAGGGCTATACCCGAGTACCCGAGAGAGAGACATTGTACACTCACGTGGCCAAAGGTTTCGAATCCATGCATAACCGAGTCCGATCGGCTAGAATGAGTAGAAGTCACGTAGATTGGGAGTGAGTCTTGGCCGTGCCTCCGGTAAGATGAGGCCGTGACTACTAAAGAGCGAGTTAGTAGAAATGATTTATGAGAAATGAGAATGAGAAGGATAGAGAGAATTACAGAATGAGAAAGCTTGAGAAAGAATGAGATAGAAAGAGAGAGAGAATATGAGAAAGAATAAGAGAGTTTAAGTTAGTAAGAATAGAGAGTAAAAGAAAGAAACATGCAACTCTTTTGCATTAATTGCATGAACCTCTTATACATGCATGTACCATGAGTTCTTCCATGGTTAGTGAGAGTATAACGAGAATAAGAGAGAACCATGATTGCCCTTCATGGTGAGTAAGAATAAGAGAAAGAGAACAGAGAATAAGAACAGAGAGAAAGAATAAAAAGAGTAGAACAAAGTTAAAGGAGAATAAAAGTATCAGAAAGAAAGAGAATAACAGTGAGAAATAGAAATAAAAGAACAGTAGAGTAAGGAAAGAACCAAGGAGTGAGTTGCGAGGACAGATAGCAGAGGATTTACTTACTAAGCATTGTTGTGCTCACCCCGTTGTTTTTCTCTATTTTGTAGGAAATAGGTGCAGCGATCGGATGGACGTCGAGGAGCGAAGAGTATTCGCACCACTGTCCCCGAGTCATGATATTTTGTATTAATTAGAAAGTTTTTAACACATAGTATTTTGTATTTGTCAAGAATTATATTTATGAGTAAAGAAAAATTTGAGCCCAATATTTTTCATACGCTATGTATATCTATAATTTATGTAGTATGTATTTTAAGAATAGTAGTAAAGAGGAGATGTTACATCATACTCAACCACTCTTGGATTTTTGCTGTACAACTCTTGTAGAGCTATAAGGATATCATAAGCATTTGAAACCTCTTCATGCTTAGTTTGAAGTTCTCTATTCATGGAGGCTAGCATGTAATTTTTAGCCCTCCTGCTATCCCCTCTCCACTTTTCAAGAGCATCAAGCTCAGCTTGTGGAGCATCCGGTCCAATATCAAGTGGAAGAGGTGCTTCCAGGACATAAGCAATTCTTTCAAAATCTAGAACAATTCTAAGATTTCTTAGCCAATCTTTTTGGTTGGGTCCGGTTAACATGTTATTATCCATTATCCTTAGGAGAACATTGTTGGCCATTTTTCGATTATTTATCACAAAAATGAAACTGCAAAGAAAAGTAATTTTATTAGTGTCTTGTAATCTTTTAAACCTTTTAATGCATAATCAAATTAGCTCCCACTATTTTATTCGAGTCCTACACTCCCTTAAATAGGATCCAGAAATTTTCGTTGGATTAAATTTCTTAGTGGGGAATCAATTTCTTATCAAATTCAATTAACCTCACATAATAGAATTCTTGGTTAATTAAGTCTAATAAGTAGGAAACTCTTTTCCTTTTATATCACTATATAAGGTTTGATTCATATTCCTTGTCCTAGCTTCGGATACCTCACATAATAGAATTCTTGGTATCCTATGCTAGTTAAATCTGAACCATTGTGCTTTCTTAGGATGGCATTTTCATCATGTCCTCACATAATAGAAATCTTGGTCAAGGTGAAAATATCCATCCAAGAACAAGATCAACTTAATTCTATGATATAAAGATTATATCCCTCACATAATAGAATTCTTGGGATATTAAAATTTATATCAAAGAATTTAGTTATCCAACAATGGGAGACTTGGATTTAATAATTTTAATTTGGGGAGATTTAGGTTTAACCTTAGTTAATTCATTTTTAGCATGCCATGATTAATTAACCATTCATACATATCACATATATGCATAAATTAAAGCATGTGGGTTGACCATGGGGCTTTTTGAAAATACATCCTAAAGGCAAACTATTTACCCTAATACTATATCTTCGATTGGATCGTCATCCGGATGCTCTTCGGTTCCCGTCTAGCCGATTCCATTACATATTGGATCTTAGCCACGCAGGCCCGATTAAAATAAATAAATAAAATTTAATTATTACATGCCATTTAATAAAAGAATATTACAAACACTTTTGAATATTTTTGAAAAACTAAATGGTGCCCATGATCAACCCTCTAATCTAATATTCATTCATCACATAAATAAATATTAAACATTTATACCAAATATAATAAACAATTATTTAAAATATATATATATATATATATATATATATGAATTATTACACAAACACTCTTGTCATATTCCACCCAAAGATATATTATTTAACTATTATCATCATTTCAATACTTTTCACAAAAGTCATGCATGACATAGATAAATGGGTTATATTACTCCAAGAGTAATTATTCTATGACACAAGTTACTTTTAACTAAAGTAATACTTTTTATAACACATTCATCTCCTCAAAGACAATCATGTCATCTTGCATCATCAATTTTTGAAACCATTCAAACAACCAAATTATTACATTTCAAAAATATAATAATTTATGCCATACAATGATGCATTATAAGATAATTTAATCAAATTAAATATCCTACATTAAAATTACCACCATCATATATAATATCAATATTCATCATATGAATTAATAATCCATAACTTTATGCTAACGTCAAATTCCACCACTAAACACTTGCAACATTTGCATACACTTCATGCAAAAATATACTTTAATCAGACATTTAGCATGTCAAAGCATAAATCATTTAATCAAAGTGATGGAAATGAACATGCATGAACATTTTTCTAAATAAATCATCATGCAGCATTTCCTAAAACATCATCCAAACATGCTATAACCATCATCCAAACATGCTTTAAATCACATTCTAACATATCCAAACATATTAGAGCAAGAAGAAAAACATGTTTCCCTAAAATAAAGAGATGACCGAGATACACACATGCATCAAACATGCTCATTACTTCAAATAACTCATTTATTACAAAGGCATGCTCATTATAACCATCACCATCATTCAAAACATACAAGAATGAGAAGAAAAATGAACATATACCTCTGATCTAAGTATGGCTGAGACATGCATGTAGAGATCTAAGATGAAAAAATCATTTTTGAACCAAATCACCGACATGCAAACTCAACCAAGTATGATGAACACATGAACACATGTTATAACCTGATTTTTGCTCAAAAACGACATGCATGGAGCTTTTTAGCTCTGATACCATTTGAAAGAACAGCATGCATGCATGAAGAGTGGTGGAAATGCAGAAGAAAGCATGAAAGGATGGATTCAAAAAAACGGTTTTCAAACAAAGCTTGAAAAGAGATTATACCTACTCCTTTGCTTTGGATTGATGAAGATTAGCCTCAAAAGGATGAGACCTCCACACTTTAACACCACCTTGAGAGGTTTAGAGAGTGGCTGTGGCTAGGGAGAGAGAGCTTTTGTTTTCTTTGAGTGAACAATGTGTGTTATGAACTAAAATGCAACCTTTTGCATTTATATATACTTGGGCAATTTTGCAATTATTTGTTTTTCACTTCCAAGCCCAATAAAATCTTATTTTAAAAGGGACCCCACGAATTTATTATGTTGCCCTTTGAATAATCAATATTATTCAAGGGCCCATGTAAACTAAACTAGTTTACATTAACAACCCATAAATTTACCCTTTTACTCTTTAACTATTAAAAGGTAATTTTCGTTCATCTCATTAATCTTAACACTTTAAGATATAATAATTAAATATAATTAATTATTGCTTGACCATTTTAACCCTTAAAATGTCACAAACAATTTTCTATGTAACTATTACCATAGAAATCCCATCATTACCCTCGGAAGGTGCTAGCCCTCTTCAGATAATCATTTCTCCCTCTCATCCTTCTCTAACTTCTCAAGGCTATTGGTATGACCATGTAGGTCTACCGTGGATTAGCCGTGAGCCAGTTTTAGATGAATCCGAAAACCTGTCCGGAGGCCCAACGACTATGGTAAACATCTAGCAATGTGCCATAGTCCCTAAACCACGATGAAGAAATACTTCATCGAACCCATTTCTGATCATACGTACCATGCAGGTAAAGTCCATCCATTGAAATACCCTGATCAAGCACGGATTCATGGAACATCAAAATCCTAAACTCGATCTTCTACCGAATCGTCGATCAATATGTCCGGAACTCGTCATCACAAACTTCCTTTTGTATGAGTAATAATAGACTCTGGCCAGAGATTCTATTTTTTGACATTTATCGACATTCGTCTAGGAACTCGAATCCGGATGGAGTCAGCAGTACTCCCGATCCTATATTTTCGAGTCAATGGATCCCCTCTTGACCATCGTTCGTTTCCATATATGAACAATGCATGACCAAATAGGCTTTATTATACGAAACATGATTAGTCTTGTACTTATACACCGTATGAACCATACGCATCCGTATCGGATCCGACTACAATGTCTCAGGTCAAACGACTACATCATGCACTGATATGACCAAACGATAAATCATTGACTACATGCTTTTCCAAGTGATTTGTCGTTATTCACTCACGTTCGAAAAATAGTTCACCAACTGCTAATCTATACCAATGCCCCAGTGACATGACTATCATCGTCATCCGTACTTTTATCAACTCATGATATCTTTCGGAAGCATCCGATATGCCTACTGTGCAATATAGTTGCCCAAATTATATTGCTTTCGTAGGGAACCCTTTTCGATAATTCATTTACCGATTAAATGAATCATCTGGACAATTCATATACATACTTTATTTTAAATACATGGCTGAGTAAAGGAAGCAATTTATATATATGAATTGAAGAACACTCTCTTTTATTATTTATGACATATACATACAAGACAAAATGCTCTGAAACCGACAACACGAATTGTTTCTAGGGCATACACTAATATACATTAACACATATAAGCTAGAAAGGTATGACTGTTTTAAGCCAGCAAGGCTACTTTGGTAAGGAATGCATATCTGAGTTGAGTTTCTGTGAAACATGTGTGTTGGGTAAACAGCACAGGATGAGTTTCCAAAAAGGAACTCATCTAATTGAAAATTGTCTGGATTATTTACATGTAGATCTCTCGGGTCCTGAAAAGGTTAAGACACATGGAGGGAATTGCTATTTCCTCTCCATTGTGGATGACTATAGGAGGAAGGTATGGGTGTACCTCTTTAAGTCTAAGGATAAGGCCTTAACCAAGTTTAAAGGCTAGAAAAGCCTAGTTGAAAACCAAGTAAATAGGAAGGTAAAAGCCCTTAGGACTGATAACGGATTAGAATTCTACAACCTGGATTTTGACTCTAACTGTGTAGGAGAGGGCATTTTAAGGCATAGGACTGTTAGAGGAACCCCTCAAAAAAAGGGGTTGCTGAGAGAATGAATAGAACCTTGCTAGAAAGGGTTATATGTCTCCTATTCACTATTGGTCTACACAAAACTTTTTGGGGGAAGCATTATGTAAAACCCCCCTCCAGTTAGGTATCCTCTGAATATCCCTCAATGAGAATCCCGAGGATACATGTCTGGAGAACGAGTTGTATTTAGAAAAAATCTCTGTAAGGATAATAATAATAATATCCAAAACATGCCTATAAAATGTCACGCAGGATCCAAACTTATAATTTACAAACTTTAAGAAATTATACAATCAAAACATATTTATAGGGTGGAAGCTTCCAAAGGTATTTCACAAATATTTATCATTTACATTATTTACATCAAGATAAAAACATCGAGATGACAATAAATCATCTCCCCTCACATGTAGTCCCGTTGTCTCTAGCATCCCTTGCTTCTAGTCTACCTGTAAAGCAATCAATAATGAAAGGGTGAGCGCTAATCGCTCAGTAAGGAATGATCCGTTTCATTCTGAATGTACTATTTGATCTTTATTTAAACATATTTATTAACACATCACTTATCTTTTACATCTAGGGATACTTCCCCTTTTATTACTAATTCATATGCTTTTCATCATTTTATCCCATGGCTAGATAAACATCAATGTGTACACATACAAATAAGTATGTAAACATAGTACACACACATCACATGTCATGACATAACATCTAAAATCATCTAACATGAGTATAAATCATCTCATGATGTAAATAACATCATAACTCATGTAATGCAACTAAATGCATATGAAACATTTAACGTCTAGCCGATCAGACCTTTCTTAGCATCTTAAGCACTTCATATCATCTAGCCTCAAATTTCATCTAGAGCTCATATCATCGGGAGGCGTGCTTACGCGTTATTTAGCATCTAAAGCATATATTCACTTTCCTCAACCGATATACGAGGATATGCTTACGCGTTTTCCATCATGTCTATATGCATCTCTATCATGTCTATTTGCATCTCTAACATCTTATGGCATGTAAATACATATTTTGGTGAGCTTAATACTTTTAATTCATCTATGGATTATCAACCTATTTACATTACCTCTTGCTCACATACATCATCTTAAAACATGTATTACATTGCATCTTCATGCCATTTCATAACATTAATCATGCATTGACATCATGACCATGTATATCTTTCAAAGATCATATAACTAATGGGTAAACATTAGTACATGGCATAATTACAATAATACATTAATAATCAATTCATAATCATAAGAATTGATTATGTTAAATCTTAAACTTTAATAACCAGTTTATGCTTCAGGCCATTTTCCATCCTCTTCTCAAACGAATTGGCTCTTGGCATAAACATAAAATTATAGGTCTGTGTCTTAGATTTCTAATGCTTCAAGAATCATCTCATTTAGATTTTTATAACTCAAGTTATGGTCGAAATACTGAAGCAGGGTTAACAAAACCCCTAAGCCCACAAAATCCGAATTTTCATATTAACTAAGCCACATCAATTCCTATTGACATTAACCAATAGGTTGACTTATGGATCAAATAAACCTCCCCTTAATAGTCTTTAACATCTTAAAGGAAGTGTAAAATCTCATTCCCATAATCATCCATTATTGCTATAGCATTGTAAGCTAATGCAAACAACACATCAACACTTCTAATAGCAACCATTCAACACCATGTGGCCTCCAATACTACAATTTTTGCCACAATCAGTATCCACACTTCATTTTCTTCAATCAAACATAACAACTCATAAAACATAAAGAGCAATAACTTCATGTATAATGAATTCAAGGCAATAAGTAGAATAAATGAGTTCAACTACACTTGCCATCAACTAATTCTATGCCTTAAAGCTTTAATTTAAGGTTTCATAAAAATCCACAAACCCTAGCATAAACCCTAAAGTCATGGGAGGTTCTTCCTTACCTTTTTAAAGACTTCCTCTAACAAATCCTTTGCCTTTGACTTCTTTTACACCTTAATCCTACATATATAACATTATACCTCAACATCTACTTCAAATCTTCAAATCACATCAAAACTAAAGTTTTTAATCCTTACCTTAAACCCTTCAAATTGAAGATCCAAGGCCCCTTTCTTGTTCTCCTTCAAAAATTAAGCAAAACTCCTTTAAAACTTAGAGAAAGAAAGCTTGTTTCATGGAAGATTTGAGAGAAAATGGAAGAAATGTTGAAGAAAGGCTCTCTCCTTTGGCTTGAACGAATTTCATCTCATTTATAGGAAAATATTTCATTTATTTTCCAAAATTATGCAATTGGCCCAATTATTTTAATTGTATAACTCATAAGTCCTTAATTCTTCATATAAGGGCATTTTGGTCATTTGACACTAGACATAATTATTACCTAATTAATGCCATTAAATGCAATGAAGCCTACTCATCCTTGAATTTTTCAATGCTTATCCATAGGCAAAATAACCATTTTGCCCCTAAGCCTCTCTATGGATAATTGATTCATACTGTTCTAAATGAATTGACTATTTTGCCCTTAGTTAGATTTTATGCTTTTTAACATAAATTTAACATCTAAAGGACTATTTTGAGTTAGGAACATACCTTTGATATCTTGGGTATTACATTTCCTCCCCCCTTACAATAATTTCGTCCTCGAAATTATACATACAGCTCCGGGTATCGACTTCTCATATCTTGCTCCATTTCCCAAGTAGCTTCTTCTATCTTGTGATTCCTCCAAAGTTCTTTAACTAGTGGAATTTGCTTGTTTCTGAGCTGTTTTACCTTTCTGTCAAGGATTTGAACTGGGCGTTCCTCATAAGCCAAATTATCCTGTAATTCCACTTCCTCCATCTGAAGCACATCTGAAGGACCACTAACATACTTACGCAACAAAGAGACATGGAAAACATTATGGACTCTTTCCATGCTCATTGGCAGCGTAAGTCTATAAGCTACTTTGCCTACCCTTTCCAATACTTCAAAGGGTCCAATGTAACGTGGATCGAGCTTGCCTTTCTTTCCAAATCTCATAATATGTTTATAAGGTGCAACTTTTACCAAAACTTTGTCGCCCACTTGGAATTCCACTTCTTTTCTTTTTTAGATCTAAGATAGCTCTTTTGTCGATCTTGAGCTTGCTTCATTATATGTTTATAAGTGTGCAACTTTTACCAAAACTTTGTCACCACTTGGAATTCCACTTCTTTTCTTTTTAGATCGGCATAGCTCTTTTGTCGATCTTGAGCTTGCTTCATTCTTTCTCTAATAAGCTTAACATCTTCAATCATTTTCTGGGTCATCTCTGGTTCAACTGCTTGAATCAATGAGTCTTTTTCTCCAATATCATCCCAATACAAAGGGGATCTGCACCTTCTTCCATATAATGCTTCATATAGGGCCATCTGGATAGTGGATTGGTAGCTGTTGTTATAGGCAAATTCTATTAGTGGAAGTACATCACTCTATTTTGCCTTGTGATCCATACAATAAGCTCTTAGCATGTCTTCAATCACTTGGTTAGTCCTTTCAGTTTGGCCATCAGTTTGAGAATGATAAGCCGTACTGAAGGCTAACTTTGTACCCAATGCTCTCTGCATTCCAACCCAGAAAGCTGATATGAACCTGGTATCTCTGTTTGATAAAATCGTCTTGGGTACTCTATGGAATCTCACAACCTCTCTGACATATAATTGCCCTAATCGAAATGCATCTATCTTATTTGTCATAGGTAGAAAATGAGCTGTCTTGGTCAATCTATCAACCACCACCCAGATTGCATTATATCCTTGCTGAACTTTAGGAAGTCCCACAATGAAGTCCATTGAGATATCCTCCCATTTCCATTTAGGAATCTCTAAGGGTTGGAGTAATCCTGATGGTCTCTGATGCTCTGCTTTTACTTGTTGACATGTTAAACATCTAGCAACATAATTGTAACGCCCCGCCTGAGGTACGTTGTTATTGTTTCCTCTTTCGCTCTCTTTTGAGTTGGTTTTAGTAATATTGTTTGAAGGAATGTTTTGTTGAATGTTTGCCCTGAAATTTGGTAGAAAATAGAAGAATTTGAGTGTACCAAGCTTCGCCGGGGCGAAGAAGAATCTTCGCCGCGGCGAAGATGTGTTGAAACCAAGGGTGAAACTCTCTGGACAGTTTCGCCGCGGCGACAAAGGTTTCTTCGCCGCGGCGACAGGCCGAATAAAATGTTGAGTGAGTTTTAGACATTTTCTTCCCCAAGGGCTATTTGACCATTCTACCCCTAATTAGCAGGAAAAGTGGGGAGTGAATTGTAAGGATTTTTCATGGAGAATATGTTGATTTGGGGGTGAGTTTGTAAAGAATCAAAGGATATGGATGGAATTCCCAAAGAAGAATAAGGGCAAAATGGGAATGAGTGTGTTTATATTTCATTAAAAGGAATTAGAATCAAAGAAACCCCTCATTTCTCTTCTTCTCAAACGCAACTCTTCATTCTCCTCCTCTCAACTTCCCTTTTCTTTTGATCAAGGATTTCCAAGGGATTTTGAAGTGATTTGGGGTAGAGAAAACAACCTAAGGCTTCCTAAGGTAAGGATTTCTCCTTAAGTTGTGTGATTTGTAGATTTTAGTTCATTTTGGTTTTTGAGGGTTTTCATTCTTTTGGTTAAGAGTAGAGAGAATAGTCAAGAAAACCAAGTGAAAAGAAGATTTGGTGAAGTCTCTCCATAACAAGTAAGTAAAACCCAACCCAAGTTGAGATTTATGAATTTACTTGATTAGGGTTTTGATAGAAATGATGTATGTATGTGATGTGCATGTATTATAGCATGTATGAAGGATTAAATAGAGATTTCTATGCTTTGTGATTGATTATACCTTGCAAATTTGAGAAATGGGTTGTTGGTTTGGCAAGGTAGTTGAGATGGAATTTAAGGGGTATTATGGATCCCCTTTTTGGAAGTGTTTTCTATGGCAGGTTTTGTGGCTTTGTGAAGGGGTTTTTCCCCATTTTGGGATGGTTAAGAAAAGTTTTAGAATCATGACTTTGATAGAGTTTTATAGTGCACATGAGTTGTTTGATGAAATGCCTAAAAGAGGTTTGAGTGTGAGTAATGAACCTTAATTCTTGCAACATTGCATGTTGGCATTTCACAAGTGCATTAGTAGAGATGAATCATCCATGTGCATTGTTATATGCATTGACAAGTGACCTAAGAAAGGGTAGGAAACTTTGTGTATAGAAATACCCTATGAGTAGAGAGCTTAGTGGGTAAAATTACTCTAAGGGTGGAGAGCATTGAAAAATGCTACAATAGAATGAGTTAGAAGAGTAGTATAGTTGGGATGATGCTTTGTGATCATCACCCGACCGTTATGGGAATCGGATTGATGCTTTGTGATCATCATCCGAATAGCCTTAGAGAGATGGGTCGACGCTTTGTGATCGTCACCCAATGAGTAATAGAAATGGGGTAGATGCTTTGTGATCACTATCCGATTAGTTATGAGATATGTAGGATGATGCTTTGTGATCATCATCCAACGGCTAGTAGAAGCGGGTTGATGCTTTGTGATCATCACCCGATAGTGACTAGAGACGGGTAAATGCTTGGTGATCGTTACCCAAAATTCATGAGGAACGGGTAGGTGCTAGGTGATCTCCACCCGATAGTTAGGAGGAATCCGAGTTGGTGCTTTGTGATCCTCACTCGGTAGTCACTAAGAACGGGTTGGTACTGTGTGAATTCCACCCGATAGCCATAGAGAGTGAAATGGTGCTGTGTGAACGCCATTCGGCCGTACCTCCGGTAAGATGAGGTCATGATGTTATTAGAAACAGAATTAGAAAAGGAAAGAATTAAGAGTCACACACGGGGACAGACAGTAGAGAGTTTTACTTATGAGCATTAATTGTGCTCACCCCGTTATTTTCCTTTGTGGATGCAGGTTCTAGATGATGTTGCGGTCGGAGGGGGCGTCGGCAAGCGAAGAGGATTAGCTACACTGTTCCCCTATTTTGTCTTTTAAAATGCACTTTTGTAAATAGTAGCCTTTGTGTATAAAAGACATGTGAATTGTAATGAAAAGAAACTTTTTGGGCCCAATTTTCTATTGTTAAATTGCATGCATTGTACTAGTTTTTAGTAGGTGTTACAATAATCGGCCACCAATAACTTTTCTTCACATCTTGATACATCTTTACACTCCCAAGGTGGGCTATATAAAGTGTATTGTGTGCCTCACTAAGGATTATATTCCTTAGTTCATCATCTTGAGATACACATATTCTATCTCTAAACATCAGTGCCCCATTGACTATTTTAAAGTCTGTCTCTTTACCCTCTATTATTCGTTGGCAGATCACCTTGCAAGTATCATCTTTACCCTGTTTCATCTTGATCTCCTCCACCAAAGTGGGTTTGATCTCCATTTGGGCTAATCCTTCTTTGATCACAATTTCAATTCCTTCTTGGAGGATCTCCTGCTGTAATTGTCATTGTATAGTGATCTGAGATAAAGAGACTTTTCTACTAAGGGCATCTGCTCCTGCATTAGCTTTCCCTGGATGGTATCTGATATCACAGTCATAGTCTGTCACCAATTCTAACCATCTCCTCTGTCTCATATTCAACTCTTTCTGAGTGAAGAAATACTTCAAACTCTTATGGTCAGTGTATATGTTGCATTTCACTCCATACAAGTAGTGTTGCCATATCTTCAAAGCAAAAACCTTTGCTGCTAATTCCAAGTCATGGGTAGGATATCTGCTCTCATAGTCTTTCAGTTGTCTGGAGGCATAAGCAATGACTTTCCCTTGCTGCATCAGCACTGCTCCCAAACCATTGTGGGAGGCATCAACGTAAATATCATAATCAATGCCTACTTCTGGCAATGTAAGAATTGGAGCTGTAGTTAATCTTTTCTTCAGCTCTTGAAAGCTTTGCTCACATGCCTCTGTCCATTGAAATGGTACTTCTTTCTTGGTAAGAGATGTAAGTGGTCTGGCTATTTTTGCAAAGCCTTCCACGAACTTCCTATAATACCCTGCTAAGCTCAGAAAACTTCTAACCTCTTTCACATGACCCAAAAAGGTAACCCTATCCAACCAAAACTCATATTTTGAAAATTTGGCATACATCTGTTTCTCTCGCAATCTTTGTAATACAAATCTCAAATGCCTGGCATGTTCTTCTAAAGTCTTGGAATAAACTAGGATATCATCAATAAACACCACTATGAACTTGTCAAGGACATCATGAAAAACTCTGTTCATCAAGTCCATAAAAATTACAGGTGCATTAGTCAATCCGAATGGTATCACAACAAATTCATAATGTCCATACCTTGTTCGGAAAGCCGTTTTCCTTAGCCACTCTAACCTAATGGTATCCTGACCTTAGATCAATTTTAGAAAACACTGAGGCACCTTTTAATTGGTCAAACAAATCATCTATCATGGGCAATGGGTACTTATTCTTTACTGTTACTTTATTCAGTTCATGATAATCTATACACATCCTCATAGACCCATCCTTCTTTTTCACAAATAGAATTGGAGCACCCCATGGGGAATGACTCGGCCTGATAAAGCCCTTGTCTAACAACTCTTGTAACTGCTTCTTCAATTCTTGGAGCTCAGCTGGGGCCATGCGATAAGAAGCCTTAGAAATGGGTGCTATACCGGGGGCTAGTTTTATACTAAACTCCACTTCCCTCTCTGGAGGTAAACCTGGCAATTCATACTCAGTAAGTCACAATCCCCAAACCACTTCATACTTAGTAAGTCACAATCCCCAAAAACAAAATCTGATAGGCTGAAAATGGAAAATGTCCCCTATTCGAATGCCATAGGTTCTGTGATATATGCCATGATAAGCACCAAACCAGATTTGGCTTATGCAATATCACTATTGATTAGATTTATGTCAAATCCTGGAAATGAACATTGGAATGCTCTAAAGTGGTTGCTTAGATATAAAAACTATACTATTTAGATTGGTTTGGTCTTTTGTAAGAGAAATGCATCACTTGATTTGGTTGGGTATGTAGATGTTGATTTTGCAGGTGACTGAGATTCCAGGAAGTCCACTACAGCATACTACTTCACATTAGGGGGCAACTGTGCTAGCTGGAAATCACAGTTGCAACCATTGGTTGCATTATCAACCATAGAAGCTGAGTATGTAGCAGTCTCGGTTGCCTTCAAGGAAGCAACATGGTTACAAGGAATTTTAAAAGAAGCAGATTTGTTAAGTGGCACTGCAACAGTCTATTCAGACAATCAAAGTGCCATCCACCTAAGTAAGAACCTAGTGTATCACGAAAAGACAAAACACGTGGATGTCAGGAATCACTTTGTCAGAGACCTAATTGCAAAAGGAAAAGTAAATCTCCTGAAGTTACCAACAGAAGAAAACCCAACAGACATAGGAACCAAAGTGGTGACAACAGCCAAGTTCAAGCACTGCTTGAACTCACTTCACATCAGTTAGTCAATTCCGGAGCTGAGAAGAAATATGAGAGAAACTTACTGCAATGAAGGAGGTTTAGCAGAAAAGGGAAAGGCAGAATGTTGGCTTCAAGGTGGAGATTGAAAGTGTTATGAAGCCAAATGACGTCATTCTCATTTTAATAAAGAAATGAATCCTGGACATTGATTCAAGACAGATCGTGTGGCTCAAAATCACTAATAGTTAATGATATAAAAAGGGGCAAAACAGTGGAAGAAGATATCGGGTTAGTCTTTCTCTGTTAGGGTTCTATTTTGAGTGAGTGAGCAATTGATTAGGGCTTAGTTGCTGGGGCTATTTCGTTGTAATCTAGGCAGGATTGAACTAAAGGTTGCGTTTCCTTTTTGAGGCTAGATTAGTTCTCTGAAATCTTGCAAGTTACAAGTACGAATTAGGGTGATTAAGTTTGGGTAGAGATATTGTTTAGATTCAGTAGATTGAGCTTGTAATCATTGTGTAACTATTGAATAATCCTAGTGCAGTAAGTTTCCATATTTCGGAGCTCAACCTGGATGTAATCTATCCATCATTGGATAAGTGAACCATGGTAAATCTTGTCTTGTGTATGTGTGTGATTCTTGATTCTTGTTTGTGTTGGATTGGTTGGTGGATTGATTAATTTGGACTTAGGTTACAACAACCATCATGTTCATGGTTCAACATCTGAAGCTTCTCTGTATTGCAATCAGTAGTTGCAGAATTGTTCACCTCAACATCATCAACATTATTATCTATTTTGCTCTCACTTACACTTAGACAAGCGTCTAGTTTTCTTTTAAGCATTCCTGTCCCACTTTGCCCACATGTCTGACCTGAAGGAGAACTACTTGGAACTCTTGGAGAAGTCATTTCATTTTTGCTGGAACTTTCTCTTGAAGAACAATCATGATCATTATCAATGATCTCAACAATGCTTCTAGATGGAGGTTGTTGCTTCTAGATGGAGGTTCCTGGCCACCTGGCATGAAAAAAGGTTACCAAGATGCGCGCCAAAATTATTTTCCAAGACAAGTTCGAAGAAAGAGTGATAACAAACTTGGATTTTCTTTAAAGAGGTGCTAACTTATTTAGCAGAAACCCTCTTAATTGGTAATTGAAAATAGTTGCAAGCCTGAGTTTGTGTTATCTATCCAAATTACTGAAATTATAGGTGGAGTATGTTAAAGACTATGACCCATTCTTTGGAATGACAATCGGAATTTTTAACTTAAAAATCATGTGCACTAAAGATCAGTATTGTATTTCATTAAGCACACTGACTATATCAATCTGTACATTTATTCGCAAATTACTCCACCTTCAAATTCATAGGAGTAGCACAATAGCGATGGAAAGGATTCTACAAGACCACCAAGTAGCCTTTTTTGCTAAAAAAGAAAAAAAATATGAACAAAAGTTTGGACCTAGGCAGAATACTTCTTTATCTGATTCTCTAAATCGTTTTAGTCACAGTATTACTAGGCATCTTTCCATGAATAAAAAAAATAATGTTTTATTCGTGGACTACCTCCCCTCAGATATTGACTTCTTTAAGTTACTTATTGGTTCTAATTTCTGTGTGCGCGGAGGACTACCTCCCCTCGGATATTGGCTCCTTTAAGTCATGGTTATGTTTTATGTTTAATGTTTTTAATTTATTATGGGTCTTGAGCTATTCTTACCATTTGAAGTTGTATTACACATCTAAGAGGTTGAACTCACGCTTATGGAATCCTCTTCAGCTTTATCTACGTTCACTGCTCCAATAAATACTAGCTTATCTAGATCTTCTTCTAAAGTAGATAGTTTGTATGAAATATCTTATATCTTAGAACATAAAAAAATCCAAGATATGATCCCTCCCATTGTAAATCCTTATACAACCTTTTCCTAGTCTTCTTCTTCTTTGTCTAAAACCTTTGAAACTATTGTTAGACCTTCCATAAAGCCAGACAAAAAGTATGTCCAGACTAGTACTTTTGATAAATGTCAAATTCCAACCACGACTCAAGAACAATATGTTACTTTGGAAATCCCTCAAGAATCCATTACCTGATGGATTCGTGAAGGATACTCTCATGCACAATTTGGTGCTATCATACTTGCTCTATCTTACCATGGCAGAAAAGGACTCCCAGTCTCTGTCCGAAACGCTTTGTTAGACACCATATTTGTCCAATATCAGCATGCTTGCATATGAACGACACAAACAATTTTGAATGTTGGAACAGTTATTATGACACCGTTTCCTAATTTCAATATGTCTCTCTCTGATGTTCATTGCTCCAAAGCTCTTAAAGTTCAATTACAGATAGTTGGTGCAGATTTAAATCCAGGAAGTATTGCATCTACTTTGCATTACCAGATGGTTTGGCAGATCCAAGACCATGCTCTTGATCTCGCTATTCCTACGACTACTGATGCTTTGCTTCTTACTGTTGACTCTTAAATACTCCTCACTGCATCAATATTCCTAGGTAGATTTCCAGAGATGATTTGATTAAACTGTTACCAGACTCTTGGGTGACGAGTTATGAGTCTCTTAATAAAAAAGAAACTCCATTGGTTTCTACATAATCTACCATGCATGATAATAGTGACGTAACAACAACTATTAGATTCAAGTCTCCAGCAACTCCCAGTGCTCCACCTTTGAGTTTTCAACAAACTCAATTCATGATCACTCCAATCGCACCAGCTACAACAGTACAGGAACCTGGACTTTCCATTCATTCATTTCAAAAATCTGGTGCTCCTGTCTATCATCAATTAGATCCGGTCACTGGTCATACTCCATTTGATCTTGACTGTCAATGCTCGGATTGCCTTGATGATCCTATTTGGGAAATAAAAGAGCATTATCTTTCCAGATGAAATTATTCCAGACGGAAAAGACAAACAACTCGATGCAGTTAAAAAGATCAACAAAATTACTGTTTGATTGGTATCTAAATTCCAGGCTTATGGGAGTGTAATTAGTCATTAAGGATGAGTGATAAAGTGGCGCGTATTTGCTGCGTCAGTGATTGGTGACGTGTCATCGAAGATGTTGCGACATGGAGGGTTGATGGGTGTGTATTAAATTGTTTATAAAATTAAATAATGTGGACCAGAGGAGAAGAAAAATGTATCGAATGAGAAACGAAATGAAAGGTCCTTATATATTATGTAAAACAGATAAGATTATATGAAGTTTTCGTGTGCCATGTATACAACAACACATGATACTGTATTTTTTTTTTTTTTTGTTATTAATAAAAAAAGTGTTATTTAACTGTTGTTGGGGTAAAAATTAAGGTTATAGGAGGTGTTTGGTTAACAGACTACGCTGCATTAAATATACTACTATTAGGTGCAATGCTCTGAAAACTGGACCAGATCGGCCGATTAGACCGGTCTGATCGGGTTTCTTTCAAGATTTCGGTTTACTAATACAATAAAACCAGATTTATCCTTTAGACCATTTTAAACTGTTATTAGATCGGTGAAACAGTGTCAGACTGCCAGTCCAACCGGTTCGACAACAAATCTGGTCAACTGAATCAAAATCCCCAAAACCGTTTTACCTCATCTCCCCTTCTTCATTGGCATTTTTCAACTTCAAAATAGCAAAATCTGATTTGTAAAGAAGAAAGAGAAGAGGATGGGGAGAAAGACAGAAAAAAAAAGGATGAAGGAGAAGAAGAAGTAGAAGATGACAGGAAGAAAGAGAGGGAAAAAGAAGAAGAAGAAGAAGAAAGAGAAGATAATGGAGAAAAAGAGAGAAAAAAATAAAAATGAAGGAGAAGAAGAAGCAGAAGAAGAAAGAGAAGATGATGTCACAAGTGAGAAGAAGAAACAAGAAAGAGAAGATAAGGTGACGGGTGAGAAGAAGAAAGAGGAGATGAGGTGATAGGTGAGAAAAGATGAATATATATAGAGTTGCCGATGTCACCGGTCTGGCCCGCTGGTTAGACCGGTTGGACCGCTCAAATCGGAAACTGGTCACTTGGCTGGGTCACCTTCTGGTTCGGGTTTTAGAACATTGGTTAGGTGTTCGGTTTGTTTTGATGAGCGAATTTGCATTAGAAATTTTAAAATTCCTGCGCTATTCTTCTAAAATTAATAGCTAAACCCTTCATTTGAAAAATATTTACTTTACATTAAAATCATTTAATAATATTAATATATTAAAAAATTACTTAACGACCAACCAACATCATAGACGCGTCCATTGACATCGTTGGTAGCATGGATGACAAAACAGCCTCCAACATGGATGTTCTATCATAAATATCTTAAAAATGATTTTACGATTACCTCCCACAGATTCTTCTCACCACCGTTGGTGATAGTTCGATGTTAATGGTGCCGCTAGACTAATTTTAAAATTTTTGTTAAAAGATTTATTTTTGATTTTTTAAAAATCTTTTTATTATATAATAAAATTTTCAAATAAAATATTTTTACTAACATAATTAATTATACATTTAGTATGGTGTTTTACTAAACACCTGACAATATTAAATTTAATCTATTTTAATTTAAATTAGATCACTTTAATTCAATACATATAATAATCAGTACAATTGAATGCGTGCACGCCAATCATCAAACCAAATTATAGTATTGGTAATATATTTCTTACTGAACCACTTTAAAGTCACAAGCGGAGATTGATGCCTCTTGTGAATACAAACGTAAGAAAGTTTGTTCCCATTGCTAAACAAGGAGGAACACATATTTTTAATGGTTAAACTTTATTAACCAAACGTAGTTCACCAACATTCAATCACAAGGATCAGAAGCATAAAAAATGTTAATGTCAATAAAATGATTAAATCCACCGACGCCCTCGAATGGTAAAGAATCTTTTTTATTTTTAACTTTTTAACTCGTTTTAGGTAAAACAACCCTCTCTTTGCATAAGTTGACAATACAATTTGTTTGCACTAAGATGTATTAATTATTTTGATAAGGATTAGCTCACAACCCAATCTTATAAACTTTCTGTCCCAACTTAATCTTATAAATTTTCTCTCATAACCCCGATATGACAGCTTGCAATTGATCAGTTCGCAATTGAGCAGACAACACTCATTACGAGCTGATCAATTGTGAGCTGACATGTCAAAGTTGTGAGAGAAAGTTTATGAGATTGGATTGTAAGTGTAGTATTGTCCTAATTATTTTAGACGCTTCATAATTAGATTATAAATATTGTAGTAAAAATAAATTTATTTGCCTACAATCTATATAACTTCTTTTATTAGTATAAAATAATAAAAGAACTCATATTTCTAGAATAATGAATTAAATTAATTTAACATAATATTTTGGTATTATTTAATAATTATTTATAGTGTTTTTTCCTTTAATTTTGAAACTAAATTGAACTAAATTAATTTATAATCTGAATAGTTTGAATAACAGAATCTAAATGATATGATTATTTTTTTTTAATTATTTTTTTGACACAAGTGTTAAATTGTTTGTTTTTGCAAAATAAAAAGACCTGAAACTAATCATTTTGACATATTTCCCCTTTGGTATTATATATTATATTATCAATGTTCCCTTTAAAGCGTTATACATATGACTTGGACCATATACATTATTACAGTGAAAGCATAACCCCTTCCAACAATTTTTCGAGAGCTTTTCTGGTTTCATTTTGTAACGCCCACATTGAGGTACGTAACTTATTTTATGCTTGTTTGCCCTTAGTTAAGCTTATATGCTCTTAGTGTTGTTTGGTTGGCCCAGGTTTTGCTTGTTTTAAGGTGGAAGATTGGCGAAGTTGGAAATTTCAGACTTCACCGTGGCTGAGAAGAAAGTTTGCCGCAGCAACATATGCTCTGGAATTTTTCACCGAGACGAAGAAGAATTTTTGTCGGGGCAAAGAATTGGTTAGAAATTTTGAGAAGATTCTAGAGAAAATTTTCTTAAGGGAAAAATGACCATTCTTCCCCTAATTAGCTGAAAATGTGGGGAGTGAAAAGTCAAGAAATTTTATGGAGAATGCAATGGTGATGAGGGCATTTTTGTAATTGACTAAATGGCAAAGATGAAATTTCTAAGAAAGTGTATGGGCAAAATGGGAAAGTATGCATATTATATGAGATATTAAGGGTTCAAGACCACAAACCCTATCATTCTCTACTCCCTCACATGCCATCTTTACTCTCAAATTCTCTCAATTCCTTCATCAATTTCCAAGGAGATTTAGAGGACTTTTGGTTGGATTTTGAGTAGATATTCATTCCTAAGCATCCCAAGGTAAGAATTCTTGTGAATAGATGTGAGATTAATTTTTAAAGTGTTGAATTCTTATAGTTTATATGCTTAGGGCTTTAGAGAAAGAGGAAGTCTACCAAAGAAAGAGAGATTCGAGATTCTAGTGGAAGTACTCAAGTTCAAGGTAAGTAAATCCAACTCTATGTAATACTTTCTCTCTAGCTAGTATGTTCAGAAAATGTAATGCCCACATGAAGGATTTAAGAGAAAGAGAGTTTGATCAAAGAAGATTCGTAAAGGTTGGATTGCTCGTATCAAAAATAAGTAAATCCTACCCTAAGTATGATTTAAGTTATGTTATATAGAGAATTTTCTTGATACATATATATGTGTTGTATGCAGAATTGTTGATGGATTTGGTGTTGAATGATGACTAGAACCTATCCATGAGAAATTGTGTTGGTGTATTTGATACTTGATGAATGTTTGATTGAAATTTGGAAGAATTGAAGTGGAAATTTTGGAGTGTGTTTTTTGGGCAGATTTGGCATCAATTATGGAGGATGTTATTCCAAATTTTTGGTGGCCTAGAATAGAGATAGAAGTGTAGCCAAATTAGTGTTGATTTATGCATATGAATTGTTTGATAAAATGTCAAAGAGAAGTGCATGTGTGAGTATGATTATGTGTTACTTTGGGATGAGGTTGTAGATGGTAGAGAATGACATGTTTGCATTCCATAATGCATAATTACATTTAAACATGTGAATTTAGAAAGAATTATAAGCATGAAACCATCTACATGCATACACATTCATAAGAGCATGGAAAAGCACTAAAATATGTTAAAGAGAAAATAGAAAGAAATGAGAATATTAAAAATATTCAAATTTGAAATTAGTTAAACAAGTGTAAAAAGATAAAAAGAAGAGAAGGTTGTTGCAATGGGGAGCCCGTGAGTGACATGGTCCCACAAGCATGCCGCCTTTAGTGAGCGGCCTCAGAATTCAGAAAGAAGAATTGTACAGTCTGTTAGAAGTGCGTGTGGATGAGGACTGTACCCGGAATTAGAGAATTCACTCACACGGCCAAGGATCCAAATCCATGCCTCAACCGAGTCCGATCGGCAAGAAAAGAAAGAAAGAAAGAAAGAATAGAAAAGAAAAGAAAGAATAGAAAGAAAGACTAGAAAAGAAAGAAAGAAGTAAAGAAAGAGAAACAGAAAACAGAAAAAGAAAAATAGAAAAGAAAATGCATAATCTATGCATTTGTGCATTTGCATCATGAATATGCATAATACCATGCTCATTATCGTGAGTAGTGAAAAATTAGAAAATTGAGAGAAAAATAGTGAGCAAAACAAAGAAAGAATGAGAAAGAATAGAGAAAGAATGGGGAAAGAACAGAGAAAGAATAGAGAATACTTGGGAAATGAGTTGTAAGGAAAGAAAATTCAGGATTTAAGTAACGGAGAGAGAAGGGTAGCATAGCGGGTTTATTTACTGAGCGATTAGTGCTCACTCCGTTGTTTTCAATGTTTTTGTAGGTAATAGGTGAGTTGCGGTCACTCAAAATGTCACGTAGTGGAAGGGTTGGGCTGCACTGTCAAGTTGCTATTTTGAGTATATTTTGTAAATATTTGTATATAAAAAAAAAATTAAATATGGGCCCATACTTTATTACTCGTTTATATGTGTATTTTCTTATATATATTTTTAGTGAGTTTTATTGATTATTTTACGAGTATACTAGCTAGAAAAAAAGTATTACAGAAAATAACAGTAAAACTCACAAAATATATATAAGAAAATATACATGTAGATGAGTATAAAATAATGGGCCCATAACTAATTTTTCTTTAAATACAAATCTTTATAAAGTATAATAAAGTCACAAAACATCAACTCGACAGTGTTGCCCAAACCTTTCGCCGCGTGACGTTCCAAGTGACCGCATCTTACCTATTACCTGCAAAAACATTAAAAACAACGGGATGAGCACTAATTGCTTAGTAAGTAAACCCGCTATGCTACTCTTCTCTCTCCATTGCTTAAATTCTGAATTTATTTCCTTACGTAAAACCTCTTTATTCTTCTTTGTACTTTCTCTGTTCTTTCTCTATTCTTTCTCTGTTCTTTCTCTATTTCTAATTTCTCACTACCCATGATAATAAGCATGGTATCATGCATAGGTATGATGCAAATGCGCAAATGCACAGAATGTGCATTTTCTTTTCTGTTTCTTTTCTTTGTATTTCTTTCTATTTTTTCCTCTTTTTTCTATTCTTTCTTTTCTTTCTTATTCTCTTCTTTTCTTTCTTATCCTCTTCTTTCTATTCTTATTCGCTACTTTCTCTTCTTTTCTTTCTTATTCTTTTCTTTTCTTTTCATTTCTTTCTTATTCTTTGCCGATCGGACTCGGTTGAGGCATGGATTCAGAACCTGGCCGTGTGAGTGAGTACAATCCTTATCTACATGCACTCTTACGGACTGTACAAATTCTTCTTCTTCTTAGGCCGCTCACTAAAGGCGGCGTACATGTGGGAATATTCTTCTTCTTGTCACTCACAGGTTCCCCATCGCAACAACCTCCTTTTGTTTTATCTTTCTTATGGAAATTAGTATTCAATTTCTTTTCTTTAATAATTCTCATTTCTTTCTATTTGTTCTTTAACTTTAATATTCATTATTGCTCTTTAATGCTCCTATGAGTATGTATGCATGTATATGGGCTCATGCTTATTATTCTTCCTAAATTTACATGTTTGGATGCAATAATGCAATATGGAATGTGAACATGTCATTCTCTACCATCTACTAGCTCATCTCAAAATAACACATAACCATACTCATACATGCACTTCTCTTTGACATTTCATCAAACAACTTATGTGCACATCTAAGCTCTAAATTGGCTACACACTTCTACTTCTTTTCTAAGCCACCAAAATTTGGAATAAAACACACCAAGATTAATGTCAAACCTGTCTAGGATTCACACTCCATAAATTCTACTCCAATTCTTCCGTAATTCATCCAAACTCTCATCAAACATCAAGTACACAAACACTACTTCTCATGGCTAAATTCTAACCATCATTCAATATCCATTCCATCAACAATTCTTCATATATAAGTATATATATGCATAAAATAAATTCTCTACAATTCATCCAAACTCTTTTTCTCTTTGTTCTTTAATGTTATCATATATGTGAATGTGCATGGAAATATGCTCATTCTTTGCTATTCTTTCTAAATGCAAATGTGAGAATGCATTATGCATATAAAGATATCATTATGGAACTAGTATTCTCTACCAACAACATTCCCATACTTGAAATCAATCATAGATTATTAGACTAAAAATAACTAATAAATTGGAGGTACTTTTGAGGTAGTCATTCTGCGTAGGTCATATTCAAGAAGGCATATCTCAAGCTATACACATTGGATTTCTATGATCTTAGTCTTATTTTAAAGCTTAGAGAAAGGGCTACAACTTTTATGTCTAGGTGTCAATCCAATTCGATGGGTAAGATGCTCAAAAATCACTCATAAGGTCACAGATTTGACAGGGCAACCATGGTAACATGTTTTCTCTTAGGGTTTTCATCAAACAATTCATCTGCACATGCTACTACCATGTTGGCTACACTTCCACAACTCTCTAATTCAACCAAATTGTGAGCCAAAAACTCACTAAATTGAGTATCAAACCTGGCTGAATTTATCACTTCTCTACACTCCAAAAATCTCAACACAAAATCTTCCATAACTTCACCAAATCATCACAACCATACATTACTTCTCATGGCTAGAATTTATACATCAATAAACATCAAAAGCAGCCCATAATTCTCTCATACCATCACATCTAAACATGCAAAAAAATTCATTCAACAAAGTCTTGCTCAAATTAAGGTTCAAATTAGGTTCTCTTGCTCAAATTAAGGTTCAAATTAGGTTTACTTACCTTGAATTTGAGCAACTCCAACACTATACTCTCTCTTTGGTAGAATTCCCTCCTTCTCAAACCTTAAGCATATAAAACCATAAGAATTCAAAACTTTAAAATTTAATCTCACTTCTTGGTGCAAGAATCTTGCCTTTGGATGACCATAAGAATTCAAAACTTTAAAATTTAATCTCACTTCTTGGTGCAAGAATCTTACCTTTGGATGCTTATGATTGAAAATCTATCAAAAGTTAACCAAAATCCTATGAATTTTCTTGGAAATTTAATAAAGAAATTTGAGAGAATTTGGGTAGAGAATGGCTTGAATGGAGGGTAGAGTGGCTAGGGTTTCTCTTCTTCAACTCTTAATATCATAAAATAATATATATAGATTCCCATTTTACCCTTGCTCTTTCTAAAAATTCCATCTATGTCCTTTAGTCTATTACAAGAATGCGCTCATTTTTATTATCTTTTCCATGTTATTCTATTTCTTTTCACTCCCCACTTTTTCAACTAAGTATGAGTGAAAAGACCATTTTACCCCTAATGAAGGTTTAAAGAATTTTCTTCACACTTGTTCAAGATAACTTTAATAAAATTCAACTAAGGGTATTAGGGCATAAATAAAGCTACGTACCTTAATGTGGGCATTACACCCTAGCCCTTGATTTGAGCAATACTTGAGTAGAGAAGTTCCTTATATATATTTATATGCTTGAGTATTGAGAATTGATGATGAATTTGATGTTGAGTGTTGGTTTAAACTCCACCATGAGAAGTAGTGTTTAGTATGAGATGAATTGGTGGAAGTTTGAAGAAATTGTGAAGAAGTTGAAAAAAAATTTTGAAGTGTGAATTCCCTGGCCAGGTTTGAGGTTAATTGTAGAGAATCGTGTTTCAATTTTTGTAGCTAGAAAAAGAAAGAGAATGTAAACCCGCGTTATTATTTCGATGCCCTAAGGTATGAAATTTACCTTTCAAGTAATTTTCTTTTTTTTGAATGGAAGGGTAAAATGGTCAATTTACATGTATTTCGAGATGTGGTCATTATAAATGTAAGGGGTGATGTCATTGAAGAGAAATGAGGGTAGAATGGTCATAAAGTTGATTGACATGGTTAAATGGCGTAAACGGTAACCAAAGGTATAATGGTCTTTTCATATGAATCCATATGTAATAAGTATCCATAAAAGTGCACCAAGGGTAAGTTAGTCATTTACCTAATGGGATTTCTTAATTGTTAAGTGTTTTAAAGAAGTCAAATGGCATTAAATGAGTGCTAATCTTTATGTTGTGGTAGAAATGACCAAAACACCCTTATATGAAAAATTTATGCCAAATGACCCTTATATCTAACTTTTATTGACCAATCACATTAGGGCAACAAGGGAATAAATATTTACAAGGTTTAAAGAGAGAGTAGTCGGCCTTGTACACCCCAAACAGATCATCTTCTTCTTCATCTCTCAAATCCACCATAAAAGCCACTAATCCAAGCATTTTATTCCCAAATTTTCATAGGATTTCAAGTTGATTTTCAAAGGAGATCACCATCCACGCTTAAAGACCTTCAATTTCAGGGTTTAAGGTGAGTTTCAAAACCCTAGTTTTTCTGATCTTTTAGTTAAAAGAGAAATTCATAAGTGGTTATGTGTGTAAGGTAGAAAGGGGGAACCTTTGGAGCTAAGGAGGAGTGTCCTTGTGCTTTGAATACTAAGGTAAGGAAAAAAATCTCCCTTATGACTACAATTGATAACACCTAGGGTTTATGGAACTTACATTTATTTATGTTAATATGAGTGTGATGCTATGTTTTGGTTATGGATTGTTTAAATGGGTGTGTTGATTGGTGTATGTGTGCATATGGAGGATGATTATGCCAATTAAGAGATTTGTAGTTGGACGATGTTTTGGCATTTTTTGGTTCTGTAAAAAGGGAGGTTTTTATGGCCTTTTATACCTATAATGACATGGCAAATGATGAGAATGTGCAAATGAAGGTGACATGGTTAAAATGAATAGAATTCGGATTTGGCTTTTTAGGACTTATACTATACATGCTTCACTGAATCGGTCATAACTGAAGTTATAGAAGTCCGATTGAGTTGATTCTTGAAGTTTTAAGAAGTGGAGAAATATACCTAAAACTTTTATGTTTTAGCCAAAAATCAATTCGAATTAGAAGATAAGGGAAAAAATTGCTTGAAAAGTGACAAACTATATGGCATCCACCTTCTTCATGGAAATTCCCATTTGTTTCTAATTCTAATAAACCCCTGAATAATCTTACTACTGAAATTCCTTGTATTGTATCAGAAATTGACTGAATTAAGTTAAGAAGTTTAGTAGGAGAATATAGTGTGATTGAGCATGGGAGATGTTAGTCCATATGTTTGCATTCATAATGGTAATGCATATAGCTTATGTAGTTGTCTTATGAAAAATTGATGAAATGTTAAAGAATGAATTCCATGAGTCTCTTGAGGTATAAACCAAGATCAGAGGAATGGAATTCTTATGGAAACCATGAGTCCTTTGAGGTGATGACCAAGAACAAGGTAATGGTTCAAATGAATCCGATTGGATAACAAAGACTAATGAAACCATCAAGTATAGAGACAAAAGAAATAAGCATGCCATGTACATGAATATTTCATAAGTCATATATGTTCTATGTTATATTATGTATGGTTATGTTATGACTTATGTTTATGAGAAAAGTCCAAAGTATATGATATATTTTATGAACTTGTTATGTCAAAGAATGAAGGTCATGTTTTGTAGGTAGGTAAGGTCCTAAGTAATATACTTGTATAATGAACCTTTATAGTTTATGAATGGCCATATTCCTTACTGAGTGATTAGCGCTCACCCCACAAAATGTTTTAAAATGTTTTGTAAGTAATGATTAAAGCATGAAACTGGGAGAGGATTCCGAGGGACGTTATGAGCATGAATGGATGTTTTAATGATGACTATTGAATAGTTTTGCTAATATTTAGTGTAGTAATTATGTTCATATTTCATAATGTAGTAAATATGTCCATGTTCTATAATGGAGTAAATATGTTGTATTAATAAAGGAAATCAAATTACTAGTAAATTTTGTAAAAGTATATATGTTCTAGTAAGTATTACTATGGATTTCATAATTTACTCCGAGAAAGGAAACTATATTTCTTTTTTGACTTATACAATGAACTTATTATAGTTTAGAAATTGAATTAATAAATAAATATAAATAAATATGTTTATAAACTACAAGTTTATTCTTTAAATAGGATTTTAAAATAAACTTCTTTCCCAAGCGTGCGTTTTCTAGGTTTTCAATGGCTAAGGGATACTTAGGAAATACCCGGCTAGGGAGGGGTTTTACAGAGAAGAGTAGCTAATTTAGTGCTTATTTGTGCATACCACTTGTTTGATGAAATTCCAAAGTGAAGTGCATGTATGATTATGATAGTATAATTTTTTGGAAAGGGTTTGTAGATGGTAGAGAAAGTAGAGAATGACATGTTTACATGCCATATTGCATCTTTGCATTTCATTAAGAATTGAGAAAGAATAATAAGAAGAAACCATCTACATGCATACATGCATATAAGCATACTAAAGAACAAAGAGAAAGAAAGAAAAGTGCTAAAGAAAATAAAAGAAAGGTTGTTGCGATGGGGAACCCATGGGTGACAAGAAGAAGAATATTCCCACATGCATGCCGCCTTCAGTGAGCAGCCTAAGAATAATAATAAGAATTTGTACGGCCCATAAGAGTGCATGTGGATGAGGGCTGTACCCAGAAAAATATATCTACATGCACGCCACCTTAAATGAGTGGCCTAAGAAGAGAAGAATTCGTATAGTCCGTAAGAGTGCATGTAGATGAGGATTGTACTTACTCACATGGCCAGAGTTTCGAATCCATGCATCAACTAAGTCTGATCGGCAAAGAATAAGAAAAAATAAGAAAAGAAAAGAAATAATGGAAAAGAAAAGAAAAGAGAAGAAAAGAAGAGAAGAAGAAAGAAAAGAAAGAAAAGAAAGAAAGAAATATAGAAAAGAAACAAGAAAACAAAATAAGAAATAGAAAAGTGGAAAGAAAATGCATCTCTATGCATTTGTGCATTTGCATCACACTTACGCATGATACCATGATTTCTATCATGGGTAGTGAGAAATTAGAATAAAGAAAGAACAGAGAGAACTGGAAACAAAGAACAAAGAAAGTGAGAACAAAAGAACAGTGAGAACTAGAAATAGTGAAAGAATAGAGAAAGAACAAAGAAAGAATCAAGAATAAGAAGAAAAAGAGTAATGTAAGGAAAAAATTCAGAATATGAGCAACGGATAGCGTAGCAGATTTACTTACTAAGCATCTAGTGCTCACCCCGTTGTTTCTAAATGTTTTTGCAGGAAAAAGGTGAGAAGCGGTCGGATAGACGTCGAGAAGCGGAGAGAAATGGCACTACTGTCCATAGTTTTCAAGCTAATGTATATGATACTTTTGTTATGTAAAGAATTTAATATATACAGTAAAGAGAAGTTTTGGGCCCATTACTTTTCATTTTTATGCTTATGTATTTTTATCTTATTATATTTTCCAAGTATACTAGCTAGAAAGAGCTATTACACATTTTTTTTTATCATCGAGATTGTTGAATTACATTCTTAGATGGCTAGTGTCACGACCTTATCCGCAACGTCATCATAAGAGCATCAGATTTGGAAAGCATACCAGATTATGTGGTTTCACAAAGCATTCATGTGGTGTGTGACAATTAAGACATCAAATATGTATCCTCATAACACATAGGTAATATTTCATAAGACTTTCTAGGAATGAGGTGATACATGAAACGGGGAGTGCATTAGTTGTTAGCAGTTGTTCTTCATAGTCCATGATAGAAAAGGGTTTAAGCTATTCTTGCACAAACTAGTCAAGAATTGGACTCATTCCTCTAATGAGTCCATTACAGGACAAAATCAGTGATCCTTGAGCCAATGAGTGGTGTACTTGTAGGCTTAACCCCATAACGTGTGTTGTGATGTTGTATAGGCGATTTCGTTGCATCAAAACTCTAGGCATGATGCATTTAAAATAAAGTATGTATATGAATTGTCCAGATGATTCATTTAATCGGTAAATGAATTATCAAAAAGGGTTCCCTATGGAAGCAATATAATTTGGGCAACTATATTGCACAGTAGGCATATCGGATGCTTTTGAAAGATGTCATGAGTTGATATAAGTATGAACGATGATGATAGTCATGTCATTGGGGCATTGGTATGGATTAATGGTTGGTGAACTATTTTTCGAACATGACTGAATAACGACAAATCACTTGAAAAAACATGTATTCAATGATTGATTGTTTGATTGTATCAATGCACGATGTAGTCCTTTGACCTGAGACATTGTAGTCAGATCCGATACGGATGCATATGGTTCATACGGTGTATAAGTATGAGACTAATCATATTTCGTATAATAAAGCCTATTTGGTCATGTGTTGTTCATATGCGGAAACGAACGATGGTCAAGAGGGGATCCATTGACTCGAAAACATAGGATCGGGAGTACCGCTGACTCCATCCGGATTCAAGTTCCTAGACGAACATCGATAAATGTTGGAAATCAGAATCTCTGGCCAGCGTCTATTATTAGTCATACAAAAGCAAGTTTGTGATACGAGTTCCGGACATATTAATTGAAGATTCGGTAGAAGATCGAGTTTAAGATTTTGACGTTCCATGAATCTGTGCTTGATCAGGATATTTCAATGGAGGGACTTTCCCTGCATGGTACGTATGATCTGAAATGGGTTCGATGAAGTATTTCTTCATCCTGGTTTAGGGACTATGGCACATTGCTAGATGTTTATCATAGTCGTTGGGCCTCCGGACAGATTTCTGGATTCATCCAGAACTGGCTCACAGCTAATCCACGGTGGGCCTACATGGTCACACCAATAGCTTTGAGAATTTAGAGAAGGATGAGAGAGAGAAATGATTATCCGAAGAGGGCTAGCACCTTCCGAGGGTAATGACGAGATTTCTATGGTAATAGTTACATAGAAAATTGTTTGTGACATTTTAAGGGTTAAAATGGTCAAGCAATAATTAATTATATTTAATTATTATATCTTAAAGCGTTAAGATTAATGAGATGAATAAAAATTACCTTTTAATAGTTAAAGGGTAAAAGGGTAAATTTATGGCTTGTTATTGTAAACTAGTTTAGTTTACATGGGCCCTTGAATAATATTGATTATTCAAAGGGTAACATAATAAATTCATGGGGTCCCTTTTAAAATAAGATTTTATTGGGCTTGGAATTGAAAAACAAATAATTGCAAAATTGCCCAAGTATATATAAATGCAAAAGGTTGCATTTTAGTTCATTCTTCACTTGTTCACTCAAAAACAAACTAAAAACTCTCTCTCAAAGCCACGGCCACTCTCTAATCTCTCAAGGTGGTGTTAAAGTGTGAAGGTCTCATTACTTTGAGGCTAATCTTCATAATCCAAAGCAAAAGAGTAGGTATAATCCCTTTCCCAAGCTTTGTTTAAAAACTGTTTTTGAAATCCATCCTTTCTTACTTTCATTCTCCATTTCCACCACTATTCATGCATGTTGTTCTTTCAATATGTCCTAAGAAGGGTTGAGCTGTGACAAGGGAATTAAATGTTTTAAATCTTAATTGTGAGGACTCTATGATCACATATGATAGAACTGTCCATAGCCTCAGTATTAATCTGACTAAGGACACAGATTATACGGTAAGACTATCATGACATTGAACGACTCTACCTAAAGGTAGTGACATTTCTCACATGTGAAGGTTATTGGGTGACAACCTGGTGTGACACATGTGTGTTTGTTAATGATAAGTTCACTGGACCGACCTACCAGAGGATTCCACACAAGATGGTAACACCAATGTTTGAGGAATATATCCTCCAACGGATGTGGTGCATATGATCTCTCAACTTGAGATCACCAAAGCACCATGTGTAATTATTGATAAAATTTGACACCAGCCTAACGTAATCTTATTTAAGTTTATTAGTACGATAGTCGTTAGTTACATCGAGAAGTACACTTTGGCTATGGTGGATAAAGGATTCACCACTCCTGGTTATAGGAGAAATTATCTACTTGAGATATTCAGTAAGGAATTATAATCGTAATGGCCATGGTAGAATCGAGTTAGTACTTGAATCTAATTTATATGGTCGTTGATTCAGCAACAGAATATAAACATATCAAGGTACATTCATTGAAGTTGACACTACTTTTGTACTTCAAACCTTGGTGAGATAAATGATGATGAAAGGATTGACATTGCATGGTAACCATATTGTTGAAATGTAGCTACTACATTGAATCTTTATTTGTTGGGTAATCATGATGTTTTGTTAAAGGCTAATCTTGATTGGTGTACGAAACACTAATTAGTTGATGCTTAATTATAAATCCAGTCACTTCTAACATAATAAAGAGTCTATAGGTCACACACATTAAAGGCAGTTTTACTGAGAATAAAAATGAAAGTGTAATTTCGTCTTTTAGACAAAAAGGGTATTTTGGTAATTTTTTAGTGCGATTAAATTTGCTGAAGTTTGTTGCCAACATTCAATATTTATATTGAAATTAATTTAGCAAAGTTGTAATTATATTAATATTAATATGGATTAAATATATGGAATAAATATATTTATTATATTTAAATATCCCATTAATTACATATATGGATAAATAAATTTCATATTTATTTACTAGGAATATTTATTTAATTGGGAAATATCCTATTACAAAATAAGAAAGTATCTTTAATTGGGAAATATCCTATTGCAAAGTAGGAAGATATATTTAATTGGGAAATATCCTACTCCAAAATAGGAAGATATATTTAATTGGGAAATTTCCCATTCCAAAATAAGGAATAGAAATATTCCTATTCTTAATGGGTGCATTTGGATCAGAGTAATATAAGATAATAGAGTTAATCTTTGTTTATTTTACAAGATTTCATTGTTCGGTTTGCAAGTAATAAAATATTATGGGTATCTTTTATTGCAAATAGTGTTTACTATTGATAACGTAGGGGGTAATCTGATACCCTCCCCGAGAGCTGTTATTAAAAGATTATCAGGTAATCAGATTTTTATACCTATTCTGCCCTTAATTAAATACCATTTCAGACATAATTGCCCTCAAATATCTACCAAATAACCATTAGCCCAGCCCTCATACATTTGATAATTTAGCTAAAACACCCGAACCACAAAAAAGTTTAAAAGTTAACAAAATAACACCCCCAGCCACCCAAGACCACTGCCAATTGTCAGCCACCACCACTGACTGGCAGGGAAACGGCTAGATCTGGCAGTGAAATGGCTTTTTTCGGCACACGGCCGGCCATATATGGTTAGTTGTGTGCCATTCTATCGACTACCAATAGTGGTGGTTGGCTGTCAGTAGTGGCTTGGGGTGGATGGGGTGATTTTGCTACAAATTAAAGTTTTATATGGCTGGGGTGTTTTAGCAAAATTTCAAATATAGGGGGTTAAAAGAAATAATTCAAAAAAGAATATTTTATTGATATTTAACAAGGAGAGCAATTTAATAATATATATAACATACCTACCTATTTATCCTCCCAACCAAACATATTGCTTACCAATTTATTCGAACCAACCAAACATATTTCTTAAACATTCCCAGTAATCTTCAAGGTGATCTATCTTTCCATTAATATAATATCCCCCCTATAATAAATTATTATATGATCCAAATGCACCCAATGGGGAATATTTTATTCCCCACTATATAAGAAAAGGAATGGGAGAATTGATATTAAGTTCATTATTTTTTCTTCCAAGCAAAAACCTTAGCCACCTATTAGCTTTTGAGAAAGAATTTCTTCGTCTCAATTGCATGTTCTCTCTTCTTGCATCCAAGGATTCTAGTGACTTCCTTGTGTGTTGATTAGCCTCCCTACCTGTAATAACTACTTTATACTACTATATCCATAAAAACACATACAACAAAATAAAGGTACATTAAGAAAAATAGTTGGGCCCAAAAGTTTTCTTTCATTTAATATACATATTCTTTACATAAAGTTAGTATCATTTACAAAAGTTCTCAAAAGTGTGGTGGGCAGTGTAACTACTCTCCCTCGCCTGCTGACGTCTATCTGACTGTGTACTCACCTGGAACCTGCAAAAGCATAGAAAAACAATGGGGTGAGCACAACTAATGCTCAGTAAGTAAATCCTCTACTTGTCTATCCTCGTAACACATTCTCTTAATTCTTTCCTTACACTATTCTTTTCTCATCTCTGTTCTCTGTTCTCTATCTATTTTTGTTTCTCATATTCTTTGCTATACACCCTCTGGTGTATGTCATGGCCTCATCTTACCAGAGGCACGACCGGGAACTCAACCCGCTCTTCGTGACTTTACTCTTTTTCTCTTTCTGTTCTTTCTATTCCTTTGTTTCTCATTCTTTCTCATTGGAATGTCATAGCCTCATCTGACCGGAGGCACGGTTGGGCGTTACCACTCTACGTGACTTCTATTCATTTCTCTACCGATCGGATTTGGTCATGCATGGATTCGGAACCCTTGGCCATGTGAATGTACATTCTTTCTCTATATCTCTGGAATGTCACGACCCTTTCTTACCGAGGGCACGACTGGAATCTCATGTTCCACTCTATGGGTTTTACCCCTTCAGGTGGTTCCACCAAAGACCACACTTGGTTCTGGTACATGGAGTCCATCTCAGATTTCATGGCTTCAAGCCATTTAACGGAATCTGGATCCGATATAACGTCTTCGTAGGTTCTGGGTTCATCGTCTTGGTAGACTAGTACGTCACCATGTTGAGTCATGAGATAACCGTATCTCTCGGGCTCATGGCGTACTCTCCCAGATCTACGTAGCTCCTGTGCTACTTGAGGTGGTTGACTTTGATCCACAAGTTGTGGAGTAACCTCCTCATGATGCTCAACCACTTCTTGTGAAACATCATCCCCTCCTTCGTCTAGTATATCTTGTGGTTCTAGAACTTCATCGAGTTCTACTTTTCTCCCACTAGTACTTCTTAGAAAATATTCCTTTTCTAGAAAGACACCAGATCGAGCAACAAAAATTTTGTGCTCTTCTGGGTGGTAGAAATAGTATCCTTTGGTCTCCTTTGGATACCCCACAAATATACATTTACAGGATTTGGGCCCAGCTTGTTCGAAGTCAATTTCTTAACATAAGCTTCGCAACCCCAAATCCTTAGATAAGACAAGTTGGGCTTTCGCCCACTCCATAGCTCATATGGAGTCTTATCAACAGACTTTGACGGCACACGGTTCAAAACGTGAGTCGCAGTCTCTAGGGCATAACCCCAGAACGATGCAGGTAAATCACTAAAACTCATCATGGACCTAACCATGTCAAGTAAGGTCCTATTCCTCCTTTCTGACACTCTATTGTGTTGGGGTGTATAAGGAGGGGTGAGTTGTGATACTATCCCACATTCCTTCAGGTACTCTGAAAACCCTGAGCTTAAGTATTCACCTCCTCGATCCTACCGAAGAGCTTTAATACTTTTGCCCAACATATTCTGTACTTCATTCCTGAATTCCTTGAATTTATTAAAGGCTTCAGATTTATGTCTCATAAGGTAGACATAACCATATCTACTGAAATCATCAGTAAATGTGATGAAGTATGAATATCCACCTCTGGCTTCAGTGTTAGTGGACCACATACATCACTATGGATGATGCCTAATGATTGATAGCCCTTTCACTTTGTCTTGTGAAAGGAGACTTGGTCATCTTGCCTAAAAGGCATGACTCGCATACCTCAAATGACTGGAAGTCAAAAGGGGCCAAAACTCCATCCCTTTGAAGTTTTGCAATGCGAGTCTTATTAACATGACACAATCTACAATGCCAAAGATATGTTTGGTTTTGATCTCTATGTTTAGCTTTCTTGGTTTCAATATTGAGAATATCTTTATTGTTTAAATCAAGAACATATAATCCATTATATAACCTTGCAATTCCAAATAGAATACCATTCAAACTAAAGGACAACAATCCATTAGATATCTCAAAATGATACCCCATATTATCCAAAACGGATACTAAAATAATATTTCTAGAAATAGAAGGTACGTGATAACAGTTATATAGTTCTAACACCAAGCCCGCAGGCAAAGATAAATAATAAGTCCCTACAGCCAATGCAGCCACATGTGCTCCATTTCCAACTCGTAGGTCCACCTCTCCCTTGGCGAGCACTCTACTTTGCCTTAGTCCCTGCACATCAGTACAAATGTGAGTATCACATCCTGTGTCAATGACCCAAGATGTTGAGGGAGAGAAATTAATCTCAATCATAACTATACCTGAAGTCGTAGCCTCTGACTTCTTCTTGCTTGCGAGGAAAGCCTTGCAGTGTTTCCTCTAGTGGCCAGGCTTGCCACAAAAGAAGCAGACTACCTTGCCCTTCCCTATGCCACTCTCAGGCCCAAGAGCAACCGCCTGAGCGACCTTTGGGCTTGGGCGGATTGGGCTTGGGCAGGCTTGGGCCTTGGGTTTGGCCTTGGCCTTACCCTTGCCGTTACCCTTTGCTTTACTGGCAGCAACCAGTAAAACAGGCTTGGACTTTTTCAAGTCCTGCTCTGTTGTCCTCAGCATGTTCAGAAGTTTTGACAGGGTTTTCTCCATCGTGTTCATATTGAAATTCATTATGAGCAAGGATTGCAGAATTAAATCCATTTGTAATTTTGCATCCAAGCCACATCCCATAGTCTCAAGCCTCTCAATGTGCTCGATCATCTTGAGCACATGAGGACCAACTTGGGCACCTTCAGTCAGACGACTCCCAAACAGTGCTTTTGACACCTTGTACCTCTCATGTCGAGCATTTGTTTCGTAAAGCTCCTTGAGGTGTAGAATAATGGAAGAAGCATCCATATTCTCATGCTGTTTTTGCAACATAGGTGTCATTGATGCTAACATCAAGCATTGTACGCTATCAGCATCATCAAGGAACTTTTGATAAGTATCCTTAACTTCCTGAGTGGCATCAGGATCAGGCTCAGCCATGTATGGCTTTTCAAGGATATACAATTTCTTTTCTGACTTGAGTATAATCCGAAGATTATGATACCAGTCTGAGAAATTGGATCCATCCAACCTATTTTCTTTTTCGATTATCGGTCGCAGGTTCATAATGCTCATTTTTGGTGAATCTACAATTGGAGAAAAGATAAAGTTATTATAAAGTTCATTATAATTTAATATGGTCTTTTATTAAACGATGCTCCCACTATTTTACTCAAGCCAATAGCCCTCACTATTAACTCGGGAAAGCCCGTTGGCTTTCCTAGTGGACCGAAATCCCATCCTTCCCATTTCAAACCTTCGCTTTGGTGAACAAGCAAAAATAAGTTAATTAGGTGGGCCAACAAACTTAATCCACACCAGTTGATAGCTCCCACTATCAACCTCAAATGTGAAAAAGCCAACAAGCCAATCACACAATCTAATGGCTCCAACCATTGTCCTCAAGTGTGATTCTCAGTATCAGTAGAGTGGATACTACATGTCACCACGTACACACAATATGTGTACTGCTCTACTTTGCCTATGACGCGTTTATCAACCTTCGCTTTGGCGAACAAGCAAAACCATCATTTTAAGTCGACCCATCACCATTAAGGAAAACTCCAATGAATTTTAACCTCCCACTGGTAGAAGTGTACCCTTCGCTTTGGCGAACAAGTTCCGACGAACAGTGGTTTGATTAAAACCATGGTGATGGAAGGCATTCGTGACTTAATATACTTAGTTGAGGGGTTTGTTATTTAATGTCTCATCAGATTATTATCTTTGTTAGAATGACATTGTTTGGCATGTTATTCAACATTCAACCTTAGCATGCATTCTAAACAAAATATTAAACGTGCCGGTACATGGCCCAACTAAAACCGATCTCCTCGAGCCTTAAGGAATCGGTGGGTCACCTAGGGTCCCTGTAATAAACATCTTGAGTCTTCAAGTATGGTTGCCTCGTCCTTTGCTCCGACTCCAAGTACATTACAAAAAACATCATTCTAAATTTACAATAAAAATTAATATTAAACTAATTTTACATCAACAAATTTAGAAACCTCGATTTACATTCGAGGGGAATGAGATGAGAAAAGAATGTATATCAAGAAGAGGAGAGAAGGCAGGACACGCAGGCCCTATTTAAAATATTACAGCCATAAATACCCAAAATAATTTAAAACATTCATCCTTAGGTCTAAGGCTCATGTACCGGGCACCATGCAATATACAACCAAGTACAAAGCATACATTTCAAAAATAATCAATTTTTTTTTTTTTTTTTTTGAATTGGGTGGGTTTATTAATTAATTACCCTCTTAAATGTGCAGAATGTATATTGGCTTTACAGGTTATTAAAAACTGCAGATTAGACCCTACACAAAAATACAGAATTGGTCAAGCTGCAGGCTTCGCCGCGACGAGGAAGCTACAGACTTTGCCACGGCGAGGTTTAGAGTATGTACTTTGCTGTCACCGACTTTGCTGCGGCGAAGGTTTTATATTCGCCGCGGCAAAACTTTCCAGAGGCACATCGCCGTGGCGAAGCTTTACAGTTCGCGTTTTTGCAGTTTTTCGTGTATAATCATGAATCCAAATCAAATCAAACGCACACACGTTCAACTAGGATATTAACCAACCAATAATACATTCATCAACACATTATTAAATCAATTTAACAATTGATTCATTCATTCAAAAGTGGATTTATAGATTTTTCAGATTTAACAAAATCTGGGTTTTTCATGGCAGATTCATCATCGCAGCATGTTATCAACAAACACATGTAATCAACCATTCATAAAACCATAAAATCTAGTACCTTAGGCTCTGATACCACTGTTAGGAAACGACCCGGTTGCACAGTGGAAAACAAAAATTTTATACAACCGTAGATCGTTCCTTAAAGCCCAAAATCAAGGCACAAATTTTACAGTTTATGTATAATATCAAGAATCTGCAGAAAATAAAATAAATCTAAAGTTTAGATTCATACCCACGTTGGAGGCTCCACCAATATTGTCTCTGAACGTGTTTGCTACCGATCCAAGTATAGGATCGAACCGTAGAAGTCCACACGAAGACAATCAACAAGAACCAAGGAGGGATTTGCTAGATCCTCCTTGGCCTTAAGAAATCAAGAAGAAAAGGAGTATTTGATTTTTAAATCAAAAGGATGAAAGTGGCGTGGGAGAGTCTCCAAAAGGCTGCTGTGTGTTTATCTTTTCTTTAATCAAAAAGGCAAAAAATGAATTAATTATTAATCACACAATCACTATTCTTTTTATAGGCAAACCAAGTTGCCCTATTCCCACATGGAATGGGCTTGGGCTCCAACCCAAACACCCCATGTTGCCAAACACTCCCAAATTAGATATTTTATTTATTTCATCATTATTTCAATTAAAATTCAATTAATATATATATTTAATATATATATATATATTAACATTTAACAATAATGATAATTTATTTAAATATATGCGAACAAATATTTAAACGGAATTTCACTTATTTAATTTTTCTAACAAATTAAATAAAGGCTATGACCTCAAAGAAATTTAATTGCTCTGTGAAATTACCAAAATACCCTTTCACCCAAAAAGATGAAAACGCCCTTCTTTCTTCCTGGCTCTTAAATTATCTTCTATGTGTGTGACCCATAGGCTCCTCATCATACCGGTAGTGTATAGTATTGCGATTAACACCAATTATTCGTCTCACTTATATACAGACCAAGATTGGCACCTAGCAAGGCATCATGGCCATCCAGATAGATTGATTGACAAAGTAGCTACTGTCAACGATATGGTTACCGTACAATTCGATCATTTCATCATACGTTATCTCGACGAGACGAAGGCATAGAAATAGTGTCAACCTTCGGTTACTCTCGATATTATGTATTCAGTTTCTGGACCAATGACCTGTATTATAATCCGGATAGAGCAACAACTCAATCCCATTATGGCCACAGTTTTAGTGTCATCGCCATTTACTGAATTGCGCCGTGAGCTAACTTCTCCCGTACCCAAGAGTGATGAATCCTCCGTCAATCCACCATAGTCTTGATACACTCCTTGATACAGCCAATCACCACTGTATTGTCAGCTCTGAAAAGAACTGCGTTAGGCTAGTGTCAAACTGCACCAATCGGTGCACAAGGCGCTCTGGTGATCTCAAGTCTAAGGATCACATGCACCACCATTCGTTAGAGGATTTATTCCATAGACACTAGGGTTACCATCCATATGGAATCCTCTGGTGGGTCAGTCCAATGAACTTGCTGCGGTGTAATCGCCTACAGCAAGCACCCATATGTTGCACCAAGTTGTCACCAAACAACCTTGACAAGTGAGATCGATCCTGCCGCCTTTCGACAGGGTCGTTCAACACTATGATAGCCTTACCGTATTATCTGTGCCCTTACTTCAGAATAATACTGGGGCACGGATGTTTCTAGAATGGCCACCATATGTGCTCATAGGTTCTCACTATCAAGATTTGAAACACTTGATACCCTCGTCACGGTTCTACCATTCTAAGGACATATATCAATACATATTGCAATAATAATGATTTACGCGATATAGAATAAAATGCCTTTTTATTATTGATTAATGAACATTGTTACAAAGAGTCAATTCTACAGTAATTGATTGGCTCTAGGGCATCTACTCTAACATCATGTTACACGCAAATGTGTGCGATGCTGTTCTGTGCCAAGCACAATTGTGTGTAGCACATTATGCGTGGCACTACCCATGGCGATGTGCATTTACATGCGACCTATTGTTGGTCACGCACACTTGTACGTGACCCTTAACTATGGCCTATCACAAGCCATGACCTCTTGTGCATGGCTTGCCCATGATAAGCCAAGGCTGCACATTCACGTACGCAGCTAGCCAGGTGTTTTTGATTGTGCGATAGCACGTACAACTTAGTGGGAGAAGCCCGTTTTGTGCTTATAGGGATGTTGTTGATCGTTGTTGGCGGTGCCCTCATCAATGAGTTATTTGTCCCTTTTGATATTGTAGGAGAAAGACGTTTTGGGAATTACAAGGTGTCATTTTGAACTTTTTCCTAAGCTATAAAATAGAGCAGTTGTTGCTAATCTAAACTGTATGGTTTGTTTTCAAATTGGATGGGGACTAGACTACAAAATTTGCAAGTTTAGTGGCCAAAGTGAAATTTTGTAGAATTAAAAAGGGTAGATCATAATTTACCTTGTAAATTTAAAATTTAGTTTTTAAATGATATGTCATATTTGATTGATGTCTAAATATGCATGGTGTTCAGTACTTTGGCCATCGACCTTAGGTTTACTATTTATTATGGGATGAATGCTTGTAATTTTTTTATAATTATTGAATAAGGCCTACGTGTCTTACCTGTATCTTTACTCTCAATGTATACTCTTCTCATCTAAATCCTCTCGAATATAACTCAAGGTTTCTTTTTATTGAATGTAATTCAGAATAGGGTTATATCATTGTTGTAAAGAAGATGGAGCAAAGGCATGAAGTAAGTCCCGAAAACTTCAGTGAAGTTTTGTAATAAATTGCATGAACCTAGGTTGACCTACCAATTCCTCAAAGCTCAGGGAATTTTGTTTTACATTGACCATGTACCAACACATTTATTATTATCTTAGAAAGCATGCTAAGGTTGAATGTTTTAACATGCCGGACTATAACATGCTAAAAAGATAATAAAATTGATGAGATAGTAAAATCAAGAACCCTTGATTAAGATATTAAGTCACAAATAACAATACACTTTCCATCACTATGGGATTAATCAAACCACTATTTTTCGTAGCCTTGTTCGCCCTCGCGAAGGGTACACTTCTACTAGAAAAAGGTTAATTGTTCAATGGAGTTTTTCCTTAATAGTGATGTGTTTGACTTAACTAGGTGTATTTTTGCTTGTTCGCCTCCACGACGGTTGATAAATACACTAGAGGCATAGTAGAGTAGTGCAATTAAAGATTCACAAGAGGACATGTAGTGTTTAACTCATTGATCCGAATGTTACACTTGAGGACAATGGTTGATGTCATTGGATTGTGTAATCGATTTGTTGGCTTGATTTATATATGAGTTTGATAGTTGGTGCTATTAGATGGTGTAGAGTAAAGTTTGTTGACCTACCTAATCATCCTATTTTAACTTGTTCATATGCTATAAATAAAATAAGACCCATGAATGATTTAGAACCTTACCCACGTTTGGAGGCTCCACCTCTTTTTCAGGATCGAGATGTAAAATGCTCACGATCCAAGTGTAGGAACCACCGATATCCACACAAAGGCAATATTCAACACAAGAGATTTACTAGATCTTTATGTGAGGTCTATAGAAGATGAGTGAGATTAGGGTTGAGAGAAAAACTCTTTCAATGAACCTATGCTCTCCACATCCAAAAGAGTAGAAATAATAGGATATATGATTTTTAGGGAAAAGTGCCCTTTTATAGGGTTGCCCTAAAAATCCCTTAAAGGCTTATTTACCATAATGCCCTTCCACTAATTAAATCATTAGTGTCCATGATTCCAGAACAAAATATATCCTAGGTATTGAGTCATTATTATTTTTATCCTTTAATAACATTCTTTCAATATTTAAAACATATATACACTGATATATATATATATATATTGTTGGTTTATTTATTTACAATATATATATTTAAATAAATAACCAATCTTATGTAACGCCCCACTTGAGGTACGTTGTTATTGTTTCCTCTTTCGCCCTTAATCGAGTTGGTTGTTGTTATATTTGTTTGTTTGAGTGTTATTTGATTGTTGCCCTGAATCTTGGTGGAAATAGAAGAATTTGAGTGTACCAGGCTTCGCCGGGGCGAAGAAGAATCTTCGCCGCGGCGAAGATGGGTTGAACCAAGGGTGAAACTCTCTGGACAGTTTCGCCGCGGCGACAAAGGTTTCTTCGCCGCGGCGACAGGCCGAATAAAATATTGGTTGAGTTTTAGACATTTTCTTCCCTAAGGACAATTTGACCTTTCTACCCCTTTTTAGCAGGAAAAGTGGGGAGTTAATTGTAAGGATTTTTCATGGAGAATGTGTTGTCATGGGGGTGAGTTTGTAATGAATCAAAGGATATAGATGGAATTCCCAAAGAAGAGTAAGGGCAATATGGGAATGCTTTGTTATACATTTCATTAAAAGGGATTAGAATTAACAAAACCCCTCATTTTCTTCTCCTCAAAGCGCAGACTCCATTCTTCTTCCTCTCAACTTCTTCTCACTTGATCAAGGATTTCCAAGGGATTTTGAAGTGATTTGGGAGTATAAAAATCAACCTAAGGCTTTCTAAGGTAAGAATCTCTACTTAAGTTGTGTGATTTGGGAGTTTTAACCCATATTGAAATTTGAGGGTTTTCATTCTTTTGGTTAAGAGTAGAGGGAATAGTCAAGAAACCAAGTGGAAAGAGGATTTGGTGAAGTCTCTCCATAGCAAGTAAGTAAAACCCAACCCAAGTTGAGATTTATGAAATTTCTTGATTAGGGTTTTGATAGATTTGATGTATGTATGTGATATACATGTAATATGGCATGTATGAAGGATTAAATAGAAATTTCTATGCTTTGTGAATGTTATTACTTTGCAAATATGAGAAATGGGTTGTTGGATTGGCAAGGTAGTTGAGATGGAATTGAATGGGTGTTATGAAACCCTATTTGGAAGTGTGTTATTTGGCAGGTTATTATGACTTTGTGAAGGGGTTTTTCCCCATGTTGGATGGTTAAGAAAAGTTTTAGAATCATGGCTATGATAGAGTTTCATAGTGCACATGAGTTGTTTGATGAAATGCTTAATAGAGGTTTGAGTATGAGAAATGAACCTTAATTCTTGCAACATTGCATGTTGGCATTTCACAAGTGCATTAGTAGAGATGAATCATCCATGTGCATTGTTATATGCATTGACAAGTGACCTAAGAAAGGGTAGAAAACTTTGTGTATAGAAATACCCTATGAGTAGAGAGCTTAGTGGGTAAAATTACTCTAAGGGTAGAGAGCATTGAAAAATGCTATAATAGAATGAGTTAGAAGAGTGGTATAGTTGGGATGATGCTTTGTGATCATCACCCGACCGTTATGGGAATCGGATTGATGCTTTGTGATCATCATCCGAATAGCCCATAGAGAGATGGGTCGACGCTTTGTGATCGTCACCCGATGAGTAATAGAAATGGGTAGATGCTTTGTGACCACTACCCGATTAGTTAAGAGATATGTAGGTTGATGCTTTGTGATCATCATCCAATGGCTAGTAGAAGCGGGTTGATGCTTTGTGATCATCACCCGATAGTGACTAGAGACGGGTAAATGCTTGGTGATCATTACCCAAAAATTCATGAGGAAGCGGGTAGGTGCTAGGTGACCTCCACCCGATAGTTAGAAAGAACCGAGTTGGTGCTTTGTGATCCTCACTCGGTAGTCACTAAGAACGGGTTGGTACTGTGTGAATTCCACCCGATAGCCATAGAAAGTGAGATGGTGCTGTGTGAACGCCATCCGGCCGTACCTCCGGTAAGATGAGGCCATGATGTTATAGAAACAGAAATAGAAAAGAATTAGAAAAGGAAAGAAGTAAGAGTCACACATGGGGACGAGACAGGTTAGAGTTTTACTTACTGAGCATTATTTGTGCTCACCCCGTTATTTTTCCTTTGTGGATGCAGGTTCTAGGTGATGGTGCGGTCGGAGGGGTGTTGGCGCGCGAGGAGCAATAGCTCTGCTTGTTCCCTATTTTGTCTTTTGAAATGCACTTTTGTAAACAGTAACTTTTGTGTATAAAAGACATGTGAATTGTAATGAAAAGAAACTTTTTGGGCCCAATATTTCATTGTTAATTGCATGCATTGTACTAGTTTTCAGTAGGTGTTACATTTTTGGTATCAGAGCAAAGATTTTGGGATTGAACAGTGTACTATTCTCATCGCCACGACGTCCTCTAACCCGTGTGTGAGTAATTCTTTCCTTACAGTAATTGTTTCTTGAGTTCATTAGTGTGATCATTTTGTAGATGAGGCGTAGTTATCGAAATCGTGGTAAGGGTGTGGTGAATGAAGGAGAACCTTCTAACCCACCAGAGTCTACGCCCCCTCCCCTGGATGAAGCTAGAATCCGGGGAATAATTCAGCAAGTTATGATTGAAACCCAGGGGAGAGTTGTACCCCCCGTACAGGCACCGCCAGTTATGCCTGTCGAAAGAGGGCAAACAGTACCTCCCCCAGTACCGAACAGAGTGGAACCGATTTACGGTCTTTCCAGTCAGCATCAGCCCTCAGAGTTTAAGGGTACTACGGATCCAGTGATAGCAGAAGAGTGGCTTGGGTCAGTAGAGCGAGCCACGGGTTTATTTCCCATGTCAGACCGGGAGAAGATCCGGTATGCGAGTTTCTTGTTTCGGGGTGATGCCCGAATTTGGTGGGAACTAATGGAAGAAACTCATGATGCGACAGTAATGACATGGGAAGAGTTTAGGCAAGAGTTTGAGGCTGAGTATAGATCAGAGGACCAAGTTCATGAGAAGGTCCAAGAATTTATCAGTCTTCAGCAAGGGACTAGCGCTGTGAAGGAATACTCAGTGAAGTTCAACGCCCTTGCAAGGTTTGCACCGGGAATAGTAAGCACTCCGGCCTTGAGAAGGGATAAGTTTGTGCATGGATTGAAGCCGGAGATAGCCCGGGATATTATGACAAGCTCCAACCCTCCTCGGAATTACAGTGAGGCCTTGAGGCGGGCAATGAAGGCGGAGATTTTTGAGAATAAAATCTTCCCCGTAGGATCCTCGACGGGAGGACCGAAGGAGCTACCCTCCGCTCCTCAGAGAGAGAAACATGAGGGTGATAAAGGTAAAGACATGAGGAATCAGAAGAAGAAGTTTCAGTATAGACAGAATAGAAAGGAGTGGAAGAATAAGCGACCTCGGACGGAGGGGTTCCCTCCTTGCCCTAAGTGTGGGAAGAACCACCCGGGAGAGTGTCTGAAGGATCAGAGAGTGTGCTATAGGTGCCGGCAGCCAGGGCACATGATGAGGGATTGCAAAGCTCCTCTTCCACCAACTGCACAGAGTTCAGGAGGTACTGCGAGTGCCGAGTTTTCTTGTGGCACAAGGGGAAAGCGAAGGCGATCCATCGGCCAAGTTACTAGTCAGTTATTATTTCATGCAGTCCCTTTATATGCTTTAATTGATTCGGGTGCTACCCATTCGTTTATATCTTATGGGATGCTTGAGAGATTAGGCTTGAAACCTACTAGAGCGACTCAGCCCATTAAGATAGAACTACCCGATGGGGTTAGTGTTGTGACTCAAGAGATTTTGTTAAGAGAGTCCTTAGTGATCCAGGGTAGAGAGTTGACAGTTGACTTAATAGTCTTTGATATGCCCGATTTTGATGTGATTCTGGGTATGGACTTCCTAGGAAGGTATGGAGTAGAGATTGACTGTCGGAAAAAGAAGGCGAGGTTTAACCTCGACAGTGGAGATAAGTTTAGTTTTGGAGAAGGCCATCAGTTGAGCATGCTGGTTAGTAATGTGAAAGCCAGGAAGATGTTGAAAAAGGGGTGTTCGGGTTATATTGCTCATGTAGTGCAGAGTGGTGACGTGCCACAGTTAGAGATTCAGAGGGTGCCAGTAGTTCGAGACTTTAGAGATGTGTTTCCGGAAGAGTTACCGGGTTTGCCTCCAGAGAGAGAGGTAGAATTTAGTATCGAACTAGCACCAGGAACAGCACCAATATCTAAAGCCCCTTATAGAATGGCCCCAGCTGAGCTCCAAGAATTAAAGAAGCAACTCCAAGAGCTTTTAGATAAAGGCTTCATCCGACCAAGTCATTCCCCTTGGGGAGCTCCAATCCTGTTTGTGAAAAAGAAGGATGGATCGCTAAGGATGTGCATCGATTATAGGGAGTTGAATAAAGTTACAGTGAAGAATAAGTACCCGCTACCCCAGATAGATGACCTTTTTGATCAGTTGAAAGGAGCGGCAGTGTTCTCCAAAATTGACTTGAGGTCCGGGTACCATCAAGTAAGAGTGGCTGAGCAAGATGTGGCTAAGACTGCCTTTCGTACCAGGTACGGGCATTATGAATTTGTAGTAATGCCTTTTGGCTTGACTAATGCCCCAGCAATTTTTATGGACTTGATGAACAGGATATTTCATGAGTACTTGGATCAGTTTATTGTTGTCTTCATCGACGACATTCTGATTTACTCAAAGTCAAGAGAAGAACATGAGAAACACTTGGGATTAGTATTGCAACGGCTGAGAGAAAAGAAGTTGTGTGCTAAATTTTCCAAGTGTGAGTTTTGGCTGAACCAAGTGATATTCCTGGGTCATACCGTGTCGAAGGAGGGATTTCGGTAGATCCGAGTAAAGTGCGGGCCATCCTGGAATGGCGAAGCCGAGAAGTGAAAGAAATCGGGAGTTTCTTAGGCTTAGCAAAGGCTACTACGGCGATTTGTAGTAGGATTCGCCCTTGATTGGCTAAACCGATTGGCAGCTCTTACCAAGCGAGAAAACTCCTTTTGTGCAGTCCAGACTTGTGAAGAAAGCTTTCAAGAGTTGAAGAAGAGGCTAACATCGGCTCCTGTGCTAGTGTTACCACAAGAGGGTGTAGATTATGACATTTATACAGACGCCTCTTTGCAGGGACTCGGAGCTGTGTTGATGCAGTTAGGTAGGGTTATAGCTTATGCTTCTCGTCAATTGAAAGAGTACGAGACCAGATACCCTACGCATGACCTAGAGTTGGCAGCTGTGGTCTATGCCTTAAAGATATGGAGGCATTACCTTTATGGTGTGAAGAGTAATATCTACACCGACCATAAGAGCCTAAAGTACTTCTTCACTCAAAAGGAGTTGAATATGAGGCAGAGAAGGTGGTTAGAGCTGGTCAAGGATTATGATTGTGAGATCAAGTACCAACCGGGGAAAGCCAATGTAGTAGCCGATGCTTTAAGTAGAAAGGCCCATGTCTTTCGACTCACCAGGCAGAAAGAGTTAATAGAAGAATTGTCTAAGGAGCAGATTGAGGTGGTTCCGGGAAGAATTGCCAGCCTTGTGGTACAGTCCTCTTTACTAGAGGAAATTAGAGAAAAGCAAATGGCTGATGAGTGGTGTCAGAAAGTATTGCAGCAAGTGCATGAGGGCAAGACATCAGAGTTCTTTGTGAGAGATGGTGCCCTCTATTTCAGAAATCGGTTGTGCATTCCTCCGTATGAGGAGTTGAAACAGAAAATCCTCTTAGAGGCTCATGACACACCGTACACCGCTCATCCGGGAGCAACCAAGATGTATCAGGACATCAAGAAAGGCTATTGGTGGTCAGGTATGAAGAAAGACATCGCCGAGTTTGTGGCTAAATGTCTAACTTGTCAGCAGGTGAAAGCAGAACATCAACGGCCGTCAGGGTTGCTTCAGCCATTGAGTGTTCCAGAGTGGAAATGGGAGAGCATTTCAATGGATTTTATCACGGGTCTTCCCAGAGTGCAAAAAGGATGTAATGCTATATGGGTGATTGTGGATAGGTTAACCAAGTCAGCCCATTTCCTCCCAGTAAAGGAGAGCACCACTACAGATCAGTTGGCTCGGATTTACCTCAAGGAGATAGTCAGATTGCATGGTGTACCCAAGGCTATAGTATCAGATAGAGATTCCAGTTTGTTTCAGCCTTACGGACAAGTTTACGAGGAGTTTAGGTACCCGTTTAGCATTGATCGCCTATCATCCTCAGACAGATGGCCAAACCGAGAGAACGAATCAGGTGCTCGAGGATATGTTGAGAGCCTTTGTTGCATGGATTATAGAGTATCCTGGCATGAGATGTTACCATTAGTGGAATTTGCCTACAACAACAGTTATCAGTCTACAATTAGAATGGCGCCTTACGAGGCTTTGTATGGTAGACGGTGTAGGTCTCCGCTTCATTGGGATGAAGTAGGTGAAAGAGATGAGTTGAGTATCGCTCTTGGGCCAGAGATGACTCAGAAACTAGTAGAAGATGTGAAGGTGATCCAAAGTAGAATGAAACAAGCCCAAGATCGACAGAAGAGTTATGCCGACTTGAAGAGGAAAGAGGTGGAATTCCAAGTGGGTGACAAAGTGTTTCTGAAAGTTTCCCCTTACAAGCGAGTCATGCGCTTTGGAACCAAAGGGAAGTTAGCACCGAGGTATGTAGGCCCTTTTGAGATCTTGCAACGAGTGGGAAAAGTGGCCTATAGATTGGCACTACCACCTAGCATGGATAGGGTGCATGATGTCTTTCATGTCTCGATGCTACGAAAGTATGTAAGTGATCCCCTCCACATCCTCAGCATAGAAGACGTTGAAGTAGCAGAGAATTTAGTATATGAAGAACGTCCAGTTCAGATTTTAGACCGAAGGGTTAAAGAGCTTCGGAACAAGAGTGTTCCGCTAGTGAAGATCCTGTGGAGGAATCACAAAGTGGAAGAAGCCACTTGGGAAGTAGAACGGGACATGCAGAATCGTTTCCCAGAGTTATTTGTTTGAATTTCGGGGACGAAATTCTTTTAAGGGGGGAAGAATTGTAACGCCCCACTTGAGGTACGTTGTTATTGTTTCCTCTTTCGCCCTTAATCGAGTTGGTTGTTGTTATATTTGTTTGTTTGAGTGTTATTTGATTGTTGCCCTGAATCTTGGTGGAAATAGAAGAATTTGAGTGTACCAGGCTTCGCCGGGGCGAAGAAGAATCTTCGCCGCGGCGAAGATGGGTTGAACCAAGGGTGAAACTCTCTGGACAGTTTCGCCGCGGCGACAAAGGTTTCTTCGCCGCGGCGAGGCCGAATAAAATATTGGTTGAGTTTTAGACATTTTCTTCCCTAAGGACAATTTGACCTTTCTACCCCTTTTTAGCAGGAAAAGTGGGGAGTTAATTGTAAGGATTTTTCATGGAGAATGTGTTGTCATGGGGGTGAGTTTGTAATGAATCAAAGGATATAGATGGAATTCCCAAAGAAGAGTAAGGGCAATATGGGAATGCTTTGTTATACATTTCATTAAAAGGGATTAGAATTAACAAAACCCCTCATTTTCTTCTCCTCAAACGCAGCACTCCATTCTTCTTCCTCTCAACTTCTCTTCTCACTTGATCAAGGATTTCCAAGGGATTTTGAAGTGATTTGGGAGTATAAAAATCAACCTAAGGCTTTCTAAGGTAAGAATCTCTACTTAAGTTGTGTGATTTGGGAGTTTTAACCCATATTGAAATTTGAGGGTTTTCATTCTTTTGGTTAAGAGTAGAGGGAATAGTCAAGAAACCAAGTGGAAAGAGGATTTGGTGAAGTCTCTCCATAGCAAGTAAGTAAAACCCAACCCAAGTTGAGATTTATGAAATTTCTTGATTAGGGTTTTGATAGATTTGATGTATGTATGTGATATACATGTAATATGGCATGTATGAAGGATTAAATAGAAATTTCTATGCTTTGTGAATGTTATTACTTTGCAAATATGAGAAATGGGTTGTTGGATTGGCAAGGTAGTTGAGATGGAATTGAATGGGTGTTATGAAACCCTATTTGGAAGTGTGTTATTTGGCAGTTATTATGACCTTGTGAAGGGGTTTTTCCCCATGGTTATAGTTTCATAGTGCACATGAGTTGTTTGATGAAATGCTTAATAGAGGTTTGAGTATGAGAAATGAACCTTAATTCTTGCAACATTGCATGTTGGCATTTCACAAGTGCATTAGTAGAGATGAATCATCCATGTGCATTGTTATATGCATTGACAAGTGACCTAAGAAAGGGTAGAAAACTTTGTGTATAGAAATACCCTATGAGTAGAGAGCTTAGTGGGTAAAATTACTCTAAGGGTAGAGAGCATTGAAAAATGCTATAATAGAATGAGTTAGAAGAGTGGTATAGTTGGGATGATGCTTTGTGATCATCACCCGACCGTTATGGGAATCGGATTGATGCTTTGTGATCATCATCCGAATAGCCCATAGAGAGATGGGTCGACGCTTTGTGATCGTCACCCGATGAGTAATAGAAATGGGTAGATGCTTTGTGACCACTACCCGATTAGTTAAGAGATATGTAGGTTGATGCTTTGTGATCATCATCCAATGGCTAGTAGAAGCGGGTTGATGCTTTGTGATCATCACCCGATAGTGACTAGAGACGGGTAAATGCTTGGTGATCATTACCCAAAATTCATGAGGAACGGGTAGGTGCTAGGTGACCTCCACCCGATAGTTAGAAAGAACCGAGTTGGTGCTTTGTGATCCTCACTCGGTAGTCACTAAGAACGGGTTGGTACTGTGTGAATTCCACCCGATAGCCATAGAAAGTGAGATGGTGCTGTGTGAACGCCATCCGGCCGTACCTCCGGTAAGATGAGGCCATGATGTTATAGAAATAGAAATAGAAACAGAATTAGAAAAGGAAAGAAGTAAGAGTCACACACGGGGACAGACAGTTAGAGAGTTTTACTTACTGAGCATTATTTGTGCTCACCCCGTTATTTTTCCTTTGTGGATGCAGGTTCTAGGTGATGGTGCGGTCGGAGGGGTGTTGGCGCGCGAGGAGCAATAGCTACACTGTTCCCCTATTTTGTCTTTTGAAATGCACTTTTGTAAACAGTAACTTTTGTGTATAAAAGACATGTGAATTGTAATGAAAAGAAACTTTTTGGGCCCAATATTTCATTGTTAATTGCATGCATTGTACTAGTTTTCAGTAGGTGTTACATCTTACATATTAAATCCAATATGGGATTGGATCTAGGCAACAACCTTTCCAACAAATTTAATTGCTTTGTAAGATTTACCAAAATACCCCTGCATCAACAAATGAAGAAAATGCCCCTCACATATTATCTTCTTTAGATTGCCTTTTATGTGCGTGACCCGAAGACTCCTCATCATGCATGCCGATAGTGTGTAATATTGTGATAAAAAACTAATCAATTGTCTCATTACACACAAACCAAGATTGGCCCCTAATAAGGCATCAGGGCCATCTAATAGATTTTGATTCAACATAATTCGCTATCTGTAAATAGTATGGTTATCATGCAATCAAGCGATGAATCCTTTGTTAATCCACCATAGTCGTGATGTACTTCTCGATGTAGCCAATCACTCTCGTCCTGATAACCCTCTCAGGATTACATATGATAAGTGTCAAACCACACCAATAGGTACATGCAACGCTTTGGTGATCTCAAGTCTGAGGACCACATGCACCACAATCTGTTAAAGGATGTATTCCATGGAAACTAGTGTTACCATCTATATGGAATCCTTTGATGGGTCAGTCCGGTGAACTCATGAATAACAAACACCCATGTGCCGCACCAAGTTGTCACCAAACAATCTTGACATCTGAGATCAGTCACTACCTTTTGATAGGGTCTTTCAGCGCTATGATAGTCTTACCGTATTATCTATGCCCTAAATTAGGATAACACTCTAGCTACGAACATTTTTAGAATGGCCACCATAAGTGATCATAAGGATCTCACAATCAAGACTTATCATTGCTTGATTCCCTCGTTACCATTCAACCACTCTAAGGGCATTTACTAGTACATACATATGAAATATGCTTTACATAATATAATCAATGCCTTTCATAAATTGAATATTCATGATCTATAGAATCAACATACAACAATATGATTGGCTCAAGAGCACCTACTTTAACAATCTCACACTTGCACCCATAGCTAATCATTTATGTATTTAATACCAAATGATGCTAAATGCCTATCAAGCTTTTGCTGCGACAAAGCTTTAGTAAGCAGATCCAAGATGTTATCATCGGCAGGTACTCTGCTTATTTACACATCTCCCTTCCTAACAATTTCCTTGATAAGGTGAAAAAGTCTGGGAATGTGTTTGGATCTCTGATGAGACCATGGTTCCTTGGCCTGAGTAATGGCCCTATTGTTATCACAGAATATCAGTACTAGATGAATAATGCTTGAAACCACTCCAAGTTTAGTAATGAACTTATTGATCCAAACCGCCTCTTTGGCAACTTCCAATAGTGCAATGTACTCTGATTCTGTAGTAGACTCAATAGTAGTACTTTGCTTTGAGCTTTTCTAGCTCACTACAACTCCATTGAGACAAAAGACAAAACTTGATTGTGATAAAAAATCATCCTTGTCAATTTGGAAATGGGCATCACTGAATCCTCTTGTAGTGAGTTCCTCCTCTCCTCCATAAACCAAGAACATATCCATAGTCTTCTCTAGGTGCTTAAGAATATTCTTTACTACGATCCAGTCAATTGGATCTGATTGATATCTGCTACAAATGCTCAGAATATATGAGACATCAATTCGAGTACATAACATGGCATACATAATGGATCCAATAGCGGATGCATATGGTATCTTGTTCATCTTATCTCTCTCATCAGGTGATTTCGGACACATGTCCTTAGGGAGATAAACACTATGTGACACTGGAAGGAATCTCTTCTTGGATTCTACCATACTAGATCTCTTTAGTATCCAGTCAATGTATGTACTTTGACTTAGGCCAAGCAACCAATGAGATCTATCATATCGAGGATGTAGGCTGCTTTCCTTAAGTCCTTTATGAAGAAGCACTTGGATAACCAAGTCTATTGTCTGCAAGTTCAACATATAATTCCCAATAAGCAATATGTCATTAACATACAATACTAGGAATGCCACTGCGCTCCCACTAAACTTTTTATACACATAGGGCTCAGCTTCATTTTTGATGAAACCGAATTCCTTAACGGCTTCATCAAAACAATGTTCCAGCTCTCTGATGCTTGCTTAAGTCCATAAATGGACCTTTGCACCTTGCATACCTTCCCTGCTTGACCTTCAAGAACGAAGCCATCAGGCTATGTCATATAGTCATCCTCTTCAAAGTTTCCTTTCAGAAAAGTAGTTTGACATCCACTTGCCAAATTTCATAATCATATATTGTAATACCTGCTTTATACTACTCTATTCATAAAAACACATGCAATAAAATAAAGGTACATTAAGAAAAAAATAGTTCGGCCCAAAAATTTCCTTTCATTTAATATACATATTCTTTACATAAAGTTAGTATCATTTACAAAAATTCTCAAAAGTGTGGTGGACAGTGTAACTACTCTCCCTCGCCCGCTGACGTCCATCCGACCATGTACTCACCTGGAACCTACAAAAGCATAGAAAAACAATGGGGTGAGCACAACTAATGCTCAGTAAGTAAGTCCTCTACTTGTCTATCCCCGTAACACAAACTCTTAATTCTTTCCTTACACTATTCTTTTCTCATCTCTGTTCTCTTTCTGTTTTTGTTTCTCATATTCTTTGCTATACACCCTCTGGTGTATGTCATGACCTCATCTTACCGGAGGCACGGCCGGGAACTCAACCCGCTCTTCGTGACTTTACTCTTTTTCTCTTTCTGTTCTTTCTATTCTTTTGTTTCTCATTCTTACTCATTAGAATGTCACGGCCTCGTCTGACCGGAGGCACGACTAGGCGCTACCATTCTACGTGACTTCTATTCATTTCTCTACCGATCGGATTTGGTCATGCATGGATTCGGAACCCTTGGCCATGTGAGTGTACATTCTTTCTCTATATCTCTGGAATGTCACAACCCTTTCCTTACCGAGGGCACGGCTGGAATCTCATGTTCCACTCTACGTGACGGTCACGGCCCCATCTTATCGGAGGCACAACTGGGAATCACAAAGCACCCACTCTCGTGACTTTACTCACCACTCATGGGTTCCCCATCACACAACTTACTCTATTCCATGGGCTTAATCCCTACCATAGAAGAACACTCCCATAATATATACTCAATCTCATCTAACTTCATCTCAACTCATCACACATCCACACTTCTCATAAAGGAAAAGTATCCAACAAACTCAATATGAATACTTATTTCAATTTCATTTCTCAACAAGTAGACACATATCTTTACTCAATTTCTCAATAACATACATAAAACATGCATACATCATTTCTACTAAATCTCTACTCAAGAGAATTCTCAAATCTCAACTTGGATTAGGATTTACTTACCTTGTGAAGAAGAACTCTCTCTAGTATTTGCTTTTCCTTTGCTTGCTTAACTTTTCTCTACCTTTTAAACAATAAAACCATACAACTTTAATAGACAAATATACACAAAACCTCCCATCCAAAGCAAGAATCCTTACCCTAGGATGACTTAACTTGATTTTCTACTCCAATCACTCCAAAAAGCCCTTTAAAAATTCTTGAACTAATAAAGAAGGAATTGAGAGGAAGTAGGAAAGGAGAATGGCGGTGGAGAAGAAGATGAATGAATGGGTTTCTAAAGTTAAACCCTTATTAACTCATATTTTCTCCATCCTTTCCCTCTTTCTTAAGAATTCCACTTTTGCCCTTTTAATTCTTTACAAATGCACCCCCATAAAAACTATTCTCCATGCAATTTCCTTGCATTTCACTCCCCACTTTTCCTGCTAATTAGAATGGTCATTGTGCCCCAAAGGAAGAATTCTCTAGAAACTTTATTAAACTTTTTGTTAGGCTCGTCGCCTCGGCGAAGAAACTTCTGTCGCCCCAACGAAAAGTTACAGAGCCAATGTCGCCGCGGCGAAGACTATTTCTTTGCCCCGGCGAAACTTCATGGAACCAACACCGTGGTTGCAGGGCCTCATTGCCGTGGTGACGATACTTCTTCGCCTCGGCCATGACCGCAACCCCAAAATTCCACCAAGTCTCTACAATTTCAGGGCAACCACTCAACCAAACCAACATACAAACTCAATTAAAACTGAATCAATGAACATTTAAGCAAATCTTAAGTACGTACCTCAAGCGGGGCGTTACATATATGGTATGCAACTATTGCAAGCATCATCCGAATAGACTTCAACATCGTGATAGACTTCAACATCGTGATAGACTTATAATTTTATATTTTTATTATCCTTGTATTTAGTTTATTTGGCATGTTTAATATCTTATGGTGTCTATTTGTGATGATTTTTATGTATACGGCATTTGTGGTTAGGAGTTAGTAAAATATACGTAAAATCAGAAGTTTCCAGCATTTTTACTTTTGGATATTTTGGGATGTTTGCAGATTTTTCATGGACTTGGAGTTGCAGTTTGATTTTTAACCATCTATGAAGTTAAACTAGACATCTTAAGCTTTCCAAGTTGGGGTAGCATGTCCACAGAAGACTTCGTTTGGGCCTCCAATTGTTGGTGTAAAGTCAGAGTTGAAAACTGAAATCGAATCCTAATTTGAGTAGGATTTCTGTCCGACCATTAGAGCTTTAAAAGAGCATAACTGGAGTTTTCGTAACTCAAATGAGACAATTTAGAAGCCAAAATTTAATTTCACATTCTGAAATAGAATTATTATGCAGGGGCCGAAGTCCAGAAAGCTCTTTGTCCTGTCCAAAACTGGCCTGGAAGTTACGGCTTTAGCCCAGAAGCTTTAATCCTTAGCCGATTTGGATTATTTTTGTATGCCTGGTATAAAGACTTGATACAACTTCAAGAGGGAGTTCAATACAAGTCTGGAGGGCTGGAAATTCATGTGTATGAGCTGGAATTTCACTTGCACAAATTAAGGGTAGGTTTGAAGAGAGAGAAAGAAGTGTTTTCCTAAAAGGGTTTGGTTATTTGCCTTAATTTTAGGAGTTGGCTTTTAAAAGGGAAGTTTTGATACATTTCTTGGGGAGATAAAAAACAAAACTTTTAGGTGGCTAGGGTTTTAGAGTTGGAGATAGAACGAAATTTGATTTTTCCTTTTCTTTGTGCCTTTCATCTCATCATGTTGGGCTAAATTCTTTAGTTCGATTCCAGGAAACACCAATCCGGTTAGCATAATTGTGAGACTTTGTTCTTAATTTTAGTTGTTCTTATATTCGTATATCTGTGTTTCTTTATTATTTATTTATTATGGTTGCATGGTTTAATTGATTAAAGAGGCCTGTTAATTGATTGATTGTGCGATTGATTGCGCGATTGATTGCTAAACTGAATTTGTAATCTGTAATTGTTATAATATTCAGCTAGAGTAGTAACTAAGCAAAACAATTGTGATCCAAGCTTTTGTTGATTGTTTAAAAGAAACATGGAATGAATAAAATAATTTGATGCTTGTTCCATTGTTATTCATCTTTAACTACTTCCTAATTCGTAATGCTATCAGTAAAGTCATAAGGATTGCATAATATCAAGTGGTTTATTGATAAGAATTAATTTGTGTGCTGGGCTTAGATTAATGAATTAAGGAAGATAAAGATTGTTTGGCTTCTTGATAATCTTTGGTTAATTATTCAATTAAAGAATAATATATATTAGAAGTCAGTGATCAATTTGCAACTGTGGGTAATTTCCTTGAATCAAAATCTTTTTTTTTTTTTATTAAATTCTCTTTACTTAATTCCTGTTAGTAGTAATTAATTTTAGAAAAAAAATTTCCTCCTTTTTTTATTTCATTAATTCATTATGATATTAATTCGGGTAATCTGATTAGCTAGTCTCCATGGATTGACCTATACTTACTGTGATTACAAGCTGTGAGTAGAGTAATTTAATTTTTGGTTGCGCTTGGCACACATCATCGCTATTGGCGAAAAGGTTTCATCATAGTTTATGCCATGCTTTTGCTTGCAACCTTTGGCAACCAGCAGTGCTTTATAGATATGCACATTATCTTCCATGTCTGTCTTCTTCTTGAAGACCCATTTGTTAGAGTAGGTGCACTAAAGCCAACATTTAGCTCTTGTAAACTCATTTTATAAATGAATAAAAGGGAATGTTGTTTATGAGCACATATACTATAGCATCTATTTACTTCATGTAAAGAAAATAGTATATGTCCTTAGAAACGTTGAAACCAGTGATGAGGGAATTAAGTGTTATAAATCTTAATTATGAGAACCCTATGAGCACAAATGTGGCCTTTCTTAAATCGTCTGTAGTCATAGTATAAATCTGACCAAGGACATAGATTATACGGAGAGACTATCATCATGTTGAATGACCTTATTGAAAGATAGTGACAGATCTCACATGTCAAGGTTGTGGGCACCAATCTGGTGCAACGCATGGGTGCTTGCTTGTGCAAGTCCACTGGACTGACCCATAAGAAGATTCCATACAAGATGGTTACCTAGTGTCTATGGAATAAATCCTCTTATAGATGGTGGTGCATGTGGTCCTTCGATTTGAGATCACCAGAGCGTTGTGTGTAAATATTGATGTTATTTGACACCAATCCAATGTTGTCTCTCTTAAGGATTACCAAAACGGTGGTGATTGGTTACAACGAGAAGTAAACTATGGCTATAGTAGATCAACAAAGGATTCATCACTCCTGGTTACAGAAGATCTTATCTCAACGAGATGTTTGGTTAAGAACTATGACCTCATATCTGTGGCCATGGTGGAATCAAGTTGGTGCTCGGATCCAATTTTATATAGTCGTCAGATTTGAGAACCAAATATAGAATACGTCAAGATAGCATTTTGAGGTGGACACTATTTCTGTACCTCAAACCTTGATGAGATATAAGATGATGAAATTGATCGAATTCCATAGTAACCATGCCGTAGACAAGGTAAGCCTAATCACTGATTCTTTGCTTACAAGGGAATCATGATGCCTTGCTAGAGGCCTATCTTAATTGGTGTACGAAAACACTAATTGGTTGATATCTAAATAGTTATCGGGACACTGCTGGCAAAGTAAAAAGCCTTCAAGTCACACATATAGAAGGTAGTTAAGTAAGAAATGCAAATGGAAGGACAATCTTGTCCTTGGGTCGAAAAGGGTATTTTGGTAATTTGGGAGTCTAAAGAGATATTATCCTTTCCTTTTAGGATTAGTGCAATCCTTCCAAGATAGGAATTCAAGGATTGCAATCCTAGTTTAATTCCTATTCGGAATAGCACTATAAAATGAGGAGGGTTTTTTAGTTTGTAAAGGTGAATTCTTTTTGGCAAAAATAGTTTAAAAGAAATTGAACTGTTTTTCTCTCTTTCACTCTCTCAAATACACACCTAAACTCTAGCCACCAAGGGAGTTCTCTCTCTCAATTTCTGCCACCTTCACATAAGCCCTCCGATTGATCTAGTAGTCAATCTTAGGGTGATCTTAAGCCTTCTTTCTTATGGGTATTGATGGACTTGATCCTACATTGGGTCGATAGCGACTAGTTGGAAAAATCCAGAGAAGGAGCCGACAATGAACATATAAGAATCTAACCTTGTATATTTTTATTTTATGTAGATTAATATGTCAAAATTGTGATCTTGGGTAAGGGGATCGTGCCATGGAAAGAAAAAATTTTGTTATTCCGCACTTGCCACGACATAATTCCTACAAATGGCATCAGAGCTTTGATTCGACTATTAATCTCATATATGTGATTGCATGTTGGTTGGCATGTGTAGGTTTTTAATTTTATTATTTTAAACCTACTGTTTTAATTTTAATTTTGTTGTGAGTTTTTCTTGAAGATTGGTTGGAATAGGGTTTGCAAAAAAACCCTAAATTTGGTGGCTGAATTTTGGAGACTAAGCATTATTGCGCACGGCCCCTGCTCTTTGGCTGCATGTTGCCATGCAGCCGCCCTGACTAGGGCTATGCATGGCCACCTACAGCCACTTGACCAGAGCTATGTATGGGCATGCACAGCCTTGAGGCAACCTGCCCCTTCAACTATGCATGGCACGCGCGGCTGCCCCTTGGTTGCACTTCTTCGCACACCACCAGGCCGTCTCTAGGGGCCTTTGGCTATGCTTTAATGTATGGCTAGCCTCCCATAGGGTGTGTGCTTCATAGTGCACTTCCCGGCCTAGATACCCATGGCGCTTGTCGTGCGCGCGGGGCTGCCCTTGGCTGTTATGTGCGTCCTATACTATGCGCTTGCACACGACGACTATCCCTACCATGCGTGTGAGCGCGTGACAATGTCTTGGCACCACAAGCCAAGGGTGGGTGTTAATGTGCCCAGCCCCGGGATTTTTGGGCCTCGCACTACATGTGTGGGCCTAGTTGGAGTGGTCCGTTTTGGGCTACTAGGTTTGAAAAGGGTAAAGTGAACTTTTTAGTTAGTTTTCCAACTAGATAGGGACTAGACATAATTTTACAAGTTTAGGAACCAATATGAAACTTTGAAAAATTAAAGGGGTAAAGTGAAATTTACCCAATAATTCAAATATGGTCAATTTGAATTGATGCATTATATGATTGGTGTCTATTATGCATGGTGTTTGGTACTTGACCGTCAACCTAAGGATTTTATTATTTTATGGATTTGTAATTTCAAAATAGGGTATGTGTGTGCTACCTTACCTCTTATTCTCTCAATGTAAATTCTCTTCTCATCTAAATCCTTTCGAATATAACTCGAGGTTTCATTTAATTCAATGTAAGCATGCATGCTTTGTCTGAGCAAATTGTTGTGGCGGATCCCATCGTTTCGCAAGCTAAGAGTTTTCTAACCAATGCATTATCTGCCATCATACGCTTCATAGAGTATGCCAAAGTAAGAGTAACAGCCAGAGGCAAACCTTCAGGGATTGCAACCACCACTGTTGTGACTGCTGCAGCAATAATTCTCAGAACTACATTCATTACATCTGTTATATTCTGATAGTTAGCTGGAAATGTAGCAGTTTGTCAACTTGTTTTTGAACATGTTATGGCACCAAAAATGTATTGCAATCTGCAGTCTGTCATGTGAGGTAGCCTTGGTTGATTCATTTTGTAATTGTTTAGATTTTGTACTGCCAGGTTATATGGGATGTGTTTATATTGTTTGTTGTAAGTTGGTGTTACTGTATGGCTTTAGATTAATGTTGGGTAAAATATGTCTGCAAAGTGGTTGTCAACAGTGAACCTTTTGCTTTATTAGTTGATGTAAAACTCATTTTATAATATAGAACAGATCACCCTTCATTTCATCAGTTGCTTTTCTTTCTTTTCTTTGCATTCTTTGGCATTAGCAACAACAACATCGTCAAACTTGGACTTGTCGCAGTTGAATTCTTTGTCTCCTCTTTCATCTGTGGTGTTGCATGTGAAGTAACAGATCAACATAACGAGAAGGACCAGCACAACTACTACCAATCCAATCTTTTCGATATAGGAAGTCAGCTTTTTTTAGGTGAACTTGCAGTGGAGTCTACTGATCCAAGTCACGGCTAATAGAACTCATCATCTCTCCCCATGCCATTTTCATACTAACGGAAGTGATGAGCATAGAACCATATCCATCTGTGACCTTTGTGCTAGAAAGCAAAAAAGGATTCTTGCTGCCATTGATCTCAACATGGTCACTTTCACTAGTCATGCTAGATTCATCCAACTTCAAGGAGTGACCATTCAAGTGTTGGTTATTTGAGCATGTAAATATGGTTATACGAGAGAGAAAAGAAAGAAAAAACAAAAGAGAGGAAGGACTTGTATTAGTTCGATATGATACAGAAAATACAGTAGAGTTTTATACACATACAGACATACTGTTGTATCGAATCATAAAACACATTTTAGTCCAAAATAACTTCTTAACCATACATTCTGAGCAACTCTGATTACATCACATTAAATTGATATAAAGTTGGCAGCCAAATGCAAGCTGAATTCACCAAAAAATATCACTTTAGCAAGCCTACAGACTAGCTATGTGAGCTGCTCCAGACAGATTTCACAACTTCAAATTCTACCCTTTTGCCTCTAATTCCCAGCTCTAGCATAATCAAAATATTTGTTTCAAGCAAAATATCACAACTTTGAACATTCCTCCTTGATATTTTTGCTTGAGACACCAAATTTAAGTTTCAGGTCTTCAAACTTGGACTTACATAAGGACTTTGAAAAGATGTCAGCCAATTGAACTTCTCCTTTGTAGTGAGTCAATCTGATTTCCTTGCATTGCTCAGCCTCTCTTACTACATGAAACTTGATTTTAATGTGCTTAGTTCGACCATGCATGACTAGATTCTTTGCCATAGCAATAGCCGATTGATTATCACAAAAAATTTCAGTAGGCTCACATTGTTTTACCTCCATATCAGCCAACAAATTCCTCAACCATATGGCTTGATTTACTTCAACAGCAGCTGATATGTATTCAGCCTCTGCAGTGGATTGAGCCACTATTTCTTGCTTCTTGGAAGACTAGCAAAGAGCTCCATAATTTCGTAGGAAAACATACCTTGATGTGCTCCACATGTTATCACAAGAGCCTCCCCAATCACTGTCTACATAATATGAAATTTTCAGATTTCTTGAACCAGATTCCATGATCCGCAGTTCCCTTGATGAATCTCAGCACTCTCTTGGCTACTTTAAGATGCTTCTCACTTGGTTTACTCATAAATCTTGATAGGAGACTAGTGGCAAACATGAGATCAGGTCTTGTTGTTGTTAAATACAACAAACTCCCAATCAACCTTCTATAATCTGTCTCATCCACTAGGGCTGCTCCATCCTCTTTGCACAGCCTTTGATTTTACACCAAAGGTGTGGCAACCGACTTACATTCATCCATCCCAAACTTCTTCAGTATCTGATTAGCATATCTCCTTTGAAAAAAAAAAAAATGCCATCTTGAGATTGATGGATTTCCATTCTAAGAAAATAGGTCATCTCTCCCAAGTCAGTCATCTCAAACTCTTTTTGTATTTCCTTTTTAAACTCTTCAACCTGAATAGCATTGCTTCCTATCACCAGAAAATCATCTACATACAAGGAAGCCATGATCACATTTTCATTAACTTTCTTCACATAAAAAGTAGGCTCATTTGGGCTCCTTGCATAACCTAGGTTGACTAGGTAATCATTGATTCTATTGTACCAAGCTCTTGGAGTTTGTCTTAGGCCATATAAGGCCTTCCTCAGTAAGTAGACATGGTCTTCTTTCCCTTTGACTTCGCGTCCCTTAGGTTGTTCAACAAAGATCTCTTCATCCAGCCAACCATTCAAGAAGGCTGATTTGACATCCATTTGATAAACTTTCCACTTGAATTGAGATGCCAAAGCAAGGACTAACCTGATTGTATCATGCCTAGTAGTAGGAGCAAATGTGTCTTGAAAGTCTACACCATGTTGTTAAGCAAAGCCTTTCACAACTAACCTAGCTTTGTGCTTCAAAATTGAACCATCAGGGTTCAATTTTTTCTTGAAGATCCACTTTACCTAGATCACCTTTCTCTCGGCAGGCCTGACCACAAGTCCCCATGTTCCATTCTTTTCTATCATGGACAACTCCTCCTGCATAGCAAGCCTCCATTCCTCTGACTTCGTTGCTTCATGATAGGATGTTGGTTCAAGCATGCAATATTGCATCTCCCATAAATCTCAACAAGAGGTCTAGTTCCTCTGACTGATACTTCTTCTTCTGTTTCAGAATTTGCCCCATCAACTTAGTCAGCAACTTGCTCTCTTTGCTGTGGCCATGGATTAACCGAAATTTTCTTCTCTTCCCAGTTCCACATTTACCTCTCATCAACCTTTACATCCCTTGAAACCATAACCTTCTTAGGCTTCGAAATATAGACCCTGTATGGCTTGGATTGGAGGTTGTAACCAGCCAAAATTCCAGCCTTTGCCTTGTCATCAAGCTTTGATCTTTTGATGGCTAGTATGAGGACATAACATATACTCCCAAAGACTCTAAAATGGTCCACTTGAGGCTTAACTCCATACCATGTTTCAAATGGAGTTTGATCTTTTAAAGCCTTAGTTGAAAGCCTATTCAGCAAATACACTCTGGTATTGATAGATTCTGCCCACAACTCCTTCGGCAGCCCTTTTTCAGTCAGCAAACATCTTGACATCTCCATCTCTGTCCTATTTTTCCTCTCACTTAATCCATTTTGTTGAGGAGTGTATGGACATCTAAACTGATGCCATATTCCAGTCTCCCTGCATATTGATTCAAACTCACTTGAGGTTGATTCAAACTCACTTGAGGTGTATTCACCCCCATTGTCACTTCTCACAGCCTTGATCTTCACACTAGCTTGGTTTTCAACTTGAGCTTTAAACCTCCTAAACACAGCAACAACTTCTCCTTTTGGCTTTAGGAAGTACACTAAAGTCATTCTTGAATGATCATCAACAAACAAAGTGAAATATTTGGATCCACTTAGGGATAGAGTCTACATTGGTCCACACACATCAATGTGCACCAATTGAAGCTTTTTAGTAGCTCTCCAGGCTTAGTTTGTTGGAAAGGCTTGTCTGTTGGAAAGGCTTGTCTGCTAAGCTTCCCTATTTGGCATACTCTACACAAACCCTCTTTCTCTTCCATTTCAGGTAAGGTATGCACCATATTTTTAAGCTTCATTTGCCTAAGGCCAACATAATGATAATGACCATATCTTTTATGCCATAGGTTTGTGTCATCTGAATTTACTGTCATAGCTTGAAATTTTGATTTTTTAAGTTCAACTGGGAAGCTCTTCCCCACCATTTTAACATGCATCATCACATTTCCTTCATTGTCTAATATTGTGCAGGATTTGTTTTCAAAGTGTAGGATGTAATTTCTTTCAAGCATTTGCCTTACACTAAGTACATTTTGGTTGATTTCTGGAACAAACAACATATTAGAAATAAGTTTTGTACTTATCAAGGTCTGTACAGCCACATCTCCCCTGCCTTTAACCTTCACAAATTCACCATTTCCCACCGTTACACTTGACTAGTATGCTTGATCCAGCTTCACAAAATTCTCCAGATCAGGTGTCATATGGTTTGCACATCTATTATCAATCAGCCAAGCTCTAGCATTGAATTGAACAGCATAGCAAGATGCCAAAAATAGCTGCACAGATTCTGAATTCTGCTGCAGATCTTCTATTGTCTGTGCTTGTTGTGTAAGATACTATGGTTTGTTTTTGTAGACTTTTTCAATGTGGCCTAGTTGCCTACATGCCCTACATTGAACATTTGGTTTGAACTAGCACTTGTTGTAGTAGGAACATGGTCCAAAACTCCTGAAACCTGCTGGTTTGTTCCACTAACTGCTTGCTTTTTCCTTTCCTTTCTTATCTCCTATAAACCTCTTGTTTCCTCCCTGAGTTGGCTTGCTTTTTTGCTGGACGACCAATGCAGCTTCACCTCTGTCCTTCTGCCTCAGCTTTCTTCTTTGCTCTTGAGCTTGGAAACATGAACAAGTTCGGTTAAGGTAATTTAAGACAAGTCTTTGGAATCTTCCAAAGAGGAGATTTTTTATTCAAACATCTCAGTAGGCTTACCAATACCTTCTCTACAATTCTTTTATTAGTTATCTCTTCCCCTAGCAACCTTATCTTGTTAACCATATTCATTAATCTATCTACATACTCCTTAACCACTTTAGCCTCTTGCATTTTCAATGTCTCAAACTCTCTCCTTACGTTCAAGACTTGCATGTTTCTGGTTTGGCAACTCCCTCCAAATTCTTCCTTAAGTTTGTCCCAAGCTTCTTTTGCTATCTCACAAGCCATTATCCTAATGAAGACTTGATCGGTGACTGCAGCATGTAAATAGGACAGAGCTCTTGGAACTTTTGCAATCTCTTCTTCAAGGAATCTTATTTGATTCAAGGTTGGATTTGGTCCCAACTGTGGCAGATGCTTCTCTTCTTCTACATGCTGTCATAGACTCTGACCTCTCAAGTAAGCCTTCATCTTAACAGCCCATATATGGTACTGTTCTCCATTGAAGGTTGAAGGCAAGAGTGAGGCTGAACTTGCTGCCATGAAGCCTGGTTTTGGTGTAGTGAGGACTGACTGAGAGAGTGACAAGCTGAAGGTTTTTGTAGGCACCTTAAGATCAAAGTAAGGCTCTCATACCAGTTGTTGGTTATTTGAGCATGTAAAGATGGTTATACGGGAGAGAAAAGAAAGAAAAAACAAGAAAGAGGAAGGACTTGTATTAGTTCGATATGATACAGAAAATACAACAGAGTTTTATACACATACAGACATACTGTTTTACCAGTCATAAAACATATTTTAGTCCAAAATAACTTCTTAACCATACATTCTTAGCAACTCTGATTACATCACATTAAATTGATATAAAGTTGGCAGCCAAATGCAAGCTGAATTAACCAAAAAATATCACTTTAGCATCCCCACAGACCAGCTATGTGAACTGCTCTAGACAGATTTCATAACTTCAAATTCTGCTCTTTTGCCGCCAATTCCCAGCTTTAGCATAATCAAAATATTTGTTTCAAGCAAAATATCACAACTTTGAACATCAAGAACAACCCATCAGCTAGAATTTGATCGCTGATTGATGCGTTGTAATTATAACATGCAATATGTAGCAAGTGCACTAGTAGCAAAAAGTAATAAAGAGATGAGTGAGTATCGTTCCCACGAGGATAGTGTTACTAAGTACCGATTTTTCTAGTTTAAGTCCTAATTGAAGCAACAATAAATTGGATTGATGGAAGATTAACAAACTAAATACAAATGCAAAACCCAACAACTTAACTAATTAAACAATGCTAAAAAAATGCTAGAAAAATGCTAGGGTGTTGATTTCACCTAGATACACTAACCCAAATCATAGAATCTATTACCCAAGTTCTAATTCCTTGATTGAAAATCGAATTCCCTAAGTAGTAAAACATACCTTCTCAGGCTACATTTCTCTACTTATCCCTATTGAGCTTCCGCACCCAACAAAATGAAGATTAATAGTTCAAAGTCTTTTAAGCTTTATGGAATTCTATCTAGATTTCATAGATCGCTAAACCTATCTCTAGCATTTGCTTAATCTATGGTATTTATCCCAAAAGGCACAATCAAAAATCACTTTGCAGTCTCATTATGAACAACACACATTTGAATGGTGATCAAGCATCCAAAAGTCATTAAGCAAAGAGATAAACACTCAATCATGAAATTAAAACTCAAAGTAAATCAATTCATATAAATTTGAATCATTGTATCAAGGTTACATCAAACCCTAGCTAAAAAACTCAGTTCATACTCAAAAATGAAATAAAATAACAAAAACAAACTAAATCAAGATTCATCATTGAAAAACAAGCAAAAGATGGAGAAATCTTCTCTAATTTGAAGCCCAAATCTTCAATAATCTTCTCCTTCCATGAGCTGCCTCCCAAATGACGAACCAAGACTCCTTTTTCTTTCCTTTTCGTCCTAATTTATACCTCTCTCACTTAAGGACCAAGCCCTAGCAAGCCAAAACGCGTCGTTTTATTTTTACAGCTGATGCAGCTTTCATCGCGGCGAAGCTTTTTCCTTGCCGCAGTGAGGACTTTCGGGCCAAATTTGAGCATGATAGAGAATGAATCTGGAAAAGTGTTAAAAATATGAATTTTATCTCTTTCAATTATATTTCTAGTAGTTCAAGAATCAGCACAATCCGAGGTCTACAGCTCAAGTTATGGCAGAAATATTAAAGCACGTCCAAAGACGTTTTTTCTTCAGTTCCCAGCGTACTTTTCACGACTTCAAGCCAAGTTTTCACCCTTGTCCAGTCCGAATTAGGGAAAATCCAAAACATGAAAGTTGTAGCTATTCTTCTTAGATTTCCAAAGCTTCTAAATTCAGGTCAGTCCGAGTTTTCAAGCTCAAGTTACATAATTTACACTCAAAATCATCGTTTAGGCCTGCAAAGACAAATTAATAGAATTAGGTAGCAATTATGGCCCAAATTGCATGAAAAGTATCCTAAATCCTATCAAAATTTATGATCCAAATCCAACCAATTTGCAACAACAAACAACACAAAAATATGCCCTAAACTCAAGCTTAAATTCGGCCAAACACAAATGGAGGCAATGTTACACTTACTTGCAATTTTAGGTTAAGACAAGAATGAACACTTCAAGCCTAAAGGAATTCTCCACCAACTTGAATCGATTCACCACCAAATCTCCTTGCCAAGACTTGGATAAAGAAATCTCAATAAGAATACAAAGTTCTCTCAATGGTTAAACCAAGTTTTTGATATTTCATGAACTACTTTTACAAGGAGAATAGTTGCCTTTATATAGGCAATTACAAGGTTAAAAGAGTAATCAACAAATACAACACAAGAAAATGAAAACTAATAAATATTACACAAAAATTACAAGCCTTCCATTCAAAAATAAGGCCATACCCATTTAATGCAAAAAGGGACATGATTCCCTAATTCTAGGGTTCATGTCTTTAACCACCCCATTAGTTGAAAAAACTCACTTTATTAGCCCAAAACTTGATCAATGATCCTAATCAAGTCTACTAATAAGGGTGTTAGAGATTGGGCCTTGAAGATCTTGCAATTGGATCCAATAAGGGTTCAAGTGGACTTTCCCCTTTGGAATGAGAATTGGGCCGAATGGGTTCACTTCAACACTTGGGCTTCTCTCTTGGTGGACTTGAGCTTCCTTTGTTGGGCTTGGACTTGGAATGGTTTGGGCCGAAGTGCTTGGGCTTTCTCTCCCCTTGGAACTTGCTTGGGCCGAATCTCCTCCAATGCTTTCCACACTCCACAATCCAAGTGTTTTAGGACTTGGAATGAAACTTTTTGATTCAACCGAATTAGCAAGTGTTTTAGGACTTGTAATTCCTTGTCCACTCATGTTTACAAGTGTTTTAGGACTTGTAAACGTATCAATTTAATGCAAAATCATAGTGTAAAATTTGATTATCAAATACCCCCAAACTTAAGATTTGCTCGTCCTCGAGCAAAAAGGAATAAAACCTCAAAGAAAGAAGCAACAAACAACCAAAAACACAAAACAACAAAACTGGCAATGAACAAACAAAAATTAGATTCAAACTCAACACAAGAATTGCCTGGAATTTATACAAGTCTCAAAGGTTGTTGAAAAATTTATTACTAGAAAATGTTCAGCACTCCAAGAAGTTATAAGTTGCATCGACTATCTTTCTCTATTGGTCCCCCGAGTAGGTGATCCCCACTTCAGTCCACATTCCAACTTCCTGGATTATTTTATGCAGAAATGTAAAGTTTATCAAATGATAGCAGACTTCATAAGCCTAACTATGGAACTACTCTCCACTAATGTAGACTAGACATTGCTAAGGATCAAAAGGTCTTTGCAAGCTTATAACATTAGGCTCGGGTAGTGGGCTCTAAGGAAAAGGATATGATAAACAAAGTAAGATAACTCGATTTTTCTCATGCAAACACTAAGAGCTACATCAATCTTCGCTTTCTTTCTCAACCATCAATCAAAGTGTCAACCTTTTTACAACCCGCAAACTTATGCATTTCTTATTTTTGATTTTGAATTGAACTAAAGAATTTTTTTTTCTTCTTCTTCTTCTTCTTCTTCTTCTTTTCTATTTCTATTTTTTATTACATATATTTACAACACCATTGAGGTCTATTGCCCCTTCTTCCTGCCCTTTTTGCAACCCCCAAACTTAAGATTTGCTCTATCACTCATTCACACACCTCTCAAAGCTCTTTTGTATCATACATTAGGTCCATAATTCTTCTAAAGGGTATGATAAAGTGTTTAGGGTATGGGGATTGAACAATTTTTTTTTTTTTTTTTTTTTGTTTGCAAGAAAAATAAGGCAATGATAATCTCAGAAGGCTCAAATAGGTGACTAGGGAAAGATTCATTCATGGGTTGGCTGGAAAGGCTCAAACGTTCCGAAAAATGCCTAAATCATTTCCTCAACAATGTCTAATCCTAGAATTTCGCCTCAAGCACTTCTCTACTAGGTTCTAGAGTCCACCAACATTATCAAACTTCACCTAACCACATAAAATGAATCTAAGCATGCCGAAATAAATAAAAATGGTGGCTGAACCACTCAACAAACCTCAATCAAAATTCAGTCAATAAACATAAACTTGAAGCAATGCTTAACATTTTCCAAAAATAATATCCTAACAATTCTAGTTTCATCATAGACTTATGCAATTCATCTAGGCAACAACAACACAACACACACAAAACACACAAAACAAATAACAATCAAAGAACTTAAAACAAAAAGAAACACAATTTCGAGCTAAAACACACAAACAAACTAAACACAAAATTTTTGAACATTTTCCTACCCCCAAACTTAAAATGACATTGTCCCCAATGTCACACCATAAAGAACAAGGAATAGAGAAAAGAGAAGGGTTAAGAAATACTCCCCTAATTAATCCGCAAAGTGTGTCCTCTATGTCAATGCCCAACATCCATTCATTATCTTCATCGCCATAAGAATCTGTCAAAATAAGAAAACTCATGGTGCACCAATTTTTTAAAACACAGTACAAATTAGTAAGGGAAATATCAAGCCTCATCAAACTAAAATCAAAGTTCTAAAATTGAAAGAAAAAACTTAAACAAAAACAAAATAAACTGAAAACACTTGGGTTGCCTCCCAAGAAGCGCTTTATTTAAAGTCAAAAGCTCGACTTTCCCATGGTCCTTCGTCAATCCGGATCCTTGTGGGGTTCTTCACTTCCCTTTGCCACCTCTTGGTCTTTCCCTTGGAATTCCAGGCATGCTCATAAGCATCTTTTCGGAACTCCAAATTCGTATATGCGTACTTGAGATGAGATGGTGATTGGTTGAGTCCAATGTTTGGAGTCTCTTCCAACACCAATTTTGACTTGTGCGCATTTACACCAAATTCCTTAAATTGTTCCTTGTGAGATGAGTTGCTTGGTTGAAATTCCCCTAAGTATCTTGCACACCATTTTGCTTTGAGATTTTCCTCTTCATTAGTCTTGTCTTCATGTTCTTCCAACTTTTCTTCATTGTGAGGTTGCTCCAACACTATACCTCTCCTCAATATTATGACATTTGATTGTTCTTTAGGATTTGTGACCGTTGTGCTCAGCAAAGAACCTTGAGATCTCTCTGTCAATTGTTCAACCAATTTCCCCACTTGAACCTCTAAATTTTCAATGAACACTCCTTGATTTTTGAAGTTTGAGCGTGTCTCATTCATAAAACTTGTGGTTTCTGCATGAACTTTTCGAACATATCTTCCAATTTTGACACTCTCTACTCTACCGGTTGAAGATTCACCACTGGTTGATGGTTTAGCACTGTCCTTTGATTTAATTGATTGCTTTGATTGCTCCAAGACAAATTCGGGTGATTCCCCCAACCAAGATTGTAAGTGTTGGAGAAGGAGTCATTTTGCAGCCCTTGTGAACACACCATGTAATTCACTTGCTCAGTTGTTGAGAAGACTAACTGGTTTCCATCTTGACATTCCACACTCCCATGGTTTCCTGCACAAAATTCACAAGTTATAAAAGGTGAGTGAATAGAACTTACATTCATACCTCCCAATTGGCTTTGAAGTGATGCAATTTGTGCAGATACTGTGGCAAACACATCGACTTCATGTAGACCCATTGTTCTCTTCGGTATTACTCTCTTATTAGGTCTTTGGTAGTTATTGTTGGCCATCACCTCAAGCAATTCATAAGCATCTTCTGGGGTCTTGTTATTTAAGGCTCCGCCTGCTGCCACATCTACCATAGTTTGAATGTTTGGTAGCAACCCATTGTAAAATGTTTGGACTTGTATCCAAAACGGTAGACCATGATGTGGACATTTCCTTAACAACTCCATGTACCTCTCCCAAGCTTCATAAAGTGATTCATCATTGCCTTACATGAAAGAGATAATGTCATTTCTCATTTTTGCTGTCTTCTCTGGTGGGAAGTATTTTGCAAGAAACTTCTGAGCTAATTCGTCCCATGTGGTGATTGTCCCAACTGGGTGTGACATGAGCTAACCTTTTGCCTTATCTCTCAATGAAAATGAGAACAATCTCAGCCTAATTGCATCATCAGTCATTCCATTAACCTTGAATGTGTCACATATCTCTAGAAAGCTAGTAATATGCACAATTGGATCCTCATACGAATTTCCACCAAATTGGACTGACTGTTGGATAATCTGAATTATTGTCGGCTTAATCTCAAAGTTCACTGCAACAGGTGGCCTTGTAATACCATAATTGCATTCTTGCATCGTTGGTATGGCATAATCCATCAACCTTCTATGTACTTCTGCCATGATCTCCACATGCACTACAAGAAACAGTTAATTAACCTTAACTACAAAATAAAAATAAAAACTACAAACAAAAGAACTCAAGCTTAAGACTATACAATATTTACGATTAACTACAAAAATGAAATAAAAGCTTCAATTTAGCATTACACTAGATACTACCAATATTAATAATCAACTATCCCCGGCAGCGGTGCCAAAAACTTGATGCGTTGTAATTACAACATGCAATATGTAGCAAGTGCACTAGTAGCAAAAAGTAATAAAGTGACGAGTGAGTATCGTTCCCACGAGGATAGTGTTACTAAGTACCGATTTTTCTAGTAATTCTCAACTCTGATGGTATATATAAACATTGTGAGGTGGTAAACGAATGGTAATTATAGACATCTATATATTGATTATTATGCATAAGAGAAGTAACACCATTTTAAAAAGATTAAAAATATAAAAGGGGACGAAATATGGATTTTGTTTAATGGAAAGCTGATGTGGCATGGGTTTAACGAGATTATTTGTAATTTAGGGGCAGAAACATATTCTAAAGAGATTAAAAATATAAAAATGGGCAAAATTCCTTCAAATGAAAGGGAAGAGAAGAAACACAGAGAGGAAGAAGAAAGAAAAGAAAAAGGGAGAAGAGAGTGTGAGGTTCGGCTGAGAGGTAGAGTGAGAGTGATCTGGAATCAGTGGAGGAGAGCAAAAACCGAGCAAGATTAACCCATATCTAGGCTCGGGATCAGAGGAGAAAAGTGTTTGAAGCTTACTGGAAGTTTGGATGACCTGAATGGTTAGTAGATCTAAATAGTTTTCCTTAAAAAATTAAACTTATGCCTTTGCATGTTGATGTTTTTGACTACCGTTCATGTGTTGCAAAAAATCTTTACTAAGCATGATGTTTGGGAGATATTGATTCTAGGTTGCTTTCGGCTATGTGAGTTGAGACTTGTTGGTTGTGTTGGTTGCTGAAATCTTGTTGTAAATATGAAAGTTTGTTAGTTTGTCTTGCTACATTTGCTTCAACTGAATGCATAATAAGGTTTTGGTTGAAAATAGTTTGCTAGAAATTGATTAGGTACCAAGCTTGCTGAAACTTTACCTTTTCATGTCTCGGCTGAGCCAATTTTTGAGTGAAAGCGTCTCAGATCTCATTTCAACAAAGCTTATTTGTGTTGCGTGTCACCAGATCTTTCCTAAAAACATAGTGTTGGGGATTTGTTAACACACTTCGGTGTTAAGTACCCATTTTAACATGCAACGGAATATTACCAAGTTGATTAAGAGATTTTCAATTTTTAACCTCAATAAACATAAGTGCAGAAAGTAAAGAACACAGACATATACATGGTTTGGCTAAATCCACATTTAGCCTACATCCATGGGACCTTGTCCAAATCGAAGCAATCCAATAAGTCAAAAACACATTACAAGATATAGTTCAAAGCTAATCAAGTTACAGTAAAAAGAACTCCCTTTTCAACTTTACACTTAGCACCACACTCTGAATCCTTAACGTGTAGCAACTCCTTGGAGTTTCTTCTCGCCGGGTACACACTTGAGAACAACTTGTAAACCACCAAGCTTCAAGCACTGATGCCACACACCAGCATCAGTAAAGGAACCACGTTCCAATAGTCGTCAAGTCTATGTTTGATATGGTGAGGTTTTTGGCACAACAATGGAAAAGGAATCTTGAACCTTAAGAGAAAGAATACTCTAAGAATTTCATAGTACAATGAAATAAAAGATCAAAAGGTTGGAAATGGCATTATAAAGAGGAATTAAAATGTGGCTAGTTAACATGCTTTATTCCCTAAGACCGCTTAAGGATATTATGACACATGTAAAAGGTCTTAAATATCAAGAGACAAAGATAAACAATATCTTTTTCACTTTACCAGGCATGCAACTTATGTTGGGTTGCAAAATATCTGAAGCAAGAGTGTAAGCTAGACTGTTGTGCACACACACTTTAAATGAAACAAGCCAAGACACAAGTCTGGCAAACAGTGTGCACTAAGAACTGATGTGCACACACACAACAGATGAAACAAGCCAAATAAATGGATTGGCAGTCAGTGTGCACACACATAGCTCATAAGTTTGACAAAAATGAATATTCTATACATAGGACTCATGTTTGCATATTAATATCTTGTTGAGAGTCTTGTTATTTTGTGAAACTATTTAAAATTCTCCCCTTCATGCGTCGGCTAGGTTTTTACCAGTGTTGGTGTAACTAAATAAATGGCAGTTGTGTTGCTGGATAATATACTTGGGTGTTTTGGGCTGGATAGTAGACTTGATGGTATTGGAAGCATGCTTTAAATAATAAATAAATGGGTGTGTTCTGATTCTTATTTTTCTTATTTATATACATATAACTTAGTTGAATATTGCACTAGTTTTGGTCTGAAAATGTGAGACTGCATGCAGCATATTCTTTGGTATGAAAAGGGATGGTTTTGTGGAATTTTATAATGGAATATATGTGCTTACAATGAGATGGAAATGGCATTATAAAGAGGAATTAAAATGTGGCTAGTTAACATGCTTGGAAAGGCTTAAATTTTGCTCTGGAATAGAATAAATTACAGATGTTTTTTCTGCTTGTTCTTGGCTGTTACATGTAGCAATATGGGGAAGTTTTTAATTGTAAATGAAGTGCTGGAATTGAGGTGTTTGGCTTGGAGTAATATAGGTGATTAAAAGGTAGGTCAAGGGGAGTTATATAATGTCCAAGAAGATTTTATTTCATTTTGTTTATTTTATTCATTTATTTGTGAAAATACCCGTGAAAGCACAAAAGAGAATTTTCAGTACATTGTTTATTCATGTTTATTTTATTCTAGTATGAAATATTCTTATATATTATTTTTTAGCTCTTTGGTTTAACTATAATTATAATGTGTTATATGAGTTTTCGCTTTTAAAAGTGATATTTGCTTATGATTAGTGTTGGACATTTGCTATGGTAATGTGATGTTGAACTAATTTTTAATCTGGATTAAACTGTCAGATTTGAAACAGGTTCAATTTCACCCCTGAATGTGATTTTTGAATATTATGTCATATATGCATGATTTATAAGCACATATGTGATATGTTCTTGACTTATATGTTACTTGAGATTAACATGAGATGCATGATTAAATGAGAGTTTAGTGCTTTTGATAAATGTACTAAATGAGAAATGAAAAAGGGTTGATTTGTTAGTTTGGAGACATGTTTATAAATCTTTATTTTCACCCCTGTGGCATAAAATATCATATTTTTCAAGCAAAATATACATTTTTCATGAACAAAAGTATTTTAGACTAAGTATAAGAACAAAAGTGGTTTTCAAACCACCCTACGAAGTACTCATCTCATAATGATACAGATTTTGGCTCTATCCGAGTGATGAGTGGTCCATCGGGTATGATAGTTTCAGATTTTGGCTCTGCGCATGCATATGATAGATTTTTTTGCTCTACTTGGGTGTTGAGTGGTTCGTCAAGTATGACAATTTCAAAGGTTTTGCCCGTGCAATGATAGATCTTATCGAGTATGACAGGTACATCCCTTGTTCGGCCTGTGTGCAAGATGCCCACTAGGTATGACAGATTTCCCCTAAGATACTAGTTGTGGTGAGAGTTTTCAGTTATTAGTATCAGAATCAGTTTTAGAATGTTCAGAATCAAATTCAATTTACAATATCAACTATAGCGATAGTCTCAATATGAGTTTTCAGAATATTAAGAGAGCTTTCAGTATTAGCCACAATTCTAGAATAAGATATCAGCTTACGGTTTTCAATATTAGTAATAGCTACAGTTTAAAGTTTAGTTATCAGCATAATGTTTACAGTGATCAGAAATTAGTTTACAGTATTTAGAAATCAATTATCAGTGCCTATAAGGTTTAGGCCGAAACCCTTTGATTCAGCAAAATTCAACCAAATGCTAACATATAAGGTTCTGTCTAAATTGCTGAATCTGGCCAATTGACATAATTCAGCCATATTTGGCCACTTTAGTGTTGAAGGGTGAAGTTGGCCAAATATGGGGAGATGCTTTGTTTAAGGGGAAATATTAGGCAAAGGGACTAAAATGTAAAAAACTAAAACTTAGCTCAATACGGTGCATTTCTATACTCAACGATCTTTATATAAACTGTCCTCTATAAACTGAAATCAGTTAGTGAAAAATTAATGAAAATAATTTCTCTTTCATTTTAGCTCAACTAACGTTCTCTCTCTCTCTCTCAATTTCTTCATTGTGCTTTAATCTTTCTTTCAAATCCACCCAAGAACCTTCAAGAATCTTTATGGTATTAGAGCCTATTGACAAGCGTCCATGGCTAATCTGAATTATGGATCCTTGAATTCTAGCTCAAAGATAGTTAACGAGCAAATTGATAATGCAAGCACAATGTGTTCAATTGCTCATTCTTCTCGTCCAATTCTGTCATTCAAGCTAAGTGAGAGAAACTACAACTATGGGAGATCTCAAGTTCTACCTACGTTGACTTCATATGAGCTTGATGGCTTCATCACAAGTGCGAATGTTTGCCCTTCCATGTTTTTAATTGAACAAATGTTAGATTTTGAATGAATAATCAAGAAACCTAACCCTAAGTATTTTGAATGGAAAAAGGCCGATCAATTTCTAGTGAGCTGGTTAATTTCATCTATTTCTAAAACTATGTTTAGGCATGTTGCCAAATGCACAAGTGCATATGAAATTTGGAACACTTTGCAGTTGTATTTTTAGTCCTTCTCAAAGGCTAGAACATTACATTTGCGGAACTTGTTACAAAACACTAAGAAAGATTCTATGAGCGTTAATGAGTATATTCTGAGGATGAGAGAGATGGGGGATGAGCTGATAGCTAGTGAAGTTCAAATTGGAGATGAGGAACTGCTACTATACATCTTGGATTGGTTAGGACCAGAATTTGATGCTATGGTGGCTAACCTTATATCTAACAGCAGTACTACCACTCTTCAAGAGGCTTAGTTGCTTCTCCGTAAACATGAGATATGAATTGAGAGACCTAATAGTGCATTGTTGAATTTCCATGACATGACTTCTACATTATTGGCTACAAAACAACCAATTTCAACTGATACTACTGGTGTGCCACAATTTCAAAGTCCTATGGTATCATCATTTCAAAATACTAGTCCTAGAGAAATCACATTTCAAAATCCTGTTCCTTTATCTATGGTTCAACCAGTTGGTTTTCAGGATACTAGTTCATCACCTATGGTTCAACTAAGCATGATGGGTTATGAACACCATTAAATATATCCTCAACAACCCTTTAGTGTAGCCATGTATACTACTGGATTTCCTCACACTGCCATTTCTCAATATTCAGCTCCTGGTGGATTTCAATTCAACAACAATAATGGATTGCGAGGCAGAGGTCAAGGCAAAGGACATTTTAGGCCTAGATTGTTCTGCCAAGTATGTGGCAAAACTAGTCACTTGGCCCTTCAATGCTATAATCATTTTGATCATGATTATCAAGGTTTTCAAAACTCAAATTACAAAAATTTTAATCCCTTTCAAGTTCAGCCAACATCCCTTCCATCTATAGTCAATAATGGACAATCATACTCAGGAGTTTCACATGAATCTGCTACTTAAGCTTATGCTCTTTTTGCGGCAAACTATCTACCACCGAAGCATCATCCTCAATTTTATGAAGCATTCCATGATTCTTAAGGTGCTGGTTTGTTCAACAACCCTTCATCAAACCACATTAATCCAAATCCTCAGCCACACCTACCTGAACATTTTACACTAGCTCACAATACCAATTTGAGTTCCACTAACAATGCAGCCTTATAGTCAGTCAACTCTACGCCTATATCATCAACTGTCGTTTCATAGAATGTTGCTACACCACAAACTCTTATAGCTCAGTCTTGGTATATGGACTCTGGTGCATCCAATCATATGACAACAGATGCTGCTAACATGGTTATGAAGTCCAGTTATCAAAGGGCATCTCAGGTGCAAGTTGGCAATGGTCAGTCCATTCCTATCACTCATATAGGTATGTTATTGCTACCTTCCATTGATTCTAATAGAATTTTATAGCTTCACAATATTCTCTGTGTTCCACGGATTGCTAAAAATTTGTTAAGCATATCTCAAATCACTAATGATTACCATGTGATAGTTGAGTTTCATGCTGTCTGCTATTTGATAAAGGATAAATATAGAAAGGCTACTCTTCTTCAAGGAATAGTAAAGGATGGCCTCTACCAACTTACCTTACCAACAATCGATTTCTCTTCTGCTGGTTCTCAAATAAAATCTGCCTTTCATGCTTCAAGCTTCCCTTCAGCTTCTAACTTTCATGCAGTTAATTCATCTATAGCTAATAAAGAAAACTCCTCATATAGTGGTTTAAAGTCTGTTCTTGAGTGTACTTCTACGGATAAGTCTTTACTTGTTGAGCCATCTAGCCATGTTGTTCAATGGCATGCTAGATTAGGCCGCCCTAATACGAATGTCTTGAATAATGTACTTGAAAGATTGCATGTAAAAAATACTACTATTGGAAATAAAAGCTTTTTTTGTAAAGCATTTTAGTTTGGTAAACTATAGCAGTGTAAGTTTCTTGTTTCCACTTTAAGAGCTCAAAAACCTTTAGAAAATCTACTCAGATCTATGGGGTCCTAGACCTATTATGTCCACTAAAGGATATAGGTATTATGTGATCATTGTGGATGACTTTAGTAGGTATACTTGGATCTATCCTCTAAAGCTTAAATCTGAGGTTCTTGGTGTCTTTACTCAGTTCCATTATTTTGTTGAAAAACAACTCGATGCAAAGCTGAAGTGTTTACAAGCAGATTAGGGAGGGGAGTTTAGACCCTTTAGTTATTTGGAGGAACATGGAGTTATGTTTAGGTATCCTTGTCTATACCTTCACCAACAAAACGGTAGAGTAGAAAGAAAACATAGAGCTATTATTGAATTTGGCCAATCTCTTCTACCTTATGCCCTTTGAAATTCTGGTGGTCAGCCTTTAGCACTGATGTGTACTTATTGAATAGACTTCCTTCGGCTGCTCTTGAGCTTGTATCTCCATTTGAAATTCTCTTTAAACAAAACCAGCTTATACTGATCTTAAAGTGTTATAACTATGGGTGTTATCCATTCTCAGTGTAATGCTTTCTTTCTAGCCAGTATACTTGTAAAATAATTAATAAAACTCATTAACAATATATATATGAAAATACACATATATACGAGTAATAAAGTATGGGCCCATATTTAATTGTTCTTTATATACAAATATACTCAAAAAAAAAAAAAAACAACGTGACAGTGTAGCCCAACCCATCCCCTATGCGACATTCCGTGCTACTGCAACTCACCTATTACCTGCAAAAACATTAAAAACAATGGAGTGAGCACTAATTGCTCAGTAAGTAAGCCCGCTATGCGACCCTTCTCTCTCCGTTGCTTAAATTTCGAATTTTCTTTCCTTACATCACATTTCCTGATTATTCTCTATTCTTTCTCATTCTTTCTCTGTTTTGCTCTCTATTTTCTAATTTTTTTCTACTCAAGATAATGAGCATGGTATTATGCATATTTATGATGCAAATGCACAAATGCATAAAGAATCATTTGCTTTTCTATCTTTCTTATTCTGTTTTCTGTTTCTTTTTCTTTATTTATTTCTTTCTTTTCTCATCTTTCTTTTCTATTCTTTCTTTCTTTTCTATTCTTGCCGGTCGGACTCGGTTGAGGCATGGATTTGGAGCTTTGGCCGTGTGAATGAATTCTCTAATTCTAGGTACAGTCCTCATCCACATGCACTTCTAACGGACTGTACAATTCTTCTTTTTGAATTCTAAGGCCGCTCACTAAAGGTAGCGTGCATGTGGGACTATGTCACTCACGACTTCCCATAACAACAACCTTCTCTATTTTTATTTTTATTTTGCACTTCTTTAGGTAAAATTTCAGATTTGAATACCTTTAATATTCTCATTTATTTGTATTTTCTCTTTAACATATTTTAGGGCTTTTTCATGCTCTTATGAATATATATGCATGTAGATGGTTTCATGCTTATAATTCTTTCTAAATTTACATGTTTAAATGCAATTATGCATTATGGAATGCAAACATGCCATTCTCTACTATCTACAAACTCATCCCAAAGTACACACAATCCTACTCATACATGCACTTCTCTTTGGCATTTCATCAAACAATTCATGTGCACAATTCAACACTAATTTGGCTACACTTCTATCTCTATTTTAGGCCACCAAAAATTTGGAATAAACTCCTCCATAATTAACTTCAAATCTGCCCAAAATACATACTTCAAAATTTTCACTTCAACTCTTCCAAATCTTAACCAAACATTCATCAAGTATCACATACACCAACCCAACTTCTCATGGATAGGTTCTAATTATTATTCAACACCAAATCCATCAAAAATTCTACATATAACACATATATATGCACAAAGAATATTCTCTATACAACATAACTTAAATCATACTTAGGGTAGGATTTACTTACCTTTGATATGAGCAAATTCCACCATTTAAGAATTTTTCTTGATCAAACTCTTTTCCTCTTAAATCCTATAAACATAAACTATCAAAATCAACACTTTAAAAACTAAAATTCACTTCTTAGTGTAAGAATCTTGCCTATAAAAGCTTAAGATTAAAAATCCACTCAAAAATACCCAAAACCTATGAATTTGCTTTGAAGAAAAATTGAAGAATTTGGGAGAATATGGAGGTGAAAGTGGCGTGCAAATGGGTAAGAGTGGCTAGGCTTTCAGTCTTTAATTTGATATAACATAAAAATTATATATTAGTTTCCCATTTTGCCCTTATACTTTCTTTAAAATTCCATCTATGTACTTTAATCAATTACCATAGTGCCTTCATTTTTATTGCATTCTTCATGAAATTCGATCTTTTTTCACTCCCCACAATTTCAACTAATTTTGAGTGAAAAGACCATTTTACCCTTAATGCAAGTTTAAGGCATTTCCTTCACATTTTCTCAAAATAACTTTAGCAAAAATCAACTAAAGGTATAAGAGCATAAATAAAATTACATACCTCCATGTGGGCGTTACACTCAGACCTTACCACAAGCACAAGGTGTCTTTCTACACAAAAAAAAAAAAGTGTTTTCCTAGGGTACAACTGTTAGAGTCATGAAAGTGACTCTATTTTGGTGATAAAAATACCCATGTGTGATTAAATTGAAGTATATTGAGATAATTAAAGAATTTATGAATTTATTCACGAAAATCGCTTCCTAATATTTTTCTTATGAATTTAACGTGTTTGGAATGATTTTGGAAAGTATATGAGTTGATATTAGGTTGTGGTTTATGGATTAAGGGTGATTTTGCCTCATTTATGCTGTTTAGGGGGTAAAATGTCATGTTTTAAGGGGCTGATTTTATCACTTTTCAATTATGCAGGGATCAAACTGATATTTTACAATTTGTTCTATAAAAGAAAAATGCAGTTTCGCATGAACAGGGGGGCTGTTCATCCATCATTTTCCGGCGACCCTTCACCTTCTCCGATCAAGCTCCGACGACCCTTCATCTCCTTTTCTGGCGACGTTTCGGCTTCCCCTTGCTCCGGTCACCATCATCCCTTCATCACCACCATGAACCAAGCGCACCACCGCGGCGTTTCATCTTCCCACCGCCTCGTTTCGTCTTCCCGGCCAGTTTTGGCTGTTTTCCGATGACGTTCGAGCTCCCCAAGAGTCGATCTCCCTTCCCCACAGCTGGATCTGCACGTCCTTAGCTTCAGCCGCCGCGAAAACCGTCAGAATCTGCGATTTAGTTGTCGCACCTCTTCATCTTCCAGGCCAGATCCTACTCATTTCTGATGACTTCTCACCTCCCTAGGACCTGATCTGAACTCCCCATCACCAGAGCTTTCCATCGGTACCTTCAGATCCCATTTCCGCCACCGTTTTCCGGAAGACCCGTCGAAAAATTAACGTTTTCCGAAGAAGTGCGGCTCTTTGTATTCCGGGCTGTCCGTTGGTCGTTTTCGCCCCTTCTTTGCATCATATCGCTGTCGATTACCTCTTCTCCGCCATGGTCAGCTCCGTTTCCACCGTTTCGGCCTCTGTCATCATGACCATGAGTAGCTAAGCTCTCAGTTGTCTGTTACGGCATAGGAGAGATCGGGATTGACTCCATGACTCTCCTCATCGGCTCTCGACTAGTTGGATGAGCCCAATTATAGGACATTTGGTAGTATTGTGCTTCGGATTATATTTGTTTTCGTTTCATGATTGATTTCGATACTTTAATATGATTTAAGCATAACTTGTGATGAATATTGTTGTCCATTATAATTTAATGTTTTCATAGAACTTGCTGAATGATAAACGTTGGTTTGGAATAATTAAATGATGAATATTTCTTTTCATTACTTCGCATCGATTGTAATTGAGTTGTGTTCGGATTTAATTTAATTTCTACTATTGTTGCGTTTATTGTGAAGTTGGTTGATTGGATATTACATGTTGACAAATTGTATTTGTTAATCGCGTACCAACTAGTGGTATTGCCTTGTAGCGTTTATAGACATTCAATGATATTCTTTAACCAATCGAACTTGAGTGATTGGGTGAGACAGGATAGATTATACCTAGAGTGTCGGGAAGCCATTTCATTGATTTACCTTGCCTTGTAGGTTTAGGGGATCGTAGAGGGTGGAGGAGAATTGTGTGAGTCGATCTCGTGTCGAACCAAAACCGTAACAGCAACATTTTTATTATAAAGTCTTTATTTGTTTTAATTTCACTATTTCATTATTTGCATTTAGTCTATTTAGTTTCATTAATCCATTGCCAATTTCATTTCCGCTACTTAAAATACATTAGGTTGTTAGTCTTGCTCCCTGTGCATTCGATCCTGCTTACTGCTATTATGGTATTTAGGTTTAATTTTTAGATCGTGACGATTGGTCTAACAAAATTTTGGTGCCGTTGCCGGGGAGCAACGTGCTTTTGACTTTGTGTGTTTGGGTAGTTACTAGTTTTTATTCTAGGTTTATTTTAGTCTTTGTTGTTTTGTTGTTTTATTTGTGTTATTTTCTTTCTTGTGATTATTTGTTTGGGTGAATTGTTTAATATTTGTGTCCCGTTTAGTTTGTCTCTTTGCATTTTTAGTTAATTATTTTCTTTTTAGGTTGTTTGCATAATTCCATTTTCACTTTGTTTTATTTTATTTTCATTGGAATAGTTTCATTTGTGTTTGTTTTTGTTTTGCAGAAAAATTGCAATTGGGAAAACGCTTCAGCGTGTCGTGAGCATTGAAGATCCTGCACGTCCCGATTGTGAAATTCTCTTAACCTTTGATTTTTCTTTTATTCCTAGGATTTAATTTTTGTCCTTAGTATTAAATTCTTTTAGGTTGCATTGATAAATTTAGTTTTGATTAAACATTTTGTTGTGTGAAATTTCATTGAGTATAGTTTCGTTAGATTTTAGATTTGTTTTAGTTTTGTTTCGTGTGCTTAGTAAAATTTGTTTCTTAGGTTTTGCATTTAGTTAATTTTCTTTGACATTGTTGCTGCGTTGCTTGTTGAGCCTCTTGTGTGTTTGGTTGGTGAATGCAAACTTCAAGGTCTTGTAACGAAGAGTTATTACCTTTGAATCTTGAAATTGAACGCACTTGTAAGAAGAATAGAAAACAAGCATGTAGGATGGCTGACCAGGATGAACCCGCACATGTGCCCCTTAGCCAATGTTTCGCACCCACCACCTACACTTCAGCCTCATGTATCCATATCCCCAATGTTCAGACACAACACTATGAGATCAAAACTAGTGTCATCCAATTGTTGCCAAATTATTATGGGAATTTAAATGAGGAGCCATACAAACACTTAGATGAATTTTTAGAGGTTTGCTCCACAGTTAGACTTCAACATGTGAATGAAGATGTCGTGTGTTTAATTTTGTTCCCATTTTCACTTAAGGATCGAGCCAAACAGTGGCTCAATTCTCTGGCAACAGGGTCCATTATCTCTTGGACCCAAATGCAAGAAGGATTCCTAAAAAAATATTATCCCATTGGTAAAACCAACAGTATACGACAAGCCATTACTAGTTTCGCTCAACTTGATGGCGATGAATTTTATGAGAGTTGGGAACGTTTGAAGGAAATGCTTAGGAAGTGTCCCCATCATGCAGTCCCTAGGTGGCAATTAGTTCGTAGTTTCTATGACAGACTGACCGAGAGGCATAGGAATATGGTAGACGCCTCTTATGGAGGAACATTTATGCACAAGGACGAGAATGAGTTATGGCAACTCTTCAAGACCTTAAGTGAAAATTCAATGCACCATATTTCTGCGTCTAGAATGCCTATCTCAGGGCAACCATCCAAGAAGGGTGGCGTGTATGAGGTGCCACGGTTAGATGACATTAGTTCCAAGTTAGAGGTGTTGGCCCATCGATTTGACCAGTTTGTATCTATACAAGGGCAACCCTCTACACAATCATCTTAGAAGGCGAACCAGGATGTTTTTGCCATGCACTCCACTCTTGACCATCCGGTTGAGGAACCTGCCCCTGACTCTTTTGAGGAGCAAGTGCAAGTTTGTAATAACTGCTTCATACTAGGTTAACTCATAGAAATACATAAAGTAAAATGCATTTATATTAGCAAAAGTAATGGCCCCGAAATTTTCTTTTAATACATATAATCATTCTTTATACAAAGTAAGGTATCATTTGTAAAAGTTATCAAAAACAGTGGGCAGTGTAGCTATTGCTCCTCGCTTGCCAATGCCCATCCGACTGCGTTCTCACCTAGATCCTACAAACACAAAGATAAACAACGGGGTGAGCACAAAATAATGTTCAGTAAGTAAATCCTCTACTTGTCTATCCCCGTAACTCTTTCTCTTAATTCTTTCCTTACACTATTCTCCTCTCATTTATTTTCTTTTTATTTTTCTCTTTCACATAGCTCTCTTTTCTATTAACTTTCTGTTGTATGTCACAGCCTCATCTTACCGGAGGCACAGCTGAGTGGAGATCACAAAGCACCCACCCACTCTTTGTGACTTCTACTCATTCTGTTCCTCTCTTATTTCTCTTATTTTCTCATTCTTTCTCACTTGAATGTCATGGCCTCATCTTACCGGAGGCACGGCTGGGTGGAGTTCATAAAGCACCAACCCACTTTTCGTGACTTCCGAGTGGAGTTCACAAAGCATCAACCCACTCTTCGTGACTTACGGGTGGAGTTCACAAAGCACCAACCCATTCTTAGATTTTTCTCATTCTCTTTACTTTTAGAGTAGCTCATTCACAAAGTTCTCTACTCTTTCTCAAACTACTTCTTAATGCACAATTAATGCATAAGGATGGTTCATGCTTAAAGTTTCTTACTTAATGCACTTATGAAATGCACAAATGCAATATTGCATCAACATAGTCATTCTGCACAGGTCACACTCAAGAAGACATAACTTGAGTTATACACATTGGATTGATATGGTTTTGGTCTCGTTTTAAAGCTTAGAGATAGGGCTACAACTTTTATGTTTGGTCTAAACTCAGTTCAATCCGTAAGATGCCCAAAAATCACTTAGAAAGTCACGGCTGTGAGAGGGCAGTTTGGTAACATGTTTTCACTTAGGCATTTCATCAAACATTAATTGTGCACAAACAAACCCTAATTCAATTATCATTCTATTTATTTCTCAAACCATCCAAAATGAGAGAAAAACTCTCTTGTAGCATCACATACCTACATGGCAAACACACTCCCAAAAATTTCTCCAATTCTTCCAATTTCAACCCATCATCAAATCATCACATATACTTCTCATATTCAAATATATCCAACAATAAGCATAATACATCATACATCTTATCTCAATTTCTCAATAATCACAACATATGCATATTTAAAAGAAATCTCTACTCACTTGAATTCTTAAATTTTAGCTTGAGTTGGATTTTGAGTGGAATTTACTTACCTTGTGCTTGAGTAGTCTCTCCTAAACTCTCTACTCTTGTTGGATTCCAATCTTCTCTTAACCCTAAGCATAAACTTCATAAGAACTCAACCTTTACACAAATAAATCATAGATAAAGAGTATGAATCCTTACCTTTTGATACCTAGAATCAAAGCCCTATGAAAAACCACTTAAAAGCCCTCAAAATCCTTGAAGGATTGAATGAAAATTTGAGAGAAAATGGGGGAGGAGTGTGGCGGTGGAATGAAGAAAATAAGGGTTTCAAACCCTTAACACTTTAGTTTATAACCACACTTTCCCATTATGCCCTTATTCTTTCTTAGAAATTCCATCTATGTCCCTTAGTCAATGAACATAATGCCCTCATTTTTAATGCATTCTCTATGAAATTCTATCTCTTTTCACTCCTCACAATTTCAACTAATTTTGAGTGAAAAGACCATTTTACCTCTAATGAAAGTTTAAGGGATTTTCTTCACATCTTTCTCAAAACAACTTTAACAAAAATTCAACTAAGGGCCAACCAACCAATATTCACAATATATCAACCCAAATAAAAGCAAAGCAATAAACATTCAAGCAATACATCATAACTTAGCTACGTGCCTCAAGTGGAGCGTTACAAAGTTGCACAAGGCTTCCAAAGACGGAGCGATCCGTACTCGAACACATACAATCCTGGGTGGCGTAACCACCCTAATTTTTCATGGAAGCCACAACCACCTCAGAATGTCCCTAATAATATGCTATACAGGAACAATCCTTCCAATCAGCAAGGCAATTATAAGGAGCAACCTTCAATCCAACCACCCATCCAACCTAGGTTCCCACCTCCCGTTCAGCAGCCTACTCCAGTGTCTAGTTCACTAGAATTAATGATGGCTCAAATGCTTCAAACCATGCAGGAACAAAAAGCTGACATGAATGCTAGGTTCCAAGATTTAGAGTAGAATACCCAACTTCTACATTCCCATTCCCAATCCATTAGTAAGCCAGAGACCCAGATTGGTTAAATAGCCGAAGCAGTCAATAGGAGGGAACAAGGCCAATTGCCTAGTGAAGTAACTGGTAACCCTAATGGTTCTTCTCAGCATAGAGGATTTTCTGAACAAGCTAAGGCCGTGATGACTCTTCGGAGGGGCCGAGAGCTAATTAGGCCTGAGAGGGAAGTAAAAGTCCAGGGTAGAGAAGAGGAAAGTCTAGGTAGAGACCAAGCCAAAGAGAGTGAGAGTGAGCCTCTTGTTGAGTTAAGTGTTCAGAGATCGGGTAAGGAAAAATTTGGGGAGAATGAACCATCCCCTGCATCGTACATACCGAGAGCACCCTTTCCTCAGTGCTTAGAGCACCCAAATGCTCCCACTACTAGGAAAAGGGCTAGGATGGATGAAATGATTGAGTTGTTTAAGCAGGTGCAGATTAACATTCCACTTTTAGATGCCATTAAGCAAGTACCACTTATGCCAAATTCCTCAAAGACTTGTGCACAAAAAGGAAAATGAAATCTCACACACCTAAGGCGTACATTTACCGGAAAAATGTAAGTGCGGTTGTCTCAAACAACATTCCCCAGAAGTTAAAGGGTCTTAGAGCTCCTATTATTTCTTGTGTGATAGGTAATGTCACGATTGATAGAGCACTCTTAGACTTAGGGGCGAGCGTGAACTTATTACCCACTTACGTGTATGAACAGTTTAACTTAGGTGATCTCAAGTCGACTAAAGTCATACTACAGTTAGTTGACCGATCGGTCAAAATGCCTAGGGGCCTAATTGAGGACGTGTTAGTTAAGGTTGAGGAACTATATTTTTCGATGGATTTTCTTGTCTTAGACATGGAGTATACAAGCAGTGGAAGTATGCCACCGATTATTTTAGAGAGACCTTTTCTAGCAACGGCAAATGCTTGCATTAACTGTAGATCTGGAGAGATGGAAGTGTCTTTTGGGAATAGGAAATTGAGACTTAATGTGTTTAATGCTGGGTTAGGACCAATGCGTGAGGACGATGACGAGTGTTTCATGGTTGATGCTATTGACAATCTAGTGGAGGCTCACGCCCCATAGATGTTACGTGATAATGCAATTTACACTCTTATGAATCCATTTGTTGAGGAGATATCTAGCTTGAGTGTTGTGTTTGAGATTCAGGAGGTTAGTGCGTATATAGCTAGGTCGCCCACTCTAGAGCGTCGACCTTGGAACATCAAGTATGAAACCTTACCACCTTTGTCTAAGACGACACAACCGAGGTCAATGGAGTCTCTACCAGTCTTAGAGTTAAAAGTCTTGCCTGATACTCTAAAGTATGTTTTCCTAGGACCCAACAAGACCTTACCCGTGATCATTGCCGCCAACTTAGATAGTGAGCAAGAGGAGAGATTAGTGGCGGTCTTGATAGCACATAAAGAAGTAATCGGTTGGTCGGTAGCCGATTTGCGAGGGATTAGCCCTTCTTTATGCATGCATCGCATATTTTGTGAGGAGAATGCTAAACCGGTGCATGAAGCTCAAAGAAGGTTAAACCCGAACATGAAGGAGGTGGTGAAGAAAGAGGTGATCAAATGGCTTAATGCGGGTATCATTTACCCTTTATCCGACAGCCAATGCGTGAGTCCAACCCATGTTGTACCTAAGAAGAGTGGCCTCACCATTGTTGAAAATGAAAAAGGTGAGCGAATTCCTACCCGTACTCCCACAGGATGGAGAGTTTGCATTGACTATAGGAAGCTCAACCTAGCCACTAGGAAATCCGGATATAACCAAGTACCAGTTGCCCTCGAAGACCAGGAAAAAACCACGTTCACATGTCCTTTTGGCACGTTTGCCTTTCGTCGCATGCCCTTCGGGTTGTGCAATGCACTGGCAACGTTTCAAAGGTGCATGTTATCGATATTTTTCTGACATGGTGGGTCAATTCCTTGAAGTCTTCATGGATGATTTTTACGTGTTTGGTACATCTTTTGATGATTGTCTCGAAAAAACTTGAGTTGGTGTTAAAACGTTGCAAAGAGACAAATCTTGTTCTTAGTTGGGAAAAGAGCCATTTCATGGTTCAAGAGGGAATTGTCTTAGGTCATGTAGTTTCCAAGGAGGGGATATCAGTGGATAAGGCAAAGGTAGAGTTGATCTCTCAACTACCACCACCTTCATTGATCAAACAAATTAGATCTTTCCTAGGCCATGCAGGATTTTATAGGCATTTCATCTAGAATTTTAGCAAGATCTCCAAGCCTTTATGTGATTTGCTTGCTAAAGATGTGCCATTTGTTTTTTATGACTCTTGTATGATTGCCTTTACCATTTTGAAGGAAGCGTTAACCACAGCACCCATCATGCAACCTCCTGATTGGAACTTACCTTTTGAAGTGATGTGTGACGCGTCAGACTATGCCATTGGTGTAGTCCTTGGCCAACGGGGGAATAAAAAGCCCGTTGTGATCTACTATGCAAGCAAGACCCTCTCCGATGCTCAATGTAATTACACCACCACGAAGAAAGAGTTGCTTGCAGTAGTGTTTTCCCTTGATAAGTTCCGGTCTTATCTTCTTGGGTCTAGGATAGTTGTCTTTACAGACCACGTTGTAGTTAGGTATTTGTTAGCCAAGAAAGACACTAAGCCTAGACTAATTCAATGGATTTTGTTGTTGCAAGAGTTTGATCTAGAAATCAAAGATAAAAAGGGTAGTGATAATGTGGTTGCCGACCACTTGTCTAGACTCTTTACAGAGTTTGTCCATGGTCAATGTTTGAATAAATCTTTCCTAGATGAGCAGTTATTTGCGATATCCCAATCCAAAGCACCTTGGTATGCCCATATAGTCAATTACTTGGCCGTAGGACAATTACCATTAGGGTGGACCAAAACTCAGAAAGATCATTTCTTTGCAACCATCAAGCATTATTTTTGGGAAGACCGGGACCTTTTCAGGGTGTGTGAAGACCAGATAGTTAGGAGATGTGTTCCCGACCATGAGTTTAGTAGTGTACTTGCATTTTGTCATTCTTATGCTTGTGGTGGTCATTATAGTGGCAAGAGGACCACTTTAAAGGTCCTCCAGTGTGGTTTCTATTGGCCCTCTCTTTTTCGTGATGCAGTCTTTTATTGTCGTGCTTGTACTTCATGTCAAAAAGTAGGGAATATTGGTAGACGATATATGATGCCTTTGAATCCTATTTTGATTGTGGAAGTGTTTGATGTGTGGGGTATTGATTTCATGGGTCCATTTCCCTCATCTTTTGGCTTTGAATATATCTTGCTTGCAGTTCATTATGTGTCTAAATGGGTAGAAGCCATTGCCACTAGGACCAATAATCATAAGGTGGTCGTCAACTTTGTTCAATCGCACATCTTTAGCCATTTCGGTCATCCGCGCGCCATCATCAGTTATGGTGGCTCACATTTCACCAATAGGCACTTTGGCTCACTATTGAAAAAGTACTCAATCACCCATCGAGTTGCCACACCTTATCACCCTCAAACTAGTGGACAAGTGGAACGTGCTAATAAGGAAATTAAGACTATCTTAGAGAAAATGGTACGGCCCGATCGTAAGGATTGGTCAATGCGTCTGAATGATGCATTTTGGGCCTATCGAACCGCATATCGTACCCTCTTGGCATGTCCCCTTATCGGTCAGTTTAGGGAAAGCATGTCATTTACCTGTAGAACTTGAACATAGAGCATATTGGGCCACAAGGAAATTCAATTTTGATATGACCACGGCCGGTGACCATAGGAAACTCCAACTTTCGGAGTTAGATGAGCTAAGACACGAAGCTTATGAGAACTCTCGCATCTCTAAAGAGAAAACTAAAGCTTTTCATGATAAACACATTGTTAGGAAGTCATTCTCTCCTAATAAAAAAGTGTGGCTCTTTAACTCTAAGCTTCGCCTCTTTCCGAGGAAGCTTCGGTCGCGATGGGATGGCCCTTTTATTGTTCTTAATGTTTTCCCTCATGAAGCTGTTGAAATCCGAAACCCAAAAACGGGACAAGTTTTTAAGTTGAATGGCCAAAGACTTAAACCTTATGTCGATGGCATTATTGATGGAGAGGTGATTGAGGAGTGTTCTTTATTAGAACCACATTAGCCATGTCAGTGCTCTGAGTCTGGCTAAAGACTTTAAACTTAGCGCTTGTGGGAGGCAACCCACCTTTGTAAATATGTTTTTATTGCTTTTATGTTTTTGTTGTTTTTGTCTTTGCAGGATTGTCATGTTTGGAAACTCATTAACTAGTCCAAGGCTACGCTTATGCATGCTCCACAAACTCTGTTGATGACAGCCCCACCATTGTTCGTCAGGTTGTATCTCTCCACCTTACATGCTATTATTGTTAGATTTCTTGTTTCTCAAATATGTTGGAGGATTTTAATGTTATTGATCATATTGCCATTTGAGATCATTTGATGCTAAGTTGGGGAGGATATTTGTAGTTGTGGGTCATTGAGGACAATGACATTTTAAGTTGGGGAGTGTTGATTTGATTTTATATTTTTGTGAAGTGTTGTTGATGATGCTTTTGTGGAGATTGTGATAGCTTTGTGAAGTGTTGTTGATAAGACTTTTGTGGAGATTGTGATATTTTTGTGAAGTGTTGTTGATAATGCTTTTGTAGAGATTGTGCTTAAATTTTTGTGACATGATGATGTTTTTGTTGAAAATATATTGAATCTTATTCTTGTAAGTCCAAAAGTGGTTAAAGTGAACTAAAGTGAGTTATTTTTAAAAATTTTCATGAATTCATGCATAATTACCATTTTAGAAGCAATTAAAGTGCTAGTTGAAAGGTTTTGTGAGGTTTTTGAAAAAATTTTGTGCAACATGGTTTTAAACATTGAACTATTGGTTCTGTTTTGTGCTAGGTTTGTCCATAATTGTGGTTAGTTACTGTTTTGTGTAAATATCATGTGTTTTAGTGTTTATGCAAGTCTCCCACATACTTTACATGCCCATGGAGCAAATTTTCATTTATTATCTTGCGTGTGTTAAAAGTGCTTAAATGTTGCTTGATGATTTGGTTTTGATTTGTAGCCTAGTTGACTCGAGTGAGTACGCCCGAGGGGTGTTCTACACCTAATCCCCCTAAAGCTATCTAGCTTGGGAGCGGTTGGCCTAAAGCTCGTTACATGGGTCCTCTAGAAAGCTTAATAAATCATTATATAAATCATGAGCTTTATAAGAAATAAAGAAATAAAGTCTTGAATTGTAGCCTAGTTGGTTCGGGTGAGTAAGTTCGAGGAGTATTCTACACTTATTGCCTTATAGCCATCTGGTTTGGGAGTTATTGACCTAAAGCTCGTTACACGGACCTAAAGCCCGTTACACGGACCTTCTAGAAAGCTTAAGAAGTTAAGACCAAAAAAAAAAAAAAAAAAAAAAAAAAAAAAAAGGGTGATGAATGAAAAAGAAATTATATGTCAAAATCTTGTATGAAAAATGAGCATTATGTTGCGTGTACATAAGTTGGGGAGTTTTGCATGACATTTTAACATTGTGATATGAATATGAAATGTGTGTTTGAGAAGCTTGAATGGAGATAGGCAAATCTTGATAGAAACTTTAGTTCTTTATTTAGAATTGTGTTATTTACTTGTTATGTTCAAATTCTTCACTCTACCTTTTGATGAATGTCTTGGTTGTTGATGAATATGGTTGTGTATGGTTTTGTGAGAATGTTGAAAGAGTTCCTTTAACTTTACTTGAGGACGAGCGAAGAGTAAGTTGGGGAGTGTGTTAGAGTCATGAAAGTGACTCTATTTTGGTGATAAAAATACCCCATGTGTGATTAAATTGAAGTATATTGAGATAATTAAAGAATTTATGAATTTATTCACGAAAATTGTTTCCTAATATTTTTCTTATGAATTTAACGTGTTTGGAATGATTTTGGAAAGTATATGAGTTGATATTAGGTTGTGGTTTATGGATTAAGGGTGATTTTGTCTCATTTATGCTGTTTAGGGGGTAAAATGTCATGTTTTAAGGGGCTGATTTTGTCACTTTTCAATTATGCACGGACCAAACTGATATTTTATAATTTGTTCTATAAAAGAAAAATGCAGTTTCGCGTGAACAGGGGGGCTGTTCATCCATCATTTTTCGGCGACCCTTCACCTTCTCTGATCAAGCTCCGGCGACCCTTCATCTCCTTTTCCGGCGACGTTCCGGCTTCCCCTTGCTCCGGTCACCATCATCCCTTCATTACCACCGTGAACCAAGTGCACCACCGCGGCGTTTCATCTTCCCACCGCGTTGTTTTGTCTTCCCGACCAGTTTTGGCTATTTTTCAGAGACGTTCCAGCTCCCCAAGGGTCGATCTCCCTTCCCCACAACCGGATCTACACTTCCCTAGCTTTAGCCGTTGCGAAAACCGTCAGAATCTGCGATTTAGCCGCCGCGCCTCTTTATCTTCGAGGCCAGATCCTGCTCATTTCTGGCGACTTCTTACCTCCCTAGGACCTGATCGAACTCCCCATCACCAGAGCTTTCCATCGGTACCTTCGAATCCCATTTTCGCCACTGTTTTCCGGAAAACCCGTCGGAAAATTAACGTTTTCTAGCGTGCGGCTTCGTATTTTCGGGTCAGTCCTGCTTGGTCGTTTTTGCCCCTTCTTTGCATCATATCGCTGTCGGTTACCTCCACTCCGCCATGGTCAGCTCCGTTTCCACCGTTTCGGCCTCCGTCATCACCACCATGGCGACTAAGCTCCCGGTTGTGCATTACGGGGCATAGGCGAGATCGGGATTGACTCCATGACTCTCCTCATCGGCTCGACTAGTTGGATGAGCCCGATTATAGGACATTTGGTAGTATTGTGCTTCAGATTATATTTGTTTTCATTTCATGATTGATTTCGATACTTTAATATGATTTGAGCATAACTTGTGATGAATATTGTTGTCCATTATGATTTAATGTTTTCATAGAACTTGCTGAATGATAAACGTTGGTTTGGAATAATTAAATGATGAATATTGCTTTTCATTACTTCACATCGATTGTTATTGAGTTGTGTTCGGATTTAATTTAATTTCTACTATTGTTGCGTTTATTGTGAAGTTGGTTGATTGGATATTACGTGTTGACAAATTGTATTTGTTAATCGCGTACCAACTAGTGGTATTGCCTTGTAGCGTTTATCGACGTTCAATGATAGTCTTTAATGTAACAACTGCTGTAAACTAGTACAATGCATGCATAATAACAATAGAAAATAGGCCCAAAACTTTTCTTTTTGTTATAAGTATTAAGTCTTTTATACACAAGAGCATCATTTACAGAAAGCCATTTTTAAAGACAAAAACAGGGGAAACAGTGTAGCTATCGCTCCTCGCTTGCCGACATCCCTCCGACTGCAACATCACCTAGATCCTGCATCCACAAAGGAAAATAATGGGGTGAGCACAAAATAATGCTCAGTAAGTAAAACCCTTTATCTGTTTATCCCCGTATGTATTTCTCTTAATTCTTTCCTCATACTTTCTTTCTGTTGTTTTCTACTAAACGTCATGGCCTCATCTTACCGGAGGTACGGCCGGACAGTGTTCACACAGTACCATCTCACTCTTCATGACTGTCAGTTGGAGTTCACACAGCACCAACCCTTTCTTAATAACTACCGAGTGGGGATCACAAAGCACCTACCCGGTTTCCGTAACTATCAGGTGGAGACCATAAAGCACCTACCCGTTCCTTATGACTTTCGGGTGACGATCACAAAGCATCAACTCACTGCTAATAAATGTCGGGTGATGATCACAAAGCATCAACCCCTTTTCTAATAACTAACCGGGTGATGATCACAAAGCATCCACCCGTTTCTACTACCCATTGGGTGATGATCACAAAGCATCAACCCATTTCTAATGATTGAGAGATTAGGTTTCAAACCTAATCTCTCACTCATCCCATAAGATATAAACGAATGAGTGGCTCCTGAATCAATTAAAGCATACAAAGAAACTGAATGAAATAATAACTGACCAGTCACGGGCTGATGGATTAGCCTCCGCTTCACCCTGTGCCACAGTAAACACTCTGGCACTTGCAGTACCTCCTGAACTTTAGCTGGGTGGTGGAAGAGGTGGAAGAGGAGCTTTACAATCTCTCATCATGTGCCCTGGCTGTCGGCACTTATAACACACTCTCTGGTCCCTTAGACATTCTCCGGGGTGATTCTTCCCGCATTTAGAGCAAAGAGGAAACCCTTCCGTCCGAGGCCGCTTATTCTTCCACTTCCTCTTATTCTGTCTATACTGAAACTTCTTCTTCTGATTCTTCATTTTTTTACCTCTTACACTTTCTTGTCTCTCTCTCTGTGAGGCGGAAGGTGGCTCACGCGGTCCTCCTATCGAGGATCCGACTGGGGAAATCATATTCTAAAAAATCTCCGCCTTCATTGCCCGCCTCAAAGCCTCACTATAATTTCGAGGAGGGTTGGAACTTGTCATTATATCCCGGGCTATCTCCGGCTTCAACCCGTGAACAAACTTATCTCTTCTCAAAGCAGGAGTACTAACTATTCCGGGTGCAAACCTTGTAAGAGAATTGAATTTCACCGAATACTCTTTCACGGCACTAGTCCCCTGCTGCAAGCTAATAAATTCTTGGACCTTCTCATGAACTTGGTCCTCTGTTCTATACTCGGCCTCAAACTCTTGCTTGAACTCTTCCCAAGTTATTACTGTCACATCATGAGTTTCTTCCATTAATTCCCACCAAATTCGGGCATCACCCCGAAACAAGAAACTCGCATACCGGATCTTCTCCCGGTCTGACATGGGAAATAAAGTCGTGGCTCGTTCTACGGACCCAAGCCACTCTTCTGCTATTACGGGATCTGTAGTACCCTTAAACTCTAAGGGTTGATGTTGACTGGAAAGACTGTAAATCGGTTCAACTCTGCTCTGTACTGGGGGAGGTACCGGTTGTCTTCTTTCGACATGCACAACTGGCGGTACCTGTATGGGGGTTTCAACTCTCCCTTGGGTTTCTGCCATAACTTGCTGTATAATTCCCCGAATTCTAGCTTCATCCAAGGGAGGGGGCGTAGACTCTGGTGGGTTAGAAGGTTCTCCTTCATTCACTACACCTTTACCACGTTTTCGGTAACTACGCCTCATCTACAAAATAATCACACCAATTAACTCGAGAAACAATTAACTTGTAAGGAAAGAATCAACTTACACAGTCGGTCTTAGGACGTCGTGGCGATGAGAATAGTACACTGTTTAATCCCAAAATCTTTGCTCTGATACCAAAAATGTAACAACTGCTGTAAACTAGTACAATGCATGCATAATAACAATAGAAAATGGGCCCAAAACTTTTCTTTTTATTATAAGTATTAAGTCTTTTATACACAAGAGCATCATTTACAGAAAGCCATTTTTAAAGACAAAAACAGGGGAAACAGTGTAGCTATTGCTCCTCGCTTGCCGGCGTCCCTCCGACTGCAATATCACCTAGATCCTGCATCTACAAAGGAAAATAACGGGGTGAGCACAAAATAATGCTCAGTAAGTAAAACCCTGTATCTGTTTATCCTCGTATGTATTTCTCTTAATTCTTTCCTCATACTTTCTTTCTATTGTTTTCTACTAAACGTCATGGCCTCATCTTACCGGAGGTACGACTGGATAGCGTTCACACAGTATCATCTCTCTTTTCATGGCTGTCGGTTGGAGTTCACACAGCACCAACCCTTTCTTAGTAACTACTGAGTGGGGATCACAAAGCACCTACCCAGTTTCCGTAACTATCGGGTGAAGACCACAAAGCAGCTACCCGTTCCTTATGACTTTCGGGTGACGATCACAAAGCATCAACCCATTGCTAATAAATGTCGGGTGATGATCACAAAGCATTAACCCCTTTTCTAATAACTAACCGGGTGATGATCACAAAGCATCCGCTCGTTTCTACTACCCATTGGGTGATGATCACAAAGCATCAACCCATTTCTAATGATTAGTCGAGTGATGATCACAAAGCATCAACCCGATTCTCATAACTGTTGGGTGATGATCACAAAGCATCAACCCATTTCTACTACTCTTCTCATTCACTCTACTTTAGCACTTCTCATTCTCTCTACCCTTAGAGTAGTTGTATCCACAAAGTTCTCTACTCAAAGAGCAAGTGCATACACAAAGTTTCCTATTCTTTCTTAGGTCACTTCTCAATGCACAATTAATGCCTATGGATGGTTCATTTCCACTAATGCACTTATGAAATGCCAACATGCAATGTTGCAAGAATTAAGGTTCACTACTCAAACTCAAACCTCTATTAGGCATTTCATCAAACAACTCAAGTGCATAATAAAACTCTACTATAACAATCATTCTAAATCTTTCTCTAACCATCCAAAATGGGGAGAAACCCCCTCACATAGCCACATATCCTACCAAAGAAAGACACTTCCAAAAGGATTCCTCAATACCCTTCAATTCCATCTCAAACTACCTTTCCAACCCACATCTCACTTCTTATATTGCAATGTAAAAACAATCACAAAGCACTAGAAATCTCTATTTAAGCCTCAACAACATGGCATATAACATGTATATAACATACATACACAAGTGCTATCAAAACCCTAATCAAGAAAATTCCCAAATCTCAACTTGGGTTGGGGTTTACGTACCTTGTTATGGAGAGATTCCACTAGCTCTTCCTTTCACTTGGTAAGCTTGACTTTTTCTCTACTCTTAAACAAAAGAACAAAAACCCTCAATAATCAAATATATTCAAAAACTCACCAAGCTTCACAACCAAAGCAAGAATTCTTACCTTAGGGCGCCTTAGATTGATTTTCTACCCCAAATCACTCCAAAAGCCCTTCAAACTCCTTGATCAAAAGAAAGAGAAATTGAGAGGAAGCAAGAGAGGAGAGTGGCGATGGAGAAGAAGAATGAAGGGTTTTTGAAATAACTTAATTCCTTTTAATGAAATTTATACACAAGCCTTCCCATTTTGCCCTTACTTTTCTTTGGGAATTCTATTTATATCCTTTGATTCATTACAAACATACCCTCATAACAACATATTCTCCAGGAAAATTCCTTACATTTTACTCCCCACTTTTCCTGCTAATTAGGGGTAGAATGGTCAAATTGCCCTTAGGGAAGAAAATATCTAAAACTTAACAAACATTTTTGGTTGGCACGTTGCCGCGGCGAGGACTCCTCTGTCGCCGCGGCGAAACTGTCCAGCAGTTTCCCACGTGGCTTCAACACCTCTTCGCCGCGGCGAAGATCCTTCTTCGCCCCGACAAAGACTGAGACACTAAACTTCTTCTATTTTCAACCAATATCAAGGCAAATGTTCAACCTATCACTTAAAGGCCAACTAAACAATAATGAATCAACTCAAAAAGAGCAAAAGAATAAGCATTAACTACGTACCTCAAGTGGGGCGTTACATTTAACCAATCGAACTTGAGTGATCGGGTGAGACAGGATAGATTATACCTAGAGTGTCGGGAAGCCATTTCATTGATTTACCTTGCCTTGTAGGTGTAGGGGGTCGTAGAGGGTGGAGGAGAATTGTGTGAGTCGGTCTCGTGTCGAACCAAAACCGTAACGACAACGTTTTTATTATAAAGTCTTTATTTGTTTTAATTTCACTATTTCATTATTTGCATTTAGCCTATTTAGTTTCATTAATCCATTGCCAATTTCATTTCCGCTACTTAAAATACATTAGGTTGTTAGTCTTGCTCCTTGTGGATTCGATCCAGCTTACCGCTACTACGGTATTTAGGTTTAATTTTTAGACCGTGACGATCGGTCTAACAACAGCCTTGCTTATGAAGGCTATAGGTGCATGAACTTTTCAAGCAGGTGTATATTGTTAAACAAGTATGATTTAATGAGAAAGATTTTCCATTCAAGTCTGGTTTCCAAAATGCATTATCCTCTAATACTTTACCTGATGTGTGTGAGAATTCAAAGGCCTGGACATTGCCACAATCCAAGTCTTCGGTTTTACCACCTAAATCATTCGCAAATGTAGCCATAATTTCAGTAAATCCCTCTGCAAGTTCTACAAAGGACTTCTCTTTATCTTCTCTCCCAGCAGCATCTACTACATAAGCAGAACCCTCTATTGTTAGTCTTGAGATTCAACCTGAGGTACCTTCTCTTGCAGATGATTTTGTCATGTCCACTTCAACACAATCAAATTATGGTATTCAACTTGAGGTGGTTCTTCCCATAGCTCTTCATAAGTGTATTGTTGTAAGTAGAACTGCCAATATTCATCCAATGATCACTAGGTCTAAGGGATCCAAAGCTGGTGTCTCAAATACTATACCTTAGGCCCTTCTTTCCACCAAAACTATTCAGCCTAAACCACCATCTGTTGCTACAATGTTGAATATTCCAGAATGGAAAGCAACCATGGAGGCTGAATATCAAGCCCTTTTAAAGAATCAAACCTGGGATTTAGTTCCTTGTGTTGATGGGATGAATGTAGTTGGTAGCAAGTGGGTATTTAAAACTAAGTTGAATTCTGATGGTTCCCTCTCCAAGTACAAGGCTCAACTTGTGGCCAGGGCGTTTGCTTGACTACTTTGAGACCTTTTCTCCAGTAGCCAAGGCAGCAACCATTAGAGTTATTTTGTCTATAGTCATGTATCATCAGTGGGAAGTGTAGCAATTAGACGTAAACAATGCATTCTTTAATGGAGAGTTGACCGAAAAGGTTTATATGATGCCACCAAAAGGATTTTCTGATTTCTCTCAAGCTAAGCAGCTCTGTTAGCTACATAAGGCCTTGTATGGGCTCAAACAAGCTCCAAGAGCTTGGTTTGATAAGCTAAAAAATGCCCTAGTAAGCGTGTATAGTATCTCTTTTTATTCTATTTCTACAACATGTTATGATATAAGGTTATTGCAATGGGGAACCCGTAAGGGACAGAGATGTCATTTGCATGCCGTCATCAGTGAGCGACCTCAGTAAAGAGATACAGTATTTGTACAATCCGTTAGCAGTGTATGTGGATGAGGACTGTACCCATCAAAGAATACCTACATGCATGCCACAATCAATAAGCGGCCACCATCAGTGAGCGGCCACAATAGAGAGATACAATAGTTGTATAGTCCGTCAACAGTGCATGTAGATGAGGACTGTACCCACTCACATGGCCAGGGTTCCAAATTCATGCCTCAACCTAGTCCGATCAGCAAACCAGAAGAGAAACAGAATAAGAAAGAGAAATAGAAAAGAAAAGAAAGAGATACAACATAAGAGACAGTAAACAGAAAAGAAAAGAAAGTTATTTTCTTAAGAAAGTTTATTATTCTGCATATGTATTATGCTAATTACATGATTCAGTATTTCTTATGTGCTCGATGATGTATAGTTATATTTATTATTTTTGCACGTTGATAAGTAGCAAATTAGAGTATCATAAAAGAATGCAAAATATCAGAAAAGAATGAAGAATATTATAAAAAATTAAAGTGAGAAAAGGAAAGTCGAAATATGAGTGACAGAGGAAAAAGAGTAGCTCAGTTTGGTTTGCTTACTGAGCAATTAGTGCTCACTCCGTTATTTTACTGTTTTGCAGGTACTAGATGATTTACGGTTGGGTGGGACGTCCGATAGTGGAGGGGTTTGTCGACATTATCCAAGACTATCTTGTACTTATTAAAGTATATCAGTTATTTTGTGTACATATTTATATGAATTAAAATTAGAACTTTCATATTTTACATTATATATCTATATACATATATGTTTACAAAAGTTATTTAGTGGATTTTGTTATATATTTCTCAAAGAATTACTAGCTAGAGAGAATATTACAAAATCCAAGACTCCAACTGCATATATTTGTTCCTCCAACTCTTGCTTCCTTCTCAGCCTTTCTCTGTTGCTAAAAAAACAATATTTTTCTCCTGAGTAAGTTCAAAATTTAATTTTTGTAGTTCCCAAAACTGTTGGATTCTGTGTTTTTCCATTCCTTCACGCACCAATTTTTCCATGAGCCATTCATGGGCTTGTGTAATTTCGATTTCAAGCTTCAGTTTGGCTTCTTTTGCCATCAAAATAGACTCAGCTTTAGCGAAATCTGACTCGCTGAAACTGAATTTCAAATATGAAAGTAACTCCTGAGCGCTCCCATTTCCGACATCAAAATCAACATTAGTAACATGCTCTGCAGAAGGGAAAGAAAGAAAAACAACATACTTAGAAATTTTAGGAAAAATAAAATCTCACATTAAACAATTGATAAACATGAAATTTTATTGAATTGTGGAAGCTACCTTGATGACTCAAGGGCTAGAAAGACACCATTTTCATCTGCACAAAAAGAACTTAGAATTCAGCTAAGTTCTTGTTGCTTGTAAATTGAAATGATTACTTCATAATTTGCCAATAACAACGAGGATGAACTTGTAAACAACTTTGGAGATTCAAATAATCCAATGTGCTCTATAGCATTTCAATAAGTTTTAAAACTATTATAATCAGCCAAATATTCAAAAGGATTTCCACTTTAGTCTTTTTACTTCACATGTCAAAAAGGGTAATCTTCCATTTTTGTACGACTATTAATCATTAAGACGGAGTTCTCCAAGTGTTACAACACTCTCACATGACTCAAATGGAATTTACTTATAACTTGAAGAGAATCAACAGCAACTACATGCTTAGCTGCAAATAACATCATTTACAATTGTAATTAACAGCAGAATACCTAAGCCATGATACAATATTATAACGAACAGAACACACGCCAATTAACTTATTACCTAGTCAATTCAGGCAACAATTTCCCAGATACCTGAGCTAAAAGTACCAATTTTAAAACATGTGGTAAAGCGTATACATGCACAAGACAGAACACTAGACAAATGGACTTTTTCTTTAGGTAAAAAAGAAAGATTGGGATATTAGTAAAACTGCCAAGTTGTCTCAGGACATTAAGCTCATTTGCTCAAAAATAGCTGGCCTTCTCTACATGACTAACAGATCAGGAACACTCACAAACAGCCATACAGTTCAGAAATAAATGTGCATCTAACATTGCCTATGCTTAACAGAGACGGAGGCAACAAATATGAAATTAAATCCATTCAAGTTCTTTGGAACATCTCCAAATACGATATAAAGAATTTCACAACCACATTGTGAACACAACTCAAAGACACATAGATTAAACACGATACACTCAGAAGAAAAAACTTAAACGAATCAAAATGGCATAGGAAAAACTTACAGTCTTGTTAATTCCAACAAATTGGTAACAACAACTGGGAAATGCCCAATAATTGATATTGCATAAACTTCCCTGCGGAAGTAATAACCATAACGGTGAAGGTCGAAAACCAATGAAAAAACAAAACACAAAACAAAGTGAATAAAAAATTCACTAATCTTCATGGATTTGGAAGAGTGCTTAACCAATTAGGAAGAGTATTTCGCTAATTTACCTCTCAAAGACCAGGGCTTTGATTTAGGGTTAATAGATTATGGGTATCGGAGATTTTAAGCTAAAGATTGGATGAAGCCAATGATTTTCAATAGATTTTTCTGAATGAAGATGATTAAGTGAAGACATTAAGGTATTTTGTTTGAGAGAGTAGGCTAAAAGAGTTGAAAACGAGTGAACGAGGGTATTAGGAAATTTTGGGTTGGCAGGAATTAGGTGTCATTTACCCTGTTAATAATTGGGTATATGTAAGAAAAATTTGGTCCCTACATGAATGAAAAGTGACAAAGTAAACCCCAAATAATATAATTTGACCTTAAACAATAAAAATGAGACAAAATCAACCTCATTTCATATTGGCCGGAATAGTATTTTCTTTCTTGGTAAATAATTGGGTTTACGGTAACACTTTTAAAATGTTATTGTATTTTGACTATATGGTAACACTATAAAAAAGCTACTATCTATTGTAAAACTTTAAAAATGCTACTGTAGATATATATTAATAATATTTTTTAAAAAAAAAAAGTTACCATTGATATAAAATGTGTTATAAAAAGTTAAAGTGTTACACATAAAAATTGTTATGATAACATTTTAACATTAAGGGGGCGTTTAGTTGGCGGTAATGTCAGATTATTGGGGTAATGTCATCTGATATTACTTGATTACCACATTTGGACGTCAAGTAATATAAGATTTCAGTAATCTTCAAATATCAATAGTAGTTACTATTGGTAATATTGGAAGTAATCTGATTACCTCCATTTTCTTAGGTATCCTGAGATTACCAGGGTTATCCTTTTTTGTTACAATTTTATCCCTTATTAATGAAAATTTTGGACAATAATGCCCTCATTTTAAAATAAATTTACATTAATATCCTATTTCAATTTTACCCTTATTTAACTAAAATTTTGGACAATAATGTCCTTGTATTTAAAACAATTTACAGACCACTGCCACTTAGTCGCCACCACCACCACTGCCACTCAATCGCCACCACCATTGCCACCCAGCCACCACCGCCTATAGCGGCCAACCACCACGGACCGCCTCGGAAAACTCATCAGAGTCCCTAAAAAAGAACGAGTTTCAGTGGGAGGCTCCGGGAGTCATCAATCCAGATCCTCGGCCATTAGTAGCCAGATCTAGGCGAGATCTGGCAGTTAACGGCCACGGACTGGCCGGGTTGCGGCCGAATCTCACCCGGTCGGCCGATAATGGCCAGGGTTTTGGCCATTAATGGCCAGATCTGGTCTGATATGGCCGTTTTCGGCCATCAATATGGTCGAAAACGGCCATATCGAAGCCTCTTAGTCACGGTGAGTTGCTGATGGGGAATTTCGGAGACTTCCGGCGGTGGTCTATGGTGGCGGCAGGCGGCGGCAGGAGGTGGGGGTGATTTCGTAATAAATTAAAGTTTTATATAAGTAGGGGTGTTTTAACTAAATCTGAAATATTGGGGGTTAAAAGATATTATTCAAAAATTAATAATAAAAATAATATTATATTAATATTTGTGAAGGGGATAATTTGGTAATTTAAATAATATACCCACCAATTTATTCCCCATAACCAACCATATTAATATAACATATCCACCAACTAACCAAACACATTTTCTTAAAAATTCCCAGTAATCTTTCAAGGTAATCTATCTTTCCAGTAATCCAACATTCCCAGTAATCTAACATTTCTGAACTAAACGCCCCGTAAGTGTTATCATAAATAGTATGTATTATCGTAAGCCATTTTGTTGTAGTGTTTTCATTTTTTTGAACACCCCATAATTGTGACATTATGATGAAAATAGAAGACAACAATACTGTTATGAGCCCATTTGACATTTCAGAATTGGGGAAGAGTAATTAGGATCTTTACAGGAACATTCCCATTTTTGGAAACAAAGTAAGAAACAAGAATGATGAATTCTCATTTTGTCAATACAATTCTAAGTTTTGATCTCGTGTTTGTTCTTTTGGGTTGTCATCTTTTGAAGCATTGTCACATTCTGCATTCAAAACCTCCGGCACAATGATCCCCGTTTGTCCAAACACTAACATTACAGATATGCATATTATCACTTTTTTTTTTTCTTTTTTTTGGTGTCAGAGTATTTGACCAGTTTGTACACATCTCAACCAATTCTTTGGGACCTTGAAGTTAACCTACCCTGAAGTTAACAATCGCATAAACTCTCCAATGGTCACTCCTATTAGTAACTGAGGAGAATCGAATTCAATACCTCTTAAGTATTATACTTAAGACTCTTTATCACCTCACCTGACTAAAAATCACCATTGCATCAAACAAATGTAACTCCAGTTACAGTCAATACATTCTCTCCATGCTTTGATTGAGGCATTATTTACTACCAGAGGAAAGTTATTTAATTTAATTTAATTTTAATATTAGGATAATTCATAATTTATCTATTTGATTTAGATTTTAAAATAAAATTTGGAAATAGCTGTATTTTAATATTTAAGGATAATTCATGTATTTGGTTTAAAATTTGAAAATGGTTTTTTTTTTTTAAATCAGTAAGAAGTTTAACTATTAATGGTGTTGCTTGAAAACGCAATAATAAGAGATACTCAATCGATTAGGTGTTACGAATAACCAGTTAGGAGTAGATAACGGAAAGAAAAAAAAATAATTTTTAAAGTGATTTGACAAATTAGAATTAAACGCAAATGTTTTGTATGTGCTTTACACTCACACTTGTTATAGAGAAAATAGTCAAATACCTAAAAACAGAGAAAATAGTCAAATCCCTAAAAAACGAGAATAAACTCTTTCTAAATAGGTCCTTTATTTTTGTGTGAATGGTTAATCCCTCCAAGCGGAGGTAATCTCTTCCTTTTATACACTGTCGGATAGTGGCTTCCATGGGATGGATTACAAGTATAATCCCTTATAACCCGAAGCTGAGTCAAGCACACCTATGCGTATGATTAAACACCCTTAAGACTGATAATCTTACGTCATTTATTGCCTGTGTGAACGACACGTGAGTTGAGCTTAATCGTTAAATCCTTATATCTGGACGTCAAAAAGTCCACTGCACAACTATTAATATTAATTATCTAATAAAATATCCCAATACCTTTATTCTAGATAATATTATTTACCTCTGGAGATTATATATGTTTAGTAGATTTATATAAATTAAGGAGCAAAATTCCTTATCCTGCCACGTGTCAGAAAATAACAGCACACCCATCGTAATACAAAGTTACAAACGCTTTAGAACAGGATTTTGTCTCCTTTAAGTGACACCTCGACATAAATTAATTAATTTCATAATCCCAATTGACCCGCTCACCGACTCACTGCCACCCGTCCGTCCCGACTGATTCATAATAGAATCACAATTCAAAGAATAAATTTACATTTTTTTTTTTTTTTTTTCTGGTTCTTTTGAGAATGAGCAAGAACAAGAGACCTAGAAGTATCCCTAGACACAGAAGCTACAGTGGCCGATGTTTGGCAACGCGAACTCGGCCTTCTCTCCAACCGGAATTTCGTGTACCGCCGTCGTGCTTCTGAGGTCTTCTTATTCTTGTCACTGGAAACTCTTATTCCTGTTTTTATTGAATTTATATATGTTCTGTTTTTGAGGTTTTGTATCTTATCATTCTGAAATTACAACGATTTCGTTAATTTTTTTATTAATTTTCCCGGGAAACAAACTGTGGGTGAGATTCTTAGCACTGTTGTTGTTCTAACTAGAAGTGTTTTTGTATACGATGATCTTAATGATTAATTATGCATGTTTTTTCGACAATTTTCAGTTATTTTTATGCGCTTAAAGTTTAATGCTTTGAATGGGTCGGTGAGGAAGTTATGTTGCAAATAGTTTTGAAAAATTTTTTTTGAAAGATTTGTTTTCAATGTGAATAATATAAGAGATATTTTGCTGATACTATTGTATTACTATATTTATGTTTTAGGATCTTATCCTTCGACTTGATATTTACAAGAAGCTTGATAAACATCGAGGTTGTGTGAACACAGTAAGCTTCAATGCAGAAGGTGATATTCTGGTGTCAGGCTCTGATGACAGGCGGGTTATACTTTGGGATTGGGTAACTGGGCGTGTCAAATTGTCATTCCATTCTGGACATAATAACAATGTTTTCCAGGCAAAGATCTTGCCGTTTGCGGATGATCGCAGCACTGTTACCTGTGCTGCCGATGGGCAGGTAATTACTTTTTTCGAAAGCATTGTACTTTAGTTTTTGTAGGATTCGTCAAATACTCTGGTTTCCATGATTCAGTAGTGTTATAATAAATTTTAGTTAAACAATTTCCATGCTTCTTTAGACCATTGATTATGCAGACTAGAGTTCCTCTTAATATCCTAAAGATCACCATACTTTGAGGAGATGAAGAGTTATGTGTTTTCAAATTACATGGACAAGTTTATCTTTGTCTTAAAGATTTTTGATATTCTTGATAATGTTGCTTATTTGTCTTAGCCTGTCAAATTTTTAAATTATTCATCCTGTTGAAAAGAATACTTTTTTTCGTTTGTTTTGTCCTCAGGATTTTACCATATAGAGTTGTGCCTTTATAGTTTGAATAACTTTTTGATTGCTCTTAGATTCGTCTTGCTCAAATTCTGGAAGGCGGTGGAGTGGAGACTACTTTGCTTGCCAAACATCAACGACGGGCACATAAATTGGCTATTGAGCCTGGAAGCCCCCATGTACTTTATACTTGTGGTGAAGATGGACTAGTGCAACATGTAAGTTGTGATTCCTCTTTGTTAATTGTATAGTTTCTTCCACCAGATAATCCAAGTTCAGTTGGAGGCATAGTCTAGACTGAACATATGGCCATGGTGAAAAAACTGTTAAATTCTTATGAGGGTCCTATTGACTTGATGCATTTAAAGGCTTTAGTATTGAATCAGAATCCATGCAAAAATAAATAATAAAAATAAAAAATCGATTCTTCCTTGATTTTCTCTTTTTCCCGTACCAATTCTCATGTTAACTAGCTGCTTGATTTCTACCTTGATCATCTTTAAGTGAAAAGATGTAGTCAGAAAATCCCCTGTTAATCAGCTTTGAGTGGCAAATGCTGACATTTCCTTTAATTGTTGGATTTCTACTGTGGATTTTAGTGTTGCTTAGTTTTGTGCTGATATAATACTTGTTAATGATGTTTCAGATTGATTTGAGAACTCGGGTTGCTACTGAACTTTTCACTTGCCGTCCAATTGCTGATAGAAGAAGTTACATGCCAGTAGTAAATCTAAATACAATTGCAATTGATCCAAGAAACCCAAATCTCTTTGCAGTTGCTGGATCGGATGAGTATACTCGACTTTATGATATTCGCAAATATAAGTGGGATGGTTCTACAGATTTTGGTCAACCTGCTGATTACTTTTGCCCTCCAAATTTGATTGGTGGTGACCAAGTTGGAATAACTGGCTTGGCCTTCTCGGATCAGAGTGAGCTTTTGGTTTCATACAATGATGAATTTATCTATTTATTTACTCAGGATATGGGATTGGGGCCTAACCTGGTGCCTTCCTCTTCATTATCTACTGGGAGTGAAGCTAGTGAAATGGCACCTGGTCATCCCTCATCTCCATCTACTATGGATGTTGGTGATATAGTTATTCCCCAAGTTTACAAGGGGCACAGAAATTGTGTCACGGTAAAAGGAGTGAACTTCTGTGGGCCGAAATGTGAATATGTGGTCAGTGGGTCAGATTGTGGGCGGATATTTATTTGGAAGAAAAAGGGTGGAGAGCTCATTCGTGTCATGGAAGCAGATAAGGAAGTGGTAAACTGTATTGAGCCTCATCCTCACTCTACAGTGCTTGCTAGCAGTGGAATTGAAAGTGACGTCAAGATATGGACCCCAGAGGCTAGTGAGAGAGCTACTTTGCCCACAAAGATCGAACAGGTATGCTTTGTCTATAAAACTAATTATTGCATGCCAAAATTTCAATAACATTTTCATTATACTTGTTTGAGGGTTTAACTAAAATGGTTAAAGGCATTTCAAGAAATTGAATCTATAGGGCTCATATTCCTGACATTGAATCCTTAAGATTGGAGAATTTAATGCATATTCTTGTTCATTCTTTCCTCTCCCTGCCATAAGTGTAATTACCAAAACAAATAGGGATTAATTGCTTTGAAGCTGGCAAATGACATTAACTAAGTATAAAATTATCAGTTTTGTTGTTTAACTTGTTAAAGTTCAAAGTTTTGACATTTGGTAGGATTAAAAAATGATCTCATCGGCTGTTTAGAACTTGAGCTGAAGCCTTAGCTTTTAGTGCTTTAGATCTTAGATATTTAGAACATTTGATCCTGTCTGTTCAACTCATATCCCCATTGTTAGGAAAAACTCTACATTACTAGGAATTGGTGGATAGGTGGAAAGCTAATAGACTATAGGGCCTGAATGGTTCATTTAAGCTGGTTATATGCTGTTTATGAATGAGTATATATGAAATGGGCTGCAATACTGCATACTATATCTGCAGCAGAGGAACTAATTTCTCTGCTGTTACTTGTTTGGAAAAGGTTCCACTACCTGGTCGCATTCATTGGATTGCACTTGGTGATGACGATGATTATTATTTTTATGATATTGATGATGACGATGGACGATATGACGATGGACGATGGCATGATGACAATGGCGATGGACGATGGACGGACATTCGGATGAACGATGTTGGAGATGATGATGATGAGGAGGATGAAGACGATGATGGGGATAATGGTGATGATGATTATGATAATGACGATGATGATTACAGCTTGGAATATGTCAATGATGTAGATGATGATGATGATTGGTGTGATGACGATGATGACGGAAGCACTAAAGTTGATGATGGCAATAAAGATTCTGATAATTTTGCTGGAGGTTATGATAATGCTAATAATGACCATTTGTGATTTTGCACTTTGTGTCCAGTTCAAACCGAAGGCTAGGGGCTGGATGCACCATGTATCTTCACCGGAGGACCTGATGATGCAGTTATTTTCACTGCAAAGGCGAAGGACCGATCCAGATCCAGAGCGTGTTGGTGAAAACTCAGCTGCAGGTCAGGAACTTCTAGAGCTTATGTTGACGTTCAGTGCCAACAGTGGTGGATCTTCAGACGATGGAGAGCATGAGCCTGAGCCATGAAGATTTGGTTTATTGAACGAGGCTGTGACATTGTTCTGGACTAGGAAAAAAATGATAGTAACTGTACATAGCATAATTTATAAAACTGTTTTGAGTAGAACAATTTTTTGTCAACTGTTTATTCATTATTCAAGTTCTTCCAGGTTGATCTATGATTGTTTTCCCCTAATGCTTATTCTTTTTAAATACATGATGTCAGCTATCATTTTAGGTCTAAAGTATTAGTATGCTTTTCTATGTATAAAGTTGGGATATATATTAGCTGGTATTGCTTCCGGTTTCGGTCGACCTGCTGAAATCTCTCAGCTCCAACTCCAATTAGAAACATGTGTTTGGGAGAATTGTTACAGATAAGAGTGATGGTAGTCTATCTTGGTTCATATAATTTCGGTAAGTACCTAGCAAATGATAGTATGATATTGCACTGATCTTCATTGGCAGCTGCTGCTATTTTGAAAAAGAAACCAAAAATGGACTCAGCGTTGCTGTTGTTATATTTGGATCGAGTGTTCTTTTATTTAATTAATTTTTATTATATTTCCCCTTTGATTATGTTTAAAAATTGCATTTATTCTCTACTTAAACGTAGGGGACATTTACATTCCCTTCGTTTCTAATCAAGGTTGCTGCATTCAGGAACTCATCCATGACTCTAACTTCCGAAGCCTTCCTGCGTATCTCCTCGCCTTTATTAACTCTTCCCAATACCATCTTGATTACTTCTGCAATATGATCGCGCTTAACATCCTCAGAATCTATTCCTCTTGCCACCTCTATACAGACGCGGGCTTCCTCTAGCATCTTGGAGCTAAACATCTGCTCAGCAACCAATGGTCACCCGATGATTGGCACCCCTTGACACAAACTTTCCAGCACTGAGTTCCAGCCACAGTGGCTTAGAAATGCACCAGTTGATTTGTGAGACAAAATTTCCAGTTGTGGTGCCCATTTGAAGATTAAGATACCCTGATTCTTTGTCCTGATTCTTTCCTCAAATCCATCAGGAAACCATTCACCCTTTGGTTCTTTTGTTGCACAGAAACCTATGGGTGGCCTGATGACCCAAATGAAAGGTTTCCCACTTGCTTCCAAGCCAAGGGCTAACTCTCTCATTTGTGAAGGCAATAAGGCATTCTGTGAGCCAAAAGACGCATACAAAACTGACCCTGGTGGATGAACATCAAGCCATGAAGAAAGATCATTAGAGTGTAAGTCATAATCTTTCTTTACACTAGAGCAGGCTGGTCCTATCATCCATACGGACTTCCCAGCTCCCAGTTTCCTGCTAAAATATTTAACACCAATCTCTTCTAGCCCTTTAATGGTATTCAACAAAACTGCATCAGAACGAAAGCACAAAGAGAACTAGCGCTCGCGGAAAGCCCACCAGGCTTTAACAGCATCAGGGTACTTGAGATCATTCCCAAGTTGTGAAGACTGAATTTGAGACGCTTCAGGAAAGTCCGGGAGAAAGAACTCATCCCCATCATCAGCTTCAAATCTGTGTATGTTTAGAGAAATGGAGAAATATGCAGCCATGCTGTAACCAGCCCCGCAATGAACACTGAATGGAAAATTCCAAATTCATTAGCAACCTCAACAGTCCATCCAAAGAACATGTCAGAGACGATACAGAGAGGAGGGCAGCCATCTTTTTCCGTCATGTTGACGAGGAGATTCCTAAAGGAAGCTTGAAGGTCTGCAGAGGCAAGCATGAAGGGAACAATTTCTTGATAGGAGAGTGTGTCAGTGTTTTCTACATTACGTGAGAGGCCTTGGAGAGGTCCAACATTGAAGAGGATTTCAAAAAGGGTTATGTTGGTATTATTTGGAGGGAGTGAAGATTTAAGTTTCTGAATGTTAAGAGGGGTGTTGATAATGGTGATTGTATAGGCTTTTCTTCTTTCTATTTGTCTTGCCAAAGCCATGAAAGGATTGAGATGACCATAAGCCATGAATGGGAACATGACAATCTTCTTTTGTGTTTTGCCTTTAGCCATAGCTTTGATTATCAGCGAGAGCTAGTGATAATCCGTAAATTATACAGTTTTTATTAGATCTTTTTGTCGGATTTCAGGTACTTTCTGATGCATTTTGACCTGAATTGGTTCTTAATTCGTTACTTTTTCGTATTTCGGGAGGGTTAAAATGGACATCTTGAGCAAATAAGCACAAAATTGGATATTTTTGACTCAGAAATTAGCGGATTTCAGAAGATAGGGGAGTACCGGAGTAGGATTAAGCACGATGAAGCTTGTTTCCAAGGAAGAGCAGAATCGAGGAATTAAGCAAGAAGCAAGAGTGGCGCTTCAGAATTTCGTAACTCAGGGGAAGAAGCTTCGCCCTAAAGGAAATGTCTTCTGCGCATTGCAGGCTGGTGACGAACTTATCTGATTCATTCTTCGCCGCGGCAAAGACATTTCCTTGCGCGGCGGCTTCAATTTATTGATTTTGTTAAACGCACGTTTCGTGTTGTGCGTGTTTTGGTTTGAGTTTTTGGACTAAGTATAAAAGAAAAAAATTAACCTTTTGCCGGGGAGCTTAAGGTGTTTAGGTTTAGCCGTTTTTACACTTTTCTTTGAGTAAAGCTTTGAGTTTTTTGGATTGTTTAAGGGAGAAGGTTCAGATTTTGATTAGAAGATTCATCTTTTGGGAAGATTTCTTATCTTTCATCTCAGTTTCATTATGTTTAACTTGCTTATTTCTATTTTTCATTTTTTGTAGTATTAATTTAGCTATGAACTAATCTTTTTATGGGTTAGGGTTTTGATTGTAGTTTGGATTTTAAATGGGTTAAGTGTTGGATTGTGTTATTTCCATGTGAATAAGCTTTGGGTGTGTGTTACTACGAAATTAAATCTTTGTATGTGATGAACATGATGAGATTGAGAAATAATTCATGTTAGGCTTCTTGGGTAATCACCATTATAGTATTGGATGCTAGAGATAGATTCAAGAATTAATTAAATCAATTTAGGATTCTTGTGCTTAATGAATTTAGATTTATTAACCTTCAATTTGTTGGGTGCGGAGTGTTAATAAGGATGAATAGGAAAACATAGCCCGAGAGGGTATGTTTAACATATTAGTGAATTCGATTTACAACCATTGCGCATGAATGTGAATATAGTGTAACTTTTAGGTTTAACCCATAAAAGTCCAATCGAAGTCAAAACCCTACCCGTTTCGCTTGAATTGATATTCTGTGTTTCATCTTGCTTTCTTAATTAAGATTTAATTCTTTGTTTAATTTCATTGTTGTTTTTTCATTACAATTTGCTCCCACCAATCCAAAGAATTCGATTGCTTCAACTCGATAACGTTAGGAAACTTAGTGCTTTTCTAACAGTCCTCGTGGGAACGATATCCTACCCATCATTTTATTACTTGAGCGACTAGTGCACTTGCTAGTTTTGCATGTTGTAAGAAACACGCATCAAGTTTTTGGCGCCGTTGCCGGGGACTTGTTTTTAAATTAACATTAAGTTTTTCCTTAAGTTTAGCTAGATTGAAGTTTTAATTTTTGTTTTTAATTGTCATTAGAGTTGTGATTTCACTTTTCTTTCACTTGTGTTCGTTCAGTTTATGCGAAGAGCAAGATGTCAACTAGTGGTTCCTGTTGACCTTGAGCTTGAGAGGACTGTAAGAAGACTTAACAGAGAGAGAAGAGAAAGAGATAATCTTCTTGCAGTAATCGAAGAAGTTATTGTTGAAATGGCTGAACAAGAAAACAGGACACTGAGGGAATTTTCAGTTCCCACAGTGAACGGAAGTGGGTCAAGTATTACTAGACCTACAGTACAAGCAAACAACTTTGAGATCAAGCTGGCAATCATCCAGATGATCCAGCAGTCGGTTAGATTCAACGGTGATTTGAAGGAGGATCCGAATCAGCATATTGCAAATTTCCTAGAAATTTGCGACACCTTCAAGTCAAATGGAGTGTCGGATGATGCTATTAGGCTTCGTTTATTCCCATTCTCATTGGGAGATAAAGCAAAGGGGTGGTTAATGGTATTACCACCGGGAACGATAACAACGTGGTATGATCTGGCACAAAAATTCCTGACCAAGTTCTTTCCTCCAGCCAAGTCAGCGAAATTGAGAAATGATATCACATCATTTCTCCAAGATGATGCCGAGTCATTGTACGAGGCTTGGGAGAGATACAAGGAATTAATGAGGAAGTGCCCACACCATGGTCTGCCAGTTTGGCTTCAAGTCCAAACATTCTATAATGGTTTGATGGGTAATGTGCAAACCATGGTTGATGTAGCGTCAGGAGGGGCCTTGCAGAATAAGACACCAGAGGAAGCGTATGAGTTGCTTGAGGTTTTGGCAAGCAACAACTATCAAAGACCGAATGAGAGAGTTACAACGAGGAAATCTTCGGGTCTTCATGAAGTTGATGCTTTCACAGCCATCTCAGCCCAACTCACTGCACTTCAAAAACAGTTGGGAACTATGCAGGTAAACTCTATACAAGCACCTCAACTAACATGTGAATTTTGTGTAGGAAACCATGTGAGCAACGAGTGTCAAGTTGGAAACACATTTGCACCGTCATCTTCATCAACGGAGCAAGTGAACTACTTGGCAGGAAATCAAAGACAACCGAACAACCCATTCTCCAACACATACAACCCAGGGTGGAGAAATCATCCGAATCTGGCTTGGGGAAATCAGAATCAACAAAATAACCAATGGAACTAGAGGCAAGTTCCAAACAACCCGCCAGGGGTGACCAATCAACCGGGAGATCAAAGAGTGACGAAGTTGGAGGATATGTTCGGTAAATTCATGCAAGAGACTACAGAGTTCATGAATGAGACGAGGACAAACTTTAGAAACCAAGGGGCGTCCATTCGGAATCTTGAGGTGCAGATGGGCCAATTGGCCGAGAAGCTGAATGATAGACCGTAGGGTTCTCTACCGAGCAACATAGTGACCAACCCACGTGAACAAGCAAATGCAATAATTTTGAGAAGTGGGACAGTTTTGGAAGAGGTAGGCCACACTACCAAAGAGGTGGAGCAACTAGGAAGGGAAGATTCTGAAGAGAGAATTGATGAAGAGATCAATTGTGAAGAGAATTCAGGTGATTTGGGGGAAGAGAAAAAGAAAGAGGAAGAAAGGCAAAAGAAGAAGGAGAAATTTCCATTCCCCGAGATACCACCAGAATTAGCACATCACACCCCACCCGTACCTTTTCCTCAGAGATTGAAGAAGAAGAATCAGGATAAGCAATTTTCAAAGTTCATTGAAATTTTCAAAAAATTGCATATTAACATTCCTTTTGCAGATGCATTACAACAAATGCCAAGTTATGCGAAGTTCCTGAAGGAAATCCTGTCGAACAAAAGGAAATTAGAAGATGAGGAAACGGTGATGCTCACGGAAGAGTGCAGTGCAATCCTCTAGAAGAAATTACCCCCGAAGCTCAAAGATCCAGGGAGTTTTATTATTCCTTGTGTTATAGGGGATATTACTTTTGATCGTGTTCTATGTGATCTAGGAGCTAGTATAAATTTGATGCCCTTTTCTGTTTTCAGGAGATTGGGGATTGATGAAGTGAAGCCAACGACAATGTCGTTGCAACTAGTGGATAGGTCAATAAAGCACCCGAGGGGTATAGTTGAAGATGTATTAGTGAAGATGGGGAAGATAATTTTTCCAGCGGACTTTGTGGTGCTGGACATGGAAGAGGATAAGGAGATTCCTCTCATTTTGGGCCGACTCTTGGCCACGGGGAGAGCACTGATTGATGTGCAGGAAGGAAAGTTGCTTTGTTAAGGGTTCAAGATGAAACAGTAACTTTCAATGTTTTTGATGCAATGAAGTTTCCGTCTGAATTGGATTCATGCTTTAGTGTCGATGTGGTGGATGAACTTGTTGTGGAGTCCATGGAAGAAAACACCCTTGAATTACCTCTAGAAGCTTGTATAGCCAAATCAAAAACAATAGAGGTGGAAGATTTGACAAGTAATGATTGTGCTAGGATGTTAGAAGCACTTCAACCGATTGAGGAGAGTCAAGATGTAGAATTTGAGGAGTTTGATTTTGACAAAGAGAGGGCAAAGGAAAATAATGAAGAAGCTCCAAGGCTTGAACTGAAACCTTTACCGCCTCACCTCAAATATGTCTATCTTGGAGACTTAGAAACTTTTCCGGTGATTATTAGTGCAGCTTTGAATGCCTTAGAGGAAGAGAGGTTGATTAGAGTGTTGAGGGAACATAGACTAGCAATTGGATGGACCATTTCGGACATTAGAGGTATCTCGCCCTCATTTTGCATGCATAAGATTCTCTAGGATGACATTAAGCCTAGGGTACAACTACAACGGAGATTGAATCCTTCAATGAAGGAAGTGGTGAGAAAGGAGGTGGTGAGAAAGGAAGTGGTGAAACTCTTAGATGCGGGGATTATTTATCCGATTTCTGATAGTCCATGGGTGAGCCCGGTACAAGTAGTTACGAAGAAAGGAGGGATCTTGTTGTGAAGAATGAGAGTAATGAGTTAATTCCAACAAGGACGGTAACGGGTTGGAGAGTGTGCATTGATTACGTAAAGGCGAATGATGCGACAAGGAAGGATCATTTTCCATTGCCCTTCATCGATCAGATGTTGGAGAGGTTGGCAGGACATGCCTATTATTGTTTCCTGGATGGCTATTCAGGATATAACCAAATTGCCATCGCTCCAGAGGATCAAGGGAAAACTACATTCACTTGCCCCTACGGCACCTTTGCTTACTGAAGGATGCCATTTGGGTTATGCAATGCACCAGCAACATTCCAAAGATGCATGATGTTAATCTTTGGAGACATGGTGGAACGATTCATAGAAGTCTTCATGGATGACTTCTTAGTTTTTGGCTCATCATTTGATAACTGTCTAACAAATCTGTCTCTTGTTTTGCAGTGGTGTAAGGAAACAAATTTGGTGCTGAATTGGGCGAAATGTCACTTCATGGTCCGAGAGGGAATAGTGCTCGGGCATAGGATTTCCAAGGATGGGATTGAAGTTGATCGGGCAAAGACAGAAGTGATTGAGAAGCTACCACCACCATCAAATGTCAAAGCAGTCAAGTTTCTTGGGGCATGCGGGGGTTTTCTGACGCTTCATCAAGGATTTTTCTAAGATCTCTAAACTCCTTTGCAATCTATTGAATAAAGATGTTGTTTTTTATTTTAATGATGATTGCATGCATGCTTTCCTAACTCTGAAAAAATTACTAGTATCTGCACCTATTATTGCAGTTCCCGATTGGGGACTGCCTTTTGAACTAATGTGTGATGCTAGTGACTTTGCTTTAGGGGTAGTATTAGGTCAGAGAAAAAATAAAGTGTTGCATGTAATTCAGTATGCTAGCAAGACACTCGTTGATGCACAACTGAATTACACCACCACTGAAAAAGAATTATTGGCTGTGGTGTTTGCTTTTGACAAGTTTCGTTGTTACTTATTAGGTGCGAAGGTGATCGTTTACACGGACCATTCAGCACTCAGACACCTACTGGCGAAGCAAGAAGCAAAACCTCGGTTGATAAGATGGATTTTACTACTTCAAGAGTTTGAGTTGGAAATTCGAGACAAGAAGGGGTCGGAAAATGTGGTAGCTGATCATTTGTCGAGAATTGAGAGACCAATCAAGGGAAATGAGGTGGAAATGCCAATTTCAAAAACATTTCCGGATGAAAAGCTGATGAGAGTGGAAGAAGCACCATGGTATGCGGATTTTGCAAATTATCTATCATCAAGGGTGCTCCCAAGTGGTATGACATTTCAACAGAAGAGGAAATTTTTCTCTGATTTAAAGTACTACTTTTGGGAAGAGCCGTTCCTGTACATGCACTGTACTGATCAAATGATACGGAGATGTGTCCTAGAGGAAGAAATTGAGAGCATTTTAAGGCATTGTCATGAGAAGGAAGTAGGTGGCCATTTTGGGGGAGCTAGAGCGGCCCGGCGAAGGTGCTACAATCTGGGTTTTATTGGCCAACCCTCTTTAAGGATTCCTTCCGGATGATTCAGGAGTGTGACCAATGTCAACGGATGGGAAATATTTCAAAAAGAGATGAGATGCCGTTGAACAAAATCCTGGTGGTTGAAATTTTTGACGTTTGGGGGATAGATTTCATGGGTCATTTCCCAAGTTCTTTTGGGAACAAGTATATCATAGTAGCGGTGGATATGTGTCGAAATGGGTTGAGGCAGTTGCACTGCCAACTAATGATGCTAGAGTGGTGATTAATTTTGTGAGGAAGAATATTTTCTCAAGGTTTGGGGTACCACGAGCAATCATTAGTGATGGAGGATCGCATTTTTGCAATAGGCAAATGGATGCATTGCTGAGTAAGTATAGAGTGACACATAGAGTGGCAACACCCTACCATCCACAAACGAGCGGGCAAGTGGAACTGTCGAATAGAGAACTTAAGGGGATTTTAGAAAAAACAGTTAATGCCTCGAGGAAGGATTGGTCACGGAAGTTGGACGATGCTTTATGGGCTTATCGCACTGCCTTCAAAACCCCAATTGGTATGTCTCCGTTCAGATTGGTTTATGGGAAAGCGTGCCACTTGCCGGTAGAACTTGAACATAAGGCATACTGGGCCGAAAGCCGCGGGAGAGGAGAGAATGCTGACTTTGAACGAGCTTGATGAGTTTCGTCTCGAAGCATATGAAAATGCCCAGAATTATAAAGAGAAGACAAAAAGGTGGCACCACAAGCACATCCGGGTCAAGGCTTTTGAAGTTGGACAGAAGGTATTGTTGTTCAACTCTAGACTTAGGCTTTTCCCTGGAAAACTTAAGTCTAGATGGTCCGGACCATTCACTATTACGAGGATACATGCATCCGGAGCAGTGGAAGTCACACATGAGGAAAAGGGCACTTTCATGGTTAATGGACAGAGGTTGAAGCCATACATTGAGGGGGTGATGAGTTGCAAGTTCATCCTAATCTGGCTGGACATCCCGACCTAAAGGATGAAGAAATTCAAGCTGCCGACTATAAACGAGCGCTTCTTGGGAGGCAACCCAAGTGTTTTTAACTTTGTGATTTTCGTTTTAGTAGTTGAAATTCATTTTATTTCATTTTGATTTTGTATAAATTTGATGTTTTTGTTTTGGGTGTTTCAGGTGAAGTCATGAGCCAAAAGAAGGTAAGAAATTGTTCCATACTTCGCCGGGGCGAAGAATTTTTCTTCGCCGCGGCGAAGCAAACAGAAATTCTGAGTTAGCCTTTGGACGATTTCGCCGCGACAAATAAATTGTTGTCGCCGCGGCGAAGAATGTGTTCTAAATTTGTGAAATTTTGGCTAAGGCATTTCGCCGCGGCGAAGAAGTTTTCTTCGTCAGGGCGAAGATAGCCTTGTATCCTCTGGACGATTTCGCCGCGGCGAAGAAATTGTTGTCGCCACGGCGAAACCTGGGAATTTTAGTGTTCATGAACAATGAACTTCGCCGTGGCGAAGATCTTTCTTCGCCGCGGCGAGACCTGGAAAAGTTGATTAGGGTTTATAATTGATGAACTTCGCCACGGCGACGCACCGTTTCTATAAATACTCGCTTTACTCCTCTCATTTTTCACGCCGCCTTGCATATTGAGTTAAGAGAAAAAAATTTCAACTTCCATTTTTTACATCCAAATTGCTTTTCCAACAAAATTTCTTACTCCACAACTTACCTAAACACCAAAACAACCCGTTCCAACAACAAATTTTCACGAAATCTCACGAAAATTTTGGATCAAAAAAAAAAAAAAAAAAATTTGGGGGTTTTTAATCTGGGGCGTTTCTGCTTCAATTGGTGGTGCACACTCCTTCATTGTGGTAAGATCTAAATAACTCAATACTTTGATTCGAATAAATTCAAGTTTCTAGGCATAGATCTGAAATTATTTGTGCGATTGAATTGAGAAGTATTTTGTGGTTGTTGAATTGAATTTGTGTGTGAAGAAGAGTGTGTTGTGCAATTTTTGATTGTTAGAAGTGTGGGTGTTGAAATTTTGAAGTGTTGTGTGGAATTGAAAAATTGTAGTTTGGGGGTGAAATTGAAAACTTTTGAAAGTGTGGGTTCTTTTTGTAGGTTGAGTTGTGATTGTGTAGAATTAGGACTGAATTGTTGGGGTTGAATTTCTGGGTTAGAATTGAGTGGACAAATGGCTCCGAAGGTTAAGCAACCATACAAGAGGAAGAGTAAGAGTAAGGGAAAAAGTGTAGATAACCGTTTTGTGAACGATGAAGCCCAAAAGAAGTATGAGGCGACCATTCAGAGGAAGGACAAAGGGATTATCCTGGAGCGCGGTTTAACCGCTACTCAGGCAATTGAGTGGAGTAGAGGGAGGCAGTGGGAGATGTTTATGCGAGCTCCTGATCAGTTGGCTGTCGAGCCGCTAGTAAGGGAATTCTATGCCAATCTCCCGGAGTGTAAGGAAGAAACGGTGTATGTAAGAGGGGAGGAAGTGCCTTTTACTAGAAAAGAAATCAATGATTTCTTTCATTTGCTGGAAGTCCTGATTGATGACTACGTCCAAGTTCAAGAGATCACGGATTGGCAGGCGACTTGATTCCCCAGGTGATTGCAAAACCGGGTACAGGTGGGCGTGTCCAAGAAACAGAAAAAGACTCTTAAGGGCACACAGTTGACACCTATGGCTAGGCTATGGCAATACTTCATATGTGCGAGACTCATGCCGAAATCACATTACAGTACTGTGACTCGCGAGAAGGCCTTACTACTCTATTCGATTGCCACAGGGAAGAATATTGATGTGGGGGATATAATTTTTACAAGATATTAAGTGGCGGGCAAAGAAACCCGGGGGCGGGAGATTCTTGTTTCCCGCATCTCATCACAGGCCTATGTCTAAAAGTGAGGGGTCACGGTTCGGGAGATGACGGCGTATTCATCTTGCTCCAACCTTAGGTCGGATTATTACGAAACACACTGGACGGAGTCGCCCAACCAAGAGCAAGGGCAAAAAGGCAGAGAACGAGCCTTGCCACATCATCCAGCTCCATAGGTACACAAAAAGAGATGATGCAGGAAATGATGGGCCTGATGAAGTACATGAAGAGACGCCAGGATTGGATAATGGAGCGAACTGAGCAGATGCATGAATTGCTGACAAACAGCTTCAAGGAGCTGAATGTTAACACTTCAGCATACCAATGGGTAGACTGGAACTCGGATGAGTGGTTGGACTCCGAGGAGGACGAGGAAGATGAGGGCTCCGAAGAGGAAGCGAGATGAAGAAGAAGATTGAACCAGAGCACCCGTTTTATTTTATTTTTGTTTAATTCTGTTCATTTAATTTCGTGTCAGTTGAAACGTTAAACTCAGTTTATTTTGGTTTTGAACTTTGTTTATTTTGTTAGTTTTTAGTTGCTGTTTTAATTCGTAGTTGTGAAAAAGGACGGGATTAGGTTGTAATATTTTCAAGATTAGTTGTGAATTGTGCTAACATAAGGGACACCGCAATTTGATTGTTTTGACAGATTCTGGATGATGAAAAGTCCGACACCAAGGGGTCATTGTGGAATGACAATTCATGGATTAACCAGAGAGAATTCTTGTACCTTTATTGTTTTATTATTCTCTATTCCTGATTTTTTTTTGCATAATGGAACATTGGGGACAATGTTATGTTTAGTTGGGGGTAGGGAATAGAATTAAAACCGGGTTTAAGGGTATATTGGCTGGAAACCGATACTTAGCCTTAAAAGCACAGCGGTATTTGGCGACCTCGGGTATAACAACGCCACGTACACCTTAACTTGAAAAAAAAAAAAAAATTAGGTTAATTGTTACTTTCTTTGTTTCATTTAAGGGTATACTTGGCCCGGAAACCAAGAATCACCTTAAAACGCTGCAAGATTTGGCGACCTCGGGTATAACAACGCCACATACACCTTAACTTGAAAACCTCTTTATGTTTTGTTTGTTAACTTTGTTGTTCGTTTGCCGATGATGAATTGTATAAATCAATGATGAGAATAAAGCTGTTGAATTTTTATTGTTGAGAAATGTTAAGCATTGCTTCAGGTTTTTGTTTATTGATTGGATTCTGATTGAGGTTTGTTGAGTGGTTCAACCACCATTTCCATTTATTTCGGCATGCTTAGATTCATTTTATGTGGTTAGGTGAAGTTTGATAATGTTGGTGGGCTCTAGAACCTAGTTGAGAAGTGCTTGAGGCGAAATTCTATGATTAGACATTGTTGAGGAGATGATTTAGGCAATTTTTCGGAACGTTTGAGCCTTTCTAGCCAACCCATGAATGAAATTTTCCCTAGTCACCCTTTTGAGCCGTATGAATTTTATTGCTGTTTGTTTTTTTTTTTTGGAAACAACAATTTTATCAAATCCTTTACCCTAAACACTTTATCGTGCCCTTAGGAGAATTCGGTCTTAGTGCAAAATAAAGAACGGGAAAAGTGTACGAATGAGCAAAAGAATAGTTTGGGGGTTGAAAGAAGAAAAATGATGAGGAGGCCAAAACTTTAGTTTGGGGGTCGAGAGGAAAGAATAAAAACAAAAGAGGTAGTTACCTCATTTCCAATTCAATGTTATTCTCTAGAAAAAAAAAAAAAAAAACCAGGTGCCTCGTTTAAGGGTATCACCAGATTTGGAAACCAAAACCCGTTAAAAGCTGTCTACTGATGTTTGGCGACCTCGGGATGGCTCTCCTAACGCCATGTACGCCTTAAACGAGTCTCCCTTGCGTTTATGGTATCCAAAAGTTTTTAAGGATACACGTTTGAAGGCTGTGAACTAGTGGACATGTCGATTGGTGTTGAGAAAGTGTAGGGTTTCGATGTGATTTTAGTTTTGCTTTAGGACAACCGAGTTCTCTTACTTTGTTTCCTATCCTTTTATTGGAGCCCATGACCCGAGCCTAACGTTACAAGCTTTTAAAGACCTTTTGATTCTCATCTGTGTTTAGTCCTCATTAGTGGAAAGTAGTTCGATATTTAGGCTTATGGAGTCTGCCACCATTTGATAAACTTTACAATTTTTGCATAAAATAATCCGGGAAGTTGGAATGTGGATTGAAGTGGGGATCACCTACTTGGTGGACCGATTGAGGAAGACAGTCGATGTAGCCTATAACTTCTTGGAGTGTTGAACATTTCCTGATAATAATTTTTCAACAATTTTTGAGACATGTGCAATTTCTAGGCAATTCTCTGTGGAATTTGAGTTTGGTTGGTTTTATTTTTTTTCAGTTTTGTTGTGTATGTTTTCATGTTTTTGTTTTTGTTTGTTGTCTTGTTTTCGTTAGTTTTGTACTGTATGCTCGGGGATGAGCATCTCTTTAGTTTGGGGGTAGTTGATAATCCGTAAATTATACAGTTTTTATTAGATCTTTTTGTCGGATTTCAGGTACTTTCTGGTGCATTTTGACCTGAATTGGTTCTTAATTCGTTACTTTTCGTATTTCAGGTTAAAATGGACATCTTGAGCAAATAAGCACAAAATTGGATATTTTTGACTCAGAAATTAGCGGATTTCAGAAGATAGAGGAGTACCGGAGTAGGATTAAGCACGATGAAGCTTGTTTCCAAGGAAGAGCAGAATCGAGGAATTAAGCGAAGAAGCAAGCGGAGTGGCGTAATTTCAGAACTCAGGAAGAAGCTTCGCCCCAGCAAAGGAAATGTCTTCGCCACGGCGAAGTAGGCCAGGGACAAACTTATCTGATTCATTCTTCACCGCGGCAAAGACATTTCCTTCGCCGCGGCGACAGTCAATTTATTTAGTTTTGTTAAACGCACAGTTTCGTGTTGTGCGTGTTTTGGCCGGGTTTTTGGACTAAGTATAAAAGAAAAACTTAACCTTTTGCCAGGGGAGCTTGAGCTGTTTAGGTTTAGCCGTTTTTACACTTTTCTTTGAGTAAAGCTTTGAGTTTTTCGGATTGTTTAAGGGAGAAGGTTCAGATTTTGATTAGAAGATTCATCTTTTGGGGAGATTTCTTATCTTTCATCTCAGTTTCATTATGTTTAACTTGCTTATTTCTATTTTTCATTTTTGTAGTATTAATTTAGCTATGAACTAATCTTTTATGGGTTAGGGTTTTGATTGTAGTTTGGATTTTAAATGGGTTAAGTGTTGGATTGTGTTATTTCCATGTGAATAAGCTTTGGGTGTGTGTTACTCTAAAATTAAATGTTGTATGTGATGAACATGATGAGATTGAGAAATAATTCATGTTAGGCTTCTTGGGTAATCACCATTATAGTATTGGATGCTAGAGATAGATTCAAGAATTAATTAAATCAATTTAGGATTCTTGTGCTTAATGAATTTAGATTTATTAACCTTCAATTTGTTGGGTGCGGAGTGTTAATAAGGATGAATAGGAAAACATAGCCCGAGAGGGTATGTTTAACATATTAGTGAATTCGATTTACAACCATTGCGCATGAATGTGAATATAGTGTAACTTTTAGGTTTAACCCATAAAAGTCCAATCGAAGTCAAAACCCTACCCGTTTCGCTTGAATTGATATTCTGTGTTTCATCTTGCTTTCTTAATTAAGATTTAATTCTTTGTTTAATTTCATTGTTGTTTTTTCATTACAATTTGCTTCCACCAATCCAAAGAATTCGATTGCTTCAACTTGATAACGTTAGGAAACTTAGTGCTTTGCTAACAGTCCTCGTGGGAACGATATCCTACCCATCATTTTATTACTTGAACGACTAGTGCACTTGCTAGTTTTGCATGTTGTAAGAAACACGCATCAGCTAGCTATGTTGGCAATTGAAAGAGTCTTCTTTGCAAGCATTTGCATATATGATAATTTATATAGAGTGTGTTGTGCATCCATAAATTCTTCTCATGCATGCATTTAATTATTAATTATAATGATACATACATGACAAGATTTATATAGCAAATATGCAAATGTAGTATACCCACCTTAAGATTTCTTTTCGAAGACGTGATTCAAACTAGATACAACCGGGCAATAACATAATTGGAAATCTTTGGGTCTAATTTGAGTAATCCCCACTTTGGAAAAACCAACAAACACAGAGGCATAAGGAAATATGTAACAAATATAATTAATAAGTTTTCATATCCAGTGGAACCTCTCTATAGTCATAATGTTGGAACTAACTAAATTTATTATTATAAGGAGATTATAACTTAATAGAGGTGTAGTTACAAGAATTGTTATTTTGATTAAAAAATTATTGTTTTGATTTCTTATTTTATAACTTTTAGTAATATTATGATTTCAATTCATTGTTTTAGTAGCATTAGAATAGTATGGAAATGAATATCAAATAGTAATTAGAAAATTGAGTAATCAGATTCGACAACTTCACTACACTAATCAAATGGATATTAATATATTTATTAATCATCCAAATGAGCAACGAGTCGTGTATGTTTTAACTAAATAAGAAATCATTACTAGAATTAAATAAGAAGAGGAATGAAATAATTATGAAGATAAATATAGTACGAAAATACCAAAAGTTTCATGCCAAGAAGCTCCAAACATGCGATTAGAAATATTTGGGTTCAAAACAGGTATCCATGTTGACGACTTATTATGTACCTGCAAGATAAAAGATATGATAACAACTTTAAAGTATAAATCATTGTCTCAAACAATTTTAGATTGATATTTTATTTCATCTTAAATATTTAATGTGACATAACATATTTTTTTTTAAAATATACATTCAATTATTGCTATGTAGAGACAAATTCCTTAAGACGAGACTTAGAAAAACTATAACTTATTACAACGTGAAATTTATTTTTATTTATAATTGGCCCAAGTTGAGATCAAATTTTTTTATGACTACATGAAGGTTATTCCTATATAGAGTATCACTATAGAGATGCTCTACTGTATTTGTATAAAAGCATATGTTCTAATTTGTTTTTTCATGTATATGAGGTATTCAGGCCTACATTGGAGCCTACCTAATCCTCAGGGCCATGGAACATCATACAAGCCCAATGGATCAAGGTAACTGCACAAATGTGAGGGTCACGAAGCACCATACAAGCCTAATGGATCAAGGTAATTGCACAAATGTGATTGATATCTCTTATGTGACTCGAACACAATTTACAGAACACCATACAAGCCTAATGGACCAAGGTAATTGCACAAATGTAAGGCCATAGAACACTATACAAGCCCAATGGACCAAGATAACTGCATAAATGTGATTGATACCTCTTCTGCGACTTGAATATAATTCACGGAACACCATACAAAACCAATGGACCAAGGCAATTGCACAAATATGATTGATACCTCTTTTGTGACTCAAACACAATTACAAGCCTATATTGAAGTCTGCCTAATCTTCAAGGCCGCATAACACCTTACAAGCCCAATAGACCAAGGTAATTGCACAAATGTGGTAAGCATCTCTCATACGACTCGAACATAAGACCCCTTAGGTATGGCTAGGGGTGAAAATCGAGTCGTGCCGCCTGCTAGCTACTCAAACTCGACTCGATGTTGGCTTGAACTCGGCTCAACATTAGTTGAGTCGAGTTCGAGTAGTTAATCAAGTCGAGTTCGATCACAATAGAACTCAACTCAATACGTTTGTGAATATTTTCAAGATCAATGGTTAAGTTGATAGTTTTTTAAGTAAGAGGGGTCATATGTAATTTAAAAGTTATAAAATTTGCAAATCCACTCCTGTTAGATGAGCTCAAAATCAAGTTCGAACTCGATTGAAATTCGAATAAAACTCAATTATACGAACTTGATTTCCAATTTCAAGTACCGAGTTCGAGTTCGAACTTGATTTCTCAAGCTCGATCAGGCTTGAACTCGATCGAACTCGTTACTGTAGCGATCTAGTCGAGTTTGATTTACTAGATACTCGACTCGATTTTACCCCTAGGTATAACTAACATTAATGACTAAAGAGTTTGTCATTTAACCACAAAGGGAGAGGTCGTTTATTTTATATTCCTTTTCTAGCTCAATGTATATCTCAAATCTGGTTAGCCTAACTTAAAATCTATGGGAGAATGAACCCTTAACTAGAACAATAAGTATTCAATAGAAGCAGTCACCATATAGTAACGTATGGGGTTTGATTGTTAGGAGTTGTAATAGGAGCAGTAGTCACAGGCCATGTTCCAAAAGTCTATATGTAATTTTATCACTTCAAGTTTTTGGGTGAGTACTCCGCGAGCAATGCCCGTAATCTACGACATGTCGTTTTTTTTATCTAACAATATGCGACTTGTCATATTGCATGATAAATCTAGCATGTGTTATTTACAAGAGTAGTAATTATGCATCTAATCTACCTTTTTCTCTTCCATTTATTGTTTGAGTCACTTGTCAAATTTAGTCGATCACATTTAATTTTTTGAATAATATACAATTAATTTTAGTAGTCTTTGTCAAAGTGTGTTATTTTAACAATGACTTTTCTAGAATAGAGTGGTTGATTTATTTGGAATTTTAATAATTTAATTAAGTCTAAAATGATATGGTGTTGGCTGTTAGGTTTTAATTATTTACTTATTTTAGAACGCGCTATATATATTATTTATTTAATTATTTTATAAAGAGAGTGTTTATGTTAGTTTGTGCGTACTTCAATTAATCTTTTGGAGTTTAAAGTTAAAGGCAGAGTAAACCCTCTAATGACCATCTCTATTAGTAATAAAGAGGAACCGAACTCAAGACCTCTTGAGTAATATACTCAAAAGTCTATATTGTCCTACCTGGAATGTGTTTAATATTGTTGAAATAATACTAGAAACGATTTGTATAAATTAAAATGTCACAAAATAAATTGAAAAATGAAAGTAAAATAAACAATATGAATTATATATAGAATAATGAAATAATAATGTTGTACTCCCTCGTATTTTGTTTAAAAGTTGTTTTAAGGGTGTACACGGTTTTTAATAAAAAAAATTTTGTCTTTCTTACCCAAATCTTTCCCCTAATTTTGCAGCGGAAAACTTTTTCGTTACATATTTAAATAATTTATATTTGTCTTATGCTATTTTTTTATTCTGTCATCCCTCACTCATTTCCATAAGCAACGATTTTTAATTTGAAAAACTACTAAACCCTTAAAACGACTTAAAAAAAAAAAAAAAGAATGAGGAACTATCATTTCATGTTATTGTTAGACGTCATATAATAATAAATTAATAATTTGATGGCAGGTATCTGATTCCCTTGTAAAAAACCGGTGAGTGTCTTGTCATTCATTTTATTAATCATTGCACGGCATGTCGTTAAGACCAGTCGTTATACTACGGGTTGTCGTTTGGAAGTTAGTCGACGGCCAAACCAATAAACCATACCCGCAAACTGACCAGACCAGGCCACAGTTGAGTTGACTAAAATCGAATCGCACTCAAAAAGCGATGTCGTTTCTGCCAACAAATTATTATTATCTTCAACAAAGTAGCAGTTTCTCTCTCGTTTTCTCTCTGGGGAGTTTCTCTAAAACCCCTACCCTCAGCTTTCTCTAAAACCCCACTTGGAATCTTGAAGAAACATCGCACAATTCAAGGCAATCTCAAACATCTCAGCCCATATGAAGAAGGTAAAGTGTTTTCATCCCTTGAGCTTCCAAAATCTTTTCTTTCTTTTCTTTTCCCAGTTGCTATGCATGTTTTAGAATACTTTTTACAGAACTAACTTTAGTGCTTGTTGTTAGCTTATATATCAACAGCATCTTTGTTCTTTGATCCCCACGACCGAAAGTTCATTATTATTATTATTATTATTATTATTGAATGCAAAGGGATTAATTGGTTACCTTAGCATGGTGGTAAAATTTCCCAACTGATTAGTTCTGTTGATTAATTTAAGTTGTACAGTCTTGCCTGGTTCTTGTTTTTATTACTATACGTTCCACAATTTTTATTTTTATTTTTTTTGAGATTGATGTAATTTATTTACTCACGTATTTTCTTTAATTTTTTTTTTTCTTGAAGTTTGTCAGCAGGGTTGTTGCTCTTATTTCTGTGCTTAACAAAGTTACTAGATTCTAGTAGTGGTTTGTAATAAATAATACTTCACGCCCAAGTAATATCACAAATTTCTTATTCAAGTTTTTGTTTTCCCATGCTACACTAACATGTTACATGTGTATGATTTGCTAAAGTGTTAAATGACGTGTTGGTGCCCATAAAATGGCATGAAAAATTTGATCTGTTTCTTAGAGGTGTAGTATTACTGTTTTTTATATACATATCATGAAGTTTAAGTATGTGGTGAAATTATATTGTGAACAAGAGTGATCACCTATTGTGCAAAATTTTTATTGATGATATTTACTGTTTTAAAATTTGTCAGAGTTGTCAAGAGAGAGAGATGAGGAACTCTTTAGGACTTCCAGATGATGTTGTGGTGGATATCTTTCTGCGACTGTCAATCAAGAATCTAGCTCGACTGCGGTGTGTGTGTAAATCATGGAATGACTTAATAACCAGCGAGTCATTTGTTGGATTCCATCTTAGTAAATCCAGCAGAAAACCTCGTCTCCTTTTCTTTAGGTATGGTGTCAGCCCTTCATATTTGGGCTTCTATCCCCCAAAACGTCAGCGGTTTGAGAATCTTCATGATCCTCCATTTGCTACAAGACTTGTAGATTTAGATTTGTTAGGTTCATGTAACGGCGTTCTCTGTTTCTGCAGCACTGCTGACCATTCGCTTATCTATATGTGGAATCCTTCGAATAACAAGTACATAACCCTTCCCAAACCCACATATAACCCTCGTTACCTAGGTTTTGGTGTCAATTCAATGAGTGGCCATCTCGATGACTTCAAAGTTGTAACTATCTCTGCCAATGCAAATGCTGAGGTCTACAGTTGGAGGACAAATTCATGGAAAATTATTGATGATGGTTTTCCTCGAAGTATTGAGATATATGGTAGTCATATTAACTGTCCTGTTTTTGTCAAGGGATCTGTGCATTGGTGTGCTCGCTACAGCTGTTATTTTGATAGTCAGTGCACTTGGCTCATAGTCTCATTTGACTTTTCCAAGGGTGTTTTCCACACGATTATGTTGCCGGAGGACATGTCCATTGATGATGATGCCAAGTACTTGAACATTTTGGATGGATGCCTTTGTGTTTTTGCTGGTACTGTTCGTAATTCTTTTCGAGCTTATGAGTTATGGGTAATGAAGGAGTATGGTGTAATTGAGTCATGGACTAGGCGATGCATAATTGAAAAGGATCAGATTTTTTGGTGGCCAATAGGATTAACAAGAAAGGGAAAAATTTTTGTACGAGGGGATTGTGAACATTGTGGCAATTCTTTACTGTCATACGATCCAAATACAGAGATATTTGAGTGCCTCGATATTCACCTTCCTTGTTTTTCAATTCAAGTGTTGACATTTGTGGATAGCATAATCACACCTGTACCTCGATCTGTGATTAAAGGCTAGAAGCTGATTTTATTTTTGGAGCTCCTTCCAGTAGGGTTTGAGCAACTGACATCAACTGCGGCACAGAAGGGGAATCGTCCTCCATTATCTGTTTTTTACCTTTGCTATAGATAAAACTTATTTCATCCTTGCACTATTCAGTCCCTTTAATAGTGTTTTGGATTATTGTTGGTAAATTTGATATTTATCTGTATCATTGCTCGATAAAATTCTGTTTCTCAAAGCATATTGCTTCTGTCCTTTGTTAAGTACATTGTATATTTTCCACCTGAAATAGGATGGCACTGTCCATGTATCTCGTGCACTGGCATTTTATATTTGCCAAGGTTATTGCGCTAGCATTACCTTTAGACCATAATGTACCACAATATCATTCAATATTTGACTTGGATGTCAATTTGTTCTGACTCAAAACTTCTGATAGTCATAATTGTTATGGCTCTCTGCAGCAAAATAGCTCTCTCGTTTTTTTTGCAATATAGTGCTTCGGCTTTTGATTTTGATATCTTTCTGAATTTACGATTGATTGCATTATATTGATATGTTATATTCCCCTTAGTTTTAGAATTGATTTTTGACCCTTGGAGTTAGGTCATACAGAAAGCAATAATCATGCTGTTGTTCTTAGTCTGAAAATTGAAGTTCCTAAATTCTGCTCATATAGTTGATGGGTTTTGAGCAGTAATGAGTAACTTTATATGATTATTATTACTTAGTACTCTTAATCCATTTGAGAAGGCCAATATGCATTCATAACCTGCACTTAAGCTTTTAGATCCCTGGCATGTTCTTAGGTTTCCTAGTGAGGAAGTGTTGTATAACAACTCTCTTTACTTGTTAAGGTTTCGGACACGAGTGTACAATAGAACAAGATGGTCCCCTTTTTAGATGGAAGGCTGAGAGTTTTAGCAACTTATTGTAGATTTCCCAGTTCTTGGAGCCAGGTAGCCAAAATCTTTTAAATTGCACTAGTGCTTGACTTGATCATCTCTTCATCAAATTTCTAGGTTAGTGTTGGCTGTTGGAAGTAGGAATATGCAGGAAGCAATGTAATTAAGTTTATTATTGTTAGTCTTCAAGCAACACTTGTTGAGTCACTTCATAAACAAAATGCTATGTGTATTTGAGCAATTTACAATATAGAAGCTCTGATAAATTCCCAGTCTAAGCTAACGAGATGAAGATATTACATTCTGTGGAGCTAATACAAGAGAGTATGGAGAGTTAGTCTTATTGAATACTGACAACTCTCATGACTGTATAATTTGTATTTACTTAACTTTTCCTTCTTCCTAATGGAAGCAACCTATAAATCAAAGGATAAACCCTTCTGTCATTAGCTGAGCTTGAATTCACAGTAACTCCAGCAAGATCTTTCTTAGATTTCTCCTATGTGTACCGATACAGTAACATTGCTCCAGCAGCTTAAAGGCTAGCGAGAATCACCTTTTACATTAGAGTAGATCATAAGCTTCAGAGAACTAGGCCTCGGCCACTGTGCAGTACTGATTTTGTGACTTGGAAGTTGAAGGAGCATCCCTTATCATAAGACTTTGAATGAATGCAATCATCTGAGTAAAACACAGGTTTTCTGGTATTAGCTCCACGAGAAAGAAAAAACAGTTTCAACATAAGAATAACATGGAGGCTAACAATGTGTCAGATTGAGTTCTATTAATCCATAAAGAGAGTTCATACCAATGCGAGTCCAATGCCCATAATACTGAACCCCGGGTAATAAAATGGTGCCCCATCAGAAAGGAACAGAGCTGGATGCACAAAACCAGAATTTAATTAATTAATTAATTAATCTCCTGCCTTGTAAAACTAGAAAGTTTTCAATTCTTTCACTTACCTGTCAGAGGACTAAATATAAATGGAGAAATAATGGTGGCAAGGGAACTTATGCCTGATATACATCCTTGAGCTTTTCCCTGTTATGAAGAGTCAGAACATAAGTTTGCACACATGAAGATGAACAATAAATGAATTTTCTCAGGCGTAGATATCTTAATCAGACTTTTCCTTATATCAAGAGTTTTAAGTCCCGATTTTAGAGAAATCAGAACATTCGCAGTTGATGAGAAATCTAACAAGTCATAACAATGAAAAGCAATATTGGATGGGATTACCTGCTCATGTGGCCCAACTTGTTTCGATGCAATGCTGCGTAACTGTGATAGAAAATTTAATCAGTAAGCGTACTATTTCTATCAGTTAAGCTAGCCTTAAGCAATAAAAACTAGACAACATAACTTACCGATGGAGCTCCGAAGGCAGCGAAAACACCAAAAGCAGTGGTTGCATATGGAACCTGCAGTAATAAAAATATGTTTAAAGAAATATATGCAACAGAACAAGCAGAAGAAAGGAAGAAGCTACTTTATTGAAACTTTGTTGAAGAAATCAATTACCCAAGTTGCCCAGGCGATGCTGGAAACTAACATCTGCATGATAACAAAGAAAATATCAGTGGTTTTGAGCCACATGTACTGGGTTGTATCAGAAATTCTCAGATGTGAACATAAACTGTAAACTTAAAATCTATATCTCAGTTCATCCATGCAAGAATAACTCATGACATCAAGAGTTGATAAAAACTCCCAATAACTTCCATCACATATTGATATGGAAAATAATTAACAGAGCAAGATGTTGAAACTTACATTTATACAACCCGCAAAAAGCCCTATCGAAAGCAGTTTTCTTTCTCCAATAATAGGTGCTAAAAAGGGCATGAAAAGGAGCTGCAGGATTCCAAAGAATTCGAATTTAGTAAATGAAATAGCAGAATATGCGTGGGGACACAGAGTTAGATAAGACATGCCTGTGAAACCATTCCTGCAACCCCAAGAATTAGCATCAGATCAGCAAACTGGTTTTTGTTGAAGTGAAATTGAGCCTTTAAGAAGTACTACATGAGATAAGATCTTAAAAGTTAGTAATTATAATAGAATTTGGTGTACATTCATATAGAAAATTATGCATTAAAAGGTATACCAGTAATGAAGCTTGTATTCCTCCATCTGCTAGACTGCTGAAAAATGCAACAACCGCCGCTTGCGAAAAGGTAACGCTGCAAACAAGTTTAGATTCAAGTTTTCTGATTAAATTTTAAATTAATTCAATCAATCAAAACCTTTTAGAAAGCATTACCTAGTCTTGAGTAAACAAGTAACATCCCTTACTGATGGGATGTTCTTGAATTCCCATATCTTCCTTGGAGAATCAGCCCTCTCATTTTGATTATCATCCGGTCCTCCTTTGATAATTGGCTGCGTTAAACCATCCTCATCAGGGCGTAAACTCTCCTTGAGAAAAACTCTCATGTACACAGCTGCAATCGTGGAGAATAATGTAGCAACCTGCAAAGGAAACACAAAATATATGTCAAAACCATGCAATAAAATATAACAGAGGCAGCAAATATAAATTCCAAATAATGTATGTAGCAACCCGGAATGTGGAAGTTGTGGAGAGGAAACGAGTGGCCAAGGTTCCACAGACAAAGGAGGCGCCGGTACCTACACCAGATAAAATTCCGAATGCTGATGCCCGTTGTCCTTCTGGGATGTTATCTGCCTGAGAAATTAACATGACAACTAGTTATGTATGAAATATTATCCTAATTAATTAGAAAAGATTAAGATGATTATAATGTGATTAATTACCACGTAAGCAAGAGCTAGGCAATTGATGCTGATTTCACCAACCATGGCAGTGAGAGTCCTGATAACGTAATAGGCATAAAAGAAGCTGGTGGTCCTGCTATATGCCAAAATAGCTACAAAAACATCATGAAAATTGAGCTTGGAATAATTCCCATTTCATCATTTATATGTATGAATAGTACTGAAACTTGAAGATCATGGATCAGCTACTTTAATCTTCTTTGCGGTTTGCCCAAAAAACAGAGGAGAATTCTCATATAGAACCATGGCATGTTCATAGAACATATGGTAAATAAATTAAGCACTTTCGACACTTAAATGGCCTATTCTTTTTTTTTTTTTTTTTTTTTGATGACCTAGGTGTCTGACCTAGTTTGTACATAACTCAACTAATTCCTTAGGACCCTGAAGTTAACGGATAAATCCTCTCACTGGCCATCCCTATTAACAACCTAGATGGATTGAACTCATGATTACTTGAATAATACACCAAAGAGTCCTAGTTGACCGCTGAACCATCTAGCGGTGGTTAAATGGCCTATTCATTAATGTTTTCATTTTTTAATTTTTTTCCATTTTTATTGTTTGTATTATATTGAAAAATGTGCAATATTTCATTTCCAATTTTCAAAACTGTTTTCAGAAAACATAGTAAACTCATTGTCAAATTTTAAGAATATAAAATCAAACTTCTTATTTTCGTTTGAGTTCATATTTTAAAATAAAAATAGCCAATTCAAACAAAGAAAAGAAATATCTCAGTGACAGTATAAACAGAAACGAACACAGATGATCTGTGCATTGTTTGTTTGTATACGTATTGGCTTGAATTAGGTCATTATGTGAATTGGGAAGACGTGATGAATCAATTGATGATGTGAAGAGACCCCTTATTTCAAAACCCCGCTGCAGAAAGTCTAGACGAGGGAGGAAGACACCGAGACAGTGACAAATGATACGAGTAGGATTGATATTTTAATTAGAATCCAAGCCACACAAAGTGAGATAGCATCAGCATGCGCACAAATGTGCCACATTAGTTAGGTGGAATTATATGTCGTATATGCAAAAACAAAAAGCTTACAAGAGCATGCAGACCACAAGAGCACTCAGAGACGAAAAAAAAAAAGAACCAAACGAAAAAGGAAGAAGCACCCACATGGAGAGTAGTGTATATTAATTTACCTAAAGGAATGATGGATACTGTCATGGGCAATGTGAGCATGGTTTTCCTTCCGTATTGGTCTGATAGATTCCCAATTACTGGCATCATCACCATCGTTCCTAATCCTATTATCTGTATTCATCGTATCAATATTATAATCAGTTGATGTATATAGCTATATATATACACCAAAATTCTTAAATACAGATATTCTAATGATAATTAATTAAAAATGTAGATATCTCTAAGTTTCTCCTCCTTTCCTTTTCGTTTCATTAAAAGCATAATTTGTTTCTTTATATGTTTCTTTTCGTTTCATTAAAATTCTCCTTGAAGTAACAGCTGATGATATTGATAAATATGGAGGGTTGCAAAACACATACACAAAAATGGTAGGTTTGAAATGTTGGTGAGAAAAATAAAGACAATTAGGGCTTTGCTAGCTTCATATTTAACCACGTGTGCATGTTTCAAACCTTAATATATACTACCCAGATAAGATATTCATGCACAGTACATCACATAAGAAAATGAATTAAAAATAGCAGAAAGTTCAAAAAAGAAAAAAATAATTATTTTATTAATTTCCTTTGATATTTTCTAACTTCTATCACAATTCACAAAAGATGGAACTACTTGTTGAATGAATTTACTGAACAATATACTGTATAAGCCTGATGGAGTGTTAATTTCTCAGAATTAATTAACACGAGGGTCCATATCCTTACATCCTTTTTGGAAAGTGGAAACCATTAATGGTGTTCATGTTTTTTATTTTTTATTAATTGCAGGTAGGTAGTGTCGGTGACGAAGAGAGAGAAAAAGGTTGATTCCGGTCTACCATTATTGTAAAATAATGAAGCATCTCCTCTTCCTCCTTTGGAGAAAAATTACCATAACCAAGCAAAAAGAGAAAAAAAAAAAAAAAAAAAAAAAAAAAAAAAAAAAAAAAGGGTCTTGATGGATGCAATAATACCTCAAAGTTAGACAGAAAATCATGCATAATCAGTGGAATGTAACTCATGCATATTAATTGAGAGGAATTATTTTCTTATTTGTTGATTTCATCAAAATTTCTCCCCCTTCTGTCGAGGTTTAATTGTCAAAAGTAAAATTATATGAAAGGAAATTAAAGAAACAAACGTACCGCCTGCTGGAATCCGGTGAGGTAAATGGCGAGGGAGCACTCATCCTGACCAGGGCAAAGAGCGAACATAGTGACATCGGTAATGGCTGGAATCACCATGAAGCTAGCGAATCCTGAGAGGAAGACTGTCACAAAGAGGTGGCTCAAACTTGTGAACTTCTCCATAATTTCTCTCTAGATCTCTCTCAATTCTCTTGTTAGTTACTGGAAGTTGAAGCAATTCTCAGTTCTCACGTATACTCACTACACACGTTGAATATATATAACACACTTTATAGGGAGAAGAAAAAGAGAAAAAAAAAATTAAGTAAAAGTAACTGCCTCCGTATGGGTCATTTCAATTAATTTTTTGCTTTGATTTGCTTTTACTTTTATGTATACGCAAGAGAAAGAAAATTAAAGATAGAAAACAATGACATTTGATCCTTAATGTCTTTTTCTCTTTTGTCAATCTTCTGGACTTTCTTTGGCAAAGTAAAGTGAAAAGAAATAAAGGAAACTATAAATATAGCTTGTTGAATCTAGTCAAGTTCTTAATTTAAGAGATGATTAATAAAGTTGATGTACCTGCACCATCAGCTGCTCTTGTTATTATTAGTAAAAACTCTTTCATCCAATACAATGCATTTATGTTTCTTTCAATTTGACTAACTTTCACCAATAACATTGAAACTATCGGTCAAATAAAAATTTTAGTGGCTAGTCTTATTAGCAACTGAGAATGAATTTGAACTCAGTACCTCTTAAGTAATACATTTAAGAGTCTTTATTGAACTACTCGACACTCAAAGATAGTTTTCCATCATTAACTTCACACAAATAAATTTATTTATTTATTTATATTGAATGAGGATGTTACATCAAATAATTTTACGTGAGTACTATATGTCCGTTTAATTTCAGACATTCACTCAATACTTAATATAGTTTTCAAATATTTAGAGATAAATCGAAATAGTTAATAATAGGATATTTTGTTTCAGAGAGCTGTTTGAGAGCTGATTTATGCTTGTTGAACACACAATAAGTCAATCAAAGGATGATAATGACTTTAAGAGCAATATTCGCTATCATGTATCTTTCAACAATTTCCATGATTATAAGCAAAGAAAAGCGAGAATAGACATTTATTGACAATATTTGAATACATAATTGTTGTTAATTTGAGTGGATAATAAAATATAAATTAAAAGTAAATGATTTTGAGTACATAATTTGTTTAATGAGTAAACAACTTTTTCCTACCCGAGGTTTGCCTTAACCATACTTTCCAATCCAAAAAGTTTCAAAATACCATTTTTCCACTAAAAGTTTATATTTTGTTAATACTCAAAATACATTTTACTTTCTCAGCGGACGTTCGATATGTTACCTGGAGCCAGGGTAAAAAGGGTTTTGTAACGTGAAGCTTGGTGGATGGAATGGTGGTGATCGTTTGAATGTTTGTCACTGGAATCAATCGGAAATCAACTATAAAAAGGAAGCCCTAGCTTTACGGTGGTCAGTTGGTGAAAAATCAATTGCCGGAGTGAGAGGGGTTTTGTAGAGAGAAGACCGAAGATTCAAATGGTGGTGACAAATATAATTTTCACCATCGAAATTAGCTTTGGGTAGTAACAAAATATTAACTTTGGGTGAAAAAATGATATTTAAAATTTTTTGGGTGGGAAAGTGTCATTAAGGTAAACCTTGGGTGGAAAAAATGGTTTACTCTTCTTTGTTTAATATGCTGATCAATTACCCTCAAATTAACATGAAAGACTAAGAGCAATGCTAGTCTTATGAAGACAAAAACAAAAGGGGCCATATAAAGACAATTGACACTCTTTATCTTCATGATTTCTCTCTCTCTCCCTCTTTTTCCGTTTTTTCTACTTCTTTTTTCATTCTTGTTGATGTCATTTTATAACCCTTTTTGTATTGTCCTTGTAAGGATAGCATTTTCAAATATTAATAAACCAAATGAAAAAGGCCGATAAATCAATCAATCATAGATGCAATATATATGCATGTTCCTAATGCAAACACTGTATACCAAAAGAGAAAGGGCACATAAATCTCAGTTCTTGATGAGAAATGTACATGAGGGCTGCCCCCAAGGCCTTCACTAAATCAAACCTGGTGAGCCGAACTGTGCGATCCATATTTGATTGATAATTACTTAATTTTCAGGAAGAAAATTCTAGATCAGAAGCACTGTTTCAGTGGTGGCTGCTATGTTCATGCGACCGGCTCCCAAATCTTTAGACTGATATTATGCATGCCTAAGTTACAGACAATTAGTAGGCCTTGGCAAACGGGTGGGCCGGCCGGGTACGGGCAAAACGGGTTAAAAGTGTGCATCACCCTACCCGCTCGTACGGGTACGGGTGGACCCGCGGGTCACCCGCGAAAACTGGATTTTCTCTCTGGTTCCTCTCTCCCTTCTCCATACCTACCACCAAAACAAACCCACAAAATCTGAGCTTTCTTTACACACAAAGATTAATTTTTTAAGGATTCCCAGAAGTGAAAAATAAAAAAGATGATGAAAATTGAGCTCAAAAAATCAAATTTTTGTGATACCCATTTCGGTTCTTTGGCTAATTCAGTGGGTTTTTGGGAAAAAAATCTAGAAAACCCAGAAGTGAAACTCAAAGAGATGGTGAAATACTGGGCAAAGAAAGGAAGAAAGATCAATTTTTTTTCATCCACCTATTTGGGAATTTTTTTTTTTTTTTTTTTCGTTTTAGAAGTCTCAGAAGTGGGAAATTTAGAGAGGAAATCGAAACTGAAGTTGATAAAAGAAACCAAAATTTACATATTTCAGTTTATTGGAATCGCCCAGACGAAAATGGAAAACAGAACATCTGAAGAAAGAATTTACAGAAACAGAGACGATTGTCATCTAACCTCAAGATCTACAACTCCAACACCAAAAAATGGTCACAAAACCTCTGTGCAAGAGAGTTTAATAAGAAGAAGAAAAGAAGAAGCACAAAAAGCAAAAAACTATAAATGAGAAAATAAAAAATCAAGAACTATTAGTCTATTAGACATAAAGGGCATAATTGTAATTTGGACTTGCTAAGTTTAGTTTAGAAGTAGTTGAGTTAGTTAACTCATTCCAGCTCAATTAGTTACTCAAATAGTAATTGTAATTTGGACTTGCTAAGTTTAGTTTAGAAGTAGTTGAGTTAGTTAACTCATTCCAAATTACAATTACTACTGTTTGAGTAACTAAAGAAACAGTAATTCTTTAATAAAGAAAAATTCATTTTCCTAAGTTCAGTGTCAATATATCGTTTTTTGCTTTATCAACATGGTATCAGAGGATCGAGATTTCCAACCTTTAATCAAAGAATGGGTCGATTCGAATCAATCCCTTTACTTCAGATAAGCTCAATCAAGCTTAAATTCTTGATTTCTTGATTTCATTCTTTGAATTTCTCTTTCGAAATCTTGAATTTTAGGTTTTGTTCTAGTTTGAAATCTTGAATTCTAGATTTTGTTCAACCTGAATTTTTAGTTGATTCAACTTGAATTTTAATTATGGATTAATTAATTTGATACTAGTTAATCAATACGACAACATCCACAAAAGAAGTAATTGTCCAGTCAATTGACTCTGTTACAAACAGAGAACTGATTGTAATTTTCTCATATTGTATTGACAAATTATACATCAATATTTAGGAAAATAAAGAACTAATCTAGGAAATAAATAATCTAATCTAGGAAATAAAAAAAATCTAACTTCCTATTTTACAGATTTGTTCCTATTATGTATTGATTACAATCCTAATATCCTATTATAGATTTATACACTCCTATTTTACGATTTGTTCCTATTACGTATTGATTACAATCCTAATATCCTATTATAGATTTATACACTTAATCATGCAATATCTGTAAGATTTTGCATGATTATCTACAACACTCCCCCTCAAGATGGAGCATAGATGTTAATCATGCCCAGCTTGTTACAAATATAATCAATCCGAACCCCATTCAAAGCTTTAGTAAAAACATCTCCTAATTGCTCTCCGCCTTTACATATCCCTGTAGAAATTAAACCTTGCCGTATTTTCTCACGAATGAAATGACAAACAATTTCAATGTGCTTAGTTCGTTCATGAAATACGGGATTAGAAGCAATATGAAGAGCGGCTTGGTTATCACACCATAATTTTGCCCGGCAAAGAGGCCATAAGACCAACTTCACCAAAAGCGATATATCCATATTACTTCACACAGATCCGGGCCATAGCCCTATATTCCGATTCCCCGCACTAGATCGGGACACAACAGCTTGCTTTACTTCTCCATGAGACCAAATTTCCACCAATAAAAAACACAAGAGCTGTAGTGGATCTCCTATCTATCTTGGAACCCGCCCTAACTGCATCGAGAAGCACTCAATATTATTATGTCCATGATTTTCCGTACAAAATACCACGTCCCGGAGCTCCTTTTAGATAACACGTAATATGTTCTAACGCCGCCCAATGATCAACAAGAGGAGAAGACATGAATTGACTTACTACACGCAGTACGCAATATCGGGGACGAGTGACCGTTAGATAGTTCAACTTTCCAACCAATCTTCGTACCTCTCGGGATCTTCAAATAGTTCACCATCTTTGGTAAGTTGCGAATTAGGAAACATTGGCGTACTACATGGCTTAACACTCAATTTTCTTGTCTCAGTTAATAAGTCAAGTACATATTTTCTTTGAGAGAGGAAGATACCTTTCTTGCTCCTTGTTACCTCAACCCCTAAGAAATACTTCAACACTCCTAAATCTTTTGTATGAAACTGAGTGTGAAGAAATGACTTAAGTAATGAAATCCCTGTAGTGTCACTCCCAATGATGATAAGGTCATCAACATATACAACAAGAAGAATAATGCCAACTGCCGATTGTTTGTAAAAGACTGAGTGATCAGACTTGCTCTTTGTCATTCCGAACTTTGCAACTACCTCACTAAACTTTCCAAACCAAGCACGTGGACTCTGTTTCAAACCATACAACGATTTGCGAAGATGACAAACTTTCCCATACTCCCCTTGAGCAACAAATCCAGGTGGTTGCTCCATATAGACTTCTTCTTGAAGGTAACCATGTAAAAAGGCATTTTTTATGTCCAAGCGATGTAATGGCCAGGGAATGAGTATGCCATAGAGATAAATAAGCGAACAGAAGTCAATTTAGCCACAGGGGAAAAAGTGTCAGAATAATCCACTCCATAAGTTTGAGCATAGCCTTTAGCTACAAGACGAGCTTTAAGCCTAGCCACGACCCATCGATTTACTTTAACAAAGAAACACCCATTTGCATCCAATAGGCTTCTTTCCAATAGGTAAGTCAACCAAGTTCCAAGTACCATTAACATCTAAAGCATTCATCTCTTCTATCATAGCATCACGCCAACCAGGGGATGAGATAAGGCTTCATGGACATTGCGGGGAAGGGAGACGAGTCTAGTGATGCCACAAAAGAACAAGAAGAAGATGATAGGTGATCATAAGAAACAAATGAAGAGATAGGATAAGTACATTGGACGTTTACCTTTCCGAAGAGCAATGGGAAGATCAAGATCATTCAAGGTTGGATCCAACGACGAAGAGTCTTGGGTAGGACATGAAGTCGAGTGTCGCCTTGACGAGGAACACAGGTATCGGGATCACCTGGAGCATGACCGGGTTTAACGACGAAGGGACCGTACAGAGGTTCTTGTCGACGAGAATAGACAATGCGAAATGGAGTTAGTGGACGGACAAGTGGTGGTGCCACGAGGAGGAACAAGAGGGTGGGGAAGACTCAGTGGGAGTAGGTGTAGGGATGTGACAAGATAGATTAGTAAGTCATCGTCCTCCCCCGACGTGTATAGGTAGACGAAGTGGGGGAAAAAAGGGGTGTTTTCTAAGAAAGTAACATCAGGTGACACCAGATATCTATTAAGACTAGGACAATAACATCGATATCCCTTCTGAAGACGAGAGTAACCTAGAAAAACACATTTAAGAGATTTGGGATCTAACTTGGTTACTTGGGGTCGAACATCACGAACAAAACAAGTACTACCAAATATCTTTGGGGCAATAGGAAACAAAGGCTTAGGACGGGAAGAGAACACGTAAGGAGTAGAACCAATTCAGAATAGAGGAAGGCATGCGGTTAATTAGAAAACAGCCGTGGAAACGCATCGCCCAAAACTGTTTAGGAACTTGCATTTGAAATAATAGGGCTCGCGGTTTCAAGAAGGTGCCTATTTTTCCTCTCGGCTACTCCATTTTGGGACGGTGTGTCAACACAAGAGGATTGATGAAGAATGCCATGCTGGCTCATATAAGACTGAAAAGAACTCGAAAAATATTCTTTGGCATTATCGCTTCTTAATGTCTGGACAGAAGTATTAAATTGAGTTTTAACTTCAGCACAAAAGGCACAAAAATGAGAAAACAACTCAGAACGATTTTTCATTAAATAAAGCCAAGTTACACGAGAGTTGTCATCAACAAAGGTAACAAAATATTTAAATCCAGGTTTAGACATACTAGAACACGGACCCCAAACATCTGAATGAACTAATTCAAAAGGGACACTAGCCCGTTTATTGACTCTTGGACTTGAAGAAAGACGGTGGTGTTTGGCAAATTGACATGACTCACAATCTAACGAAGATAATTTATTAAACTGAGGACATAGTTTCTTTAACAATGGTAAAGAAGGATGTCCTAACCGACAATGCGCCTCAAAAGGGGTCGAAATACTGGAACATGCAATGGTTCTGGGCACTTGTGTGTCAAGGATGTAAAGCCCTCCAGATTCATGTCCTTTACCAATAATCTGCTCGTAAGATCCCTAAACAGCAATGATCGGGGAAAAAATGAGATGCAACATTTAAGAGCACGAGTGAGTTTACTCACGAAATTAAATTAAAAGCGAATCGTGGTAGACTCAATACGTAGGATGGGAAATTAATTCCTGGAGAGGGTTAACCCTGCACTGCACTCCAAGAACACAAGAAGTTGATCCATCAGCTAAAGTAACATTAGACGAGGAATTATGTGACTGATATGAGGAAAAGAGACTAGGATTACCTGTCATATGATCTGTGGCACCAGAATCAATGACCCATTTGGAGGATGAGGAAATAAGACATGTATTTGGTTTACCTGACTCGGCAAGAGCTGTGATAGAAGTAGATGAGGACTTCAATGATTCTTGATACTGAGAAAACTTGGCAAACTCATCACCGAAATCATAACCTTCTTTTCAAGTATCACGGTGGCAACATGAGCCGACCGAGGCTTCGGGCCTTATTTTGCAACTTTCTACACGTGCGCTTTGTATGACCAGTTCATGACAATAGTAGCACACAATCCCTCCCGACTCCCGACTTCGATTCTCACGATAATTCGAACCCCCTCCTCTATTATTGCTCCCCGTTATATGAACGCCCAGTGTCATGATTCTGACTTACAAGAGCACTACTTGATTGAACAGATGGAGTGCTTTCTGTACGAAGAACCCTAGTAAATATGTCTTGGAGGGAGGTGATCTCAGAACTAGCAAGAACCTGAGATTTAGCAGATTCAAACTCAGAAGGGAGTCCAGCTAGAAAACTCATAATCGCCATTTTCTCTCATTGAGCTTGTTGAACTTTCACATCAAGACTCACCGGTAGAAGAATGTTAAGTTCTTCATATATCCTTTTAAAATCCATAAAATAGGCCGTAAGAGACCTATCTTGTTTCTCATCGATAAAAAGCTTTGCATACATCAAAAAATACGAGAAACATTCCCTTTCCCGTAATACAAAAAATCTAGATAGTCCATCAATTCCTTCACATATTCACAATGATTAATTAAACCAAGTACCTCACCGTTGATGGAGTTCCGTATCGCAAGAACAACCGGGCATCCTCTCTCAACCATGTTTGTTTTGAATCGTCCTTCGATGAATCTTTGGTGAGATGATCATCTTTACCAATGCTTCGCAAATAAAGACGAATTGTCTTACTCCAATCAAAATAGTTATCGACCCATTAAGCTTATGTTCCGTAATTTTTTGACATTACAGGGAACCATATCAATTATAGACTTATCACCATGGTAAGAAGACGAAAAATACCCAACAAAAAAAACTCTTCAAAGAACGAACTCTATATCAACGAAACCAACAAAGCATACCAATAGCCCAAGAGCAAAGCTGACTACGAGCGAGCCGAGGAACTCTTACGGTGCCAAGGACTTCAAGGAATGGTCGATCGGCAGACGAGGCTTCTTCCTAGGCAAAGGCGGTGAGAAAAAAAATGGCCACTCTCGGGGGTGACTCACAAATAATGCTCACTTGGGCGTAAAAAAAACGAATTGAAAAAAAACAACCTAGAATTGCTCGATACCATGTTACAAACAGAAGATTGTAATTTTCTCATATTGTATTGACAAATTATACATCAATATATAGGAAAATAAAGAACTAATCTAGGAAATAAATAATCTAATCTAGGAAATAAAAAAAATCTAACTTCCTATTTTACAGATTTGTTCCTATTATGTATTGATTACAATCCTAATATCCTATTATAGATTTATACACTCCTATTTTACAGATTTGTTCCTATTACGTATTGATTACAATCCTAATATCCTATTATAGATTTATACACTTAATCATGCAATATCTGTAAGATTTTGCATGATTATCTACAACAGACTCCAACTCACCCCTGTATATTCATCCATCCGATACACCAGGCTCTATACTGGTCTTTGAGCTGCTCGTCGGAACTGATAATTATAGCATCTGGAGTTGACTCATGCAGTGTCTATTTGTGCCAAAAATAAACTCAGATTTGTTAATGGCACTTGCACAAAATCGTTTGTGCATTTTAGCTTGGCTCCACAATGGGAAAGGTGCAATTCATTAGTGCTTGGATGGATTTTTAATTTAGTCTCAAAAGGAATCTTTAATGGTATAGTTTACTCTACAAGTGCTGCACAAATACAGCAAGATTTGAAGGAACAGTTTAACAAAGTGAATGGGACCATAGTGTTTGGATTATATCAGGAAATTGCTAATCTAACACAAGGAACTAATACTATAGCTAGCTACTATAACAAGCTCAAGTCATTGTAGGATGAGCTGGATTCCTTGGTCAGCCTTCCTACACCTGATAATGTCTTAGCAAAAGCATATCTAGAGCACCTGAATTCAGCAGAAGCTATTGCAGTTTTTGATGGGATTAAATGAATCGTATTCCATGGTTTGAAGCCAAATCTTACTGATGAATCCTCTGCCGACTGTCAAACAAGCTTATTCAATGGTTAATCAAGATGAGAGTCAAAAAATATTGGCAGGGATGAGTTTGAATTCTGAAGTAATTACTGCACTTTATGCTAATCATACTGGAAATGGCAAAAATTAGAACCAGGGCCAGAAATATAAGAGAAAGAAGCCTTATATTGAGTGTGAATTTTGCCATATTCCTGGACACAAATTAAACACCTATTACAAGCTAAATGGCTATCCACCTGGCTATCAATTCACCAGAGGAAAAGCAAATTCTAAGTCAAAAGCCATTGCCAATTAGGTGCATACTTCGGAGTCATTGGATACTGGAAATTTAGGATCAATAGTTAGCATTGGGAATTCAAAATCAGTAGTTGGTCTTGTTTTGACTACTGAGCAGTACAATCACATCCTCTAATTGCTAGAAAAATAGAATGTTTCTCCTCCAGTTGCAAACCTAACAGGTAATTCTGTCGCCTTGATGTCTTATCTTGATAAAAGTAGTTGGATAATTGATACTAGAGCATCTGACCATATGACATTTGATCATTCTATCCTACAATTTCCTACTGCCATAGAGCCTTCTGCAAAATATCTCATAGGATTACCTAATGGAATAAAGACTTATGTTAAACATGTAGGATTTGTAATTCTGAACAGTAACTTACACCTATCAAATGTTTTGCATGTTCTAGATTTCCATCACAATTTACTTTCAGTCTCAAAACTTGCTGCTTCTAACAATTGTTTTCTTACCTTTTATCCCGATTTTTGCCTCATTCAGGATCTTTCCAATGGCAAATTAAAGGGGATTGATAAGTATAGGCAAGGTCTTTACTTTTGTGATTCCAAGTTGAAACTTTCCTCATTTGTATCATATTTAGGACAATTGAATACGTCTATTTGCCATACTATAGAGTCATCATAGGTTGTACCTTTCGAGATGAGTTTGAATAAAATGCCTATTTCATTACTATCATTATCTTCATCTCATAATTCTGCATTATGGCATCAAAGGTTAGGGCATGCCTCTTCTTCCATTTTGCCTCTTGTTCATCCTAGTTTGTCCAGGCCTAATCTACAAAATGGTTTACACCCTATGCATTGTCCTATCTGTTCTCTAGCTAAACAGACCATGTTACCCTTTCCTAATAGTACATCTCAAATATAGAAAAATTTTGATTTACTACAGATGGATGTATGGGGTCCCTATAAGACACCTACACATGGTAATGCAAGATACTTTCCCACTATAGTAGATGATTACTCTAGGGTTACTTGGTTGTTTCTTATGCAATTCAAGTCAGACACTTACTCTACTATTACACATTTCCTTTGTATGGTCTATACACAGTATAATTTGGTCCCAAAGTGCATTAAAACTGATAATGGTTTAGAGTTCTTTAACAAAGCTTGTCATGATCTCCTAAGTAGTCAAGGCATCATTCATCAAAGTTCTTGTGTTTATTCTCCTCAACAAAATGACATTGTTAAGAGAAAGCACATGCACATCTTAGAAGTTGCTAGGGCTTTTAAACTTCAGTCCAATATTCTCACTCATTTTTGGGGTTACTGTGTATAAACTGCCGTATACATCATTAACAGACTGCCTACAGCAGTCCTTAGAGGTCAATCACCATTTGAAAAGTTTTTTGCCAAACCACCCTTTTTGGATCATTTAAAAGTCTTTGGATGTTTGGCCTATGCTACAATCTTAATTTCTAAGGACAAATTGCATCCTAGGATTGTCCCTTCAGTTTTCTTGGGTTACTCTCTTACCCAAAAGTGGTATATACTATACAATTTATCTTCTCATTCTATGTTTGTCACGAGGGACGTCATTTTCTATGTGAACATTTTCCCTTTTACTTTGCCTACACCTTCACCAAACCGTTTTCCTATTGATTTAGATTTCCTTGTTCCAGAGTCACCTCAAACTTCTTCTACATATTCTATTCCACCTCATTCTCCTACTTGTCCTGGTTCTCCTATTGTCTAGACTATAGACTTTGCAATTTCTACTAATTATATTCCTATTCACTCCACTCCTACTATACCCAATGTTACTCCTGTTTCACCTCCTATTCTTAGGAGGCCCAGCAGACTTACCAATCCTCCCATTTGGACACAAGATTTTGTTTGCCGTACAATACATCATAATTCTACAGCTAATACTACTCATTATCAATTTTGTCTTCTATGCCAATGTGTCACCTTCCTACAAAGGCTTCTTGTCCAATTTTTCTTTCTTTGGTAGAACCCATTACTTTTGCACAGGCCTCTAAAGATCAGAATTGGGTCAATTCTATGCAAAAGGAAATTCAAGCATTAGAAAACAACCACACTTGGTCTTTAGTACCTTTGCCCCCTGGTAAGGTTCCCATTGGTTGCAAATGGGCGTATAAACTTAAGTATAAAGCTGATGGGACCCTGGATAGATACAAGACACGTTTGGTTGCTAAGGGGTATACACAGCAAGCTGGGATTGATTATGAGGAGACTTTCTGTCAAGTTGTAAAGATGGTTATTGTTAGGATATTTTTGCCTTTGGCTTCCATAAATAATTGGTCACTTTATCAGCTTGATGTGGACAATGCTTTCTTGCAAAAAGAAATTTAAATGACATTGCCCCAAGGATTTCCAAAGTAGGAGGGGCAACACCTTGTATGCAGGCTTCATAAATCCTTATATAGGTTGAAATATGCTTATAGAGCCTGGAATTATAAGCATACTACAACTTTTATGGATGGTGGTTTCCAGCAGTCCAAGTCAGATTACTCCTTGTTTCTTAAAAGGAATCAATCTTACATTGTCATGCTCTTTGTGTATGTAGATGACATTGTGATAATAAGTAATGATCCAACTTTAATCACTCAAATTAAGCAACTATTACATAACAATTTCAAGCTGAAGGAATTAGGTGTATTGAGATATTTCGTGGAATTTGAAGTAGCTAGATCATCTAAAGGAATCAGCCTCTGCCAAAGGAAATATGCATTAGAACTAATTTTGGAATCAGGCTTATCAGGTTCTAAACCATCTTTGGTTCCCATGGAGTCCAATTTAAAACTCACATCAGTAGCATATGACCATCAGTTTCCTTCTGATAGTGCCAAGAATGATCATCTACTTGCAGATCCAACTGTTTATGAAAGATTAATAGGTAAGTTGTTGTACCTATGTATGACCAGGCCCAATATTAGCTACTAAATCAGTCTTTTGAGTCAATTCATGCATCAACCCAAGCAACCTCTTATGGCAGCAGCTCTAAAGGTGGCCAGATATGTGAAATCAGCTCCTAGACTAGGTTTATTTTTTCCTACTAATAATGCCTTGTCTTTTATCAGCCTATAGTGACTCTGATTAGGTTTCTTGCTTGATGACAAGGAAGTCCTTTTTTGGATTCTGCATTTTCCTTAGCTTTTCTCTGCTCTCTGGAAATCTAAGCGCCAAGCCACCATTTTCAAGTCTGTAACACCTTCTGAAAACTAGTATAATGCATGCAATTAACAATGGAAAATTGGGCCCAAAAGTTTCTTTTTATTACAATTCACATGTCTTTTATACACAAAAGTTACTGTTTACAAAAGTGCATTTCAAAAGACAAAATAGGGGAACAGTGTAGCTATTGCTCCTCGCGCGCCGACGCCCCTCCAACCGAATCATCACCTAGAACCTGCATCCACAAAGGAAAATAACGGGGTGAGCACAAACAATGCTCAGTAAGTAAAACTCTCTAACCTGTCTGTCCCCGTGTGTGATTCTCAATTCTTTCCTTTTCTAATTCTCATTTCTGTTTCTAATAACATCATGACCTCATCTTACCGAGGTACGGCCGAATGGCGTTCACACAAAGACCATTTCACTCTCTATGGCTATCGGGTGGAATTCACACAGTACCAACCCTATCTTAGTGACTACCGAGTGAGGATCACAAAGCACCAACTCGGTTCCTCCTAACTATCGGGTGGAGATCACCTAGCACCTACCCGTTTCTCATGAATTTTGGGTAATGATCACCAAGCATTTACCCATCTCTAGTCACTATCGGGTGATGATCACAAAGCATCAACCCGTTTCTTCTAGCCATTGGATGATGATCACAAAGCATCAACCTACATATCTCTTAATTAATCGGGTAGTGGTCACAAAGCATCTACCCCTTTTCTATTACTCATTGGGTGACGATCACAAAGCATCGACCCATCTCTCTAAGGCTATTCGGATGATGATCACAAAGCATCCATCCGATTCCCATAACGGTCGGGTGATGATCACAAAGCATCATCCCAACTATACTACTCTTCTAACTCATTCTATTGTAGCATTTTTCAATGCTCTCTACCCTTAGAGTAATTTTACCCACTAAGCTCTCTACTCATAGGGTATTTCTATACACAAAGTTTTCTACTCTTTCTTAGGTCACTTTTCAATGCATATAACAATGCACATGGATGATTCATCTCTACTAATGCACTTGTGAAATGCCAACATGCAATGTTGCAAGAATTAAGGTTCATTACTACCACTCAACCTCTATTAGGCATTTCATCAAACAACTCATGTGCACTATAAAACTATCTCATAGTCATGAATCTAAAACTTTTTCCTAACCATCCAAAATGGGGAAAAACCCCTTCACAAAGCCACAAAACCTGCCATAGAAAAACACTTCCAAAAAGGGGATTCATAATACCCCTTAAATTTCATCTCAACTACCTTGCCAAACCAACACTCATTTCTCAAATTTGCAAGGTATAAGAACATTCACAAAGCATAGAAATTTCCATTTAATACTCCATACATGGCATATTACATGCACATCACATACATACATCATTTCTATCAAAACCCTAATCAAGAAATTTCATGAATCTCAACTTGGGTTGGGTTTTACTTACTTGCTATGGAGAGACTTCACCAATCTTCTTTCCACTTGGTTCTCTTGGCTATTCTCTCTACTCTTAACCAAAAGAATGAAAACTCTCAAAAACCAAAATGAACTAAAATCTTCAAATCACACAACTTAAGGGAAAACCCTTACCTTAGGAAGCCTTAGGTTGTTTTCTCTACCCCAAAACACTTCAAAATCCCTTGGAAATCCTTGATCAAAAGAAAAGAGGAGTTGAGAGGAGAAGAATGAGAAGTTGCGTTGGAGAAGAAGAGAAATGAAGGGTTTCTTTGATTCTAATTCCTTTTAATGAAATAAAAACACAATCATTCCCATTTTGCCCTTACTCTTCTTTGGAAATTCCATTCATATCCTTTGATTCATTACAAACTCACCCCCATCTCAACATAGTCTCCATGAAAAATCCTTACAATTCACTCCCCACTTTTCCTACTAATTAGGGGTAGGAAGGTCAAATTGCCCTTGGGGAAGAAAATATCTAAAACTCAACCAACATAAAAATCGGCCCGTCGCCGCGGCGAAGAAACCTTTGTCGCCGCGGCGAAACCGTCTGCAGAGTTTCGCCTTGGTCTCAACACATCTTCGCCGCGGCGAAGACTCTTCTTCGCCCCGGCGAAGCTTGGTTCACTAAGATTCTTCTATTTTCAACCAATTTCAGGGCAACATTCAACATAACACTCAAACAAACAAATATAACAAAAGCCAACTCGATTAAGGGCGAAAGAGGAAACAATAACAACGTACCTCAAGTGGGGCGTTACAATTCTTCCCCCCTTAAAAGAATTTCGTCCCCGAAATTCAAACAAATAACTCAGGGAAACGATTCTGCATGTCCCGTTCTACTTCCCAAGTGGCCTCTTCCACTTTGTGATTCCTCCAAAGGACCTTCACTAGCGGAACATTCTTGTTCCGAAGCTCTTTAACCCTTCGGTCTAGAATCTGAACTGGACGTTCTTCATATACTAGATTCTCTGCTACTTCAACGTCCTCTACGCTCAAGATATGGAGGGGATCACTTACATATTTCCGTAACATCGAGACATGGAAGACATCGTGCACCCTATCCATACTAGGTGGTAGAGCCAATCAGAGGCCACCTTTCCTACTCGTTGCAAGACCTCAAAAGGACCTACAAACCTCGGTGCTAACTTCCCTTTGGTTCCAAAACGCATTACTCGCTTGTAAGGGGAAACTTTCAGAAACACTTTGTCGCCCACTTGGAATTCTACCTCTTTCCTCTTCAAATCGGCATAACTCTTCTGTCGATCTTGGGCTTGCTTCATTCTATTTCGGACTACCTTCACATCTTCTACTAGCTTCGAGTCATTTCGCCCAAGAGCGGTACTAACTCATCTCTCTCTCCCACTTCATCCCAATGAAGCGGAGACCTACACCGTCTACCATACAAAGCCTCGTAAGGCGCCATTCTAATTGTAGACTGATAACTGTTGTTGTAGGCAAATTCTACTAAGGGTAACATCTCATGCCAGATACTGTAATCCATGCAACAAAGCTCAACATATCCTCGAGCACCCTGATTCGTTCTCTCGGTTTGGCCATCTGTCGAGGATGATAGGCAAGATCAATGCCAAGCGGGTACCCAAACTCCTCTCGTAAACTTGTCCGTAAGGCTGAAACAAACTGAATCTCTATCTGATACTATAGTCTTGGGCACACCATGCAATCTGACTATCTCCTTGAGGTAAACTGAGCCAACTTGGATCGTAGTGGTACTCTCCTTTACTGGGAGAAAATGGGCTGACTTGGTTAACCTATCCACAATCACCCATATAGCATTACACCCTTTCTGCACTCTGGGAAGTCCCGTGATAAAATCCATTGAAATGCTCTCCCATTTCCACTCTGGAACACTCAATGGCTGAAGCAACCCTGACGGCCGCTGGTGTTCTGCTTTCACCTGCTGGCAAGTTAGACATTTAGCCACAAACTCGGCGATGTCTTTCTTCATACCAGACCACCAATAGCCTTTCTTGATATCCTGATACATCTTGGTTGCTCCCGGATGAGCGGTGTACGGTGTGTTATGAGCCTCTAAAAGGATTTTCTGCTTTCAACTCCTCAATTGGAGGTATACACAACCGATTTCTAAAATAGAGGACACCATCTCTCACAAAGAACTCTGATGTCTTGCCCTCATGCACTTGCTGAACTAATTTCTGACACCACTCATCAGCCATTTGCTCTTCTCTAATTTCCTCCCATAAGGAAAACTGTACTCTAGATCGGGCAACCCTTCCCTAACCACCTCAATCCGCTCCTTAGACAATTCTTCTATTAACTCTTTCGTCTGTAAGCCGGAAAACATGGGCTTTTCTACTCAAAGCATCGGCTACTACATTGGCTTTTCCCGTTGATACTTGATCTCACAATCATAATCCTTGACCACTCTAACCACCTTCTCTGCCTCATATTTAACTCCTTTTGAGTGAAGAAGTACTTCAAACTCTTATGATCGGTGTAGATATTACTCTTCACACCATAAAGGTAATGCCTCCATATCTTTAAAGCAAAGACCACGGCTGCTAACTCTAGGTCATGCGTAGGGTATCTGGTCTCGTACTCTTTCAATTGACGAAGCATAAGCTATAACCCTACCTAATCGCATTAACACCGCACCAAGTCCTCGCAAAGAAGCATCGGTATAGATGTCATAATCTACACCCTCCCGTGGTAACACTAGTACAGGAGCTGATGTTAACCTTTTCTTCAACTCTTGGAAGCTTTCTTCACAAGCTGCTGACCAGATAAAAGGAGTTTTCTGCTTTGGTAAGAGCGCAACGGTGGTTTAGCCAATCGGGCGAATCCTCGCTACAAATCGCCGGTAGTAACCTGCCAAGCCCAAGAAACTCCCCGATTTCTTTTATGTTTCTGGCTTGCCATTCCAGATGGCTCCGCACTTTACTCGGATCTACCGAAATCCCTTCCTTCGACACGGTATGACCCAAGAATATCACTTGATTCAGCCAAAATTCACACTTGGAAAACTTAGCACACAACTTCTTTTCTCTCAGCCGTTGCAATACTAATCCCAAGTGTTTCTCATGCTCTTCTCTCGGACTTTGAGTAAATCAATGTCGTCGATGAAGACAACAATAAACCGATCCAAATACTCATGGAATACCCTGTTCATCAAGTCCATAAAAATTGCTGGGGCATTAGTCAAGCCAAAAGGCATTACTACAAATTCATAATGCCCGCACTGCACGAAAGGCGCTTTAGCCACATCTTGCTCAGCCACCCTTACCTGATGATACCCAGACCTCAAATCAATCTTGGAGAACACTGCTGCACCTTTCAATTGATCAAAGAGGTCATCTATCCGGGGTAGCGGGTACTTATTCTTCACTGTAACTTTATTCAACTCCCTATAATCGATACACATCCTTAGTGATCCATCCTTCTTTTTCACAAACAGGATTGGAGCTCCCCAAGGGGAATGACTTGGTCGGATGAAGCCTTTATCTAAAAGCTCTTGGAGTTGCTTTAATTCTTGAGCTCATGGGGCCATTCGATAAGGGGCTTTAGATATTGGTGCTGTCCCCTGGTGCTAGTTCGATACTAAATTCTACCTCTCTCTCGGAGGCAAACCCGTAACTCCTTCCGAAACACATCTAGAAAGTCTCGAACTACCGGCACCTTCTCGGATCTCTAACCGTGGAACATCACCACTGCACTACATGGGCAATATACCCCGAACACCCCTTTCTCAACATCTTCCCCGGCCTTTACATTACTAACCAAAGATGCTCAACCTGGTGGCCTTCCCCAAAACTAAACTTATCTCCACAATCGAGGTTAAACCTCGCCTTCTTTTTCCGACACAATCTCTACTCCATACCTCCCTAGGAAATCCATACCCTAATCACATCAAAGTCGGGCATATCGAAAACTATTAAGTCAACGATTAACTCTCTACCCCGGATCACTAAGGACTCTCTTAACAAAATCTCTTGAGTCACAACACTAACCCCATCGGGTAGTTCTATCTTAATGGGTTGTGCCGCCTAGTAGGTCTCAAACCTAATCTCTCAAGCATCCCATAAGATATAAACGAATGGGTAGCACCCGAATCAATTAAAGCATATAAAGGGACCGCATGAAATAATAATCGACCAAGAACGGCCGATGGACGCCTCGCTTCTCCCCTTGTGCCACAAGAAAACTCGGGCACTCGCAGCACTTCCCGAACTCCCCGAGCAGGGTGGAAGAGGGGCTTTACAATCCCTCATCATGTGCCCCGGCTGTCGGCACCTATAACATACTCTCCGATCCTTCAGACACTCTCCCGGGTGGTTCTTCCCACACTTAGGGCAAGGAGGAAACCCTTCCGTTCGAGGTCGCTTATTCCTCCACTCCTTTCTATTCTGTTTATACTGAAACTTCTTTTTCTGATTCTTCATATCTTTGCCTTTTTCACCCTCATGTCTCTCTCTCTGAGGAGCGGAGGGTAGCTCCTTCGGTCCTCCTGTTGAGGATCCTACGGGGAAGATTTTATTCTCAAAAATCTCCGCCTTCATTGCCCGCCTCAAGGCCTCACTGTAATTGCGAGGGGGGTTGGAGCTTGTCATAATATCCCGGGCTATCTCCGGCTTCAACCCATGCACAAACTTATCCCTTCTCAAGGCCGGAGTGCTAACTATTCCCGGTGCAAACCTTGCAAGGGCGTTGAACTTCACCGAGTACTCTTTCACAGCGCTAGCTCCTTGTTGTAAACTGATAAATTCTTGGACCTTCTCATGAACTTGGTCCTCTGATCTATACTCAGCCTCAAACTCTTGCCTAAACTCTTCCCATGTCATTACTGTCGCATCATGAGTTTCTTCCATTAATTCCCACCAAATTCGGGCATCACCCCGAAACAGGAAACTCGCATACCGGATTTTCTCCCGGTCTGACATGGGAAATAAACCCGTGGCTCGTTCTACTGACCCAAGCCACTCCTCTGCTACTACGGGATCCGTAGTACCCTTAAACTCTGAGGGCTGATGTTGACTGGAAAGACCATATATCGGTTCAACTCGTTCGCTACTGGGGGAGGTACCGTTTGCCCTCTCTCGACAGCATAATCGGCTGCTCGTACGGGAGGTACAACTCTCCCTTGAGTTTCAATCATAACCTGCTGTATTATTCCCCGGATTCTAGCTTCATCCAAGGGAGGGGGCGTAGACTCTGGTGGGTTAGAAGGTTCTCCTTCATTCACCACACCTTTACCGCGATTTCGATAACTACGCCTCATCTACAAAAATGATCACACTAATGAACTCAAGAAACAATTACGTAAGGAAAGAATTACTCACACGGTTGGTTAGAGGACGTCCGTGGCGATGAGAATAGTACACCTGCTCAATCCCAAAATCTTTGCTCTGATACCAAAAATGTAACACCTTCTGAAAACTAGTATAATGCATGCAATTAACAATGGAAAATTGGGCCCAAAAGTTTCTTTTTATTACAATTCACATGTCTTTTATACACAAAAGTTACTGTTTACAAAAGTGCATTTCAAAAGACAAAATAGGGAACAAGTAGCTATTGCTCCTCGCGCGCCGACGCCCTCCAACCGAATCATCACCTAGAACCCGCATCCTACAAAGGAAAATAACGGGTGAGCACAAACAATGCTCAGTAAGTAAAACTCTAACCTGCTCGTCCTCCCCGTGTGTGATTCTCAATTCTTTCCTTTTCTAATTCGTTTCTATTTCGTTTCTAATAACATCATGACCTCATCTTACCGGAGGTACGGCCGAATGGCGTTCACACAAAGACCATTTCACTCTCTATGGCTATCGGGTGGAATTCACACAAGACCAACCCTATCTTAGTGACTACCGAGTGAGGATCACAAAGCACCAACTCGGTTCCTCCTAACTATCGGGTGGAGATCACCTAGCACCTACCCGTTTCTCATGAATTTTGGGTAATGATCACCAAGCATTTACCCATCTCTAGTCACTATCGGGTGATGATCACAAAGCATCAACCCGTTTCTTTCTAGCCATTGGATGATGATCACAAAGCATCAACCTACATATCTCTTAATTAATCGGGTAGTGGTCACAAAGCATCTACCCCTTTTCTATTACTCATTGGGTGACGATCACAAAGCATCGACCCATCTCTCTAAGGCTATTCGGATGATGATCACAAAGCATCCATCCGATTCCCATAACGGTCGGGTGATGATCACAAAGCATCATCCCAACTATACTACTCTTCTAACTCATTCTATTGTAGCATTTTTCAATGCTCTCTACCCTTAGAGTAATTTTACCCACTAAGCTCTCTACTCATAGGGTATTTCTATACACAAAGTTTTCTACTCTTTCTTAGGTCACTTTTCAATGCATATAACAATGCACATGGATGATTCATCTCTACTAATGCACTTGTGAAATGCCAACATGCAATGTTGCAAGAATTAAGGTTCATTACTACCACTCAACCTCTATTAGGCATTTCATCAAACAACTCATGTGCACTATAAAACTATCTCATAGTCATGAATCTAAAACTTTTCCTAACCATCCAAAATGGGGAAAAACCCCTTCACAAAGCCACAAAACCTGCCATAGAAAACACTTCCAAAAAGGGGATTCATAATACCCCTTAAATTTCATCTCAACTACCTTGCCAAACCAACACTCATTTCTCAAATTTGCAAGGTATAAGAACATTCACAAAGCATAGAAATTTCCATTTAATACTCCATACATGGCATATTACATGCACATCACATACATACATCATTTCTATCAAAACCCTAATCAAGAAATTTCATGAATCTCAACTTGGGTTGGGTTTTACTTACTTGCTATGGAGAGACTTCACCAATCTTCTTTCCACTTGGTTCTCTTGGCTATTCTCTCTACTCTTAACCAAAAGAATGAAAACTCTCAAAAACCAAAATGAACTAAAATCTTCAAATCACACAACTTAAGGGAAAACCCTTACCTTAGGAAGCCTTAGGTTGTTTTCTCTACCCCAAAACACTTCAAAATCCCTTGGAAATCCTTGATCAAAAGAAAAGAGGAGTTGAGAGGAGAAGAATGAGAAGTTGCGTTGGAGAAGAAGAGAAATGAAGGGTTTCTTTGATTCTAATTCCTTTTAATGAAATAAAAACACAATCATTCCCATTTTGCCCTTACTCTTCTTTGGAAATTCCATTCATATCCTTTGATTCATTACAAACTCACCCCCATCTCAACATAGTCTCCATGAAAAATCCTTACAATTCACTCCCCACTTTTCCTACTAATTAGGGGTAGGAAGGTCAAATTGCCCTTGGGGAAGAAAATATCTAAAACTCAACCAACATAAAAATCGGCCCGTCGCCGCGGCGAAGAAACCTTTGTCGCCGCGGCGAAACTGTCCAGAGAGTTTCGCCCTTGGTCTCAACACATCTTCGCCGCGGCGAAGACTCTTCTTCGCCCCGCCGAAGCTTGGTTCACTAAGATTCTTCTATTTTCAACCAATTTCAGGGCAACATTCAACATAACACTCAAACAAACAAATATAACAAAAGCCAACTCGATTAAGGGCGAAAGAGGAAACAATAACAACGTACCTCAAGTGGGGCGTTACAAAGTCTTCCTCTAAGGCAGAACACAAAGCTATGGCTTTTACTGTATGTGAGGTCATTTAGTTAGTTTAGTTGCTCAAAGAACTTGGCTTCTCCAATATGCTTCCTATTACCCTTCACTGTGACAATCAAGTTGCCAACCACATTGCCTCAAATCCTATGTTCCATGAGAGGACCAAACACATTGACATTGATTGTCATATTGTCAGCGAGCAATTCAAGAATGGTTGCATCACTACTGCACACATTTCTTCCTCTGAACAGCCAACCGATATTCTTACTAAAGCACTTAGCAAGACTCTTCATCATTACATGTTACACAAATTGGGTGTGCTAGACCTTTACCACCCTCCAACTTGAGAAGGAGGGGTGATAGTATTAGACATAAAAGGCATAATTGTAATTTTTTCTTTCTAAGTTTTAGTTTAGAAGTTATTGTAAAAGTTGTTGTAGAAGTAGTTGAGTTAGTTAACTCATTCGAGCTCAATTAGTAACTAGAGCTACTGTGTTATATATAAAGAAATAGTAATTCTTTAGTAAAGAAATAGTAATTCTTTAGTAAAGAAAAATTCATTTTCCCAGATTTAGTTTCAATATATCATTTTTTGCTTTATCAATAAGAACAATAACATATATGTTAAGTTTGTTGAGATTTTGAGAATATTACTATTCAATATTGCTGCTGTATTTTTAATTGTATTTTCACACACTTTACAAGTATTCATATGAGAGAATATATACACTTTAACAGGAACTATTTTACATAAGAATCCAAGGATCAAGGTCATCAATTGCTGAGTATAAACATGGAAAATAATAACTGGTACATCTTTGATTTGGTGCTGAGAATCTGCAGTTCAAATTTGTTGCCTGAGTTGGAGAGATATGCTTAGGTGGAAGATACATTCGTGATACGCCCCCGAAAGATAGAGCTGCCATTGGCTAAGCCTATCTTGGCTTGGAGAAATTCTGTCTGTTGACGGGAGAGGCCTTTGGTGAGAAGGTCAGCCAGCTGATCCTGGGTGTTAACATGATGAACAGTTAGAACCCCGTGTTGAATAAGATCTCAGAAAAAATGAAGATCAATCTGAATGTGTTTCATGCAAGAATGCGGGACTGGATTAAAACTTAGATGAGTTGCACCCAAATTGTCACAGGGCAACTTTGGTTGGCCAGATAAAGTCAGACCAAGTTCCTGGAACAATGAGAGAAGCCATGACGTCTTGGAGGCTGCATTGGCAAGAGCTTGATATTCGGCTTCAATGGATGACCTTGCCACTGCCCGTTGCTTCGTTGAACTCCAGGAGATAGGATTAACACCAAGGAATGAGACATAAGCCGAGGTAGAGGTCCGGTCATCATAGTTGCCTACCCAATCCGCATCAGATTATGTAAGAAGTTCAAAGCTGGAATTTTTCTTGATGTGGAGACCATGAAAGATGGTGTGCTTTAAATACCAAAGGAGGTGCTTGGCTGCTATCCAATGTGTCACTGTAGGCTTGTGCATGAATTGAGAGAGTTTGTTGACAGAGAATGAAATATCTGGTCGGGTGAGGGATAGATATTGAAGAGCTCCAATAACACTTCGAACTCTGTACTGTCAGCTGCGAAAGCACCATCAACTAGTTTAAGGGAAACGGTGGTGGACAAGGGAGTGGAGACATCTTTAGCAGCAATCATATTTGTTTTGGATAGTAGGTCTCGAATATATTTATGTTGAGACAAAAAAAGTCCAGAAGTTGTAGAAATGACTTCCATCCCCAAAAAGAAATGAAGCTGTCCCATGTCCTTTAAAGAGAATCGATTGCCAAGCTGTGCTACAATCTCAGACACAAAGGAAGGATTGTTACCAATAATAACCAAATCATCCATATACACCAATAAATAGCATATAATAGAGTTCTAACAATAAATAAAGAGAGAAGAGTCAGCTTTGGAATTTTGAAAACCAAGACCCAAAATGGCCAATTTGAGAGCTGAATACCAGGCTCTGGGAGCCTATTTAAGACTGTAGATAGCCTTACGTAACTTGCACACATGATTTGGATTATTGACATCTTTGAATCCTGGTGTTTGGAGCATATACATAGTCTTAGTCAGTGCACCATGCAAGAAGGCGTTATTAACATCCAACTATCGTAAAGACCACCCTTGCATTACAGCCACCGTCAAGACAGTCCAAATGGTTGCAGGTTTGACAACCGGACTAAAAGTTTCTTTGTAATCCATCACTTCTTTTTGATGAAAACCTTTTGCGACAAGCCTTGCTTTAAAGCAATCAACTGAACCATTCGGTTTTCGTTTCACACGAAAAACCCATTTGCACCTAACTGGATTACAATGTTTGGGCGATGAAACAAGATCCCAAGTGCCATGACGCATGACGGCAGTAAGTTCATCTGATATGGCATGTCTCCAGTGAGGTTCACGAATTGCTTGGCTATGGTCGCAGTAGATGGTATCACGATGTTGGTTCAATGACGGAGTTGGTTCAAGGGTAGGAGGGCAGGGAGGAAGAGGATGTTTAGTCACGGAGTGGAATTGTTTGGGCTTGTGGATGTTGTTCATTGACCGAGTGGTCATGTTATGAGTGCGATGAGAAGGAGGCAAAAAAGGAGGACAATTGTTGACATCGAGGACATTCAAGGACTGTGAGGTGTGATCTGTGTGTGGAGTTGAGTGAGAGTGAAGATGCACAAGGGACTGAGAAGAAGCAGTGTTGGGATTTGGAGATTGTAGATCTCTAAATGGAGAAGTAGATAAGGGGGAGCAGTTACTTGGAGATGCAACAAGAATGGCGTCACCCCTCGGTAATTCTGGCGACGGTTGCGGCAAGGGCATGAACGGAGTAGCTGGCTCAAATGAAGTGAGCATGGCAGGAGATTGTCGTTCGTCAGAATGAAGAAGGGGATGAGTTTGACTTTCATCAAACAAAACATGTCTTGAGAGATATAATTTATGGGCTTTGGGTTCAAGACACTTGTACGCATTTTGGGTTGAGGAGTAGCCCACAAACAGACAGGGGGTGGCCTTGGGTTGAAGCTTATGTGTGTTATAGGGCTTGGTGAGAGGAAAACAAAGGCACCCGAATTTTCTAAGTTTCAGGTAGTTAGGAGGCTGATGAAAAAGTGCTTCAAAAGGAGATATATTATTGAGGAGAGGTGTGGGCTGTCTGTTTATGAGATAAGTGGCTGTGGAAAAAGCATGGGGCCAATATAAGAGAGGTAACGAGGCATCATGTAAAAATGTAAGACTCGTTTCAACCAAATGACGATGACGACTGGCGTGCTGTCATAGGCACCCTGAATTAAAACCCTAAAAATACACGTAGTCACCCAGAAAGAAGATGAGAGGACCTGGTCATAAAACAAAAAACCCCATAAAAGAAATAGGAAAAATAAATGACAAATAATGAAAACCGACTAGAAAAATTAAAAATTAAAAAAAATTAAAAAATGACTAGAAACACAAAAACAGCCTAAGACCCTATCAAACGTAGTTTTTTGGCCTCGAGAGGGTGGGGCTAGTGAATCCTTAATGGATAACTAGTCCTGTGCAGAATTTCATTTTCTTCGAAACGAGTACTCGCATCGCTCCTAATTCCACCAAAAATCCTGCCGTGAACAGTACTACCAAATTTTTTTTCTCTGGAAAATAACAAGAACGAAATAACAATCACAAAAACAAAAAAAATCATCTAGAATCACTCCTCGGCAGCGGTGCCAAAATCTGGCGTGCTTTGTTGTAAGCACCCAGAATTAAAACCCTAAAAATACACGTAGTAATGTGAGTAGGGATCATTCCCACGGAGAGTGTCTAGCCGAATCTTATGTTATGTGAACAAGGCTGAGGGGGGTTTTAGTAAAAACAGAAACAAACAGTTCAGAATTATCAAAATTAATCAAAATTACAAACCTTGGTCGAAGTCAACCTCTACCATCGGAATCTTACAACTGATCATTGATACAAAAATAAATCAATTCATACCCTGAATATTCACCGTTGGAACTATTTTCCTATCTCTCCTTAGTTGTAATTAATTAGGAAACAAGCGACCTAACTAATCTTACCACTAAACAACCCTAGACAAGCGCTAAAGATTTAATCTATTGGCAGCCTTAAGAACTAGAGAGATCGATGAAGCTAAACAACACAAACTCAAGCGGTTGCATTTAATTTAGTCGAGTGTTCTTCGTAAGATTACTAATTCCTGACGCAGCAAATTATTAACCCTAATTGCTTCACAAGTTATAGGGATCAAACAATTACGGATTTGATATCTAACTTAGCAGTAGATTGCAACAAATAATAAACTAGCAGGCCTCCTAGTAATTAAATGCCACAATCATGACAATATACATAGAAGAACATCCAATACTCAAAACATAAATTTAACACTAAAAACAGATAGATCTCACAGTTTTATTGATTCCGAGGTCTCCGTTTCCTTCAACCAAGTTACAAAACTTAGCCGTTCATGGCCATAATCAAAACTCAGAAAAAACGAAAAATTGCAAAGAAGAGAAAAGAGAGGCATGGTCTCTGTCCAACCTAATCTGATCTCCTCCCTTTACAAAAATCCAGTTCAAGTATTTGAATCCCACTAAATCTCCTAAAAGATATTCTAATATCCTGAAATAACATTAATCTTAATCTAATTCTAATTAATTGAAAATAAGATAAAGTCCTAAAATAAAAATAGGAAGGTGGTGTGTCCAGCTGTAACTTGCGTGCAACAGGCCCTGAAATCTTCTTGTAATAATCTGCCTATTTGAATTGCATGGCAAGGGGAAATGTTCTAGAACGTTAGCAGTGCAGGTGTGTCAACTTGAAGCCCAATTCCAACCCTGATGAAGCGATTATCTCTCCAAACTCAAAACATGAAAGTTGTAGATATCGTTCTTATGGTTCCACAGCATTTTGAATCATCTCAATCGGAGCTTCGGATGACAGAGTTATGCTAGATTACGAAACAATGTTGAAACTGTCCGAATTCACTTAATTAGTTCTGTTTTGCAATTAACGCCTTCATTTGCATCCTAAATCAAAATAGAATAATAATGAGTACATTTAGGCAGCAAATAAGTATAAAACACTAGACATTAAGGGGGGTAAATATGACATTTTGCATTCTCATCAAATTCCTCCACGCTTAGCTTTTGCACGTCCTCGGGCAAACTAATTCAAACAAACACTACACTCAAGTCATATGAAGAACACCATCATCTCAAGTCATATCAAGAACACCATCATAATGCATAAGCAACAATATTTAATCCATGCATATTCATACCTAACTTAGGAAGCAGCAAAATAAAATAAAGTAAAGTTAATGACATTCATCTCTCTTCATCATTTTCCATAATTACTCTCAATCATTCAATGCAAACAAGGAGACTAATCACAACCAATTCATGTACAACTCCCCTCTCAACTTTTCCTCAACTGTTTCTCTTTACTACTACAAACTAGGTAGCAAACTAGGGATATTTTTTTTTCTGTTTTGAAAAAGAATGAGTGCATTTTATGCTCCATCTTGTTTCATGGTTGTGTTTATGAGTGAGTGCGTTTTACGCTCCATCTCGACCCACCACATACCTTTCTTTTCTTTTTCCTATTTGCTTAAACCCAAATTTAGGACTAGCTTAAGAGAAACAATTTTTTTTTCTTTCTAAGGGTTTTTATACACTTCTCAATCATGCTTCGTCACCAAGTTCACACAACTTCTCAAGACATATTGTTTCAAAACTACAAAGATTCAAATATGATTAACTCTATTTTATGAAATAGCTAACATCCTAAGTCAAGGAATATGCTCAATAACAAAGTCAAGTTACTATTTCATGCATCACTGGACGTTCAAAGACATGACTTAAAGCATAAATCTTCCTAAAAACAAAAACTATTTTTTTTTTTTTTCAACATAAAACACAACCTAAATCCGCTTCCACACACTTAAAACTAACATTGTCCCCAATGTAAGATGAAATGCAAAGAAAAGGCAAAAATAACCAAAATTTAAAATGCGAAAAAAAAAAAAAAAAACAAACAAACTCCCCTTGGGTTGCCTCCCAAGCAGCGCCTTTGTTTATTGTCATTGGCTCGACTCAAGGCTTTTCTTCTTGTGATGCACTAAGTTTACCGGAGATGTTCACCGGTAACGTTCCTCCGCCTTCGTCTCCAAGGAACATGTACTTGAGGTAACTAGGGAGAGGCTTCAAATCTGGAATTGGGGCTTGCAAAACAAAGGGTAAAGGCTTCTCGTTAGAAATTGGTAATGCAATATAAGGAACGTTACCTAACTGTTGTAACTTTGGAAAATCGTTTAATGCTGCCACGGTCTCCTGCAAATCAGTACTCAAGGCAAAATCCTCATTCTCCTCCTCAAGATGCTTACTAATCACAACTCCCAATCCATCTTTCCCATCAAGTTCAAAAACTTCCTGTGCTAACGAATCAGTCACATCAATAGAATAAATAGGATCATCATCATCATCATCATCAGGATATTTCATGGCATCATAAATATTAAACTTGACAATTTGACCATCAAATTCCATGGTAAGTATGACACTATGAACATCTATCTTAGTCTTGGATGTCTTTAAGAACGGTCTTCCTAACAAAATAGGAGCAGTTTGATCACCATTTTCCATATCAAGCACATAAAAATCAATAGGGAAAACTAAGCCATTAACTTGAACCAGAATATCCTCAACTACACCCTTACGATAGGCATTAGATTTATCTGCTAATTGAATCACAACACCAGTCTTATTCAAAGGTCCAAGTTTCAAAGAAGCATATATGGAATATGGCATGACATTTATAGAAGCTCCTAAATCTATCATGGCCTTCTCAAACATAGTGTTACCTATCGTACAAGGGATAGTAAACATATCTGGATCTTTGCACTTCACTCGGAGTTTTCTTTGAATCATTGCAGAAACATTTTCTCCTACTCTCACCTTTTCACACCCTTTAAGTTTCTGTTTCCTCTGCAGTTGTCCAGGAAAACCACCTTCTGCATTCACCTGCTCAATAGACTCCTCTTGAAGAGTTGGGTACATATCAGTTGGATGCCCTGTTATCGAACAAATCCCACAAGCCTTCACCGTTTGCGTATTACCTACAACCATTTGAGGAACAAGAGAAGTTAGACTCGAGATATGTTGTTCAAGGGAGGAAATATTTACCTCATTATCACGCCTAGATGGAATGTAAGCCTAGTGCCAACCTGTTGAGAATTGGCTGCCATATTTGCAATCAAAGTTCTCGCGGCCTCGGGAGTTTTATCCACCAATGCTCCTCCACTTGCAGCATCACTCATGCTCCTATCAGTGTATAGAAGTCCCTCATAGAAGTACTAGATAAGTAGCTGCTCACTAATCTGATGATGGGGGCAGCTTGCACATAATTTCTTAAAACGTTCACAGTACTCGTGTAGGGATTCTCTGTTGTGCTGCCTTATACCACAAATTTCTTTTTGAATGTTGGCCGCCCTCGAAGCTGGGAAATATTTCTCCAAAAACAACCTTTTCATCTCGTTCCACGTGGTTATAGTTCCGGAGGGTAGATAATAGAGCCAATCCTTAGCCGAATCCTTCAAAGAAAACGGAAAAGCTCTTAATTTAATTTGCTCCTCGGTCACTCCCGTAGGTTTCATGATGGTGCAAACCACATGAAGCTCCTTTAGATGCTTGTGAGGATTTTCACCTGCAAGACCATGAAAAGTGGGCAACAGATGTGTTAGTCCAGATTTCAATTCAAAAGTAGCAGTAGCATCTAAAACAGGAAACGTTATGCATAAAGGTGCTTGATTCAAATCAGGAGCAGCAAGCTCATTCAAAGTTCGATTTCCAGCCATGACGTGCTCCTCTTCTAAATCAGTGTTATTAGCAAATTCGGAATCAAAAGCCAAATTGCCTTCCTCAGAATCCCTCCGAACTTCCTTCCTTAACCTGCGCAAAGTGCTCTCTAGTTCTAGATCGAATGTTAAATCACTAAGATGAGAGGACCTGGTCATAAAACAAAAACCCCATAAAAGAAATAGGAAAAATAAATGACAAATAATGAAAACCGACTAGAAAAATAAAAATTAAAAAAAATTAAAAATGACTAGAAACACAAAAACAGCCTAAAACCCTATCAAACGTAGTTTTTTTGCCTCGAGAGGGTGGGGCTAGTGAATCCTTATTGGATGACTAGTCCTATGCAGAATTTCGTTTTCTTCGAAACGGGTACTCGCACCGCTCCTAATTCCACCAAAAATCCTGCCGTGAACAGTACTACCAAAATTTTTTTTCTGGAAAATAACAATCACAAAAACAAAAAAATCATCTAGAATCACTCCCGCAGCGGTGCCAAAATCTGGCGTGCTTTGTCGTAGGTACCCAGAATTAAAACCCTAAAAATACACGTAGTAATGTGAGTAGGGATCATTCCCACGGAGAGTGTCTAGCCGAATCTTATGTTATGTGAACAAGGCTGAGGGGGGTTTTAGTAAAACAGAAACAAACAGTTCAAAATTATCGAAATTAATCAAAATTACAAACCTTGGTCGAAGTCAACCTCTACCATCGGAATCTTACAACGGATCATTGATACAAAAATAAATCAATTCATACCCTCAATATTCACCATTGGAACTATTTTCCTATCTCTCCTTAGTTGTAATTAATTAGGAAACAAGCGACCTAACTAATCTTACCACTAAACAACCCTAGACAAGTGCTAAAGATTTAATCTATTGGCAGCCTTAAGAACTAGAGAGATCGATGAAGCTAAACAACACAAACTCAAGCGGTTGCATTTAATTTAGTCGAGTGTTCTTCGTAAGATTACTAATTCCTGACGCAGCAAATTATTAACCCTAATTGCTTCACAAGTTATAGGGATCAAACAATTACGGATTTGATATCTAACTTAGCAGTAGATTGCAACAAATAATAAACTAGCAGGCCTCCTAGTAATTAAATGCCACAATCATGACAATATACATAGAAGAACATCCAATACTCAAAACATAAATTTAACACTAAAAACAGATAGATCTCACAGTTTTATTGATTCTGAGGTCTCCGTTTCCTTCAACCAAGTTACAAAACTTAGCCGCTCATGGCCATAATCAAAACTCAAAAAAAAAAAAAAAACGAAAAGTTGCAAAGAAGAGAAAAGAGAGGCGTGGTCTCTGTCCAACCTAATATGATCTCCTCCCTTTACAAAAATCCAGTTCAAGTATTTGAATCCCTCTAAATCTCCTAAAAGATATTCTAATATCCTAAAATAACATTAATCCTAATCTGATTCTAATTAATTGAAAATAAGATAAAGTCATAAAATAAAAATAGGAAGGTGGTGTTTCCAGCTGTAACTTGCGTGCAACAGGTTCTGAAATCTTCTTGTAATAATCTGCCTATTTGAATTGCATGGCAAGGCGGAATGTTCCAGAACGTCAGCAGTGCAGGTGTGTCAACTTGAAGCCCAATTCCAACCTTGATGCAGTGAGTATCTCTCCAAACTCAAAACATGAAAGTTGTAGATATCGTTCTTATGGTTCCACATCATTTTGAATCATCTCAATCGGAGCTCGGATGACAGAGTTATGCCCAGATTATGAAACAATATTGAAACTATCCGAATTCACTTAATTAGTTTCGTTTTGCAATTAACGCCTCCATTTGCATCCTAAATCAAAATAGAATAATAATGAGTACATTTAGGCAGCAAATAAGTATAAAAGACTAGACATTAAGGGGGGTAAATATGACATTTTGCATTCTCATCAACGACGCTCGGAGACACCATTTTGTTGAGGTGTGTGAGGAGCGGTAGTGTAATGACTTATGCCATGTATGGAGAAATACTGTCTTAAGACAACAAATTCACCACCATTATCTGAATAAACACTCTTGATTTTTGATTGAAATCGATTTTCAACAAGATGTTTGAACTGAGGAAAAATCGTGCTGACTCCAGATTTAGTTTCCATTGGATAAAACCAAATATATTTCGTAAAATGATCAACCAAAATTAAATAATATCTTGATCCATCTATACCAATAGTATTAGAGGGAGGAGCATGACTTTGAAAACTGGTAGGCCGAAACAGTTGTTTATGTGCTTTATTAATTGAACAAGAAGTACAAAGTTGAGAACTATGTTCGTCTTGTTTTATTAGAAGAGAAAAATTTCTAACTACTTGAGTAATAATTTTTTGAGATGGATGTCCAAGACGCTTGTGCCATCCATTTATTGAAGTTCGTTCATGCACATGTGTAACCATTTTCGGAGAAGTGTGCACCAGTGAGTCTGGGAGGGTGTAAACACCATTCTCACATGCACCTTTGAGTAGAACCGCCCCGTGAAGTGATAGGGAAAGTGTATCATTTAAATAAAAGGTGTGTGTGGGTGAATTGATAACAAGTGAACCAACATGAGAGACATGCAAACTTAAACCATCACCTATGACCACTTCATTAGTGCCGTCATACTCCAAATGAACAGATAAATTGGCCAAATCACTAGTAATATTGTGGGAAGCGCCGGAGTCAATGATCCATTGCTTATCTTTGGCAGGGGAGGAAGCAACAAAATTGGCAGTGGGCTCAACAAGATGTAGATGAGAACAAGCCTTCGCAATGTGGCCCAAACTCATTACAGATCTGGCACTTGGGAGTGTATTTGCATTGCCCATGAAATCTCTTAGAGGTATTGGAGCCGCCAGATGAGCGAGAAGCACCCGGATTAGAATCTGGGTGGGAAAAACCACCATTTCAACCAGACCCAGTTTTGGAGTTACCTTTAAAGGAGTGGCCACCAGATGAAGAGGCAGAACGCCGATTGGAATAGTTGGCCGACACAACCAGCTGCTGGGTGGTGGTTTCAAGACGACGAAGATAGGCATCATGCCCTATAATCAAATCATGCAGTTCCTTGAATGTGAGGGACTTCTCCCGTGCCGGTATGGGTGCTGCAATTTCACAAAAGTCACTGTCCAGTCCATTGAGGATGTACAGGATAGATCATCATCTCCAACAGGATGGTCTATGAGGGAGATTTCATCGGCAAGGGCCTTGACAGTGTGCAGGTAGTCTTGAACAGACCGATTCCCTTTCTTAATCATAGTGAGTTCTTCTTTCAATTGCATGGCCCGAGTGCGAGATTTGCTCGCATACAGAGTATGTAGTTTGCACCATGCCTCTTGAGATGTTTTTGCAACAAAGATGAATGGGGTGATTGTGGGGGTAGTGGATGCCAAAATGGCACTGAGAATGAGTTTGCCTTGCTGTGGCCAGTGGAGTGATTGTCGAGAAGCAGTGGAGGAATCGATCGAAGGAGGAAGGGAATTAGTACCTACAACATGATTATAGCCAATGAGGAGAGCTTCAAACTGAGCACGCCATTGAGGGAAGGTGGATGGAGTGAGTTTTTCATTAATTTGAGCAGAGATGTTGAGGGCAATAAGAGGAACATTGGTGGGGGATGGTGGACTGGAAATCAGATTGTTTGTGTGTTCAGAGGTGGGGATCGAGTTCTCATGGGAGGAAGTCTGCTTTGATACCATGTTGAGATTTTGAGAATATTACTATTCAATATTGCTGCTGTATTTTTAATTGTATTTTCATACACTTTACAAGTATTTATATGAGAGAATATATACACTTTAACAGGAACTATTTTACGTAAGAATCCAAGGATCAAGGTCATCAATTGCTGAGTATAAACATGGAAAATAATGGCTGGTACATCCTTGATTTGGTGCTGAGAATCTATAGTTCAAATTTGTTGCCTGAGTTGGAGAGATATATTTAGGTGGAAGATACATCTGTGATAAAGTTATGTTATAGAAGAAAACAGGAGAAGGTTCTCATGATAGACAACAGGAACATACATTTAGTGAAAATCGAAATGGTTGGGATTGGGCGTTGGTTTAGTGAAATGAAATTAGGGTTTTATATTTTAAGAATTTTATTTTATTTTTTTAAATAAAATGCAGATACCCGTGGGTATTATCCAACCCACCCGTGTTTTTTACAGGCGGGCTGGGCATGGATAACTTTGATAGGGTGTTTTTTAGAGGCATTGTACTTGCCCGTTTGAGGCGGATACCCATGGACTCGTGGGTACCAATAGCCATTTGCCAGGTCTATCTATTGGCCTAGCCAGACCAAGATCCCTGAAGAGAAATGTATTGACAACAATTGCAGTGATAATCAGCTCGAATATTAAAAAGAAAAAGTGAATCTTTTATATTCAGACACCTTGAAGATTAAGAAAAAATGAGCTTTTAATATATAGATATCCATTGGTTGTCTGATTTCACCAGTTAAAACTGAGAATCAATCATATTTTTCTTAAAGGAAAAACCCAAAAAAAAAAAAAAAAAATGCTTTAACTAGTTTTTAGATATTTTGAATTAGCAAAAACAAACTCTGAATACTTATAACTAGATATTAAAAAATTACAAACAAAGATATGATAAATATTTTATTCAATCTCATTCATTCCGAGTTATTTAGTGATTAATACTGTAAGATTATCGTGTAAGTTACCAAATCCCAAATTAAATTAAAGTTGAGTACAAGCCTGAGGAATATGCCAGAACAACAGAAAAAATTAATAAGGTCAAGGATCCATTCTGAGTTTCTTTTTAAAGCTGGTTAATCATCAAGAAGACTAATCATTAAGGTCAAAAGGATGAACAGTCCTTACAAATATCTAGTTTCAGTTCATTTCGGACCGCAGATATTAAAGCAAGGGTGAAGGGTCAAATGTTCGACAGCTGAGGTCAAGGTATGAGTGTGCTGATTATTTATTTATTTATTTATTTTTGTGTTTGATTTAACTTACGAAATTACGACTGTACTTATATTCAGATATATAGGACAAAACTCTTTATTAATTAAAAGATATCCTTAATTGAAACTAATGTCCAAACACAACCTTCTTAAAGTTATAAAAAGAAAAAGTAAACTAATTCAATAAAGGGAAACAATCAAGTCACAAGGAAAAATTACATTACCAACCAACCCACGAGTGATCGAGTGGTTTGATAGAAACTCTTATATATATTATTTAAGAGATTATGAGTTTCAGTCTCTTCTCGATTGTTAATATGAAATCTTACTCGGTTGGTAGTACTAAATTCTTAAAGAATTATTTAATGTGTGTGTGAGAGCTGGTTCGGATACTGCTGTTCACAAAAAAAAAAAAAAAAAGAGTTCTTACTCGACCGATAGTTTCAAAACCTTAAACAATTAGTTGAGGTGCACATAAACTGATCTGTATACCCTCGGTTATTAAAAAAAAAAAAAAAAAAAATTCACAATTCCTAAGTAGACAATGTTCTTACATCAACTATATTAGAGATGTCTTTATGTGCATGAGGCTATCTTTTTTATTGGCATGTAAAATGAAGCCGTTTAATTATATGATATCTAGACTCTAAAATCATTTGATTAAGCAACCATGGTGGGTCGTTATATGATTCTCTGGATGATAAATAATTGGCATGTTAATTAATATATGGAAGAGAGGCATATTGTATAAACTAGTATGCGAATGGCTCATATGGCAGAGGAACGAGATTAAAGGTATGTTAGTTAGAGATATACATGAAAACAGGCTATAAACAGCTCAACACAACAGTTGACAATTGCATCTGGACTAACCTAATCGAATCAGCTCATCCACCATCTTCACATATGAACTGCTGTCACTTATATTTCACATTTCGTTTTAGCAATTGATTTCAAAAGAATTTTTGTCTCTAACCAAACACTCAGAAAATTTCTCAGAATCTGATAACTAATTAATTATAAATTAAAGTCTTCATCAGTTCACTGGTACGCGTTGCTTTCGATCTCCAACGCATCAACAGGGCTTTGCATGTGAGGAGTCGGCGACGAATTTCCTTATGTTCAATAATAATATAATTTATTTCCTCATTATAGCTTGCTTGGATTCGCAAGTAATCTCACAATCGTTTGACAGATCACCCGCTTCTGACTCATGAAAAACATTTAACGTGTAAATCCAATAAAAAACTTTAATTTAACAAAGTCAAATGGCCACCCTTTTTGTCCTTGTCCATTATATAAGGCTCAATGTGCAATAGCTCTGATCATGCATTCATAGAAAAGATTGACAGAACAACAGAAAATTCTAAAGAAATGGAGTACTTGAAGGTTACAGCAGGAGGCAAATCATCGCCAAAGAGAGAGATGTTTCGGTCGTCGAGAAGTCGGCAACAAAGGAGTATGATGAGCAATCTGATGGAAGCCATTGCCCAGGTGAGTGGTGGTGGAGATCATGTTGTTTCAGAAACCAAGGAAGATGGAGTTGTGAGGATGAAGATTAAGGTAAGGAAGCAAGATTTGAGGCAAATGCTGGAAGTGATGAAGAGTGGTAAAAACAATAATAATAATAATACTCAGTCATCATCGTTATCCGTGGAGCAGCGATTGAATCTTCTGCGGAGAAAGCATATTTTGAGGTCTAATTCGATGATGATGGAAGAAGGCCGCCGAGGGGGTTCTTGGCGTCCTGTGCTTCAAAGCATTCCTGAGGAGCTGTGAATTATAACAAAGGGCTAGTTGTTTGATTGAAACATAACTATGAAACTGATTATTATGTAGCTGTAGAAGTTCTGTAAATTAAAACAAACAATGATTATCTTGTTAATGTTAGAATTGACATTTTCATTGCAGCTTTTGGTTTCTCAGTAATTAATTGGACATTTTCATATTCATGATATGATCAAGGATTTTCAATGTTTATTATCCATTTTTTTCTTTTTTTTTTTTTTGTGCGATATAAACGATGCTAGATAAATTAATTAGATTAAAAATATGAGTATCTTTTGGTTATTAATTAAAGTCCTTTACAATTTATATACATAAAACTTGGCCTTTTTTCAAGATGCAAATTTGATATAATTAATTAATTAATTAATTAATTAATTATGCACTCCATGAGAAAGGAGGAAAAAATATTTATTTATAAAAAACAAACTTGAGGATTATGAGAAAGAGATGACCAATCACAGAGGTGGGAATTGCAAAAAACAAACATTTACATGAATCTTATGATCCTGCTGCAACTTCCTGTATTCACAAAAGCAATTCTTACTGACAAAAACTTTTAATTACTGTCAGAATTAAATTATTAATATAACAGCGATTTTTCTAGCGTCTCAGACTTGATTAAGCAAAACAGCGAGAGAATACTTCCCCCAAATTCCTTTAAAATTTTAACCATTGGAAAGATATACCTCCATTAGCAAGAACTTATTGCATTATTATTATTATTATTATTATTTTTCTGATAATAAGGGGTGTTCGGACTAGTTTACGCGTACCTTAACTAATCCACTGACCTTGGAACTATTGTCTTGGTAAGAACTCCAACGACTAACTGATCCTCAAGACACTGGAACTATTATCTGAGTAAGAGTTCCAGTGGTCATCCCTATTAGGGGCCGAGGTGAATTGAACTCAGGACCTATTGAGTAATAAACCCAAGAGTCATAATTGACCACTCAGCCACCGAGTGGTGGTTAAAACATTATTATTAATACACTCCAAAATTCCTTCTTAGTTGTCATCTTCTTAAAATAAATTAAAAGCAAATTGATTTTGATTATAGATGTTCATTTTCATTCAACCATTAATTCAAGAAAATTGGAAATACTTGGAACAACAAACTCAATGGACTTGTAATGTAAGCAAATGTTTTCGTTAACGATCAACCGCTTAACTAACTGAACAGAAAAATGATTAATTAAGCAAATCGAGAAGTTTTTTAGGAGAAATATCTATAATTGACAGACTATAACAGCTTGCTAGTTATTTGAATATTTATTGACCAGCATATGAACCAACCAACTAAATAGCTATGGGGCAGGTGAACTCAAACGCACCATATCACTTGAAGAGGGCTATAATATAACTAGCTGCCGCCACCACCGTCTTCTCTAGTTTTTTTATGCCTCAGTTGGTTTTGTTGTTTTGAAAGAACATCAATTGACCTGATGACAGTTTCAAGGTTCAACTGAATTCAAGATGAAATTGACATTTAAACATTCTCAATTTCATCTATTCACGTCAGGTTTCTAATAATTAAATCCAGCTTGCTATAGACGTCGGTCACTTTCATTAATTCAATTATTTGCAGAAAAGAATCTAATTGAAAGCAACTAACCTATCAAGGAGTTGCCATTTAGGTGATTTATTATAGAAGTCAAATGACCAACCTTGCGAGATTCTATTGGAGAACTCTATATATACATCAAATTATATGGCAGATAAATACATACATACTTGAAGAAGAAAGATGGGGTTGAAGGTAATTGGAGAAGGAAAGAGAGGATTTTGGCCTTTTAAAAGTAGAAATCAAACAAGTAGTATGAAGAGCAATGTAATGGAAGCGATTTCTCAGGTGAATGGTTATGGTGGAGTTAACGTTGTTTCTCAGGCAAATAAAGATGGAGTTGTGAGGATGAAAATTGTAGTGAAAAAGGAAGATTTAAAGCAAATGATTGATATGAAGAGAGGGAGCGAGAACAATGCTCATGGATTACCGTCGAGTTTGCCGTCGCCGTCACCAGTAGAAAGAAGATTACATCTTCTGGAGAGAAGGCATCTCTTGAGAGTCAATAATTCATCCAAGGAAAACCGAAGAGGATATGATTGGCATCCTGTGCTGCCAAGCATCCCTGAAGAGCTCTAACGCAAACTGTATTCTGCCAAACTGCAATTAACTGACAATCTTTAGCTAGCAGCTGATGTATTGACATTTTCAATGTAACTTTCGCACAGTAAAACTGTAATATTCCAATAAGCAAAAGCTAATTTCTGTCAATGATATTTAAACATTTCTAGAAAGTGGGAAGATTCATACTTAATTGGCAAAACAAATTAAAGCCAACACAAAGAACATTGATTATATCTTTGATATATATAACGTTACTCAATAAGTGGGCACCAAATTAACTCTAAGGGGTTGGCCTAATAATCAAGAAGGTTTGTTCCCTCCATTGATTTTTGGTTTCAAATCTTAGGATCACCTATCACATTTGTGATTAACTTTGGAACATTTAGTTTGTACTTGTATTCAATAGACTTTGGAGAGTTAGATTGAACATCTTCGTCATCAAAAAAAAAAAAAAAAAATGTGAGCACCAAATTACCAAGTGTTACAAATCCATATTATTAACAAATGGCTCCCACAAACTTTGGGAAATTTTATCATTTTGTGTCTTAAGTGTCAGATAATATTGTTTGTATGAAAATTTAAAGTGTTAGAAAGTGAGTAAGTTAGCTTACGAGAGAATACACGAGTATTGAACACGTTATCACGTTACAAAAGTGAGTAAGAACCTAAGCACAAGAGAGATTGTGTTTGAAAAACTAAGTTTGTATCTATGTCGTTTTCTTTAATCTAGTGAAATCGATACTCTCATAAGCGTGGCTATTTTCGATAAACCACATAATTTTATTTATTTATTTATTTTTATGAGCGAGATTATTCGGGTTAGCTTACACACACCTCAACTAATCTCCTGAGACTTTAGAACTACTGTTCGAGTAAGAGTTTCAGTAGCAACCCTATTAGCAATTGTGCGGACTCGAACTCGGGAGACCATGTTAGATTCTTCTCTTGGTCTTTTACCATCAAGAGGATTCGAACTTGAGAGACTATTTTAAATCATTCTTTACTCCTTTATCATCAGACCACCCAACGGTAGTTAACCACGTAAATTAGCTTATGTATTTTGTTGCGGTTATTTGTTTGCTTGTTGATTAATTCTTTATTGTCATTTGTATCACTTTGGTTCATAAATTCCATTCAAACAATGTCTTGAAGGAATTCTTTAGATTACTCAATGAGGTGTTTGACAAAAAACCCACATGAGCACAAATGCACATTGACATTGATTTCGAGTGTGCGGTCAACACACATTGCATAACTAATTATCTTAATTGATCCTACAACTTCATATCATTTGACATTAAATATCCGCACAAATCTAATCGGAAGCAACTAAACTGTACATAAAAAAACAAGGGAATCGAGGAGTACTGGTTAGGAGAATTACAGTATTCATGACGACAGATTATAAACAGTTAGCTAGCTCAATTGAAGAGGGCTGCCATCAACATCAAAATTATACATTAATGTTTCCATGACTTGTTGACCATTTGAAGAATGATCAACTGATTCAAATGATTCCAAACGTCCTTTAATTCCATCTATACACGTCAGGTTGCTAAAATCCAGGTAATGCATACAGTACTAGGCTTTTGCACATACGAATTGCCGCGGTGTTGGTGCTCACTTTCATTGCCTTTAATTTAAATTATTCTGGCATATATATCATGATCGATCTTCGATCAAGCAAGTTGAGTAAGTTTCAATTATTTGAGAATGAATAATTTATTGAAGGAGAACCGAACAGGACGCGTTTGGCGTACATTCTGACTGATTAAAATATGCATACAAATCTAATTGAAAGCAACTAGAAACCCTACATTATATACGTTTATTCAAGCAAATTAATGTTCTGTTAAGAAAGACTCTTTGGATCAGTCACAAAGCAAAGGAATCAAGGAGTTAGTTTACAGAATTACAATATCAAAACGACAGAGTATAAACAGCTAGCTTGGCTCAATCATCAATTGACCAGCATTTGAAGAGGGGCTGCCATCAACATCATCTTAAAAGAATTAAGTTCTAGCTTGAGATGTAAAATAATATATTAATATCGTTCCATGACTTGATGACCATTTGAGGATTAATCAACCAATTCAAATTATACCAAAGCGCTTCAATTCCATCTATACACGTCAGGTGTTGATAAAAAAATCCAGCAAATATTGGAGTATTGAGCCTTTTGCATGTAGGAGTTGCCGCCGTGTTGGTGATCACTTTCATAACCAGCTCGTTTAATTATAATTTGATCGAGCAAGTTGAGTCTCCATGTTAATGCAGATATTTTGAAGTACATACTGACTCTCTTAAACAATTAGATAAAGGAATCGATATAATTGAAAATAACTATATGTGGAGTTGGCAATAATTTGTGTGCTTTTTTGTTAAAGTCAAATTTAATGACCAAGCTCGCAATTACTGAACAAAGATTCTCTCAATGAACTCTCTCTCTCTCTCTCTCTCTCTCTCTCTCTCTCTCTCTCTATATATATATATATATATATATATATGGGTCGATGGGATGAGAATTCTAAGTCCATGAAAGCAGATAAAACTTGCTAGTAAGAGAGATGGGTTTGAAAGTTGCAGAAGCCAAAGCTCTGGCAAAGAAAGGATTATTTTGGCCATCTAAAGGTAGAACTCAAAGAAGTCCGAAGAGCAATAATTTAATGGAAGCTATTTCTCTAGTGAATGGAGTTGTTTCTCAGACCAATGAAGATGGAGTTGTGAGGTTGAAAATTATAGTGAGAAAGGAAGATTTAAAGCAAATTGTTAGAGTTGTTGAACTCTATTCAACTTTTAGGTACACTATTTTAAAGTGCAGTAGAAGAGATTTACCAAGTTGATTAATGGTTATCAATGATAAAACAAAGGCTACAATTGTGGATGAAGACTCGGAAAAAATAGAGGCCTACAATTGTGGAAGAAGACTCGGAAAAGACATCAATACTGTAGCTCAGCAGAGCTCAGCAATGCTCTGGCATGATAGCAAAATATGGAAACAAATAAGTAGTTAAAGGCTTGTGTGATAATAGCCATGATCTTGTGAAATATTGTAATTAACGTTAGCATGATTATAGCATTGTTTATAGCAGTTTACAATGTAACCTTTTTTTTTTTTAAAAGATATACAAAGTCTTATAAATATAGAGTATGACAGCCTGTTATAGGTGTGGCAAATTTCCCAACTCCTCTGTTTTCATTTTTCTTCTTGGTATCAGAGCAAAACAATGTCTTCCGCTTCGTTGAATGTTAGTAATTTTGTCACTCTCAAGCTTGGACCTGAAAACTACCCACTATGGTGTGAGCAAGTGCTTGCACTTGCTATCAAGAGCTTACAGATTTTCTCACAGGAGAAAACCCATGCCCATCTGTTGTACTTCCAGCACTTGATGTAACAACCCCACTTCTAATCCAACATACAAACACTGGAAAATAGCAGATTATCTACTCAGAGGGTGGATTATTGGCACTCTTACAGAAGAGGCACTCAGCCATGTTATTGGCCTTGATACCTCAGCACAAGTTTGGGCAGCACTCAAGGAAGCGTATGCCTAATCTTCTTAAGAAAGACAATTTCAATTGAATCAGCAACTCATGTATATGAAGAAAACCCAGGAAGTGCCTCTCAACGAATATAGTCGAAAGTTCAAAGAGGTATGTGACAGCCTTGCTGCCATTGGGCATATGGTTGATGACAAAAACAAAGTTTTTTCATTTGTTACTAGACTTGGTGCACGCTATGAACCCTTCGCTACATCAATGCTTAAACCACCAATGCCATCCTATAATGAGGTAATTCCCCTACTGCAAGGCTATGAACCAAGGTTGAACCTTCACACTCCCGAATCCTCTCAATATACTGCCTTTTATGCTGACAAAAATGTCCCAAAAAATGCACCCAAAAATCCCAAACCCACCAACAATTTTTCCTCCAAAGGAAAAGGCTTCATCCCTACTAATCAGCCCAGCAAAAACTTCAGCAATGGCTCTTTTTCAAACGCTTTTCCTCGAGAGAATCACAGGGACATCACTTGTCAGATTTGTGGTAAGAAAGGACACCCTGCTATCCGTTGTTGGTATAGGTTCAATCATTCTATCCAACCAGATAACTTGCCTCAAGCATTCATAGCCTTGCAACTTAATTTTGAGTCACACCATGAGGAATGGACATCAGATACTAGCGCATTAGCACATATGACTTCTAATGAAGGTAACCTACATAATTTCAAACCTTATACTGGTAATGATCATGTTATGTTAGGAAATGGGGAATTTCTAAAAGTAACTCATACCGGTGATGCACTACTTGGGTCTGGATAGTCTGCTATTGTTATAAGGAATGTTCTTCTTGTACCTGAGTTAGAAAGGAGTTTATTATCTATTGGACAACTCACATCTGATTATTCAGTAACTTGTGATTTTTCTAATAATGATTTTATGATTAAGGACAAGTTGACACAGCAGGTGCAGATGAGGGGGCTAAAAAAGGGTAATTTGTATGCAATCCGAGCACCTCTAGTGGCTTTGTTCTCCTCCAGATTTTGGGTTGCTTTAGAAGACATCTGGCACCAACGTCTCGGGCATGTTCAAGCTGCTGCAGTGGCTCATCTTCGAAACAAAGCATTAATAAGCACTATTTCCAATAAAGACAATTCCATATGTGAGAGTTGTCAATTAGGAAAATTATATAAGTTGTCTTTTTCTTTATCTGAATCAAAAACTTCTGCACCTTTTGAGATTGGGACCTACTCCTCTTACCTCTTTGCATCAGTTTCAGTTTTATGTTGCTATAGTTGATGATTTCACAAAGTTTGTATGGTTAATTCCAATAAAGCAAAAATTAGACTTCTATGATCAATTCATTCTCTTTGAAAAGTTTGTAAAAAGACAATTTGATAGCCTTATTGAGATAATTTAGACAGATGGGGGAGGAGAATTTGTTAATCACCGATTCAAAACACATCTTCAAAATTCAGGAATCAAACATCAACTATCATGTCCTTATACACCTGAGCAGAATGGTATAGTTGAAAGAAGGCATCGGGTAATTAGAGAACTCGACATTACTATGTTAATTCATGCCAATGTTCCTAAATTTTTTTGGGATAAAGCTTTTACCACGGCAGTGATTCTAATCAATCGTGTTCAACAACCACACTACAATGGGACTCACCCTTCTATTGGTTGTATGGCAAGAATCCTAATTATTCATCATTAAGAGTTTTTGGCTCAAGGTGTTTCCCATACATATGGGACTCTAAGAAAGATAAATTTGATAACAAATCACTACCCTGCGTGTTTATGGGTTACAGTGATAGACACAAAGGATATGTCTGTTATTCTCCATCAAATAAAAGGTTTTATGTTTCCAGACATGTGGTCTTTAATGAATCATCTTTACCTTTCAAAAACTTCAATGATTCCTTTGACACAGCTGCTGGAATACAACCCACAACCTTTCGAGAATTCGATTCATGGTCCACTCCCTCTTGTGAGCACTCAGATCATTTCACTCAACCTGAAGAAGAAGCACCACTACCAACACCAAATGCTTAACTCAAAACAACAATCACTATAGGTGATCTTGTGTCAGGTTCACATTCAATCACTGCTGATAATCTCTCTCAGTCTACTGCCACTGAACACTTTGAGGAACCCAATTCTATTGTTGATAATACTACTCTCATCTCCACAATTGCTCCAACTCCTCAAAACTCTGGAAGCACTCCTCATTCCATGATTACATGCAGTCAGGTGGGAGTTCGAAAACCAAACCCCAAGTATGCACTTCTACATGACTTTGATTCAATACCAAAGGAACCAAGGTCTCTTAAATCTACTCTCTCACACTCTGAATAGAAACAAGCATTGGTTGATGAACTTGCTGCTCTACAACAACAAAAAACATGGAACTTGGTGCCTCACATGACATCAATGAATGTTGTTGGATCCCGATGGGTTTAGAAAGTAAAACTCAAAGTTGATGGCAAAGTGGAACGTCTCAAAGCGAGATTAGTTGCTAAATGGTATCATCAATTACCCGGGATTGATTTTACTGAAACCTATGCACCTATTGTGAAGCCAGGAACTATTCCGTTGATCTTATCCATTGCAACTGTAAAAAAGTGGGATATCAGAAAAGTTGATGTAAAAAATGCATTCTTGCATGAGTTTCTAATTGAGGAGGTATTCATGGAGCAACCCCTAGGTTTTAAAGACTCAAATTTTCCAGATTCAGTTTTTCATTTGAACAAAGCAATCTATGGACTTAAACAAGCTCCAAGAGCTTGGTTTGCAGATTCAGCTCCTACCTTCTGCAATACGGTTTTCAATGCAGCACAGCTGATCCAAGTCTATTTATTTTCCATTCAGATCAAGGAACTTTGGTTCTCTTACTTTACGTTGATGATATTATATTAACAGGTTCCTCTTCAAGTTTAATACAAGATTTCATCAACAAATTACATGCAAAATTTGCAATGAAAGATTCGGAGTCCTCTATTATTTTCTGGGAATTCAAGTCTCGACCGTTTCAACTGGGTTGTTTTTACAACAAACCAAGCATGTTGTCGACATCCTGGAATGCAGTAGGATGTTGGAGTATGTGCCCTAGAGCCAATCAATTATTGTGGTACTGACCTTTTGTAATAATGTTTATTAATCAATAAAAGGCATTTTCCACTATATCATGTAAATCATAGTAGTATGTATTGATATATGTCCTTACGATGGTAGAACCATGATGAGGGCATCAAGTGTTTCAAATCTTAATAGTGAGAACCCTATGATCACATATGGTGGACATTCTTAAAATGTCCATAGCCCCAGTATTATTCTGACCAAGGACACAGATAATAGGGTAAGACTATCATAGTGTTGAACAACCCTGTCGAAAGGCAATGACTGATCTCACTTGGCAAGGTTGTTTGCCAACAACTTAGTGTAACACATGGGTGGTTGCTGTAGGCAAGTTCACTAGACTGACCCACCAAAGGATTCCATATAGATGGCAACCGTAGTGTCTGTGGAATAAATCCTCTAACAAATGGTGGTGCATGTGATCTTTAAACTTAAGATCACTGAAGCGTCTTTTGCATTGATTGGTGTAGTTTGACACTAGCCTAGCGTAGTTCTATTTACAGCTATCAATACGATAGTGGTTGGCTACATCAAGGAGTGTATATAGACTATAGTGAATTGACAGAGGATTCATTACTTCCAGGTACGGGAGCAGTTATCTCATTACACAATTCAGTAAATGGCAATGACACTAAAGTTGTGGCCACATAAGGATTGAGTTGTTGCCCAATGTAACTTATTGTTCCAGTAATTAGTCCAATAACTAAATACAAACACATCGAGAGTAACTAAGGTTGACACTATTTCTGTACCTCAGTCTCGATGAGATAACAGATAATGAAAGGATTTGATTGCACAATAACCATATCATTGATAGGTAGTTGTTTCGCTAAATCCAAATCTATCGAGTGGCCATGATGCCTTGCTAAGGGACAATCTTAGTTTGTGTGTAGTGAGACGACTGATTAGTGTCAATCGCAATACTACTCTCTGTCGGTATGATGAGAAGCCTACAGGTCACACACTTAGGAGACATTTTAAGGATGGTAAACTTTGGAAGGGCATATTCGTCCTTTAGATGAAAGGGCATAGTGGTAATTTTGCTATGTAATTAAATTTACCGAGATTGTAGCCAATGTCCAATTTTATTATTGGAGTAATTTAGAAAAATTAAAAATTTAATTATTGAAGTTAATATTAATATTTAACTAAATAATTAAATAGGGGACCTATATGTGATTCCACCTAAGTTTGGGTTGTTGCTAAACTTTGGGAGTGGAATGGAAATTTTGCTTTATTATATAAAGAAAGCAAAAGTAGGTTTTGAGCAACATTCTCTCATTTGAGCTGTGGGTGAGAGATTTTGAAGAGAAAATTTCTCTCTTCCTTCATTTTCATTCAATCTTCCAAAATCCATGTTCCTTAAAGCCAAGAATTAACTCTAGCAAAGTTAATTCTTGGTCTCTAACATATTGTCTTTGTGTGGACGAAGTGAGTTCGATTCCACTCTCGAATCGGTAGCGAAATCGCATTCAGAGATACTGACAGAGCCTCCAAACGCTGGTATAATCTAATCCTTGCATGAATCTTTGTTATTTCAATTTAAGCATGTAACATACATACATACATACATACATACATTCATATATATATATATATATATATATATATATATATATATATATATATATATATATATATATATATATATAGATCTTGGCAAAATCAGAGTAATCGATAGGCAATAATTTTTGTTTTTCCACTACCTCTGCCCATCGATTTTCTAACAGTTGCTTCCCATAAATCCTTCACGTAGAAGCACTTGGATAACCAAGTCTTTACCATTTGCAAGTTTGGTATATCATTCCCAATGATCAATATGTCATTGACATACAATACTAAGAATGTCACTGTGCTCCCATTGATTTTCTTGTATACACAAGGCTTTTTTTTTCGTTTTGTATAAACCCAAATTCGTTTACGGATTTGTCAAAATGAATGTTCCAGCTCCTTGATGCTTGCTTCAGTCCATAAATTGATCTCTTCAACTTGCATACCTTTCCTGCTTGTCCATTAAGAACGAAACCATCGGGTTACGTCATATAGACGTCCTATTCAAGGTTTCTGTTTAAGAAAGTAGTTTTGACATCCATTTGCCAAATTTCATAGTTGTGGTATGTAGCAATAGCTAGCATAATCCTAATTGACTTTAGCATCGCTACTGGAGAAAAGGTTTCATCATAGTCTATCCCATGCTTTTGTCTGAAACCTTTTGCTACCAATTGTGCCTTATAGGTTTGAACATTCCCATCCATGTCAGTCTTCTTCTTGAAGACCCATTTACACCCTATGGGTTTGAACCCTTCGGCTAGATCCCCTAGATCCCATACTTGCTTCTGGTACATGGAGTCCATTTCAGATTTCATGGCTTTAAGCCATTTTGCGAAATTTGGATTCAACAAGGCGCCGTTGTAGGTTCTAGGCTCATGTCTTGATAGACCAATATGTCACCACTTTAAGTCATGAGAAAACCATACCTTTTGAGCTCACGACGTATTCTCCTAGACCTACACGGCTCTTGTGTTGGAGGTTCACTTTGTTTTACTCCTTGTGGAGCGATCTCCTCATGAAGCTCAACAATCTCTGATGGCATATCATCTTGTCCATCGTTTAATGCATCTTGTGGTTTTAGAACTTCATTGAGTTTACCTTTCTTACACCATCTTCTCTTAGAAGGAAATCCTTCTCTAAGAAGACTCCAGTTCAAGCAATAAAAACTTTCTGCTCAGTTGGATTGTAGAAATAGAATCCTCTTGTCTGTTCACTTCTTTGACTTTGAGGCAAGCTTGTTTGAAGTCAATTTCTTGACATAAGCGTCACAACCCCAAACTCTTAGATGAGACAAAATGGGGTTTCACCTGTTCCATATTTCATATCGTGTCTTATCCACTAATTTCAATGGTACACGATTCAGTGTATATGTCATAACCTCTAGGGCACAGCCCCAGAATCATGTGGGTAAATTTGTAAAACTCATCATAGATCGAACCATAAACAACAAGGTTCGATTCCTCCTCTCAAACACACCATTGTGTTAAGGTGTATACAAAGGTGTGAGTTGAGATATAATCTCATATTCCTTAAGGTATGCATCAAACTTTGAGCTCAAGTATTCTTCTCCCCTATTGGATCGGAGAATCTTGATATTTTTGCCCAGTTGATTCTACACTTCATTCTTGAATTCTTTGAACTTGTCAAAGGATTCAAACTTATGTCTCATTAAGTAGACATTAAAACAAACCATTATGTAATCTTGCAATTCCATACTAAATACCATTTAAACTAATTGACAACAATCCGTTACTTATCATAAATTGATATCCAATGTTGTCCAAAGCGGACACAAAAATTAATATTCTTTAAAATTAAAGGAACATAAAAACAATTTGCAAGTTCCAATACAAGACCCAAAGGCAAACTTAAATAATAAACCCCTACAACTAATGCAGCAACGCGTTCTCCATTCCCAACTCATAGGTCCACCTTTCCTCGACCGAGCAGTCTACTCTATCACAATCCCTGCATAGAAGTGCAAATATGAGAATAACATTTTGTGTTTTGTGTCAATAACCTAAGATGTAATATAAGATACAATGATTTCAATCATGTACATACCTTTGGAAGAAGATTTAGGCTTTTTTTTTTTTTTTAATTGCTAGGAAGGCCCTTGCAACGTTTCCTCTAGTGGCCAGGCTTACCATAATAAAAGAAAACTACCTTCCATTGTCACAAACAAACTTAGAAGTATCCTAAGGTTTGGACTTGAGCTTGGGTTTGGTGTTAGCCTCACCCTTACTCTTGTCTGCCCCTTAATCAGTGTTAGCGATTATTATCACTACTAGCCTCAACCTTTTGCTCTTACGGTCCTTAATTAGCTCAAGAAGCGACCTCTCATTCATGCTCATGTTATATATGAATTGAGAATTTGGTAAGGATTAAGTCGACTACCAAGTCACTCTCCAAACCAGAACCCAAAGTCTCAAATCTCTCAACATACCCAATAATGTTGAGTACATGAGGATTAACTTTGGCACCCTTATCCATCTTGCCTTTTCTAGGTGATGTCATCACCTTGCTCTAGAGGCAAAGCTTGCTCAATGGTATAATTTACTTTCAGATCCCGAGAACAATCCGAAGATATCAATACATGTCTAAAAAATTACTACCATCCAGCATGTTTCTGTTGATGATCGATCGCAATGGGCGTGAACCCATTAAATGGATTTCTACAAGTACAAATTTTGAAAGAGTTAATATTATTATTAATCGACAAGGCCTTTTATCAATTAAAAAGCTCCCACTATTTTACTCAAGCTAATAGCCTTCACTATTAAACTTGGGAAGGTGTGACGGTCTTCTTAGTGGGTCGAAATCCCATCATTCCTAATTTGACCTCTCGAGGGGGCAAGTCGACCAAAGTAGGAGGAGTAGGTAGGCCACAAACTTTAATTTACACCATTTAATGGCACCAACTTATTAAACTCAAATGTAAGTAATGCAAACAAACCAATTACACAATTCAATGGCACCAACCATAGTCTTCAAGTGTAACTTTTGGATCAATGAGACCACAACGAATGATGGTTTGATTAATCCCATGGGATGGAAGGCTCGATTTATTTTTGACTTAATATCTTTTATGAGGGGTTTATGCTTTAATCATTCTCACCATTTTATTATCTTATTTAGCATGTTATCGTTTGGCATTCAACCTTAGCATGCTTCTACAAATAAGATATTCAACAAACTCGTGTTGGTACATGGATAGTCTAACACCAATTTCCTTGAGCTTAGAGGAAGTAGGTAGGTCATCTTAGGTTTATTATTCTATTACAAAGAATAAAACATCTTCGGGATTTGTCACAACTTCGCCTCGTCTTCAAAGCCTATTATACGTTTACATATTAATTCAAAGAGACCTCAAGTTACATTCAAGGGGATTTAGATGAGAAGAAATTTTACATTGGAGAATGGGAGGTAAGGCAGGACACGCAAGGCCTATTTAAAACAAACAAATCCAAAATAATAAAACCTAAGGTCTATGGCCAAGTACCGAACACCATGCATAATAGACACCAATCATATAATGCATAAATTCAAATTTACCAATTTGAATTATCAGCTAAATTTCACTACCCCTTTACTTTTGTAGAGTTTTTATTGGTCCCTAAACTTTGTAAAATTATAATTTAGTCCCTATCTAATTTGAAAAATGACTAAACAGTCCAAAATAGCAACAACTTATTCTTTTATTGATGGCTAAGCATAAAAGTTCAAAATGCTTTTCTCCAACCCCTAAAATACCCTTATCCCGCGGCAACGGAATAATTCCTTTTCAACCCTCTATTTCCCACACAAAAGATTGTGGGGTTTATCCTCATCGACAGAAACAACCATTAAACCCTAGTAGCCCAAAACGGGCCACTCCCACTAGGCCTATGCATGTAGTGCGAGGCCTATAAGTCCTGAGCAGTTGGGCCCATTAATGCTTAGCAATGTCTTGCCAAGGCAAGGCATTGCCTCATGCTTGCACACACGGTAGGGGTAGTCACCAAGTGCTTGCATGCACGGCAGGCGCCATGCGCTAGGGAGCAGTGCGCTATGAGGTGCGCAGCCTCGAGAAGGACAGTTGTGCATGAAGGCATAGCCAAGGGCCATTGAGGCATCCTAGTGGCATATGGCGATGCACAACTAGGATCAGCTACGTGCGGCAATGCACAGCAGGAGGACTTGTTGTGCACACCAAATGTGTAGAAGGAGGGAGCCTGCTAGACACATCAATACGTAGCAAGAGGGGCAGGTTCGCTCGGGGCTGTGCGCACCCATGCACAACCCTATTTGAGTGGCTGTATGCAGCCACGCACAACCATGGTCAGGGTGGCTACATACGGCAGCTCATTGCTAAGGAGTAGGGGGCTACGTGTGCCAACACGCAGCCATGGATAACGGCAACGTATAACCCTAAAATTTCAGGCACCAATTTGAAAACCCTAATCCAACCTATCTTCAAAAAACTCATCAACACAATTGAATCCAAAAATAGCAGGTTTAAAATTAAAATTAAAACCTCCACATGCCAATTTAGCACCTAATCACATTTATGCAATTAATAGTCAAATCGAAGCTCTGATACCACTTTTAGGTATCGTGTTGTGGCAAGCGTGGAATAACAAAAATTTTATTCTTGCCATGGCACAATTCCTTTACCCAAGATCACGATTTTGACCAAATTAATCAACATAAATTAAAACAACCATACAAGTTATGTGAATGTGATATACCTCCCATTGGTGGCTCCTTCTCTAGATTAGAACTTTCAGTATTGTTCATGGGTATTGTTCACAAGCATTGTTCATCGGCACTATTCACGTGCTCTGTTCACATGGTGCTGTTTACAGGTACTTCATTATCGATCCAACGTAGGATCAACTCAGTCAGTATCCACATGAAGGCAGGCTTCGGATCACCCTAGGATTGACTACTAGATCAATCGAAGGGCTTAAGTGAAGCTGGTAGAAACTAGTTTGAGAAAAACTCACAAGGTGGCTAGGGTTTGGCGTGAATGGGAGAGTTTATTTTGCTATTCAATTTGCAAAATTATTGCAAAATTAACTTTATGAGAATTGCCCTATTAAATCAAAACCCAATGACCCTTATATAGGCAATCCCAAATGAGAATCCAATAAGGATTATAAATCTTTAATTCGTATTGGGATTGGATTACAATCCTTTTAATTCCTATTTGAATTGGATTGCAATCCTTGATATAGGGGATTAGAATATCTCTTAAAGATATTCTCCTCAAATATGAATCCTAATTAAATAAGTATTCCTATTTATTTATTTCCTATATAAATACATATTCTAGTTAAATAAATATTACTATTTATTTAATCCATATATATTTATCATATTTAATAAATGGATTTTAATATAACTTTAATTAAATTAAATATATATTCTCCATATTAATTAAAATTAATATGATTCCAATTTTGCTAAAAATTCTCCCACTAAATTGGATAATGGTGTCAACCCCTTAGCAAAATTACCAAAGTGCCTTTTTCGCTCATAATGACAAAAATGCCCCTGGACTCCCAAATTATTGAAATACCCTTTTCAACCTAAAGACAAGATTTTCCTTCCATTACCATTTCTCACTTGAATACCTTTTATGTGTGTGACTCAAAGGCTCTTCACTTTGTTGCAAGTGTCCCGATAACTAATTAAGCATCAAGCAATTAGTGTTTTCGTGTACCAATGTAGATTGGCCTCTAGCAAGGCATCATGATTCTTTGGTAAGTAATGAATCAGTGATTTAGGCTTACCTTGTCTTTGGTACAGTTACCGTGCAATTTAATCCATTTCATGATCTTTTATCTCAACAAGGTTTGAGGTAGAGAAATAGTGTCTACCTTAAAAGCTACCTTGACATGTTCTATATTTGGTTCTTGAATCTGATGACTATAAAATTGGATTCGAGCACCAACTCGATTCCACCGTGGCCACAGATTTGAGGCCAGAGTTCTTTAACCAAATATCTCGACAAGATAAGATCTCCTGTAACCAGGAGTGATGAATCATTTGTTGATCCACGATAGCCATAGTGTACTTATCGATGTAACCAATCACCACCGCTCTGGTAATCTCTAAAAGAGATGACATTAGGCTAGTGTCAAATCACATCGATATTTACACATAGCACTCTGGTGATCTCAAGTCGAAAGACACATGCACCACCACCTGTAAGAGGATATATTCCATAGAAAATGGGTTTACCATCTTGTGTGGAATCCTCTAATGGGCCAATCTAATGTACTTGCAGAAGCAAGCACCCATGCGTTGCACCAAGTTGATGCCCATAACCTTGACATGTGAGATCTGTCTCTACCTTTCGATAGGGTTGTTTGTCCTTGGTCAAATTTATACTATGACTACATATAGTTTAAGAAGGGCCACCATTTGTGCTTATAGCGCTCTCACAATTAAGATTTATAACACTTGATTCCCTCGTCTCTGGTTTCAACCTTTCTAAGGACATATACAATTTTCTTTATGTGCAATAAATAGATGCTAGAGTATATATGCTCATAAATAAGTGATACCTTTTCTTTTTTTATTTATTTGAAATAAATTTACAAGAGCTAAAACGTTGGCTCTAGTACACCTACTCTAAAAGGTGTATTAGGGTTTTAGTGGGATTCTAAACCCTTAGAAGTTATCAAGGACCAATGGGCCTAACCCTAGGTGGGCTAATGGTGATGCGTAATCTAAGAGAGGCTGGGTTTAGGTCATGGGTCTGGCCCATGACGCAAACTCTAATGTAGGCCCAACCAGAATTACGCCACGACCTTGGGCCTACATAGTAGAAGTAGGTTTAATAAGGCCCAAGATGATTTTTGGCCCACATAGTTAGCCCACCACTCTTTAAGTTGAGGAGTACTTAGCTTGGAGAGTAATCGATCTGAATAGAGGTTAACTAGGCTGGATGACAGTGTCCTGGGCTAAGCAAGTGTACACTCAACCGAGTGAAGGTGTTCTATTATGAGGAATGATGCAAAATGCCTCTATCATAGATGTCCCCACTTGGGTGATCGAGCCAAGTGGGAGGATGTGAGGTGCATCCTTTGAAGGTATCCTTATTTGACTCACTGAACCGAGTAAGAGGATGCAAGGAGCATCCTTGGTAGATGTTTCCACTTGGCTAATTGAGCCAAGTGCAAGCGTAGTCTACTTGTGAGAACTTAAGTGGAAAATTTCTACATTTCAAGGTGTAGTTTGCAAGTCTGCTCGATCAGATGAGATGATTTCTCTCCGAGTGAGATTTGATGGTGCCAGGAGAATGCAACGCATGTATGGTAGGGTTTTTACACATTCTGAGAGGGAAAATGGAGGATTGCAGCTCCCGAGACGAGCTTATCACTTGACACATGTAAGACTAAGATTTTGCCTTCATTTCAAGTGGGAATTCAAATAGTCACTACCAATTGACAGCTATCGTGTGCCACCTCTAATAGGCTGGGCATTTAGAAAGGGGGTAAACGCGTTTGGGGCAACCATTCACTTCTTCATGTTCTTGTTTCAAGAAAGAAGATGTTTCTACAAAGAAGCTTTTTCCTTTGCGATTTTCCTTCTTCTTTCATGGTAAATCTCTAATTTCACTTCAAGTTTTTGTTGTTCTTGCGTTTCTTTGAACCTTTTCTGAATTCTGAAAACTTTAGAAGCGATTTGGGGTGATTTTGGGGAGATTCTAGTGTGTTTAGGTGGTAAAAAAGGTTGGGGTTTTCTGGAATACGGTTTTAGGACCTGTTTACTAGAACTTTTAGTTGGTTTAGGTCATAATTGGTGTCTCTTTAGTGTGATTTTGGTAGAGGAAGAAGTATATTTTGAGTGGGGAGTGTTTTTTGGTAGTTTGAGCTAGATAGCTTTGGTGTTGTTCTTGGTTTTTGGGTTTTGGAGGAAAGAAGAAAAGGCGTGTCTCCTTCAGCTCGTCTTGGTGTTCTTGACTAAGTCAAGTGTGTTCAAGTTAGGAGAGTTAGGTGTGGAGGTTTAGGTCAAGGACGAGTCTTTTTTCGGTCAGCCAGACCAAGCTGAGTGAAGTGAGATAGAGTTGAAGTGTTGTAAAGGATTCTTTGATGTTGCATACTGATTCGGGTGAGGCGAGTCAGATGGAGATGGAAATGGGAGATGAGTATGAGAGTGCTCCCATTATAGTGGTAATGCCAGAAATAGGTAACATACTAGTAGGGATACCCAAGGGGTTAAGTGTGGCTATGGTCGAACTGTCTCCTACCGAGTTGAGTGACGATGATTATGGAGGGCAAGGGGATAGTGGGGAAGATGCCGATGAAGAATCGAGCAACATTTCTGAGGATGAGCGCTCGATGAGTGGGAGTTCTAAGGGTGAGCCAAGCCAAGCCGATCGGGTGGTGGTATCCTACCAGTGGATTATCCTTCAGAGCTCAAGAAAGATAATGAGTGGAGGATATAAATAATGTATTACATACCTAACTCGGTGGAGATCAAGATCCCGAGAGATTATGAGAAGGTGGATTGGGATGTGCTAGGATGGATCAGCATGTATGGCATTTACTTTTATGACGGGTTTAGACTGCCGATTCCTCAGTTGGTCTAAGAGGTGTTGAATCACTTCATGATCGTGCCGGTTCAAATACTGCCAAATGGGTGGAGGTTATTAAACTCTTACTATCTGATGGAGCATGACAAGGACAAGAGAAGGTACACCATAACCCTGAAGCATGACCTATTTAACCTAGTGATGTGCCTCAGGTCGAGTGACAAGAATTGGAAGGGAAACTTCGGCAAAAGGGGATAGGGTGACATCCCATCCACTTGGAGAGCCACGAGTGAGTGACTTATTCACTTGTCATTGTACTTTGTTGATTGAATCTTATCTTCCATAATTTTTGCAGATCTCTCGTTCAACAAAGCCAGCCAGAGTGGTGATAGATTAGCCAAGACCACAAGGAAGGTTTTCACCATATTACAGGAATAGCGAGATTCGTGAGTGGTGCTACAGGCATCGAACCTAAGGGTGAGTCACCTTTGGGACGGGGTCATAACTATAAGTGCCTTGAGGCATAGTTTGGTTGAGCCGCCTGAAGGTGCGGAGGTAGACAGGCCCACTCATCACTTTGAACAACATAAAAATGGAGTTGATTTGTGGCCTATCAAAAGTGATAGCACTTGAGATAGATGGTGTTCTAGTTGTGGTTGATGTCTTTACCCTCCAGAGACTAAAGTTTGTAGGTGCCTTTGCCGATTGCCTTGGTGACCTTGTATGGACCCTCCCAGGTAGGACCAAGTTTGCTGGCATTGATGTCCTTGGTGTTTTGAAAGACTTTGTAGAGGACCCAGTCACCTTCTTTGAATGTTTGTACTCAGACATTCGGTTGTAATTTCGAGTGACACACTACTGGTAAATGACGTTTCTAATATGGGCTTGTTCCCGGAGTTCATCGACGGTATCCAAGTTATGGCATAGATTCTGTCTAGTTGACTCTTCATCCATCCACTGAAGTCTGGAACATGGTACCGATACCTTGGCTGGGATGATTACTTCTGAACTATATACAAGGGAGAAAGGTGTCTCACCAATGGATAAGCGGGCAGTGGTTTAGTAAGACTATAGGACTCTTGGTAGTTCATCCGCCCATGCGCCCTTAGCTTTCTAAAGGCGTTTCTTCATAGTCTACATTATTATTTTGTTAGATAACATGGTCTAGCCATTTGTCTGACGGTTGCAAGGTGTTGAGAAGCTGAGTTTGATTCCCCACATTTCACAAAGTCTCTAAATCTAGAGCTAATGAATTGAGACTTGTTGTCGGTGACTATCTCTTTCGGTATCCAAAACTGACAGATGACATTCTTTTAGATGAACCCTTTTACCTCCCTATCTCTGACTTGGGCGAATGCCTCAGGCTCTATCCACTTGGTGAAATAGTTGGTGACAACTAACATGTACACTTGCTACTTAAGTGCGATTAGGAGCTTACCAATGATGTCTATCACCCACTTCATAAATGGCCAAGGGGTGAGAATAAAGTTCAGTCATTTAGGAGGTGAGTGCAAAACATAAGCAAACCGTTGGTAACTATCACACATCTTGACATATAAGGCTGAGTCCAAGTGCATAGTGGGCCAATAGAATCTGGAAGTGATCACTCGATGGGCCATACTACGTCCCCCAATGTGGTTCCCACACTCGACTTCGTGGAGTTCTACGAATACGTATTGAGTTTCTTTTAGAGTGATGCACTTGAGGTAAGGCTCGAAGAATGACTGCTTGAGTAGCTGACCCTCATGGATGGTGAACCTAGCTACTTTAGCTTTGAGCTAGCGAGCTTCATTCTTATTAGAAGGGAGTTAATCTTTTTTGAAGTACTAGAGGATATGTGTCATCCATTTGTTGATCGAGTTGATGTCCATTACTTTAGAGGGCTCGTTTGGGATGAGCTTTGTTTCTATTTGGGGTTATTTCGAGTCGATTGGCGAGTGGAGGAACAAGAGTAGAATGGATGATTAGGAAGTTCCTTGAAGGCCTAAGCCAAGGTTGGCAAGTGCATTAGCATGGGTGTTCTTAGTCCCTGGGACTTGGTTGATGATGAACTCCTTAAAGGCCGACTGAAGCTTTTTAACCATGTTGAGGCAAGTTGTCATCTTTGAGTCTCGGGCTTGGTAGGTTGTCATCTTTATGATTCTCAATATCAGTAAAGTGGACACTACTTGTTGCCATGTACACATAACAAGTGTACTTCTTTGCTATGCCTATGATACGCTTATCAACCTTCACTTTGGTGAACAAGCAAAACATATCATTTAAGTCGAGCCATCACCATTAAGGAAAACTCTAATGAGCTGTAACTCCCATTGGTAGAAGTATACTTTTTGCTTTGGCGAACAAGGTTCCAACAAATAGTGGTGATAGAAGGCATTTTAATTACTGACTTAATATCCTTTATTTGAGGGGTTTTATTTTATGTCTCACCAATTTATTATCCTTTAGAATGACATTGATCGACATTAGGGTGTTCAAAAGAACTGATTAGAACCGGAACTGGCGGGTACCTGGGGTTTGGTTCTGGTTCCTACCCAGAATCGGCTGTCAACGGGTAGGTTCCGGTTCTAAATTTTTGGAACCGTTACTATGCGGTTCTAGTTCCAGTTCTTGTAGTTAGGAACCAGAACCGGAACCGGAACCAAGAACCGAGAACCGAGACTAATATAAAATAAAATTAAAGAATAGGGGGTTAATAAAAACTTTTGTAGAAAAAGAAATGTGAATACATTTATATTTATATTTCATAACATTTAAAGTAAGTTGGTTTGACTTTTGAGAATCTATCTTTACAAAGTAATGGAGTTTGTAATTTTGAATTTATAATTTGTAATTTTATTTTTGTTAACAAGTTCCAGGTTGGGGGAGGGGGTATTTGTAAGTTTTTAAGGGTTTTTTTGCCATATTAAAAACTTTTGGGGGGTCATTGTAATTTTATAGGGTACCCAGAATAGGAACCGGAACCGTTGTTACAAGTTTCGGTTCTGGGACCTAGGAACCAGAACTGGAACCGTTGGTTCTGATACCGGTTCCAAATTTCAAGGAACCTTTGATTCTGGTTTTGGTTCCTTCAAAAATGCAGGGTACACGGAACTGAACACCCCTAATCAGCATGTTATTAAACATTCAACCTTAGCATGCATTCTAAACAAAAAATTAAACATGCTGATACATGGCCCACTAAGACCGATTTCCTCAAGCCTAAAGGATCAGTAGGTCAACTTAAGGTTTAAAAAATAAAACTTGGGTCTTCAAGTTTTCCTCTTCATTACTCCTTCATTTCTTCATCACGATCATTACAAAAATTTTGCAAAATAAAATCCTATTTTAATTTACATAAAAAAATAGAAACCTCGCATTACATATGAGGGGAGTGAGATGAGAAGAAGAAATACATGGAGATATTAGAGAGAGGAAAGACATGCAAGTTTTATTTATTTGAAAAATTACAAACGAACCCAAAAAATTTAAATAAACAAACCAAAGGTCTAAGGCTTATGTACCAGGCACCATGCAATTTTCAAACAAGAACATTGCATGCATTCAAAATAAACATTTTTTAATTGGGTGGGTGAAATTATTAAATTACCCTCTTAATGTATAGAATAATTATTGGCTTTAAAGGCTCTAAAAAACTATAGTTTGGTCCCTACACGAAAAACACAAAAATGGTCTAACAGCTTTCTTATCGTGGCAAAGTATAAAAACACCACGGTTGCCACAACAAAGATTTATTTCGCCATGGCAAGTGTGAACCTCTAGAAAGCTCAAGACTTCCAGAATGTTTCTTGTTGCAGTGAAGTTTTATTTCGCTATGGCAAGATCTATTTTTTTGCAAGTGTTATTTTGTCGCAGCAAATGTCGTAGATCAGTGAATCGTACAATTCACATTTTTTGCAATTTTTCACATAACGACGCAAATCCAAATCAAATCGAATGCACAAGCATTCGACCAGGACACCAACCAACCAATAACGAATTCAATCAACACATTAGTTAAATATTTGATCATGTAAAACATGCAATCAACAGAGTTTTTCCAGATTTAAAAAAAATCAGTTTATACTATAACATGTTATTAGTCAAATACACATGTTATCAAACATCAATTAAAACATTATAATCAATTACCCAAGGCTCTGATGCCACTGTATGTAAATGATCAGATTAGCGAAGTAGAAAAACATAATAAAATATTTTAAAACCAAATTGATCATTACTCAAAAACCCAAAATCCGGGCAACGATTATAATGTTTCACATGTGAAAAAGAAACTAGTGTAAAAGCAAATCCATACAATAATTAGAATACTTACATAAATTTGGAGGCTCTTTCAAATGTCTTTGATTTGATTTCGCTTCCCGATAGAATTGCACTCACGTCGTCCACATGAAGATAATCCGTAGAACCTTTTTGTTTTGCTAGAACAATAAAAGGCTTCAAGAATCAAAGAATCAAGAAGTGAAAAATTTCTTCTCTTCAATCAATGAAAAAGGTGAGGGGGAGAGAGGGTGGCTAGGGTTTCTTTTAATTCAATGAATGAAATTATTAATTATGTTTTAATTTAAGTTTCACTTATATAGTGTCACTTAATCAAAACCCTAATCTTATTAGGAATAGCCATAGATTCTCAAGTTAATCCATCCTTGCAACCAAACACCCCTTTTATGTTGTTTTAATTTTAAATAATAATAATTATTAAAATCAACTAATATATTAAAATGTATTAACATTTAATTAAAAATAATCCATTTAAATATAAGCACACATATATTTAAATATAATCTCACTAATTTTGATTTCAATATTAAAATTGACTACAAGCAACAACCTTAGCAAATTTAATTTCATTCTGAGATTACCAAAATACCCTTTCATCTTAAAAGATGAAAATACTCTTTTCACAAATTGATTCTTAAATTATCTTCTAAGTGTGTGACCCGTAGGCTTCTTATCATATTGACAATGAGTATTATCGCGATTAACACGAATTAATTGTCTCACTACACATAGACCAAGATTGGCCTCTAACAAGGCATCATGGCCACCCATAGATTCGGATTCAGCGAAATAGCTACCTATCAATGATATGGTTACCGTGCAGTCAAACCCTTTCATCATTTGTTATCCCATCAAGGCTGAGGTATAGAAATAGTGTCAACCTCAGATATCCTCGATATCTTTGTATTTAGTTACTAGATCAATGACCAGAATAATAAATTGGATTAAGCAACAACTCAATCTCATTGTGACGATAGATTTAGTGTCATTGTCATTTACTTAATTATGCAGTGAGATAACTTCTCTCGTACCCGGGAGTGATGAATCCTTTGTCAATCCACCATAGTCTTGATACACTTCTCGATGCAGCCAATCACTACCGTTCTGATAGCTCTAAGTAGAACTTCATTAGGCTATTGTCAAACTACACCAATTGGTACACAAGGCACTCTAGTGATCTCAAGTCTAAGGATCACATGCACCACCATCCGTTAGAGGATTTATTCCATAAACACTAGGGTTGCCATCTGTATAGAATCCTCTAGTGGGTTTGTGAAGTGAACTTGCTTATAGTAAGCACCTAAGGGTTACACCAGATTGTCAATAAACAACCTTGACAAGTGAGATCAGTCATTGTCTTTTGACGGGGTCGTTCAACGCTATGATAGTCTTATCACATTATCTGAGTCCTTGGTATTGGGGCTATGGACATTTCTAGAATGGGCACCATATGTGATCATAGGGTTCTCACTATCAAGATTTGAAACACTAGATACCCTTGTCACAGTTCTATCATCCTAAGAACATATACCAATACACACAATTAAGACTTACACGATATAGAAGAATATGCCTTTGATTGATAAATAAAAATTATTACAAAGAGTTAATTTTACAATAATTGATTGGCTCTAGGGCACATACTCTAACATAGTAGATCGGTAACTGTTTTCCATTATCCTTTCTAATCAAGAAGGTTAAGATGGTTGACTTTGAGATTGCCAAGTAGGTGTCACATTTTTCCCTAGTTAGTGGCTTGGAAAGTAGTGGGGGAGAAGTCAAGTAACTTTGTAGTTGTTGTAGGGCTTCTTCGCAGGCTAGGTTCTATTCAAACTGCTTTAATATTTGAAGGGCCGCGAAGAAGTGGTCGCACTTGTTTGCTAATTGAGAGATAAACCGGCTCAAGGCTACCACTCTTCCAAAAAGGCATTGGATGTCCTTCACGCATGAGGGTGAGTGAATGCTCAGGATGGCTTGGATCTGATTAGGGTTAGATTCTATCCCGTGCTGAGTCACCATATATCCCAAAAACTTAACAAATGAGACCCTAAATGAGCACTTGACTGGGTTGAGCTTCATTTTATACTTTCTAAGGACTAGGAAGGCTTGATTGAGGTGATCCAAGTGCTGTTCAGTTGTGAGGGACTTGACCAATATGTCATCGATGTATACTTCCATTGTGTCCCCCAAGTGTTCTGTGAATATTTTGTTGACGAGTCATTGGTAGATGGCCTTAACATTCTTGAGGCCAAAAGGCATCACTTTGTAACAATGGGTGCCCCTCTCTGTGATAAAGGTTGTCTTCTCCTCGTCGCCCAGATGCATGAGTATTTGATTGTAGCCAGAGAAGGAGTCCATGAAGCTAAGTAACTCATGATCAGTTGTAGCATCGACCAACATGTCGATGTGAGGGAATGGAAAGGAGTCTTTGGGTTATGCCTTGTTCCTTGTGAAATATATGTAGACTCGCCACTTCCCATTCCTTTTTCGAAGAACCATAACATTAGCAAGCCTGTCAGGGTAATGCACCTCTCAGACGAGCCTATTACTTAGTTATTGATGACTCGGTTTCACTCTAGAGCGAACTTTCTTCTTTTCTGCCTGACTGAGTGGCAATCAGGATTGACTTGGGATGATGCACAATTGCATTAGGGCTGATCCCTATCATATCCATGTGGTACCACGTGAAGTCATCATGATTCTACTTGAGAAAGTCGATGAGCCTCTCTTTTATCTTAGGACTCAGTTGGGATCCGTTCTGAGCCTTCCGATCAAAATGGTTTGGGTGAATCTAGACCTTATCCAATTCTTTCATGGATGGCTGATCCGACTTGGCTGGAAGAGTCGGGTGGGTATGTAGTTGCTATAATGCATGGGACTTACCTTTAAAGGAATTCTTGTAACAATCCCTTGAGGCCTTAAGATCTCCTTAGATCTCTCTCACTTCCTATCTAGTAGGAAACCTGACTATCTAATGGAAGGTTGTTGGGATGATTTTCATGTCATGGATCCAAGGTTGATCCAAGATGACGTTGTAGGGTAAGGGGCAATCAAGAACAACGAAGGTTGTTTGTTAGTTTACGCCACTAGCATAGACAGGAAGGGTGATCTCTCCGATGGTGTATTTCTATTATGAGTTGAACCCGACTAAGATGGTGGGGCATGTATTGATATCTACCTCATCCAGGCCCATTGTTTTTACAGCTTCCAAGAAGAGGATGCTGGTTGAGGAACCTCCATCCATGAATATTCTCTTAACCAGGATATTCGTGATCTGCAGGGTGATTACAAGGTCATCATCGTGTGGGGAGGTCAGGGTGAATGGCTTATCATCTTCAAACTAGATGACCTACTTGGTAGGTGTTTGTGTGGGTAGATGGGTAGAGCGGGCTTTGAGGTGATAGCTGGCTCGGGCATGTATCTTAGCCAAGGAGTAACTCATTCCACTGACTTCTGACTTGCTGGATATCATGTGGTAAAAGCCTTTTGGTTTTGGGTCTAAGGGAGGTGAGGATTGATTTTTGTCACTTTTATTGTTGATGGTGTTCTTGCCTTTGTCTGTCAGCAAGTTTCAAAGGTGTCCCCTCTTTAGTAAGGCTGTAACCTCTAACCTTAAAGCGATGAAGTCAACTTTGTTATGGCCATGGTCATGGTGGAACTCACAACACTTGGTACGATGTGTATATCCTACAGTTCATCTAGTCCTCCTCTCACCTATCTAGATGATTGCTTGGGCTAGGGCATCTTCCATGGTATTGCAGCCAAGCTTTGTGAGATCTTTGTAGAGTTCCCCATCAGGGATGAGCCCCTTCTTGAAAGCATCCATTACTGTTTTAGGATTGCAAGATGGGATGGATATCTTCTCTTTATTGAACTGACTAGCATACTCTCAAAGAGGTTCACCCCCTTTCTGATAGACCTGGTATAGGTTAACTAACAGCTTTTCTAATTTCTTGTTGCCGGCGAACTGATCAACAAAGGTATCAGTAAGCTAGGCGAATGAACCTATGGTGTTGTGGGGGAGGTTGGTGTACCATTGTAGTATTGGTGAAGCTCTTGCACATGCATGCTTCTCTAGGTTTCTTGGTATTGATGCGGCAAACATCTGCTGTTTGTATGACGCTATGTTGTCATCCGAGTCAATCGTGCCATCATAGGACCTCATGTTTGGAATGGAGAATTTGTGAGGCACCTCGGCTAAAGCTATGGAGTCTACGAAGAGTGAGTCAGCATAGCTATAGGGAAGGCTTTTCTTGGCTGGGGTGGGTGTAGGAACCATGTCGTGGCAAGCGCGGAATAATAACAAAAAAATTCTTGCCATGCCTCCTGTTGGTGGCTCCTTCTCTAGATTAGAACTTTCAATATTGTTCATGCACTATTCATCGACACTGTTCATGTACTGTTCATCAGTACTGTTCATTGGCACTATTCATGGGGTACTATTTATGAGTACTATTCACTGGTACTGTTCACAAGTACTTTGCTATCGATCCAACGTAGGATCGAGTCTGACGGTATCCACACGAAGGTAGGCTTGAGATCACCGTAGGATTGACTACTAGATCAATCTGAGGGCTTAAAGGAGATGGTGGATTTTAGAGAGAGAATTTCTATCTCTACGGTTGGCAGCTAGGGTTTTTGGGAGAGTTAATTTTGCTCTTTAATTTGCAAAATTAACTTTTTGATAATTACTTTATTAAATCAAAACCCAATGACCCTTTATATATGCAATCCCAAATAAGAATCCAATAAGGATTGTAAATCCTTAATTCCTATTTGGATTGGATTATAATCCTTTTAATTCCCATTTGAATTGGATTGCAATCCTTGATATAAGGGATTAGAATATCTCTTAAAGATATTCTCCTTAAATATGAATCCTAATTAAATAAATATTCCTATTTATTTATTTCCTATATAAATACATATTCTAATTAAATAAATATTACTATTTATTTAATCCATATATTCTTATATATATTTATCATATTTAATACATGGGCTTTAATATACATTCAATTAAATTAAATATATATTCTCCATATTAATTAAAATTAATATGATTCCAATTTTGCTAAAAATTCTCCCAATAAATTGGATAATGGCGTCAACCTCTTAGCAAAATTACCAAAGTGCCTTTTTCGCCCATAATGACAAAAATGCCCCTTGACTCCCAAATTATCGAAATACCCTTTTCGGCCCAAGGACAAGATTGTCCTTCCATTTCCACTTCTCACTTAACTACCTTCTATGTGTGTGACCCGAAGGCTCTTCACTTTGCCGGTACTGTCCTGATAACTAGTTAAGCATCAAGTAATTAGTGTTTTCGTACACCAATTAAGATTGGCCTCTAGCAAGGGATCATGATTCCCTGGTAAGTAAAGAATCAGTTATTTAGGCTTACCTTGTCTTCGATATGGTTACTGTGCAATTCGATCTGTTTCATAATCTTTTATCTCATTAAGGTTTGAGGTATAGAAATAGTGTCTACCTCAAAAGCTACCTTGACATGTGTAGGGTACCTTAGTTCATAATCTTTCAGCTGACTAGAGGCATAGGCTATTACCTTCCCATTCTGCATCAATACTGCCCCAAGACCACTATGTGAAACATCGGTATAAATGTCATAATCAACACCCTCCTCGAGCAAAGCTAAAATGGGAGTTGTGGTCAATCTCCTCTTTAACTCCTGGAAACTCTGTTCACATAAATCTGTCCACCGAAAAGGAGTCTCATTCTTGGTAAGTGCAGTGAGTGGACGAGTAAGTTTAGCAAACCCTTGCACAAATTTTCTATAATACCCAGCCAAGCCCAGAAAACTCCTCACCTCCTTCACTGTCGTTGGCCTTTTCCATTCAAGTACTGCTTCTACCTTACTAGGATCCATTGATATGCCTTCCTTGGAAACCACATGACCAAGAAACATTACCCGATCCAACCAAAACTCACATTTGGAGAACTTGGCATACAATTGCTTCTCCCTTAATCTTTGCAATACAAACCTCAAATGCTGCTCATGTTCTTCATTTGTTTTAGAGTAGACCAAGATATCATCTATAAACACCACAAGAAACTTATCTAAACAGTCATGGAAAACCCTATTCATCAAGTCCATAAATACTGCTGGTGCATTGGTCAAGCCAAAAGGCATCACAACAAACTCATAGTGTCTATACCTAGTTTGGAAGGCAGTTTTCTGAATGTCATTCTTTGCAATTTTGACTTGATGGTAGCCCGATCTCAAATCAATTTTTGAGAACGCTGAAGCACCTCATAATTGATCAAATAAGTCGTCGATACGAGGTAATGGATATTTATTCTTCACTGTCACCTTATTTAGCTCCCGATAATCTATGCACATCCGAAGGGATCCATCCTTTTTCTTGACAAACAGAATTGGAGCACCCCATGGTGAATGACTCGGTCTGATAAAACCTTTATCTAATAACTCCTGAAGTTGCTTCTTTAACTCTTGGAGTTCTACTGGAGCCATTCTATATAGAGCTTTTGAAATTGGTGCAGTACTCGGATCCAATTCTATACAACATTCTACTTCCCTTTCTGGAGGCACACTTGGTAATTCGTCTGGAAATACATCCACAAATTCTCGAACTACGGGCACATCATACACACTAGGACTTGGAGTCTTTGCCTTATTCACTACATGAGCTATATACCCCATACATCCTTTTCTCATCTTCCTCGCTTTGATGGCACTTATCGTACCGCTAAGTACGCGACCCTCTCCAAAATTAAACTTATCCCCATTATCTAAGTTAAATCTAACCCTTTTGTTGCGACAGTTTATCTCTGCTCCATACCTACCTAGGAAATCCATGCCTAGGATAACATCAAAATCGGGCATATAAAAAATAATCAAGTCAACCTTTAACTCTCGTCCATCAATAACTATTGTTTCCCCAGAAAGAACCTCACTAGTTACTACATTTTTCCCATTTGGCAACTCTATCTTTAAGACTGGTTCCACTTTATTAGGCTTTAATCCTAACCTTTCAACAACTCCATATGAAATAAAAGAGTGGGTAGCTCCTGAGTCAATTAAAGCATATAATGGAACAGAGTGGAAATATAACTGACCATTAACTGCTGATGGGTTGACTTCTGCTTGGCTTTGAGAGACAGTGAATACTCTGGCATTAGCTCCTCCAATTGTTTGAGTTACCGGGGGACGAGGATTTTGACAATCTCTTGCCATATGCCCTGGTTGTTTGCACTTGAAACACACATTTTTCCCCATTAGACATTCCAATTTATGCTGCTTGCCACATTTCTGACAATAAGGGAGATTATTCTTCTTCTGTTGTTGCCTTTTACCCTTCCAATTCTTTTTATTTACCCGAGGCTGAAAGTTCTTCTTGTTCTTACTGTCTTTGGCAAGGGAGAGGGCTTCATCACTACTCTTGTGTGGCTCTGAAAGAAGATTATTTGCGACAACCATTGGTTTGGATTGTTGAACAGCTCTATTGAGATACACTTCTGCCCGCAGTGCTCGATTCAAGGCTTCACCATATGTCTGTGGAGGTTGAGCACCTGTCATAACATCTCGAGCTATCTCAGGGTGTAACCCATTTACAAATCTCTCCATTGTCGCCAGAGGAGTACCAACCATGACAGGAGCAAATCGAGCTAATGAGTTGAATAGAGTAGAATACTCCTTAACTGTCTTACTTCCTTGCTGCAGATTCATAAACTCTTGAGTTTTAACAAACAACATATCTGTTGTCCTATACTCTGCATCAAACAACCCTTTAAAATCACCCCAAGTAAGAGTAGCAATATTATGAGTCTGTTCCATTAATTCCCACCAAATTCTAGCATCACCCCGTAGCAAAAAGGTGGCATATCGAATCTTTTCTCGATCTGTCATCGTAAATAATGCCATTGCCCTCTCTACTGCTTTAATCTATTCCTCGGCTGCTGATGGATCAGTAGTGCCACTGAATTCAGGTGGCTAGTGATTGCTTGGGAGCCCATAAATAGGTTCCAATTGTGCTTGAAAAGTTGCGGGTGTTGATGAACTAGGCCCTGCACCCTGATTTGGAGGTGGTACAGTCATATTCTGATTACCTAAGGCCTCCCTTATTGCCGCCTGGATCATATCTCCCATTGTGGCAACATCCAACCCTGTTGTAACATTTGGATTGGTACCCACAGGTGGAGTTAGAGTCCGCTTACCTCGCCTGGATCTAGTTTCTCGACTCATCCTGACACTTATGGAATCAAAAGAAATGAACAAACTCCGTTAGTTCATCAACTTAAACTTAAACAAGTAACGGAAAAACTTACAGCAGCTAACTTGCGAGGGCATGTCAATGTAGCATGAGGGACATACAAAAAACTGCATAAAATAATAATCTAGTTCCATAAAATAGAAAACGTCTCTTAAGTACCGTAACCTGTGCTCGATATTAACCAGAACACCCCACCCCCTCCAGCTGGGTACCCTCTAAGTATTCCATTAGGATGGAAAAATTAGAGAATTCACGCTTGGAAGGTTGTGTATTTTAAAACGTAAATCTTGGTTATTAACATGTACTATATGAAAATAAATAAATAAAAACTTCTCCCCTCATTTATATCACTTTCTTAATCAACCTATCAAGACATGACTATATATGAAAAATATGGTTTAAAGAAAATAACAACATCAATTGTTTTAATAGCGGAAGCAAATATAAAGTATCTCCCATCATTTATAAGCAAAACATATTTACTATTTCATAAAACTTAGATTATAAACATTAAACTATATACATTAAATTCAAAAGCAACATCCTTTATATAACATTATAAGTCTAGCTAGAACAAAACATGCATGCCCCACACCTCCTTGACCGCCACTCGCCGTTACCGCTTTAACCATTACCTGCAAAACATGGAAACTAGGGGGATGAGTGCTAATCACTCAGTAAGGGTATCGATCATTTAACCCTATGTAACATTCTTAAACTTAGGAAGCATCTTATTTACTTGTACATGAACCAAACATTTATAACATAAAAGTAATATAACATAGCATATTCAATCCATATCATAATGCATAATATAATTCACGCAATGCTTTCCTTTAATGTTCATGAATAATGCACATCAATGTCATGCATGTATAAATAAATTTTTCTTTGAAAACCTTTTACTGTTTACCGATCGGACTAAGCTGAGGCATGGATTACGGAACCTTTGGCTAATGAGCTAAGCTTAACTTATAACACAGTCCCCATGGTCATGCATGCTATGGACTGTTCATTTCTTTCGGTCTAGACATGTGCATGAGTGAGCTCAGGTTCCCCATAACATGCCAACATTTTCCATAACATTTACAAATCATTTTCCTTCACAAAAATGCATGTCTATGTACCTTGGAAGTATTTTGCTCAAACTTGGGATCAAGTCCCACTTTTTCATCATTAATATGCTTGACATGCTTTATTCTAAAAAAAAAACATACACTTTCCATATATGAACATATCATTTCATCATGGTCATTTTGTGGATGCATAAGATATTCATAAAACATATCATACTTAGGCTTGTTTATACATACACAAGCTCATAATTAGGTAATCCATAACATATTACACGTAACCTCCATGGTCATTCATTATATCAACTATATATGCTCATACAATCACTAAATAATCATAAAGATCACTCATTCAAACATACTTCAAAACCCTTTAAGCATCATTTCCATACTTGGAATCAATCATTCTGCACAGGTCAGATTCAAAAAGGCATAACTTGAGTTACACACATCGGATTGATGTGACCCTAGTCTTGTTTTAAAGCTTAGATATAGAGCTACAACTTTTATGTTTATGTCTCAACCCAGTTAAATCATTAAGATGCCCAAAAATCACTGATAAAGTTACGGCTGTGACAGGGCAACCATGGTAACGTGCCTATTTTAGGGCTTTTCCTTACCTATTTACCTCCACTTACTCCCTAACCTTTCCTAACCATTATCCCCTGTGAAAACATGTTAAATGATCACTAATAACCTCCCTTGTAATATGTTAAAAAAATCATGTCACAACTAATTCCATTGATTGTCATCAAAGTTCATTGTTTTTACAATTCACATATAAATCCATCAATTATAGCATCAAACTAAGCTCAATTGCTATTGTGTGACAAGAATTAAGGTTCCCTAATACTAACCCTAGAAACCTAATTCTTATTTCCTATTAAAGGGAGGTTTCCCTTACCTTATGTCAAGAAACCACACTCCTTTGCAAATTTCCTCCTCCTTATCTCCAATTGACCCTTATCCTAACATAAATTATAAGGAAACTTTAATAACTTGAAATACACAATATTTATATAAGATAAGGAGTTGAACTTTACCTCCTAATATCCTTAATAAAGGGAGAAATATAAGACACTTGAGAGATTTGCAACTAAAAGACTTGAAACTTTAATGGAGAAGTGAAGAAAATATGTAAGCTTGTAGAAAACTTGAAGAAAAGAAATGAAAAGTGGTAGAAGACATGTTGGCCGACTCTTATCACCTAATATCTTCTTCTTTTTTTTTTTTTTGTTAAAAAATTATTCATTTGACATTTGTCTTTTGCATTTAATGTCCTATAACATTATTTCCCTTTTTGCCCTAAAAAATTGTCTATTAATTACTCCTTAATCCTTCATCATCTTTATCTTGTCAAGCCAACAAAATATCATTATTCTTTTACCACTTTACCCCTAAGGCATGTGCATGGTAGTTAACTTAACACATAAAAAGGAAAAGACTATTTTACCCTTGGATGCATCGGTGGGGTTTACACTATCATAGTGTTGAATGACCTTATCAATAGGCAGTGACAGATCTCACTTGTTAAGGTTGTTTGCTAACAACCTGATGCAACACATGGGTGCTTGCTATAGGCAAGTTCACTGGACTGACCCACCAGAGGATTCCATATAGATGATAACCCTAGTGTCTATGGAACAAATCCTCTAACGAATGGTGGTGCATGTGATCCTTAGACTTAAGTCACCAGAGCGCCTTGTGCATCGATCCATGCAATTTGACACTAGCCCAATGCAGTTCTATTCAGAGCTATCAATACGGTAATGATTGGCTGCATCGAGGAGTGTATCAATACTATGGATGGATCAACGGAGAATTCATCACTCCTGGGTACGGGAGAAGTTATTTCATGGCCCAATTCAGTTAATGACAATGACAGTAAATCTGTGATCACATTGTGATTGGGTTGTTGCTCAATCCAATTCATTATTCCGGTCTTTGGTCTAGTAACTGAATACAAATATATATCAAGAGTAACCGAGGTTGACACTATTTCTGTGCCACAGTCTCGATGAAATAACAGATGATGAAAGGATTTGATTGTACGGTAACCATATCGTTGACAAGTAGCTAATTTGCTGAATTCGAATTCATTGGGTGGCCATGATGCCCTACTAGGGACCAATCTTGGTCTGTGTGTAGTGAGACAATTAATTGGTGTTAATTGCGATACTACATACTACCGGTATGATGAGGAGCCTACGGGTCACACACATAGAAGATAATTTAAGAATCAGTTTGTGCAAGGGGCGTTTTTGTCTTTTAGGGTGAAAGGGTATTTTGGTAATCTTATAGTGCAATTAAATTTGTTGAGGCTGTTGCCTATATTTAATTTAATATTAAAATTAAATAAGTGAGATTATATTTAAATATATGTACACATATATTTAAATGGATTATTATTATTAATTAAATGTTAATGTATTTCTATAAATACATTAATTGAGTTTAATTGAAAATAATAATAATTATAATTAAAATATCATGATTGGGAGTGTTTGGACATAGGGACTGTTTGGGTTGAAGCCCAAGCCTATTCCTTAATGGAATAGGGTTTTGTGAGCACTATATAAGTGCAAAGTTTTGTGAATTAATTAACAAGGGAATTCATTCAATCATTTAATTGAAAGAAAAGAAAAACACACAGCCCTCTCCCTTTCTCACGCTGGCCTGGTTTTCATTGAATCAAATTTATTGATTCTTGAAGCTAAAAAGGATGTAGCAAATCATTCTTTAGCTCTTCGGGTTATCTTCGTATCGACTACCGCTGGTTCAATTCTACTCTTAGATCGGTAGCGAACTCAGTCAGAGATAGGTTTGAAGGAGCCTCTAAACTGGCTTATGAACTCTTAACTCTAATCTGGTTGTTTATATTACTGTAGATTTTGATTTAACGTATAAACTGTATAATTTGTGCCCTGATCTTGGCCTAAATGGATGCGATCTATGCTCTAAAATTTTTGTTTCCGATGCCATAAGCTTTATCGTTTCCTAACACAAATAGATCAGCATGCCATCCAGTTAGGCTAATGTTTCATGTTAGTTTTGGATGGATTTCAATGTGGTGCTCTTTAAGAATAAGTTGATACTTACATTGACTCCAACCGAGAAAGACGGAAGAGTTCAACGGGTATAGGTCCTCGAAGATTTGTGTTCTCCATTACTCTACTAGTGCAAAGGAATAAGCATTGTAGTCATGGTAAGCAATTCAAGCCCCAAGAGTGAATGGCATTTACAGTTTTAGGCATTGAAATGATGGATGGCTAGAAAAGTTTATGATACTATCTAATGGAAGACTTGTTTCTGTTATAATGAAGAACAAAAGAGATTTAATGATTTTAACATGTGGGGTCAACCAAGTAGTGGATATTATTTGTCTTGGGTTTAGACCATGTCTTAGGTTTAAACCCATACATATTTGGTTTTTTTTTTTTTTTTTTTTTAATTGGTTGTAAACCTAGTAATTGTATTGAAAAATGAATAAAAAATATAAAGGAAGAGGAGGGGCAATACCCCTTCAAGCTAAAACCTTGGACAGGTCCAAGTAAAAGCCGAACAAAAGGAGGTTGAAGGACCAAAGATATACAATCCTCTACAACTAGGCCCAACCAGCAGGCCTTAGCAAAAACGAGGAGAAAAAACTAACTATATGAGGCCACAAAGCCCAAAAGAATTATTTGCACAACCCAAGGGGAGCCCAAGAAACGTAGAGGACCAGCTGGCACACTTTTTCCACCATGCAACTACTGACGCAATCAATCCCATGAAAATGGCCCACACAGACTGCTCACGTAAACGGGCCTCTCATAAACCTCATCCACAGATGCCCCATGGCCCAAAATCAAAACAGGCCAATATAACTTGTTGGGCTATCATCTTCTCACCACAGGAAGGGCCCAAACACTTCACTGCCGAAATGAGACCACTTGCAAAGAGAAAAACTACCCCAAATAGAATTCACACAAATTACACCAACCTTAACCGACCACCAGTCAAACGGTCACCCTCAACCACAAAACTCCTACCACACCTAACCGGGACCTTAAAACTCCCTATACTGCAAGGCCCAGAAGACAACTACAAGGCCAATCTAGCAAATAATGATGGGCCATTTTAATTACACCCCTATAGCTAGCCCAACCCAACAGTCCACCATAAAAAATCTCCCATGAGAGCAACTCCAGGGCCAGCGAAAAATCATTCTGCCAACAAAAATCTGGAAATTTTGCAACTCAAGCAGATTCCGATAAAGTGGGGACACACTCCCATGCACAAGATGAATAATTATCATCTGGACAAAACAGCCTAAATTGGAGAACTCCCACTTTCTTACCAACCTAGACACACTCCCACGCAACCCGAAATCACTAATGTCTGCACTAAAATTATACTTCATAACAAAGCATGCCCAGATGAATCTAAACAGATGCATGTTATCCATGTCACTGCCCATTAAAACATGAGGAAACTGAGAGGAGCCAGTCCTTATACCAATTTCATACAAGAAGATACCACCCAAATGCTTCTCAAACCCTGCAAAACACCCACCCTTTTGCCAATTTTTTAACGAGGCCATACCACAAAACAAAAACCAAAACACCTGTATGACCCCTCTACTTCACAAAACAAAAGATCCTCCTCATTCCAACATGCCTCCTCTAGATATCCTCCCAATTTAATCTGCCCCTTGCCTATATATTTACAGCTATGGTTGTTCCACCGATAACTCCCCCATACCTCAACACATACCAATACTCCCATAATAAAAACCACAGCAAACATAAACCTACTCACCCTACAACTTCGGGCATCATCCAGCACATTACACAAAAAATTCAATAAAAATAACAACATAGAAAGGATTATTAGTTTCTATGATCATTCACAACAATGCAATCTCTAGGGAGATCCCAATTAACCACGGCTTTACGCACTCTCATAGTATCTTTAAATTTTAAAGAATGAAGCCAGAGCCTTATCTCCCAAAAAATCTGAATCTACAGGTTATCACTACTCCCCTTGTTTTTGAACAGACGAAAATTGTGCTCTTGCCAAACATGATACACTACAGCACCAAGAAGAGTTTGCACTTCAAAATTAGTGGAGCAACAACTTATGATTTCATCCCAGCCTCTTGAAGGGGGCCTAAAATGACCTTTAGATTGAGCTGATTTCCACATCTTCTAGGAGTAGGAGTATTCAAAAAATAGGTGTTCATGCGAGTCCAGGTGGCATTACAAAGCTTACAAAAAAGCTCCTCCGCTCATGTCCATCCTCTCATTCTATCCTGCGTTAGCAGTTTATGTTTTATGGCCAACCACATAATAAAAGAGTGCCGAGGTATGCATATATCATTCCATATCAAAGTGCTCTAAGGCTTAGTATGATTATCTGTAGATAAATCCTTCCAAACCTGTCTAGTAGTGAATCTCGTTCTCCTACCATCCTTATCCTACCAATAGGTAACATCTATTTAATTATGGGGACCAAACCTTATAACTGAATCTTAGACTCCTTTTGCTAGCAATGTTGGATATGACAATGATTGTTAAGCATTCCAAGCTTGAATGTTGAATCCCAAATTCCTTTCACTAGCGATGTTAAATTTGAGAATGATTATTAGGCATTCCAGGCTTGAATGTTACGGATGCTTGCTTTATACGTGTGTCTGTGAGTGAGAGAGAGAAGAGAGAGATGTACAAAGTTGTCAAAGATTGCAAGATTGAAAACCCTGGTGGAATAGTTGACCCTTCAAAGCTATTATTGCTCATGTCCCGGTGAACCAGATATTTTTTAGAGGATGCAAATGAACTTTAGTAGAAATAGAATACATTTATGCAAATTATATGAATAAGAGAAGCAAAATGCTGAATTGATGGCAATAATGAATGGCCTTTCGGCACCACATTATGCATAATGCAAACAGATTTATGAACTTTTGTTAACTTACACATAGCTGAGGTTGCTCCAGCCTGTAAGGTTAGGGAAAGGGCCAATCAATTGATTTTTTGACAAATATCTGAAAAAAAGTTGCAAATATTCTTAAGAAGAAACCAACAATGATTTATAGTATATTACATTGATATCTCATAAGTAAGACTAGAAGTTTAAGTTATGAACTTCTCTGCATAATCCACTTGCATTTTAATGATATTTGGGAAGCTATTCCCGTTGAAATTCAAATGTTTACGGCCAGAGAAATTGAAACTTATGAGCGGATGTTTGGAATACTCATTTGACCTGCAAGTTTTGCGGTTGTCTAGTGAAGTAGGGATGCACCAGAAGTTGTCAAAAAACCTACTTAAAAACAATAGTAATTCTCATCTCATATATCAATGACAGTTTCTTTCTGACTGCATTCTTTATTTTATTCTGCACTCATTGCCGATTATTAAAGCTCATGTCAGTTGTGGTCTGCGTCTCCATCATGTTCATTCCTATTTCTCTTTATCATGACAATCCTACCTGTTTCTTAGACTTCTATCATATCTGAAAAGGGGGGCATATGTTTTAGGAATATATCAATGCACAAAAGCCAATGCTTCGACCATATTGACATTTGGAGGGGTCCTACTGGATGTAAGTTCACTTGAAGTACAGAAGCAAACACAAAACTTGATTGTAGGATGCACTTACACCTACTGCATCTACTCATCAACTAGCTAGTCCAAAACAACTTACACATGCATCAATTTCATTTCTGAGCTGAAAAGTGAAAGTGATAGACACCTCTCCTAACTCAACCAGCCGAAATAAGAACAACAAGCAAAAACCCAGAAAATAACAGTAACAGTAACCAAAACCCATAAACTAAGAGACTTTTGTATTGATATTCCAGCAAACAAATTACATAGACAACTAACCAACAAAAGAACAACCAACTACACAATCAAATAACACCCAGAACTCAAATAAAAGAAACCCAGATAGTGCTGGACTTTGAGGGTCAACTCCTCCCTAAATACCAGACTCTGAGAACTAGTTCCTCCCCAATTTTCCTAGTTTCTTCTTTGATAAAACAATTCTCTTCTCATACTCTCTCAATAACCAAATTTCCCTTCCTGACCAACCAGTATATGCCATCTATCCCAGCCCAAATATACTCCTTAACACCTTTTTACAATAAGAATCTTCCTGTCTAACTCCTGTTTTATCTACTGCCAACTCCCTTACCTTTCCTTCCATACACCTTCATCTTTGTAGTTTCATCAGAAAGCAAGATTGGTCCTGTGAGCTAATTTCTTCCAAAATGACTGCAAATTTAATAGAAAAGTCTTGATTAGTTGTTTTTAGAAAACAATACTTGCAAATGAAGAAAATGTGTTATACATACAAGTGCAATGCATTAACTAGTCCATCCAATCCAGGTGAAGTTTCACCAGAGACTGGAATTGTTCCATTGAGCTGATAAATCAGTCAAATCCAGCAAAAGAAGTTTGGTAACATCACTAATGGAAGCTGATATAGGTCCACTGAAGCTATTCGAATTCAGATTTCTGTAGAGAATGTCACTGAAGAGTTTCACAGACAGGACAAGCAATGATCTAAATGTTAGAAACCCTTGCAAGGTGAACCTTACAATAATAAGTGACCAAAAGAACCTGATGAAAATACAGAAAAGAATACTAAAGTTGAAATCCTTACTAATTGATCAGCTGTGTTAGAGATCCTAATGTGTCTAGAATTAGGCCATGGAAGCTGCAGCTGGTTAGCAATCTGGCAGGCAAGGGAGATCAATAGGTAAATCATATGTCGTATATGTAAGTTAGTGATGCTTTTGCAAAATTGATCTTACAGGTTCACAAGCTTTGTCAAATTCCCAATTGACGGCAGAAGAGTTCCTAACAAACCTTTGTTTTGAGATAGATCTCTATGGTGCAAATGTATTAATCAAATCAATACCATTTGTTATTACATTTTCTCTTCCAAAATGTATGTTCCTATTTCTTTGTATCGGGCAAGAGACAAAAGGATGGAGAGAAAACCTACAAAGTCCTTAATTTGGGTAGATTCTGAATGTCAGCAAGCAACTTCCCTCTCAATCCTATGCCTGATAAAGACTATGAACTTCATTGAATTTGTTATTCTTGCAATACACATTGATTAAAGTATTGTAGCAAACAACATCAACTCTATACCCCTATTTAGTTATAGAAGCAAACAACTCTCTTGCATCCTCAATTCTACCGGCAAAGCAACACCCTCCATTAAAATGCTGTAAGTATAAATGTTAGGATCCACACTTGTTTGATCATCAGTTCCAACCACCTATTTGCTACATCCAATTTCCCTTTTGTAATATACTGTATAGCTAGTAATTCTTTGAGAAATATATAATAAAATCAACTAAATAACTTTTATAAACATATATACACAATGTAAAATCCGAAAATTCTAATTTTAATTCATATAAATATATACACAAAATACTGATATACTTTAGTAAGCACAAGGTAATCTTGAACAGTGCCCCCAAACTCCTCCGCTTCTTGACGTCCCACTTGGTCGTAAATCATCTAGTACTTGCAAAACAGTAAAATAATGGAGTGAGCACTAATTGCTCAGCAAGTAAACCAAACTGCACTACTGTGTTTCCTCTGTTACTCATGTTCTGATTTTCCTTTTCTCACTTTAATCTTTGATAATATTCTTCATTCTTTTCTGATATTCTGCATTCTTTTCTGATACTCTGATTTGCTACTTACCAACATGTAGAGTTGGAAAATGCCTTGCCCGACCTGCGGAGGTTACTTCTTTTGGTGGAGTTAAGGTCTTAACCCTTTGCCAACAAAGACAGGTCGGGTTAGTCCCGCCATTTTTGGGGTAATGGCTAGCCCAACCCAGCCCGCCAACCCTAATTCGTCGGGTAAGGCTACGGGTCGGGTCGGGTTAACCCCATTTTTTGATTTTGTTTTATTTTGTTAACTTTTCAAATAAATAATTAACGATTTATAAATGAACAAATGTAATTGTTTTTAGTTAACTTTTCAAATATCAATAATTCAATTAAATTAATTTTTTTTTATTAACATTTCAAATTTTAATTCAATTTTAATACAATAAAATTGTAATATAAGAAAAATTAGATTTATTCATTCAGTTGATGAAACTTTAGCATAAGAATGAACTATATTTTATACAGGACATGGAAATTTAAGAATAAGACTTCAGTATTTAATTTTTTTATATTTTACGTACCATAAAAAATAATAATAACAATGTGTCAAATATTATGAAGTTTGATACATTTTAATATTTATGATTTAGAAGTATAGTTTAATATTATTGTGTAAAATTATCTGCAAGAGTTCAATCATAATAGTTTAATTAAAAGAATTAAAAAAATGGGAGAAACTTGAAAAAAATAATTTATTTTTTAATTTTTTTTGGGCCAACCCGACAGGTTGGCAAGGTTGGCTATTGTAAACAAATAGCAACCCGCCGGGTTGGCGGGTTTCCATATAGCAACCCGGCCCGCCCGGGGGTTGCATGCGGGTTGGGTTCAACTCGGCCCACCTATAAGGTGGTCCAGGTTGAACCCACTCTAATGCAAGCTGGGTTAGGGTTGACCCGCCTAACCCGGCCCATTTGTTCCACCTCTACCAATGTGCAAAGACAATAAATAAAACTGTACATCGTCCAACACATAAGAAATACGAAATCATGTAAGTAGCATAATACATATGCAAAATAATAAACTTTCCTGAGAAAATAACTTTCTTTTCTTTTCTGTTTCTATTTCTATTTCTCTTATGTTGTATCTCTTTCTTTTCTTCTCTGTTTCTCTTTCTTTTCTTTCTTCTTTTTGGTTTGTCGATCGGACTAGGTTGATGCATGGATTTGGAACCCTAGTCATGTGAGTAGGTACAGTCCTCATCTACATGCACTGTTGACGGACTGTACAAATACTATATCTCTCTACTGTGGCCGCTCACTTGTGGCAGCGTGCATGTAGGTATGCTTTGCTAGGTACAGTCCTCATCCACATACACGACTGACGAACTGTACAAATACTGTATCTGTCTGCTGTGGCCGCTCCGCTCGTGGCAGCGTGTATATGGGCATCTCTGTCACTCACGGGTTCATCATCACAAAAACCTTATATCATAGCATGCTGTAGAAAGAGAATAGAAAGAGATACTATGCACATTTCAACATGAATTTCCAAGCTATGGAAATTCTACACTTGCATTCTTTAGTAAATGAGAAACTATACATACTTGCATGTTAGCTTAAAAGGCAATTACTAGTCATTTTCTTTTCTTTCTTTCTCATTCTTTGCTAACATATTTTTTCATATTCTCATTTACTAAATCAAGGCTATACATATATATCATGTACACAAAATATGCATGATCAAGCCCATTCTTTAATATGCTTTTCAAATTCACATATATAAACTTGAAAATTCATTATGGCATAATGGTATGTCATGACATATTCTACCATTCTCTACTATCACAATTGCCATATCAAAATAACACTTCAACTTGCAATTCCTTTCTAACACTTTCATGTGCTATTCAAAAAGTAGGAAAGGTCCAAGTAACTAGAACCAAACACCAAGGGCCATTTCTCTCATGGAACTAACATGACCAAGTGATATTCTAAATTTTGGCATAACAATATGCACCCTTGAATACTAACATTTACACTTGGTTAAGCCCAAACATAATCTTCCTACTTCAATTCTTGCCTTTCTGTAACCCTTTCTTCATTAGGGTTTAGCCAGCTCATGCATGCATTTTGTCTTTGGATTTTCATCAAACACTTTATATGCACATGTAACTACCATGTTGGCTACACTTCCACAACTCTCTAATTCAACCAAATTGTGAGCCAAAAACTCATTAGCTTTAGTATCAAACCTAGCCGAATTCATCACTTCTCTACACTCCAAAAATTTCAACACAAAATCTTCCACAACTTCACCAAATCATCACATAACCGTACACTACATCTCATGGCTAGAATCAGTCTATTAAGATAGAATTGCTAGATGGTGATAGTGTGGTAACTCGGCATATGCTTTTAGGGGAGTCCGCAGTGATCCATGGAAGGATGTTACCTATGGATTTGATTGTATTTGATATGCCCAACTTTTATGCTATTTTGGGCATGGATTTCCTAGGGAGATATGGAGTAGAGATTGATTGCCTAAAGAAGAAAGAAAAGTTTAATCTGGATGACGGCGATAAGTTTAGTTTCGGAGAGGGCCACCAGCTTAGTATTTTGATTAGTAGTGTAAAAGCCAAAAAGATATTAAGAAAAGGATGCTCCAGGTATATTGCCTATATAGTCCAAAGCAGTGATGTCCCTCGATCAGAGATCCAGAATGTGCCAATAGTCCAGGAGTTTCTAGATGTATTTTCGGAGCTAGGTTTACCTCTAGAAAGAGAAATAGAGTTTAGCATTGAGTTGGCACCAGGGATAGCACCGATTTCTAAAGCTGCTTATCGTATGGCCCCAGCTGAAATCCAAGAATTTAAAAAGCAGCTCCAAAAACTCCTATACAAGGGTTTTATTCGACCCAGCCATTCTCCCTAGGGTGCTCCTATTCTATTTGTGAAAAAGAAAGATGGGTCGCTGCGGATGTGCATAGATTACTGAGAGTTGAATAGAATGGCAATGAAGAATAAATACCCGTTACTTTGCATAGATGATTTATTTGATCAATTGAAAAGAGCAGCAGCATTTTCAAAGATTGATCTGAGGTCGGGTTATCATCAAGTAAGAGTTGCAAAGCAAGATATAGCCAAGATTGCATTTCAAACTAGATATGGGCATTATGAGTTTGTGGTGATGCCTTTCGGGTTAACCAATGCCCCAACAATCTTTATGGATTTAATTAACCAGGTGTTTCATGACTATCTTGATCGATTTATAGTGGTGTTTATTGATGACATCCTGGTTTATTCTAAGACAAGAGAAGAGCATGAAGAGCATTTGAGATTTGTGCTACAGCGATTGAGAGATAAGAAACTGTATGGCAAATTTTCTAAATGTGAGTTTTGGCTGGATCAAGTTATCTTTTTGGGCCACACTGTCTCAAAAAAAGGTGTGTCAGTAGATCCTAGCAAGGTAAAGGCAATCCTAGAGTGGCAAAGTCTAAAGACAATGAAGGAGGTTAGAAGTTTCTTGGGGCTTGTAGGTTATTACAGGCATTTTGTAGTAGGATTTGCCTAGTTGGCTAAGCCGCTTACAACTCTTACCAAATAAGGAACTCCTTTCATATGGTCAGATGCGTGTGAAGAGAGTTTTCAAGAGTTAAAAGTAAGACTCACCACAGCTCATATTCTAGTGTTGTCACAAGAGGGTGTAGACTATGATATTTATACAAATGCCTCACTTCAGGGACTTGGTGTGGTGTTGATGCAGTTGGGTAGGGTAATAGCTTATGCTTCCCGACAGTTGAAAGAGTATGAGACAAGATACCCTACACATGATTTAGAGTTAGCAGCCGTAGTCTATCCATTAAAGATATGGAGGCATTACTTGTATGGGGCAAAGAGTAATATTTGTACCGATCATAAAAGTTTGAAGTATTTCTTCACCCAAAAGGAGCTGAATATGAGACAAAGGAGATGGTTGGAGCTAGTAAAAGATTATGATTGTGAAATCAAGTATCAACCTGGAAAAGCCAATGTGGTAGCTGATGCCTTGAGTAGAAAAACCTCTTTGTCTCAATTATTTCTTCACCCAAAAGGAGCTGAATATGAGACAAAAGAGATGGTTGGAGCTAGTAAAAGATTATGATTGGGAAATCAAGTATCAACCTGGAAAAGCCAATGTGGTAACTGATGCCTTGAGTAGAAAAACCTCTTTGTCATAGCTTACAGTGCAGAAAGAATTATTGGAAGAATTCTCAAAGAACAGATAGCGATAGTACCAAAAAGAATTACCAGGTTAGAAATTCAATTTGCTTTATTGGAAGAGATTAAAGAAAGTCAAGTTGTCGACGAGTGGTATCATAAAATAAGTTAACAAGTGTTGGAAGGCAAGATATCAGAGTATCAGATTTCATCTGGTGTTCTTAGTTTTAGGAGCCGTATATGCATTCCTTAGAATGCTGAACTGAGAAAGAGGATTCTTGCAGAGGCTCATGACACACCATATACTGCACATCCTGGAGGAACCAAAATGTATCAAGATTTAAAGAAGAGTTCTTGGTGGCCAGGTATGAAGAAACATATCGGTAATTTTGTAGCAAAATGTCTAGTTTGTCAACAGGTTAAAGCAGAGCACCAGAGACCATCAGGACGGCTTCAGCCACTTAGTATTTTTTAATGGAAATGAGAACATATATCAATGTATTTCATTACAGTCCTTCCAAGAGTTCAAAAGGGCTATAATGCGCTATGGGTGATAGTAGACAAATTAACCAAATCAACGCATTTTCTCCCAGTAAAGGACAGTACCACCTCAGATCAGTTGGCCCAGATCTACATTAGTGAGATAGTTAGATTGCATGGGGTGCCCAAGACAATAGTATCAAATAGAGATTCTAGATTTGTTTCAGCTTTCTGGAATAGTCTATAGAGAAACTTGGGTACTAGGTTAGCATTCAGTACAACTTACCACCCACAGACAGATGGCCAAACTAAGAGAACCAATCATGTGCTTGAGGACATGCCGAGAGCATGTTGTATGGATTATAAGGCGACCTGGCATGAGATGCTACCATTAATAGAGTTTGGTTACAATAACAGTTATCGATCTATAATTAAGATGGCTCCTTATGAAGCTCTATATGGTAGACAATGTAGATCCCCACTACACTGGGATGAAGTAAGAGAAAAAGATGCTTTGAACGCAGCTCTTGGATCGGAGATAACTCAGAAAATGATGGAAGACATTAAATTGATCAGGAGCAGAATGAAGCAAGCTCAAGACAGACAAAAGAGATATGCGGATTTAAAGAGAAAGGATGTAGAATTTGAAGTAGGTGATAAAGTGTTTATTAAGATTTCCCGTACAAGTGGGTAATGAGGTTTGGTGGTAAAGGAAAACTTGCCCCTAGATACGTTGGCCCCTTTGAAGTATTGCAGCTAGTAGGAAAAATAGCATACCAGTTAGCGCTACCAGGAAATATGGATAGAGTGCACAATGTTTTCCATGTATCAATGCTTCGAAGGTATATCAACGATCCCTCCCATATATTGAAAGTAGAAGAAGTGGAATTAGAGGAGAATTTTGTTTATGAGGAGCGCCCAGTTCAGATACTAGACCGAAAAGTTAAAGAGCTCTGAAATAAGTGTATAAAGTTCTATGGAGGAATCATACAGTGGAAGAAGCTACATGGGAAGTGGAGCAAGATGTTGTTAGGAAACAATCATCTATGGCAGCGGAAAACAAAATAATTTACATGATAGATCTTTCCTTAGAACCAAGATCAGGGCACAAAAATTACAATTTATACATAATAATAGAATCTGCAGAAAAATCAGTTTAAAGTTTAAGAAATCATACGCAAGTTTGGAGGCTCCTCCATGTTTGTCTTTAAACTGATTTCGCTACTAACCCAAGTATAGGATCGAACCAATGTAGTCCACACGAAGATAACTCTAACGAACTAAAGAGGGATTTTCTATATCCTGTTTAGTCTTTAAGAACCAAAAGAAATCAAGCAAACTTTGATTTCAATCAAAAATGCAAACTGGCATGGGAGAGAAGAGAAAAGGGTTGGAATTTTACTTGTGAATCAAATGAATTTCAATTATATTATTTCACAAAAAATCTGCACTTATATAGTGCACATAATGCCCTATTCCCTCATGGAATAGGCTTGGGCTCCAACCCAAACAACCCTTGTATCCAAACAGCCCCCTTTAGATATTTTAATAATTATTATTGTTATTTTTCAATTAAATTCAATTAATATATATATTTCATGTATTAACATTTAACAATAACAATAATTCATTTAAATATATGCGAACACATATTTAAATATAATTTCACTTATTTAATTTAATTAACAAATTAAATAAAGGTTACGACCTCAACAAATTTAATTGCACTGTGAAATTACCAAAATACCCTTTCTTCTAAAAAGACGAAAACGCCCTTCTTATAAACTGGTTTTTAAATTATCTTCTATGTGTGTGACCCGTAGGCTGCTTATCATACCGGTAATGTGTAGTATCGCGATTAACACCAATTAATCGTCTCACTCCACTGATGCGTGTTTCCTACAACATGCAATATGTAGCAAGTATACTAATCGCACAAATAATATAATGATGAGTAGAGATCGTTCCCACGAGGATTGTTAGCTAACCACTAAGTATTCTACTGTTCTCAAGTTGGAGTAATCGAAATCTTTGGATTGATGGGAGCTAATTATAACTAATCTGAACAATAACTTTTAAACTAAAATTTAACTAAAGCTTGCAAGATGAAATTTCATAAAATCAATTCAAGTAAAAAGGGTAGGGTTTTGACTTCATTCGGATTTTATGGGTTAAACCTAAAATTGCACTACATTCACATTCGTATGCATTGATTGTAAACCGAACTCACTAAGGTGTTAAACATACCTTCTCAGGCTATGCTTCCCTATTCTTTCTTGTTAACCTTCCGCACCCAACAATTTGAAGGTTAACAATTCCAAACTCTTTAAGCATAAGAATCCTACAATGTTTTCATTAATTCTTGAATCTATCTCTAGCATCCAATACTATAATGGTGATTACTCAAGAAGCCTAACATGATTCATTTCTCAATCTCATCATGTTCATCACATAAAGCATTAAAATTCAGAGTAAACACACAATCAACACATAGTCATATGAATAAAACATGATCAATAATTAACCCATTAGAAATCCGAATTACAATCAAAACCCTAGCCCAAAATGGATTAGTTCATGGCTAAATTAACACTACAGTTAAGAAAAACGAAAATAATAAAGTTCAACATAATGAAAAGTAAGAGAGAGGATAAGAAATCTCCCTAATTGATGAATCCTTTGGTTCAAAATCAGATCTTCACCCTTTCAAATGCTAAAAATCTCTAAGCTTAATCCCTAAAATAATGAAAAAGTTGCTAACCCTACTGCCTGCACAACCCTGGGCAAAAAGGTTAAGTTTTTCTTTTATACCTCGCCCTCAAAAAATGAGAAAAATACGCACAACGTAAAACTGCGCGTTTTACAAAACTAAAAATCATGACTGTCGCCACGGCGAAGAAGAAACGTCGCCACGGTGAAGAAAGCCTCAGACTTGTTCTTTTCTACCGTACTTCGCCGCAGTGAAGGACAAATCTTCGCCGGGGCGAAGCAACTTGAAAGGTTCTGAAATTATAGAACTGCCACTCTGCTTGCTTCTTTGCTTTCTTCTTCGATTCTCGGTGCTCTCCCTTTCAAACAAGCCTCATCGTGCTTTATCCTGCTTTCGAACTCTCTTAACTTATGAGTTGAAAACTTCCAATTTTGCCCTTATTTGATCAAAATGTTCATTTTAACCTGAAACACAAAATGTAAAGAATTAAACAACAATTCAGGTCAAAATGCACCACAAAGTACCTGAAATCCGAATAAAAAGACTCATGAAAACTGTATAATCCACAGATTATCATCCACACAGGCCAAGATTGGCCCCTAGTAAGGTATCATGGCCACCCAATAGATTCAAATTTAGCAAAGCAACTACCTATCAACGATATGGTTAACGTACAATCTGATCCTTTCATCATCTGTTATCTCGACGAGACCATGGCATAGAAATAGTGTCAACCTCGGTATACTCTCGATATTATGTATTCAATTATTGGACCAATGACTTGTATTATAAACTGGATAGAGCAACAACTCAATCCCATTGTGGCCACAATTTTAGTGTCATTGCCATTTATTGAATTATGCCGTGAGATAACTTCTCCCGTACTCGGGAGTGATGAATCCTTTGTCTATCCACCATAGTCTTGATACACTCCTTAATGCAGCCAATCACCACTGTATTGACAACTTTGAATGGAACTGCGTTAGGCTAGTGTCAAACTACACCAATCGGTGCATAAGGCACTCTAGTGATTTCAAGTCTAAGGATCACATGCACCATCATTCGTTAGAGGATTTGTTCCATAGACACTAGGGTTACCATCCATATGGAATCCTCTTGTGGGCCAGTCCAGTGAATTTGTATCTTCTTTAGCACTTTTCTTAGCACTCACGGGTTCCCCATCGCAACAACCTATTCTTTTATCTTCTTTAGCACTTTTCTTTCTTTAATTCTTTAGTGTTTTTCTTTCTTTCTCTTTACTCTTAAAGTTCTTTATTCTTTCTTTAAGTTCTTATGCATATGCAAATATATGCATGTGGATGGCTTATACGTATGCTTCTTTCTTAGGTGCAAATATGCAATGTTGCACAAAATTAATTTTCTCTATTCATGCATATGCTTCTCTTAGGCATTTCATCAAACAACAAGCATGCATACTTAAATTCTACTTTAACTATACTTCTTCTTTCTTAAATCATCCATAATTAGAGTAAAACTCCCTTGAATCATCACAAATCCTAGCCAAGAAAATACACTTCATAAATGCTCTTAAACTCTTTCTAAATTCAACCCAACTTCTATCAAATTCTATCAACTCAACCAACCCTTCTCATGTAGAAAACCCATTCATGGATCATCATCAAACTCAATAACAAGTTTCATACACAAATCTCAAGCATATGAGCTTCATATAAAATTCACATAAAACAATCTCTATGCTTTACTTGCTCAAACAAGGGTTAGAGTTGGATTTACTTACCTTTTTCTTGAGTAGTTTCACAAAAGCTCACTATCTTTATTGGACTTGTTCTCTTTCTCAAACCCTAAGCATAAATTCTATAAGAATTCCATACTAACATAAAGTAGTCTCATATCTAGAGTAAGAATCCTTACCTCTTGATACATCTTTATAAAAATCCAACCAAAAGCCCTCAAATCAACCTTGGAAAATTGATGGAAAGATGAAAGAATCGGGGGTAGAGGTGGTGTGTGGGATAAAGCAAATGAGAAGATTTGTGTGCTTGAACCCTTAATATCTCATGTAATTAAACATTCTTTCCCATTTTGCCCCTACATTTTCTTAAAAATTCCATCCTTGTCCTTTAATTCTTTACAAATACACCCCCACTCCAAAGCATTCTCCATGAAATTTTCTTACATTTCACTCCCCACTTTTCCTGCTAAATAGGGGTAGAATGGTCACTTCACCCCTATGGAAAATTCTCTAGAAACTTTCTAAGAAAAATCAGCTGACTCTTCGTCAGCGAAGATTTTTCTTCGCCTTGGCAAAAAATTACAGAACCTACATCGCCGCGGTGAAGTTTTTTCTTCGCCCCCGCGAAGTCTGCATTTCCTAAATTCGCCAAGTCTTCACCAAAATCAAGGCATCCACACAACCATATCAACATACAAACTTAACCAAGCACCAAATAACCACATTAAGGGCAAACTAAACATAAATCAAAGACGTACCTCAGAGTGGGCGTTACAAGATCCAAGCTTTTTTTGTGAGAGAACTTATAGCGACAAATCATGGAAAGATAATTCTAAATTGATAGTTCTAAATTCTATTTATCTTCTTACCCTGTTTTTCCTCTCACCTCATCATAAGTTACATAAGCAAATCAATAACAACTCTCGTACTTTAATAAAAAAATCAATAATGACAGCATGTCCACCATGATTATCATTGAGAAATAAGGAAATAAAGAAAAATAAAAAAGATAAATAAGATAAATAAAAAAAAGATAAATAAGAAAAATAAGAAAAATCATCAATGATAAGATGAATGTACCTCAATGAGGCTGATTTGATCCTACCCCCATGCGTCTACACTCAAACACTTTGGGATAGCAGATCCAAAGAAGAGCATCCTACAAAGCTCCAAAATCTGATGATAATAGAGTTGGAAATAAAGACACATAACCAACTTTATGGGGTGTTGAAGGTGAACCCTTTAGGAATTCTTCCAAATCAAACGAAACCTTGATATATCGCACCAAACAAGAACAATGAAAAATCAAAAGAAATCAATAATAATATAAAATGCAAAAATACTGGTGAAATGTAAATAATCAATTAACTTGTGTTAAAAGACTCACCTTATCAACATGCAACATAAAGTCAGTGCTTTAATCTTTGAAGACATTGCCAGAAATTTCTTCAACTTAATTTACCAATTAGTGTAAAAATCATGTTCAATCACAAAACAAACTATCCATGGACATGGAGCATTCATTGAGGATATAGGAATTATTTTATTTTGGTAATCAAAGGAAAGTAAATTTGTAGTATCGACATCAATTGCCGCAAATTGCAAGAGTTATCAATACTCAAATTTTATTCCTTTCAATAAAATGACAGCTAATCATGCTAAGATTCTAAAGCAAGATAAACTTTGAGAGAAGGTAATGAAACTCTTCATCACGAAAAGCACAACATGCAAGACGTAAATCTTTCAATTGTGAACACCCACTCATGTAAATCTCACATGACTTTTGGTACTATATAAGATCAAATTGTTGAAGACCTAGAATATCAACTTTAACTCTTTCAAGTTCACTGGAGGCTATGTGAATCTGCAAAATCTTGAGCTCATCAGGTTTATAATTGCAAACACATTTCAAACCCCAACAATGGAGAAAATATAATTCTTGAAGGAAAACACATTCACTAGTAAGCTTCTCCACCATTGCTTCACTTATGTGGACTCTAACTAGTTCTAATTTTTTGAGAAAACAGAACCTTATTGTATTAGATGGCTTCTCAAACTTAAGGCCATTTAGCCTAAGTAGTTAACAATTTAGCAGTACATATTAGGTGAGGCAAAATGTACAGCTTCTTATCATCTGTTTTAATAGTAATATCTAACTCTTTCACATTCTTCTCTACTGCCAATCTTATCCATTTGTCAATAGAACAAGGCAATCTTTCAACATCAACAAGACTTATAAATAACCTAAATGTCTTCATAGAAACCTTATGCTCACAAAATGGAAGTAGGGAAACATCCATATTTGTTTCTATCCATAAATTTCAATTACAAAAGGCTCCATAACTCAGTATATATTTCAAGCAATTTCATAAAATTTTAACAAAACTTCAGCATAACAAAGATGAAAACCAGGAAAAAACCTGCGAAGAAAATTCTTCTTGGAATTCGAAAATTCTGGTACTAAATTTCATGCTTAGCCATAAGATTTTACCAGCATGAACTATACATGTAAATGTACCAAATTATTTCGAATAATACCATCAAAAACCTAAATCAAACAACAAAATAACGAACTTCCATGAAGAGAAAAAAATGGGTATGATTTAAAGATTTGATACGAAGAGAAGAATTCTTACTTAAAATATAATACATCAAAGAACAGAAAATTATATGTAAAGAGAAAAAAATCATATAGCTAAGAAAACAATGAAGTAAAGTGAAGAGGAAGTAGTAAGAAGGTGTCTCGCCAATAAAGAGTAAAAGATTAAGAGATGGAAGAAGTAAGAAGGCATCTTACCAATAAATATGTTGAGCAAGTAAAGAGTGAAAGACCTCTACTGCTCTCTGGAAGAATGGAATTTGAGGCTAAAGCTCTATCTCAGCACTTGATTCTCAAATGGAAGGCACTTGATTTGGCCTACAAAATAACACTAGATTCTACATTTACAAAGAGATCTTATCTTTCCTGTTTTCCACAATCCATCAATTAAAGTAATTGATGGATTGTGTAAAACAGGGAAGATAAGTGTTGACTCCACACACAGACCTTCAATCAAACAAGTAAAGAGCTCCTGATCAACAATTTTCTATGAGGAATTTGGCAGGTGAAGTTGGTTTAGGGGGGTTTTTGAAAGAATATAAAAGTTCATTTTTGGAGTGAATAAAGATAAAAAGACAGGTTTGATCCAAAATGAGAATTATAATCCTATTTATAGTGAACAATAATGCTAGATGTACAAACAAATCTTACAAAGATTTGTGTACAAACTGATGTGGCAAATAATAAATGGAACAGTGAATATGATGAGTTTGACTTTTTGTATTCACTCTTCCATTCATTTCTTGCCACATCAGTTTGTACACAAACCTTTGTAAGATTTGTTCGTACAACTAGCATTACTCTATAGTGAATAACATAAAAAAATAAGAAATGCTAGATGTACAAAGAGAAGATTGATGTGAAATTGGTGGTGTGGTTGCTGCCTCATCACTTTGTACAAAGACTCTTACAAAGAGTCTTTGTACATCTAACATTTCTAAAAAAAAATTAGGGTTTAGAGAAGATGGCAGTAGGTACACTTCCTTTTGATTTGTTTTATACCCTCTCATGTCCCACATCTAGCCCATTAGCACACAAGGTCTTCTTATTACTGAATGAGCCATTTGCCAATAAGGTCTTCTCATAATTGAATTGCAAAAGAAGAATGATATCTAACAAAAGGGGGAATGACTTAGACCTACCCAAAATTTGCTGTCAAGACAAGTTGGTACCCAAAAAGTTTTGAAACGACAAATACCCACCTTTCGTTATAGTTTGTTAGTAAAAACTAATATGGCATTATTGATGTTCTTTAATCTCTAAGGGATAATTTTGACTTTTTATATTTTATAAAATCCAATTTTTTTTTTATTTCTTTATTATCTTTTACTCCATTTTCTCTTTCTTTCCATCTCATCACTTCATCTTCTTTGCCTCTCCTCTTTCTCTTGCTTTTCTTTCCTTTCTTCTCCCTTTCTCTTTTCTTTCTCCCTCCTCCTCCTTCCGTCTTCTTCTTCTTCATCTACCCCTATTCTCATCTTCATCTTCATCTTCATGTTCGCATCCAGCCAAATTGCACCCAATCAGTGTGATTCCCATTAGAATCATATCAGATCGGGGATGATTTTTCCTGGGTTGGGTGCCATTCCGGCCAAAATTGCATCTAGCGATGTGCGATTTGCCTAGAATCGTATGACCTACACCTCCACCTCCACCAAACCCGCCATTATTTCCTCCTCCACCCTTGCCTCGAGTTCCTCCTCCCCACCATTTCCTCTCTCCCTCTCCTTTCTATTGTTTAAATGTGAAGTAATTCCTTGAATAAACCAAATTATGCGCTTGTCTGTTGTGGAAGCTCTTCACGAGAATGCTTATGTTTTGCTTTTGCTTTGTTTGGTTGGGCAGAATGGTGAAGGAAGGGCTAATTCTTTTGCTTGCAATTTGTGTTGCGTCTTTGGAGGAGAACCACTACGTATTATGATGAGTGTAGGTGGCATAAAGGGGGATAACTGGATTGCGGAGTTTCTTTTTTTATTGTAAAGGATCTTTCTTTTTTGTTTCTTTTTTCTTCTTGTTTTGTTGTTGCTTTGGCCTACCCCAAGGTGTTTTGCTTGGAGGGTTTAGGGGAGTCCCCTCCTTTAGGGTCTGCTTGGGAGTTTCATGGTAGCAGTTATGAGGGAAAACCACCGTAGCGGTTTTGAGGGGTTTTTAGTAGTGGTTTTTAAAACACCAAACCTGTGCTTGAGAGTTTATTTTCTAATGGTTCTAACAATTTTTTAAAATGATAAATTTACATATATGCCCATAAAAATACCCCAACTTCAACCAGTACTTGAAATTTTTGTTTTTTCAATTACAAGGTAAGGGTTCTTTATTTGTTTTCTACTTATTAGTATTTTATAACTTCAAATGTGATAAAGTCTCCTTATCCTTCTTCGCCATTCTTTGCAATATCTGGAATGATTGAAAAATTATAGCTCCGCTTCTCCAAGAAAGCATCTAGAAATGAGATTTTAATAATTTTTTTTATGATTGCTTAAAATTATATTATATTTAATATGGTTGCAGATGCGCATAATATGTTTAATTTTTTTTTGGATATAATTGGGATAGTTCTATAGTGGATAGGGTATTTATGGATTAAAATTTTAAAACCAACCAAAACAACCCATTTGGGGGTATTTTATAAACCCCTAAAAAATACACTACACTGGTTCTGGGGGGCTTTTGAGCCAGTCAAAACCAGTGCATAAAAAATTTGGCAAGTAATGGTTTTAGAACACCTCAAAACTAGTCTAATTAAAACCCCTCAAAACCAAAAAAAAAAACTCCCAAGAAGACCCTTAGGCTGTATTTTTTTTTTTTTTAATTCTTTTCTATAAAATTATTGGATTGCAAAAAAAAATCTGAATTTGTATTTTAATTTAAGTTGAGCAATTGAGAATTTGAGTTGAGAGGAAGGATTTGAGAATTTTTAAGTTAGGAGTTGATTATGGTGTTTATAAATTATTTTTTCTAGGCCAAGCAAGGTGGTTCTGGCCATAGTGGAGGTTTTGATGGAGGTATGGGTAGGGGATGATTTGGTGGAGGTATGGATGTAGTTTTAGATTTTCTGGCTGTATAGAAAATTAAGGTTTTTATTAATAGATTTTGACAGAAGGTGAGTATTTGTCATTTCAAAACTTTTTGGGTACCAATTTGTCTTTACAGCAAATTTTGGGTAGGTGATGATAATAATGAACTTTTGACTCATTGATCTCAAAAGATAAAATTCATATTGCGTTGAATTGAGGTTCCACCTGCCCAAGTTCTTTTCTCAGTTCATTACTTAGTCTTTCCCTTGCATAACAAGATTCTTAATCACATTCTAATAGTTATAACAAGATTTAACTAATTTGTTCTGTTGAATCTAATCAAGCTTTTCAATAATCTGGGTTGAACACTCTGCTTAAAGACATCAAACCTTCAAGGATTTATGTGGAGGAAGCAGTTCAACAACAAAGAGGGCTTGGGCAATGGTTGAAAAAATAAAGACCCAATACTGATTATCTATTTTATGGAAAAGTACGATTGACTTAGTCAAAACTACTTTCAATGAAAAAGAATCTTAATCTAATACTAAGACATTCCTCTTAAAAATATTCAAATTATCTAGGTTAATTGAAACTAATAGAAAACACTAATGGTTCAGATTAGAGATCATCAGAGTTAGCTAGCTGCAAGATGTTTTCAATCTCTTTGACTACCTCACTCATTGTAGGCCTGTTGGCTCCCAAAACAAAATTCTCCAAACCACTTAATGTTGTGTCCTCACTGATGGCATAATCAAGCATATCATGGAGGTTATATAATTTTTTTTTCGTATCCATTGCCAACTTCAACTCCCTCACAATGTAACTCCCTCTTTTGATCGAAGTTTGCCCAGTTATTAACTCTGACAATACAACTCCAAAGCTATAAACATCACTTTTTTCGTTAACTGTAGCGTCCTGAAATATTCAGGATCCAAGTACCCATGCACCATTAAAAAAGAAATTCTTTTCTCAGGCAAACTTCTACAATGCTATAGTATAATGTTCACTGAACTCAAATCCATTAACCAACAAGCTTATTACCTATTATAATTCATTACTTCATTAACATAGATATAGGAAATTAAACTTCATTTTTGCTACTTGCTAGTATAAGTTTTGGAGGATGTTGCTATACTTACTGGGGTTCCTTTGACATTAGTAAGAATTTGATTGTTTTCACAACCCCCCAATGTCTTCGATAGACCAAAATCAGCAAATTTTGCAATTAAGTAGTCATCAAGTAGAATGTTATTTGATTTGATGTCCTTGTGTATAATTGTTGGATTTCCAAGCTTATGCAGATATGCTAAACCTCTTGCTAAGTCAAGGGCTATTCTCAGTCTCCATATCCAACTTAACCGGATTCCTGATTTTCTTGCATTGTCAAATTAGATGAAGACAACGTATTATAAATTTTTATATTTATGCTCTTGGCTTATGTTGTTAACCCCGTTTGACTTAGAATTAAATTTGGCTAGTGATGATCATAAATGGAGTATATGATAAAGTATGTGATAGAAGTGCAAATGAGGTACCTAAGAGACTATCCTTTAAAGTTCCATTCTGAATGAATTCATAAACCAGCATCTGTTCTCCTTGCTCATAGCAGAAATCCACAAGACTAACAACATTTTTATGATGAACCCTTGATAGTAGTTCAATCTCACTTTTAAACTCATTTCGGCCCAACAACGATCCCTGCTTAGCTCTTTTAATTGCAACTATTAACCCCGTTTCAAGCCTTCTTACATGTCAACATTTTGGAAATCCATTTCCTAGAGAACATGTCATTATATATTAAAAAATTATCAAGGCACAAGTTAAAAGTTCAAAGCAACTTTTGCTTGCAAGACAAGCAACACATGCTAAAGGAAAGTGACTAATGCTGTCATATTAGAAACTTTATCCCATATGTTTGTTGAAGTAAGGATCTTGTTAAAATTCATAATCAATTTTTAAAGGGAACAATGGCAAAGAAACAAGCAAACGAACCTGTCGAAAACCTCCAGATCCTAGAATGTTGGTGTTTGAAAAATTGCTTGTACATTTCTTTAGCTCTTCAAAGGAGAAACATCTCACACCATTGATCCGAGGATGGCTAGTAGGGTCATTTAGATCCCAAGATGTTGCACAAGTATGACATAGGAACTTTAAGTAATAGTACTAGAAGTATAAATCCACCTACTCTTACTCCAATGATGATCCCAATATTTGGTGAATTTTTCTTTGCATAACATTTGGAAAGGGATGAGACACCATCAATGTCCCTTATAAGCTCTGCGAAATGTAGATGAATTCCTATGATAATGATATAGGACACAACAAAATTTGTTCTTACCTTGATATTAATTAATGTTGTAGTTGTAATAGAAGGGTCCAAAAATTGGTTAGAGAGTGACAAAACTTATGTTGTTGAGCTGAGAGATGATAAGACAGAAATTTGTTTTGTCAAGAAGACCGTTAACAGATGGAAAAACTACCACCTGTAGTTATAGGTAATCATTCACAGACACGACCTGGAAGGTCACTAACATTAAGTCTACAAGAAGATTTGATGCTTTAAAAGAGTTCATGAACCCCGTCTCTGACAATAGAGGTCTTTAGGCAATTCCAAAGCCAATGAGTGGAATTAAATGTTGTGTCTTGGACGTCAATGATTGCTGGTTTCTCACAAAATGGGATAGTTATTGAGGCATTGGAACTTTTTAGAGAGATGCAGACAGCGGGGATGAAGCCAAACAATGTTACAATAATTTGCTTGCTATCAGCCTGTGGAAGTATTGCAGCATCAATGCTCGGGAAGGTGACTCATTATTTTTCTATCTGACAATAATAAATCAAATTAAAGCCTTGCCTATCTAGTTTCCAAAGATTCAAACCATTCATCAATTGGATTTTTATTGTGCAAGTTATGACCAATTTACTACCGACTGTTCAGTGGAAACTGAGAAACAGGAGAAACCGAAATGTGTGTGATGATAAAATAAATGGTTCGGCTATGGGTCTACAGTTATCCAAATTTTGCATATGATATATCAAATTAAAGGCATGTTTGTCTAGTTTCTGAATATTTAAACCATTCATCAATTAGATTTTTATTAAACAAGTTATGGCCAATTTACTACTAACTATTCATTGAAATCTAAGAAAAGAAGAAACTGAAATGTGTGATTATAAAATTATCTAGTTTCCAAATATTCAAACAGCTCGTCAATTGGATTTTTATTGAGTAATCTATGGTCAATTTACTATTGATTGTTTAGTGGAAACTGAAATGTGTGTAATGATAAAATGAATGGTTTGTTTGTGGGCCTGCAGTTATCCAAATTTAGTATATAATATATCCAATTAAAGCCCTGTCTATTTAGTTTCCAAATATTCAAACCGTTCATCAGTTAGATTTTTATTGAGCAAGTTATGATCAATTTACTACTAACTATTCAATGAAAACCGAGAAATGGGAGAAACCAAAATGTGTGTGATAATAAAATAAATGGTTTGGCTATGGGTCTATAGTTATCAAAATTTAGCATATAATATAACAAATTAAATCCCTGTCTATCTAGTTTTTAAATATTCAAACCATTTGTCAATTGGAATTTTATTGAGAAAGTTATGGCCAATTTACTACTAACTATTCAGTGGAAACCAAGAAACGGGGGAAATCAAAATTTGTGTGATGATGAAATGAATAGTTTGACAATGGGACTACAATTATCTAAATTTAGTGTATAATATATCAAATATAAGGTCTGTCTGTCAAGTTTCCAAATATTCAAACCGTTTGTCAATTGGATTTTTATTGAGCAAGTTATGGTCAATTTACTACTAACTGTTAAGTGGAAACTAAGAAATAAGGGAAGCTAAAATGTGTGTGATGATAAGATGAATGGTTCAGCTGTGGGTCTACAGTTATTAAAATTTAGCATATAACATATCAAATTACTGTCTATCTAGTTTCCAAATATTCAAACTGCTCGTCCATTGGATTTTTATTCAGCAAGTTATGACCAATTTACTACTGACTATTTAGTAGAAACTAAGAAACAGGGGAAACTGAAATGTGTGTGATGATAAAATGAATGGTTCAGAAGTGGGTCTATAGTTATTCAAATTTAGGTTTTAATATATTAAATTAAAGCCTTGTCTGTCTAGTTTCTAGAAATTCAAACCGCTCATCAATTGGTTTTGTGTTGAGTAAGTTATAATTAATTTACTAGTGATTGTTCAGTGGAAACCAAGAAATAGGGGAAAACAAAATATGTGTGATGATAAAATGAATGGTTCGACAGTGGATTTACAATTATCCAAATTTAGCATGTAATAGATCAAATTAAAGTCTTGTCTGTCTAGTTTCCAAAGATGCAAACCGCTTGTCCATTGAATTGTCATTGAGCAAGTTATGACCAATTTACTTCTGACTATTACAATTATATAGTAGAATAAATAATGGTTCGGCATCTGGTCTCTTGTAATTTTATAGTACAATCTTCATTTGATATGTTTATTGATTGTATTTTGGTAGGCAACTTGCTTGCAACAATTATGATGAACAACATGAAATAAACTTTTCATATAGTATTAACTAAAAAGGACACTACAATATTACAATTGTTAAATGGATAATGTTCGACAAATGGTCTATTGTAATTGTACTGTACAATCTAAATAGCTTTGCATCTCGACTCTTATAATTAAACATAATGGTTCGACAATTGACTATAATTATAGAGTACAATCGTCAACAACATTATGATAAAAATGGTTCGGCACAGGCATCAACAAATAGCAACAAAACCATTGATCATAATTGTTCGCCACATAGATCACATTAAAACATTTTATTGGTATTTTTGAAAACGAAAGCATCATATACAAATACAATACTTAATTTTTGGAGTCCATACCCTAAACTAAAACGTGACAATAATCAGAATTTTTTTTTTTCTTTCTTTTCATATTTGTGATAATTAAAAGAGTTAATACACTAATTCCCTAATGTATGATGAAATAATAAAATCCCTTGGAAGTTTTGAAAATAATAGAATTTCTCCTACTACTAAGTTTTAAATGTTAAAAATAATCGGTGAGAGGGTAATTTGGTTATCTTCACTTACTCATAAGTCATAATATTGTAAAGTTTAGTATCAGCTCACTATTGATTTATTAACGGAGGGAGAATGTTTGTTATTTCAAAAACCTCATGGAGATGTTTTTATTATTTCATAGCTCAGGGGGTTTATGGTAACTCTAACTAAAAGTAAGTCCTAATAAAAAAATTCTTCCTCAATATCCACTTCCTCGGGGCATTTTATTAAAAGACCATGTCAAGTTTAAATTTAATTAAAAGGCTATGAAGTTTTAAAGTGTTAACTAAATAGCCTTATTATTAATTAAGGGTAATTAAACATGATTAGTGCTTAATTAAGATTAATGAAGTATTGTGTAATCTTTTAAAAATTATACTATGTTCCCTTTTTCCCAAAAACCCGAAATTCTTGCAAACAAACCCAAACACCTTCTTCTTCCTCCCGCCATTAACACATCTCTACCATGGTTGCTGTTTCTTCCTTAGCCTCGTCTACATCTTCTTCTTCCTCTACATCTTCTTCTTCCTCCCTCCTCTACATCTTCTTCTTCCTCATTCCTCTATATCTTCTTGTTCCATCCGCCATTAACACTTTCTTCTTCCTCCACCATTAACATCTTCTCCGCCAAAGATCCGCCTCCTCCTCCTCCTTGACATTTCGTCTAAGTATATGTATCTCCTCTTTACATTTTATATTTAGATTTACAAAGATTTAATAATGGATGGGGTTTGGGTTATGATTTTGATTTGGTTGTTTAGGTTGTTGGGTTGTGTTTGATGTAATGCAAGTTGAAAGGAGTGAAATTTGTTGAATATTTTCTTGCATTGTGGGTAGCTAGGGGTGATAGCACCGATTATAGGTGGAGATGGCTGAAAATGTGTTTTAGATTTGATGGATTGCTTAAGCGATTTGGTATATGACATAAGATCGCTTAAGCGATCTGGTATAAGTCTGGTATATGGCAACAGATAGCTTAAGCGATCATGCTTGTTTGTACTAGATCGCTTAAGCGATATACTTCGGTGAGAAATTATATTCCGTAATGTTTATTTAATATTTAGTCCTTTTTTATTAATTATTTTTTTTATTTCAATAGAATGTGAAAAGAACACTTGGCCTTTGTCGATCAGCATCGTACATAAAACTGAAAGATCTATTGTTATTCTATTATTTTTGTTAGTTCTTGGCAAGAAAGTAATATAAAAAAAATATAATATTGATATAACATTGAACTCTGCAACCATCTGCTCTGCACTCTTAGACCAAGGATAAACAGACGGGATCACTTAAGCGATTAAGGGTAATTTACTTCAATATTTCTTTTACATGTTTATGGACATATGTTTAATATAGACGTAAAAGAACTAATTTAATTAAAATATAATAATAGTCATGGTCCACTGAACGAATCGTACATCTGATACGTTTAATATAGACGTAAACATTCTACACCATATATGTTTAATATAGCTGTAAAAGAACTAATTTAATTAAAATATAATAATGGTCATGGTCCACTGAACGAACCGTACACCTGATATGTTTAATATAGGTGTAAACATTCTACACCATATATGTTCAATATAGCCGTAAAAGAACTAATTTAATTAAAATATAATAACGGTCATGGTCCACTGAATGAACCGTACACTTGATATGTTTAATATAGACGTAAACATTCTACATTATGTAATATATATGTTTAATATATGTTTATAAAAGAACTAATTTAATTAAAATATAATAACGATCATGGTCCACTGAACGAATCGTACACCTGACACGTTTAATATAGACGTAAACATTCTACACCATATATGTTTAATATAGCCGTAAAAGAACTAATTTAATTAAAATATAATAACGATCATGATCCACTGAACGAATCATACACTTGATATGTTTAATATAGACGTAAACATTCTACACCATATATGTTTAATATAGCCGTAAAAGAACTAATTTAATTAAAATATAATAATGGTCATGGTCCATTGAACTAATCGTAAACCTGATATGTTTAATATAGATGTAAACATTCTACACCATATGTGTTTAATATAGCCGTAAAAGAACTAATTTAATTAAAATATAATAACGGTCATGGTCCATTGAACGAATCCTACACCTGATGTGTTTAATATAGACATAAACATTATGCACCATATATGTTTAATATAGTCCGTAAAAGAACTAATTTAATTAAAATATAATAACGGTCATGGTCAACTGAACAAATCGTACACCTGATATGTTTAATATATGTGTTTAATATAGACGTAAACATTCTACATTATATGTGTTTAATATAGACGTAAACATTCTACATTATATGTGTTTAATATAGCCGTAAAAGAACTAATTTAATTAAAATATAATAACGGTCATGGTCCATTGAATGAATCATACACCTGATATGTTTAATATAGACGTAAACATTCTACACCATATATGTTTAATATAGCCGTAAAAGAACTAATTTAATTAAAATATAATAACGGTCATGGTCCACTGAACGAATCGTACACCTGATATGTTTACTATAGACGTAAACATTCTATACCATATATGTTTAATATAGCCGTAAAATAACTAATTTAATTAAAATATAATAACGGTCATGATCCGCTGAACGAATCGTACACCTGATATGTTTAATATAGACGTAAACATTATTTACCATATATGTTTAATATAGCCATAAAAGAACTAATTTAATTAAAATATAATAATGGTCATGGTCTACTGAACGAATCGTACACCTTATATGTCTAAGATAGCGCTAATCGCTTAACCGATCTAGTGAAATACAATAAAAATAATCCGAATACATTGGATCGCTTAAGAGATTTCATTTCTCGCTTAAGAGATCTTGTGTATTTAGACTTAGTTGCTTAAGAGATCTGGTTGTATTTATGTTATCGCTTAAGCGATTCTACGCTTTTACAGTTGGTCGTTTAAGTGATCTACGATCGCTTAAGCGATCACGAACAAGACAGAATCAATAAGTGCCCAGACGCACGATCGCTTAAGCGATTTAAGTGATCCTTTGCTTTTAACCTTGGTCGCTTAAGCGATTTATCATGTTCGAGGCAGAATAAACTTCTGCCTAGATGCACAATCGCTTAAGCGATTAAGTGTATCGTTTAAGTGATTTTTCGCTTTTACTGTTGGTCGCTTAAGTGATCACGAACAAGACAATAAATAAGTGCCCAGACGCACGATCGCTTAAGCGATTCGTTATTCGCTTAAGCGATCCTCCGCTTAACGTTGGTCGCTTTAAGCGATTTATAATCGCTTAAGTGATCATGTCTGAGGCAGAATCAACTGCTGTCCAGATGCACGATCGCTTAAGTGATCTAGGTATTGCTTAAGCGATTCTTCGCTTTTACTGTTGGTCGCTTAATCGCTTAAGCAATCATGAACAGGACAATAAATAAGTGCCCAGACGCACGATCGCTTAAGCGATTTATTAGATTGCTTAAGCAATCCTTTGCTTTTAACGTTGGTCGCTTTAAGCGATTTATAATCGCTTAAGCGATCTGTTAGTAAACGATCCATATACGCAGTGGAAAACAAAAATCATAATACAAGAATCGTTCTAAAGAGCCAAGATCAAAGGTATAATTTTACAGTTTATATTACAGTAGAAATCGGCAGAAAAAATTAATCATGAGTTTAGAAAACCATACGCACATTTGGAGGCTCCTCCAAATTTGTCTTTGAACGTTTTGCTACCGACCTAAGTGTAGGATCGAACCGATGTAGTCCACACGAAGACAATCACAAAGAACTAAGGAGGAATTTGCTAGATCCTCCTTAGCTTTAAGATTAAAGAAGAAAAATCAAATAGATTGATTTAGGCAAAAAATGAATTCTGCCATGGTAGAGAATTTGGGGTTGCTGTGTTTTGGTTTTTCAAAGAGAAAAATGAACAGTGAATTAATTCATCTATTTTACAAATAACCTTTGTCTTTTATATTGAAAACTTAGTTGCCCTATTCCCATATGGAATAGGCTTGGCTCCAACCCAAACACCCCATGTTACCAAACACTCCCAATTAGATATTTATTTTTATTTCATCATTATCTCAATTAAAATCAATTAATATATATTTAATCTATACATTAACATTTAACAATAATGATGATTTAATTAAATATATGCGAGCACATATTTAAACGTAATTTCACTTATTTAATTTTTTTAATAAATTAAATAAAGACTACGACCTCAGCAAATTTAATTGCACTGTGAAATTAGCAAAATACCCTTTTGCCTAAAAATACGAAAACACCCTTCTTTCTTCCTGAGTCTTAAATTATCTTCTATGTGTGACCCATAGGCTCCTCATCATACCTGTAACGCCCAACATGGAGATACACGATTTAAATTATGTTTTATAGCCCTTAGTTAATTTTTGTTAAGAGAATATGAAGAAAATGCCTTAAACTTGTATAAGGGTAAAATAGTCTTTTCACTCAAAATTAGTTAAAATTGTGGAGAGTGAAAAGAGCTAGAATTTCATAGAGAATACAATAAAAATGAGAACATTATGGTAATTGACTAAGGGACAAGGATGGAATTTCTAGAAAAGTGTAAGGGCAAAATGGGAAAGCATATTTATAAAATAAGATGATAAGGGTTTGCAACCCTTATTTCCTTCATTCCACTGCCACTCTTCTCCTCCATTTTCTCTCAAATTTTCATTCACTTCTCCAAGGAATTTGAGGGCTTTTGAGTAGATTTTCATAGGGTTTTGATTCTAGGCATCAAAAGGTAAAAATTCATGCTCTTTATCTATGATTTATTTGTATAAAAGTTGAGTTCTTATGAAGTTTATACTTAGGGTTAAGAGAAGATTTGAATCTAACAAGAGTAGAGAGCTTAGGAGAGATTACTCAAGCATAAGGTAAGTAAATTCCACTCAAAATCCAACTCAAGTTAAAGTTTAAGAAAATCAAGTGAGTAGCGATTTCCTTTAAATATGTATATGTTATGATTATTGAGAAATTGAGATGAGATTGATTATTATTTATGCTTGTTGTTGGACATATTTGAATATGAGGAGTGTATGTAATGGTTTGATGATGGGTTGAAATTGGAAGAATTGGAGAAATCTTTTGGGAATGTTTGTGCCGTGTAGGTATGGTGATGATATAAGAGAGTTTTTCTCTCAATTTGGGTGGTTTAAGAAACCAATAGAATGATAATTAAATTAGGGTTTGTTCATGCACAATTATTGTTTGATGAAATGCCTAAGTGAAGTATAAGTTGGGTAGAAACCTTAATTTTATGTAACATTGCATGTGCATTTCATAAGTGCATATAAGTAGAAATTTTAAGCATAAGCCATCCATATGCATATAATTGTTTATGTGTAGAACCTTAAGAAAGAATAAAGAATAAAGAATGAAGAATGAAGAATAAAGAATAAAACACTTAAGAATAAAGAGAAAGGAAGAATAAGCATTAAAGAATTAAAGAATGATAAAGAAGAGCAGAGAATAGGTTGTTGTGATGGGGACCCGTGAGTGCTAAGAAGAAATTCCCACATACACGCCACCTTAATTGAGTGGCATAAGAAGAAGAAGAATTGTACGGCCTGTAAGAGTGTATGTGGATGAGGGTTGTACCAAGAAGAATTTCTACATGCATGCCACCTTAATTGAGTGACCTAAGAAGAAAGAAGAAGTTGTACGGTCCGCAAAAGTGCATGTTGATGAGGACTCTACTCACTCACACGGCCAAGGTTCCAAATCCATACATCAACTGAGTCCGATCAGCAAAGAAGAAAGAATAAGAAAAGAAAGAATAAGAATACGAAAGAATGAGAAAAGAATAAGAAAAGAAAGAATGAGAATGAGAAAGAATAAGAAAAGAAAGAATAAGAAATAAAAGAATAAGAATAAGAAAGAATGAGAAGGCTTGAACAAGAAAGAAAAGCAAAGAAAAGAAGAACAAGAAAGAAAAGAAAAGAATAGAAAGAAATAGAACAAGAAAATAGAAATAAGAAAGAAAAAACATTTTATGCATTATTGCATATTGCCATAAATTTTATTATGGTCAGGAAGAATAGAAAAAATAAGAAAGAAAAAACAAAGAGAAGTAGAAAAAAAAAAGAAAAGAACAGTGAGAGTAAGAAACAGAGAAAGAAAAGAAGAAGAGAATTAAGTAAGAAAAGAACCTAAGAAGGAGAAGAGTTAAGGGATTTACTTACTGAGCATTTTTATGGTCACCCCGTTGTTTTTCCATATTTTTGTAGGAAATAGGTGAGTAGCGGTCGGAAGGACGTCGACAAGCAGGGAGGATTGGCATTACTGTCCACTGTCGCTAAGTTTTTGTACTTGTTATTTTGATATATGTAAAGAATTATGTTTTATAAGTAAAGAAAAATTTGGGCCCAACTATTTTCATATACTAATTATGTACCTTTTTATTGTATATGTTCTAAAGTATACTAGTAGAAAGCAGTTATTACAATACCGGTAATGTATAGTATCGCGATTAACACCAATTAATCGTCTCACTAATACACAGACCAAGATTGGCCCCTAGCAAGGTATCATGGCCACCCGATAGATTCGGATTCAGCAAAGTAGCTACCTATCAATGATATGGTTATCGTACAATTCGATCCTTTCATCATGCTTTATCTTGATGAAACGAAGGTATAGAAATAGTGTCAACCTTCGATTACTCTTGATATGATGTATTTAGTTTCTAGACTAATGACCTGTATTATAATCCGGATAGAGTAACAACCCAATCCCACTGTGGCCACAGTTTTAGTGTCATCGCCATAAACTAAATTGCGTTGTGAGATAACTTCTCCTGTACTCGGGAGTGATGAATCCTCTGTCTATCCACCATAGTCTTGATACACTCCTTGATGCAGCCAATCACCACCGTATTGATAGCTCTGAATAGAACTGCGTTAGGCTAGTGTCAAACTCCACCAATCGATGCACAAGGCGCTCCGGTGATCTCAAGTCTAAGGATCACATGCACCACCATTCGTTAGAGGATTTGTTCCATAGAAACTGGGGTTACCATCCATATGGAATCCTCTGGTGGGTCAGTCTAGTGAACTTGCTGTGGTCTATTCACCTACAGCAAGCACCCATGTGTTGTACCAGGTTGTCACCAAGCAACCTTAACAAGTGAGATCAGTCACTACCTTTCGATAGGGTCGTTCAATACTATGATAGCCTTACTGTATTATCTATGCCCTTACTTCAGAATAATACTAGGGCTACGGACGTTTCTAGAATGGCCACCATATGTGCTTATAGAGTTCTCACTATCAAGATTTGAAACACTTGATACCCTCGTCACGGTTCTACCATTCTAAGGACATATATCAATACATATTGCAATAATAATGATTTACGCGATATATAATAAAATGCCTTTTATTGATTAATGAACATTATTACAAAGAGTCAATTCTACAATAATTGATTGGCTCTAGGGCATCTACTCTAACAATCTCCCACTTGTACTATAGCCAATCATTCATGTATTTAATACCAAATGATCTCAAGTGCCTTTCATGCTTTTGTTGTGACAGAGGCTTTGTCAGTGGATTTGTGAGATTGTCGTTAGTATGCACTTTACTAATCTACACGTCTTTCGTCTCAACTATCTCTCTGATGAGATGGAATCATCTGAGAATGTGTCTAGATTTCTGATAAGACCGTAGTTCCCTGGCTTGAGCAATTGCTCCATTGTTGTCACAATAGATGTCTATAGGATCAATAGTGGGAACCGCACCAAGTTTAGTAACAAACTTCTTAATCCAGACTGCCTCTTTGGCCGCATCTGACAATGCAATATACTCAGCCTCCATTGTAGAGTCCGCTACAATGCTTTGCTTGGAAGCTCACTACACCGCTATTGAGACAAAATACAAACCCTGATTGCGATCAATAATCATCTTTGTCCATTTGGAAACTAGCATCACTGTATCCTCTTACAGTGAGCTCATCTTCCCCTCCATAAACTAAGAACATAACCTTAGTCCTCTTCAGGTACTTAAGAACATTCTTGACAGCCATCCAGTGACGCTCACTTGGATCTGATTGATGTCTACTACAAGTGATTAAAGCACATGAGACATCAATTCGAGTACATAGCATAGCATACATGATGGATCCAATTGTTGATGCATATGGGATCCTCTTCATCTTATCTCTCTCATCTTGTGTCCTAGGAAACAATTCCTTAGAAAGATAAACACCATGTGACATCGGAAGAAATCCTTTCTTGGATTCTTCCATACTGAATCTTTTCAGTACTTTGTCAATGTATGCACTCTGACTTAGGCCAAGCAACCTATATGATCTATCATGATAGATATTTATACCAAGGATGTAGGCTACTTCCCCTAAGTCCTTCATGGAGAAGCACTTGGATAACTAAGTCTTTGCCGACTGCAAGTTCGGTATATCATTCCCAATCAGAAGTATGTCATTGACATACAACACTAGGAATACTACTGCGCTCCCACTCACTTTCTTGTAAACACAGGGCTCATCTTCATTCTTGATAAAACAGAATTTTTTTGCAGCTTCATCAAAACGAATGTTCCAGCTCCCCGAAGCTTGCTTAGTCCATTTATGGATCTCTGCAACTTGCATACCCTATTAACTTGTCTATCAAGAACAAAACCATCAGGTTGTGTCATATACACATCCTCCTCAAGGTTTCCGTTAAGGAAAGCTGTTTTGACATCCATTTGCCAAATCTCATAGTCATGATATGCAGCAATCGCAAGCATAATCTGGATGGATTTAATCATGGCAACTGGCGAAAAGGTTTCTTCATAGTCAATGCCATGAATTCGTTTGAAACCTTTGGTAACCAATCATGCTTTATAAGTATGCACGTTGCCATCCATGTCGGTCTTTTTCTTGAAGACCCACTTACACCCTATGGGTTTTACCCCTTCAGGTGGTTCCACCAGAGACCACACTTGGTTCTGGTACATGGAGTTCATCTCAAATTTCATAGCTTCAAGGCATTTAACGGAATCTAGATCTGATATAGCGTCTTCGTAGGTTCTGGGTTCATTATCTTGGTAAACTAGTACGTCACCATGTTGAGTCACAAGATAACCATATCTCTCGGGCTCATGTCGTACTCTCCCAGATCTACGTATCTCCTGTGCTACCCAAGGTGGTTCACTTTGATCCACAAGTTGTGGAGTAACCTCCTCTTGATGTTCAACCACTTCCTGTGGCATATCATCCCGTCTTTCGTCTAGTATATCTTGTGGTTCTAGAACTTCATCAAGTTCTACTTTTCTCCCACTAGTACTTCTTAGAAAATATTTTTTTTCTAGGAAGACACCAGATCGAGCAACAAAAATTTTGCACTCTTCTGGGTGGTAGAAATAGTATCCCTTGGTCTCCTTTGGATACCCCACAAATATACATTTACATGATTTTGGGCTCAACTTGTTCGAAGTCAATTTCTTAACATAAGCTTCGCAACCCCAAATCCTTAGATAAGACAAGTTGGGCTTTCACCCATTCCATAATTCATATGGAGTCTTATCTACAGACTTTAACGGCACATGGTTTAAAACGTGAGTCGCAGTCTCTAGGGCATAGCCCTAGAACGATGCAAGTAAATCACTAAAACTCATCATGGACCTAACCATGTCAAGTAAGGTCCTGTTCCTTATTTCAGACACTCCATTGTGTTGGGGTGTATAAGGAGGGGTGAGTTGTGATACTATCCCATATTCCTTCAGGTACTCTGAAAACCTTGAGCTAAAGTATTCACCTCCTCGATATAATGACTGCTTTATACGGATACGCATAGCAATATATCAAGTAGAATATATTTATATTAGCAAAAGTAAATGGGCCCAAAATTTCCTTTTATTACATATAAACATTCTTTATACAAAATAGAATATCATTTACAAAATGCCATTAAAACAGCGGTAAAACAGCGGACAGTGTAGCTATTGCTCCTCACTTGCCGACGCCCATCCGATCGCATTCTCACCCAAATCCTGCAACCACAAAGAAAACAACGGGTGAGTACAAAATAATGCTCAGTAAGTAAATCCTCTACTCGATTGTCCCCGTAACTCTTTCTCCTAATTCTTTCCTTACACTCTTCTTATCTCATTTATTATTTTCTCTTTCACACAACTCTCGTTACTTAACTTCTGCTATATGGCACGGCCTCATCTTACCGGAGGCACGTCCGGGTGGAGTTCACACAGCACCAACCTGTAATACACAAGATGTCAAAGGTATGTTCCTAACTCAAAATAGTCCTTTAAATGTTAATTTTATGTTGAAAAGCATAAAATCTAACTAAGGGCAAAATAGTCGATTCATTTGGAACGGTATGAATCAATTATCCATAAAAAGACATTAGGGGTGAAATGGTCATTTTGCATATGGATAAGCATTGAAAAAGTCAAGGATGAGTAGGCTTCATTACATTTAATGGCATTAATTAAGTAATAATTATGTCTAGTGTGAAATGACCAAAATGCCCTTATATGAAGAATTAAGGACTTATGAGTTATACAATAAAATAATTGGGCCAATAGCATAATTTTGGAAAATAAATGAAATATTTTCCTATAAATGAGATGAAATTCGTTCAAGCCAAGGGAGAGAGCATTTCTTCAACATTTCTTCCATTTTCTCTCAAATCTTCCATGAAACAAGCTTTCTTTCTCTAAGTTTTCAAGGAGTTTTGCATAATTTTTCAAGGAGAACAAGATAGGAGCCTTGGATCTTCAATTTGAAGGGTTTAAGGTAAGGATTAAAAACTTTAGTTTTGATGTGATTTGAAGATTTGAAGTAGATGTTGAGGTATAATGTTATATATGTAGGATTAAGGTGTAAAAGAAGTCAAAGGCAAAGGATTTGTTGGAGGAAGTCTTTAAAAAGGTAAGGAAGAACCTCCCATGACTTTAGGGTTTATGCTAGGGTTTGTAGATTTTTATGAAACCTTAAATTAAGGCTTTAAGGCATAGAATTAGTTGATGGCTAGTGTAGTTGAACTCATTTATTCTACTTATTGCTTTGAATTCATTATACATGAAGTTATGACTATTTATGTTTCATGAGTTGTTATGTTTGATTGAAGAAAATGAAGTGTGGATGCTGATTGTGGCAAAACTTGTAGTATGGGAGGCCACATGGTGTTGAATGGTTGCTATTAGAAGTGTTGAGGTGTTGTTTGCATTAGCTTACAATGTTATAGCAATAATGGATGATTATGGGAATGAGATTTTACACTTCCTTTAAGATGTTAAAGACTATTAAGGGGAGGTTTATTTGATCCATAAGTTAACCTATTGGTTAATGTTAATAGGAATTGATGTGGCATAGTTAATATTAAAATTCGGATTTAGTGAGCTTAGAGGTTTTGTTAACCCTGCTTCTGTATTTCGACCATAACTTGAGTTATAAAAATCAAAATGAGATGATTCTTGAAGCATTAGAAAGCTAAGACACAGACCTATAATTTTATGTTTATGCCAAGAGCCAATTCATTTGAGAAATAGATGGAAAATGGCCTGGAGTATAAACTGGTTATTAAAGTTTAAGATTTAACATGATCAATTCTTATGATTATGAATTGATTATTAATGTATTATTGTAAGTATGTCATGTACTAATGTTTACCCATTAGTTAGATGATCTTTGAAAGATATACATGGTCATGATTTCAATACATGATTAATGTTATGAAATGGCATGAAGATGCAATACAATACATGTTTTAAGATGATGTATGTGAGCCAGAGGTAATGTAATTGGATTGATAATCCATAGATGAATTAAAAGTATTAAGCTCACCAAAATATGTATTTACATGCCATAAGATGTGAGAGATGCAAATAGACATGATAGAGATGCATATAGACATCATGGAAAACGCGTAAGCATATCCTCGTATACCGATTGAGGAAAGATAAATATATGCTCTAGATGCTAAATAACGCGTAAGCATGCCTCCCGATGATATGAGCTCTAGATGAAATTTGAGGCTAGATGATATGAAGTGCTTAAGATGCTAAGAAAGGTCCGAACAGCTAGACGTTAAATGTTGCATATGCATTTAGTTGCATTACATGAGTGTAATAACTGCTTCATACTAGGATACTCATAGAAATACATCAAGTACATATATTTATATTAGCAAAAGTAAATGGGCCCAAAATTTTATTTTAATACATTTAATCATTCTATATACAAAGTGAGGCATAATTAGTAAAAGTTATCAAAAATAGTGGACAGTGTAGCTATTACTCCTCGCTTGTTGACGCCCATCCAACCGCGTCCTCACCTAGATCCTGCAATCACAAAGAAAAACAATGGGGTGAGCACAAAATAATGCTCAGTAAGTAAATCCTCTACTCGTCTAACCCCATGACTCTTTCTCTTTATTCTTTCCTTACACTTTTCTCATATCATTTATTTTCTCTTTCTATTTCTCTTTCACATAGCTCTTTTCTATCAACTTTCTATTGCATGTCACGGCCTCATCTTACCGGAGGCACGGCTGAGTGGAGATCACAAAGCACCCATCCACTCTTCGTGACTTCTACTCTTTCTCTTCCTCTACTCTTTCTTATATTTTCTCATTCTTTCTCACTGGAATGTCACGGCCTCATCTTACCGGAGGCACGGCTAGGTGGAGTTCACAAAGCACGAACCCACTCTTCGTGACTTCCGGGTGGAGTTCACTAAGCACCAACCCATTCTTCATAACTTCCGGGTGGAGTTCACAAAGCACCAACCCATTCTTCATAACTTCCAAGTGGAGTTCACAAAGCACCAACCCATTCTTAGATTTTTCTCATTCTCTTTACTTTTAGAGTAGCCCATTCAAAAGTTCTCTACTCTTTCTCAAACTACTTCTCAATGCACAATTAATGCATAAGCATGGTTCATGCTTAAAGTTTCTTACTTAATGCACTTATGAAATGCACAAATGCAATATTGCATCAAAACAATCATTCTGCACAGGTCACACTCAAGAAGGCATAACATGAGTTATACACCTTGGATTGCTACGGTTTTGGTCTCGTTTTAAAGCTTAGAGACAGGGCTACAACTTTTATGTTTTGGTCTAAACCCAGTTCAATCCGTAAGATGCCCAAAAATCACTCAGAAAGTCACGGCTGTGACAGGGCAGTTTGGTAACATGTTTTCACTTAGCCATTTCATCAAACATTAATTGTGCATAAACAAACCCTAATTCAATTATCATTCTATTTAGTTCTCAAACCATCCAAAATGAGAGAAAAACTCTCTTGTAGCATCACATACCTACATGGCAAACACACTCCACAAAAATTTCTTCAATTCTTCCAATTTCAACCCATCATCAAATCAGCACATATACTTCTCATATTCAAATATCCAACAACAAGCATAATTCATCATCAATCTCATCTCAATTTCTCAATAATCACAACATATGCATATTTAAAAGAAATCTCTACTCACTTGAATTCTTAAATTTTAGCTTGAGTTGGATCTTGAGTGGAATTTACTTACCTTGTGCTTGAATAGTCTCTCCTAAGCTCTCTATTTTTGTTGGATTCCAATCTTCTCTTAACCCTAAGCATAAACTTCATAAGAACTCAACCTTTACACAAATAAATCATAGATAAAGAGCTTGAATCCTTACCTTTTAATGCCTAGAATCAAAACCCTATGAAAAACCACTTAGAAGCCCTCAAAATCCTTGGAGGATTGAATGACAATTTGAGAGAAATTGGGGGAGGAGTGTGGCGGTGGAGAAGAAGAATGAAGGGTTTCAAACCCTAAAAACTTTAATTTATAACCACACTTTCCCATTTTGCCCTTGCTCTTTCTTAGAAATTCCATCTATATCCCTTAGTCAATTTACAATAATGCCCTCATTTTTTGCATTCTCTATGAAGTTCTAGCTCTTTTCACTCCCCAAAATTTCAACTAATTTTGAGTGAAAAGTCCATTTTGCCCCTAATGAAAGTTTAAGGGATTTTCTTTACATTTTTCTAACTTTAACAAAAATTTAACTAGGGGCCAACAAAAATTAACAATATATCAACCCAAATAAAAGCAAAACAATAAAAATTCAAGGAAAACACCATAACTTAGCTATGTACCTCAAGTGGGGCGTTACAATTCTCCCCCCTTAAAAGAATTTCGTCCCCGAAATTCACACAAACAACTCCTGGTAACGATTCTGCATGTCTTGCTCTACCTCCCATGTGGCCTCTTCTATCTTGTGATTTCTCCAAAGGACTTTTACTAATGGAATGCTCTTATTCCGAAGCTCTTTAATCCTTCGGTCTAAAATCTGTACTAGACGCTCTTCATACACAAGGTTCTCCTCTAGGTCAACATCTTCTATTATCAAGATATAGGAGGGATCACTTACGTACTTCCATAGCATCGAGACATGGAAAACATCATGTACCTTGTCCATGCTAGGTGGTAGTGCCAATCTGTAGGCCACCTTTCCCACTCGTTGCAATACCTCAAATGGACCTATATATCTCGGTGCTAACTTCCCTTTGCTTCCAAAGCGCATTACTCGCTTGTAGGGGGAAACTTTCAGAAACACTTTATCACCCACTTGGAATTCAACTTCTTTTCTTTTCAAGTCAGCATAACTCTTCTAACGATCTTGGGCTTGCTTCATTCTGTTTCTGATTAACCTTATATCTTCTATCATTTTCTGAGTCATCTTTGTCCCAAGAGCGGTACTCAACTCATCCTTTTTGCCTATCTCATCCGAATGTAGTAGAGACCTACATCGTCTACCATACAAGGCCTCGTAAGGCTCCATCTTAATTGTAGACTGGTAACTATTATTGTAGGCAAACTCCACTAAGGGTAACATCTCATGCCAAGATACTTTATAATCCATACAACAGGCCCTCAACATATCCTCAAGCACCTGATTCGTTCTCTCTGTTTGGCCATCCGTCTGAGGATGATAGGCAGTACTGAATGCTAAACGGGTACCCAAATTCCTTTGTAAACTCATCCAAAAAGCTGAAACAAATCTGGAATCTCTATGTGATACTATTATCTTGGGCACACCATGTAACCTGACTATCTCTTTAATGTAACTCTGAGCCAACTGATCCTTAGTGCTGCTCTCCTTTACTGGAAGGAAATGGGCTGATTTGGTCAACCTATCCACAATCACCCATATAGCATTATACCCTCGCTATACTCTGGGGAGACCTGTAATAAAATCCATCGAAATGCTCTCCCATTTCCACTCTGGAATACTAAGTGGCTGAAGTAACCCTGACGCCTGTTGGTGTTCTGCTTTTACTTGCTAACAAACCAGGCACTTAGCTACAAATTCTGCAATATCCTTCTTCATACTTGGCCACCAGTAGCCTTTCTTTACGTCTTGATGCATCTTAGTTACTCCAGGATGAGCAGTGTATGGTGTGTCATGAGCCTCTGTAAGTATTCTCTTTCTCAACTCATCATTTTGAGGGATACACAACCGATTCCTGAAATAGAAGACACCATCTATTAAGTGGAACTCCATTACATTGCCCTCATGTACTTGCTGAACTATTCTCTGGCACCACTCATCGGCCACTTGCTTATCTTGGACTTCCTCCAGTAAAGTAGACTGAACCTCTAACCTAGCAATCTTTCCTGGAATCACTTCAATCTGTTTTCTGCACAATTCTTCTATCAACTCTTTTTGCTTAGTAAGCCGGGACAGATAAGATTTTCTACTCAAGGCATCGGTTACTACATTGGCTTTCCCCGGTTGATACTTAATCTCACACTCATAATCCTTAACCAACTCTAACCATCTTCTCTGCCTCATATTCAGCTCCTTTTGAGTAAAGAAATACTTTAAACTTTTATGATCGGTGTAGATATTACTCTTGGCACCATAAAGGTAATGCCTCCAAATCTTTAATGCGAAGACCATGGCTGTCAACTCTAAATCATGCGTAGGGTATCTCGTCTCATACTCTTTCAATTGTCGAGAGGCATATGCTATCACCCTCCTACCTCGCATTAATGACACCAAGTCCTTGCAGTCAGGCATCTGTATAAATGTCGTAATCTACACCCTCCTGTGGTAGCACTAACACGGGAGCTGTCGTTAACCTCTTCTTCATCTCTTGGAAGCTCTCCTCACATGCTTTTGACCATACAAAAGGAGTTCTCTGTTTGGTAAGAGCTGTCAATGGCTTAGCCAACTGGGCGAACCCTGCTACAAATCGCCGGTAGTAACCTGCTAGTCCCAAGAAACTTCTGACCTCTTTTACTGTTTTTGGCCTCTGCCATTCAAGGATTGCCTTCACTTTACTCGAATCCACTGAAATCCCTTCCTTTGACACTGTATGGCCCATAAATATCACTTGATCAAGCCAAAACTCACACTTAGAAAATTTAGCATATAGCTTCTTTTCCCTCAACCGTTGCAACACTATTCTCAAGTGTTTCTCATGCTCTTCTCTTGACTTAGAATAAATCAGGATATCGTCAATAAAAACCACTATAAACTGATCCAAATAATCATGGAATACCCGGTTCATCAAGTCCATAAAAACTGCTGGGGCATTAGTCAAGCCAAATGGCATCACTATAAACTCATAATGCCTATACCTTGTACGGAAAGCCGTCTTGGCTATATCTTGCTCGGCTACTCTTACCTGATGATACCCTGACCTCAAATCAATTTTAGAGAACACAACAGCTCCTTTCAACTGATCGAACAAATCATTAATACGAGGTAATGGGTACTTATTCTTCACTGTCACTTTATTCAACTCTCTATAATCAATACACATCCGTAGTGACCCATCTTTCTTTTTCACAAACAAAATTGGAGCTCCCCAAGGAGAATGACTTGGTCGGATAAAGCCTTTATCCATAAGCTCTTGGAGTTGCTTCTTTAATTCCTGAAGCTCTGTTGGGGCCATTCGATAAAGGGCTTTAGATATTGGTGCTGTTCCTGGTGCTAGTTCAATACTAAACTAAACTTCCCTTTCTGGAGGCAAACCCGGTAACTCTTCCGGAAATACATCTAGAAAATCTCGAACTGTTGGCACCCTCTGAATCTCTGATTGTGGAACATCACCACTTTGCACTACATGGGCAATATATCCCAAACACCCCTTTCTCAACATCTTTCTAGCCTTCACACTACTAATCAACATACTCAACTGATGGCCCTCTCCAAAACTAAACTTGTCTCCACTATCGAGATTGAATCTCGCTTTCTTTTCCAACAATCAATTTCTACTCCATACTTCCCTAAGAAGTCCATACCCAATATTACATCAAAGTCCGGCATATCAAAAACTATTAGATCAACTGTTAACCCTCTACCCTGGATCACCACGGACTCTCCTAACAACATCTCTTGCGTCAGAACACTAACCCTATCGGGTAACTCTATCTTAATGGGTTGAGTCACTTTAATAGGTTTCAAGCCTAGCCTCTCTATCATCTCATAAGATATAAAAGAATAAGTAGGTCCTGAATCAATTAAGGCGTATAAAGGAATAGCATGGAATAATAACTGACCAGTAACTGCTGATGGACTAGCCTCTGCTTAACCCTGTGCCACTATAAACACTCTGGCATTAGTAGTATCTCTAGAACTTTGTGTTGGTGGTGGGAGAAGAGCTTTACAATCTCTTATCAAGTGCCCTGGCGGTCGGCACCTATAACACACCCTCTGGTCCCTCAAACACTCTCCTGGGTGGTTCCTCCCACATTTGGGGCAAAGAGGAAACCCTTCCGTCCGGGGCCACTTACTCCTCCACTCTCTTCTATTCTGCCTAGACTGAAACTTCTTCTTATTATTCTTAATTTCCTTGTTTTTCACACCCTCCAATTTCTCTCTCTGCGGGGCGAAAGATGGCTCACTTGGTTCTCTTGTCGAGGAACCTATTAGGGGAATTTTATTCTCAAATATTTCTGCCCTCATTGCCCGCCTCAAGGCCTCACTATAAGTTCGAGGGGGATCGGAACTCATCATTGTATCCCGAGCTATCTCTGGCTTCAACCCATGTACAAACTTATCTCTTCTCAATGCCAGGGTACTAACTATTCCGGGTGTAAATCTTGCAAGGGAGTTGAATTTCACTGAGTACTCCTTCACGGTACTAGACCCCTGCTGCAGTCTGATAAATTCTTGGACCTTCTCATGAACTTGGTCCTCTGTCCTGTACTCGGCCTCAAACTCTTGTCTAATTCTTCCCAAGTCATCACTGCCACATCATGGGTATCTTCTATTAATTCCCACCAAATTCGGGCATCACCCCGAAATAAGAAACTCGCATACCGGATCTTCTCTAGGTCCGTCATGGGAAACAAGGCTGTTATACGTTCCACGGACTTAAACCATTCTTATGCTACTACGGGGTCCGTAGTACTCTTAAACGCTGATGGTTGATGTTGGCTGGGAAGACCATAAATTGGTTCGATTATGTTCTGTACTGGGGGAGGTACCGGTTGTTCTCTTTCTACATTAGTGGTTGGTGGTACCTGTACACGGATCCCAACTCTCCCTTGGCTTTCTGCCATAACCTGCTGTACAATTCCCCGAACTCTAGTTTCATCCAAGGGAGGGGGCGTAGCTTCTGGTGGGTTAGAAGGTTCTCCTTCATTCATCACACCCTTACCACACCTTCGGGTACTACGTCTCATCTACAAAATAATCACATTTAATCAATTCGAGAAACACTTATAGTAAGGAAAGAATTAACTCACACAGTCAGTTATCGGACGTCGGGCGATGAGAATAGTACACTGTCAAATCCCAAAATCTCGGCTCTGATACCAAAAATGTAATAACTGCTTCATACTAGGATACTCATAGAAATACATCAAGTACATATATTTATATTAGCAAAAGTAAATGGGCCCAAATTTTATTTTAATACATTTAATCATTCTGTATACAAAGTAACGCATAATTAGTAAAAGTTATCAAAAATAGTGGACAGTGTAGCTATTACTCCTCGCTTGCCGATGCCCATCCAATCGCGTCCTCACCTAGATCCTGCAATCACAAAGAAAAACAACGGGGTGAGCACAAAATAATGCTCAGTAAGTAATCCTCTACTCATCTAACCCCATGACTCTTTCTCTTAATTCTTTCCTTACACTCTTCTCATATCATTTATTTTCTCTTTCTATTTCTTTTTCACATAGCTCTTTTCTATCAACTTTCTATTGTATGTCACGGCCTCATCTTACCGGAGGCGCGGCTAAGTGGAGATCACAAAGCACCCATCCACTCTTCGTGACTTCTACTCTTTCTCTTCCTCTACTCTTTCTTATATTTTCTCATTCTTTCTCACTGGAATGTCACGGCCACATCTTACCGGAGGCACGGTCAGGTGGAGTTCACAAAGTACCAACCCACTCTTCGTGACTTCCGGGTGGAGTTCACTAAGCACCAACCCATTCTTCATAACTTCCGGGTGGAGTTCACAAAGCACCAACCCATTCTTCATAACTTCCGGGTGGAGTTCACAAAGCACCAACCCATTCTTAGATTTTTCTCATTCTCTTTACTTTTAGAGTAGCCCATTCACAAAGTTCTCTCCTCTTTCTCAAACTACTTCTCAATGCACAATTAATGCATAAGGATGGTTCATGCTTAAATTTTCTTACTTAATGCACTTATGAAATGCACAAATGCAATATTGCATCAAAACAGTCATTCTGTGCAGGTCACACTCAAGAAGGCATAACGTGAGTTATACAACTTGGATTGCTACGGTTTTGGTCTCGTTTTAAAGCTTAGAGACAGGGCTACAACTTTTATGTTTTGGTCTAAACCCAGTTCAATCCGTAAGATGGCCAAAAATCACTCAGAAATTCACGGCTGTGACAGGGCAGTTTGGTAACATGTTTTCACTTAGGCATTTCATCAAACATTAATTGTGCATAAACAAACTCTAATTCAATTATCATTCTATTTAGTTCTCAAACCATCCAAAATAAGAGAAAAACTCTCTTGTGGCATCACATACCTACATGGCAAACACACTCCACAAAAATTTCTCCAATTGTTCCAATTTCAACCCATCATCAAATCATCACATATACTTCTCATATTCAAATATATCCAACAACAAGCGTAATTCATCATCAATCTCATCTTAATTTCTCAATAATCACAACATATGTATATTTAAAAGAAATCTCTACTCACTTGAATTCTTAAATTTTAGCTTGAGTTGGATTTTGAGTGGAATTTACTTACCTTGTGCTTGAATAGTCTCTCCTAAGCTCTCTATTTTTGTTGGATTCCAATCTTCTCTTAACCCTAAGCATAAACTTCATAAGAATTCAACCTTTACACAAATAAATCATAGATAAAGAGCTTGAATCCTTACCTTTTAATGCCTAGAATCAAAACCCTATGAAAAACCACTTAAAAGCCCTCAAAATCCTTGGAGGATTGAATGACAATTTGAGAGAAATTGGGGGAGGAGTGTGGCGGTGGAGAAGAAGAATGAAGGGTTTCAAACCCTTAACACTTTAATTTATAACCACACTTTCCCATTTTGCCCTTGCTCTTTCTTGGAAATTACATCTATGTCCCTCAGTCAATTTACAATAATGCCCTCATTTTTTGCATTCTCTATGAAGTTCTAGCTCTTTTCACTCCCCAAAATTTCAACTAATTTTGAGTGAAAAGTCCATTTTACCCCTAATGAAAGTTTAAGGGATTTTCTTTACATTTTTCTAACTTTAACAAAAATTCAACTAAGGGCCAACCAAAATTAACAATATATCAACCCAAATAAAAGCAAAACTATAAACATTCAAGGAAAACACCATAACTTAGCTATGTACCTCAAGTGGGGCGTTACAATGAGTTATGATGTTATTTACATCATGAGATTATTTATACTCATGTTAGATGATTTTAGATGTTATGTGATGATATGTGATGTGTGTGTACTATGTTTATATACTTATTTGTATGTGTACACATTGATGTTTATATAGCCATGGGATAAAATGATGAAAAACATATGAATTAGGAATAAAAGGGGAAGTATCCCTAGATGTAAAAGATAAGTGATGTGTTAACAAATATGTTTAAATAAAGATCAAATAGTACATTTAGAATGAAACGGATCATTCCTTACTGAGCGATTAGCGCTCACCCTTTCATTGTTGATTGCTTTGCAGGTAGACTAAAAGCGAGGGATGCTAGAGACAACGGGACTACACGTGAGGGGAGATGATTTATTGTCATCTCAATGTTTTTATCTTGATGTAAATAATGTAAATGATAAATATTTGTGAAATACCTTTGGAAGCTTCCACCCTATAAATATGTTTTGATTGTGTAATTTCTTAAAGTTTGTAAATTATAAGTTTGGATCCTGCATGACATTTTATATGCATGTTTTGGATATTATTATTATTATCCTTACACAGATTTTTTCTAAATACAACTCGTTCTCCAGACATGTATCCTCGAGATTCTCATTGAGGGATATTCAGAGGATACCTGACTGGAGGGGGGTTTTACACAACCCACTCTTTGTGACTTTCGGGTGAAGATCACAAAGCACTAACCCGCTTTTAGTATCTACCGGGTAGAGATCACAAAGCACCAACCCGTTTTTTAGTATCTACTGGGTGCTGACCACAAAGCACCAACCCGTTTTTAGTATTTTTCTCATTCTCTCTACTCTTAGAGTAGTGCATACACAAAGTTCTCTACTCTTTCTCAAGCCACTTCTCAATGCACAATTAATCTTCTCCACTAATGCACTCATGAAATGCCAACATGCAATGTTGCAAGAATTAAGGTTTACTACTCATGATTCTCTTAGGCATTTCATCAAACAACTAGTGTGCATACATAAACTCTACTTTATCTATGGTTCTATCCCTCTCTTGAACCATCCAAAATGGGAGAAAACTCACCAAGCTATAATTCCTGTCACAACATAACACTTCCAAAGAGATTTCTCAATCTCCTCCAATTTCATTTCAAACTACATTCTCATCACACATCACACTTCTTATAATTGAAGTGTATTTAACAACCACAAAGTAATTCATCTCCATCTCAATTCTCAATAACATATCATCTACCATGCATACATAATTTATATTAAATCTCTACTCAAAAGAGTTCTCAAATATCAACTTGGATTAGAATTTACTTAGCTTGTAATGGAAAGATCTCACTAGCACTTTCCTTTCCTTTACAATGCTTGTCTCTTCTCTACCCTTTAAACAATTAAACCATAAGATTTGAATATACAAATATATGCAAAACTTCACATCTAAAGCAAGAATCCTTACCTTAGGATGCCTTAGATTAATTGTCTACCCCAAACTACTCAAAAAGCCCTATAAAATTCTTGAAAAGTTGAAGGGAAAGTTGGGAGGAAATGGAAAATAGAAGAGGCGGTGGAAGATGAAGAATGAAGGGTTTACTAAGCTTAACCCCTTTTTAGCTTAAAATATCTTCATTCATTCCCATATTGCCCTTGCTCTTTCTTGAAAACTCCATCCTTATCCTTTGATTCATTACAAACACAGCCCCATTCTAACATATTCTCCATAAAATTTCCTTACAATTCACTCCCTACTTTTCCTACTAATTAGGGGTAGAATGGTCATTTTACACCTATGGAGAATTCTCTAGAAACCTCAATAAACTTTTCTACCGTCCTGTCGCCGTATCGAAGAAAGTTCCGTCACCCCAGCAAAAACTTACAGAGCCGACACTGCAATTACAAAGCCAACGTCATTGCTTGAGAGGGCTATTCTTACGCCCGATGAAGACCGAAATTCCACATTTCGCCAAAACTCAACCAAAATCAGGGCAAACACTCAACCAAACTAACTAAGGGCCAACCAACTGAAAATAACGACATACAACATAATTTACTATGTACCTCAAGTGGGGTGTTACAATTCTCCCCCCTTTAAAAGAATTTCGTCCCTGAAATTCACACAAACAACTCCAAGAAACGATTCTGCATGTCTTGCTCTACCTCCCATATGGCCTCTTCGACCTTGTGATTTCGCCAAAGGACCTTTACTAATGGAATACTCCTATTCCGGAGTTCTTTAATCTTTCAGTCCAAAATCTGTATTGGATGCTCCTCATACACAAGGTTCTCTTCTAAATCAATATCGTCTACTTTCAAGATATGGGAGGGGTCACTTACGTACTTCCGAAGCATCGAGACATGGAACACATCATGCACCTTGTCCATGCTAGGTGGTAGTGCCAATCTGTAGGCCACCTTTCCTACTCGTTGCAATACTTCAAATGGACCTACATATCTCGGTGCTAACTCCTGTTTGCTTCCGAAGCGCATTACTCGCTTGTAGGGAGAAACTTTCAAAAACACTTTATCGCCCACTTGGAATTCAACCTCTTTCCTCTTCAAGTCGGCATAACTCTTTTGTCGATCTTGGGCTTGCTTCATTCTGTTTCTGATTAACTTTACATTCTCTATCATTTTTTGAGTCACCTCTGGCCCAAGAGCGCTACTTAACTCGTCCCTTTCGTCGATCTCATCCCAATGTAGTGGAGACCTACATCGTCTACCGTACAAAGCCTCGTAAGACACCATTTTAATTGTAGAATGATAACTATTATTGTAGGCAAACTCCACTAAAGGTAGCATCTTATGCCAGGATACTTTATAATCCATACAGCAAGCTCTCAACATATCCTCAAGCACCTCATTCGTTCTCTCTGTTTGGCCATCCGTCTAAGGATGATAAGTACTACTGAATGCTAAACGGGTACCTAGATTCCTCTGTAAACTCATCCAGAAAGCTGAAACAAACCTGGAATCTTTATCTGACACTATTGACTTGGGCACACCATGCAACCTGACTATCTCCTTAATATAAGTCTGAGCCAACTGATCTGTAGTAGTGCTTTCCTTTACTGGAAGGAAATGGGCTGCCTTGGTTAACTTGTCCACAATTACCCATATAGCATTATACCCTCTCTATACTTCGGGGAGACCTGTGATAAAATCCATCGAAATGCTCTCCCATTTCCACTTGGGAATAATCAGTGGCTGAAGCAACCTTGACAGCCGTTGGTGTTTTGCTTTCACCTGCTAACAAACCAGAGATTTAGCTACAAATTCTGCAATATCTCTCTTCATACCTGGCCACCAATAGCCTTTCTTTACATCTTGATACATTTTGGTTGCTCCAGGATGAGCAGTGTACAATGTGTCATGAGCCTCTGTAAGTAGTCTTTTCCTCAACTCATCATTCTGAGGGACACAGAATTGATTCCTGAAATAGAGGACATCATCTAGTACTTGAAACTTTGTTATCTTGCCCTCATGCACTTGCTGAACTATTCTCTGACACCACTCATCGGCCACTTGCTTATCTCTGACTTCCTCCAGTAAAGTAGATTGAACCTCTAACCTGGCAAGCCTTCCTGGAAGTACTTCAATCTGTTCTCTGCATAATTCTTCTATCAACTCTTTCTACTTCACTACATCGGCACCACGCTTGACTTCCCCAAAGCTTGGTACTTGATCTTCACACTCATAATCCTTAACTAGCTCTAACCACCTTCTCCCCGAGTGAACAAATACTTTAAACTCTTATGCCTCTGTAGATACTACTTTTTGGCACCCATAAAGGTAATGCCTCCAAATTTTTAGCGCGTAAACCACTCCGCTACCTAACTCTAAATCATATACGTAGGGGTACTCGCCCTTCATACTCTTTCAATTGTCAAGAGGCATATGCTATCACCCTACCTAACTGTGTTAACACAGCACCAAGTCCTTGCAGTGAGGCATCTGTATAAATGTCATAATCTACACCCTCCTATGGTAACACTAACACGGTAGGGGAAATGCGTTAATCTCTTTTCTTCAACTCCCCTCCCCAAAGCTCTCCTCACAAGCTTCTGACCATACAAAAGGAGTTCTTTGTTTGGTAAGAGCTATCAACGGTTTAGCCAACTGGGCAAACCCCGCTACAAATCGCCGGTTAGTAACCTGCTTAGCCTAAGAAACTCCTGACTTCTTTCACTATTTTTGGCCTCTGCCATTCAAGGATGGCCTGCACGTTACTCGGATCCACTAAAATCCCTTCCTTAGACACAGTATGGCCCAGAAATATTACTTGATCTAGCCAAAACTCATACTTAGAAAATTTAGCATATAGCTTCTTTTCTCTCAATCGTTGTAACACTATCCTGAAATGTTCCTCATGCTTTTCCCTTGACTTAGAATAAACCAAGGTATCATCAATGAAAACCACTATAAACCGATCCAAATAATCATGGAATACCCGGTTCATCAAGTCTATAAAAACTGCTGGGGTATTAGTCAAACCAAACGGCATCACTACAAACTCATAATGCCCATACTTTGTACGAAAGGCAATCTTAGCCACATCTTGCTCAGCCACTCTTACCTGATGGTACCCTAACCTTAAATCAATTTTAGAGAACACTGCGGCTCTTTTTAACTGATTGAACAAATCATCAATGCGAGGTAGCGGGTACTTATTCTTCACTGTCACTTTATTCAACTCTCTATAATCAATACACATCCGTAGTGACCCATCTTTCTTCTTCACAAACAAAATTGAGCTCCCCGTGGAGAATGACTCACGGATAAAACCTTTGTCCAAAAAGCTCTTGAAGTTGCTTTTAATTCCCTGAAGCTCGCGGGCCATTCGATAAGGGGCTTTGGATATTGGTGCTATCCCTGGTGCTAGTTCAATACTAAACTCAACCTCCCTTCCTGGAGGCAAACCCGGTAACTCTTCTAGAAACACATCGAGGAAATCTCAAACTACTGGCACCCTCTGAATCTCTGGCTATGGAACATCACCACTCTGAACTACATGGGCAATATATCCCGAACACCCCTTTCTCAACATCTTTCTAGCCTTCACACTACTAATCAACATGCTTAACTGATGGCCCTCTCCAAAACTAAATTTATCTCCATTATCGAGATTAAATCTCACTTTCTTCTTCTGACAATCAATCTCTACCCCATACCTCTCTAGGAAATCCATGCCCAATATCACATCAAAGTCGGGCATATAAAAAACTATTAGATCAACTGTTAAATCCCTTCCTTGGATCACCACAAACTCTACTGTCAACATCTCTTGTGTCAGAACACTAACCCCATTAGGTAACTCTATCCTAATGGGTTGAGTCACTTCAGTGGGTTTCAAACCTAACCTCTCTATCATCCCAAAAGATATAAAAGAATGAGTGGCTCCTGAATCAATTAAGGCATACAAAGGAACCAAATGAAATAATAACTGACTAGTAACGGCTGATGGACTAGCTTTTGCTTCACCCTGTACCACTACAAACACTCTGGCATTCATATTACCTTCAGAACTTTGTGCGGGTAGTGGAAGAAGAGCTTTGCAATCTCTCATCAAGTGCTTGGGCTGTTGGCACCTAAAACACACCCTCTGGTCTCTTAGACACTCTCCTAGGTGGTTCCTCTAACATTTAGGGCAAAGAGGAAACCCTTCCATCCGGGGCCACTTATTCTTCCACTATCTTTTGTTCTGTTTAAACTGAAACTTCTTCTTCTGATTCTTCATTTCTTTGCCTTTCACACCCTTAAATTTCTCTCTCTGCGGGGCTGAGGGTGGCTCACTTGGTCCTCCTATCGAGGAACTTACTAAGGGAATTTTATTCTCAAATATTTTAGCCCTTATTGCTCACCTCAAGCCCTCACTATAAGTCCGAGGGGGATCAAAACTCGTCATTATATCCTACGCTATCTCCGGCTTCAACCCATGTATAAACTTATCTCTTCTCAATGTCGAGTACTAACTATTTCGGGTGCAAATCTTTCAAGGGAGTTGAATTTCACTGAGTACTCCTTCACGGTACTGAACCCTGCTGTAAACTGATAAATTCTTGGACCTTCTCATGAACTCGGTCTTCTGTCCTATACTCGGCCTCAAACTCCTGCCTGAACTCTTCCCAAGTCATCGTTACCACATCATGGGTTTCTTCCATTAGTTCCCACCAAATTTGGGCATCACCCCGAAACAAGAAACATTCATACCGATCTTCTCCCGGTCCGTCATGGGGAATAAACCTGTTGTTCGCTTTATGGACCTAAACCATGCTTCTTCTATTCCTGGGTCTGTAGCACCCTTAAACTCTGAGGGTTGATTTTGACTGGGAAGACCATAAATCGGTTCAATTCTATTCTATACTAGGGGAGCCCTCTTTCGACATTAGTAGTTGGTAGTACCCGCACAAGGGTTACAACTCTCCCTTGGGTTTCTGCCATAACTTGCTGTATAATCCCCCAAACTCTAGCTTCATCCAAGGGAGGGGGTGTAGCTTCTGATGGGTTAGAAGATTCTCCCTCATTTGTCACACCCTTACCACGTTTTCGGTTACTATGCCTCATCTACAAAACAAACACATTTAATCAATTTGAGAAACATTTATAGTAAGGAAAGAATTAACTCACACAGTCGGTTATCGGACGTCGTGGCGCTGAGAATAGTACACTATCAAATTCTAAAATCTCTGCTTTGATACCAAAAATGTAATGACTGCTTTACACTAGGATACTCATAGCAATATATCAAGTAGAATACATTTATATTAGCAAAAGTAAATGGGCCCAAAATTTCCTTTTATTACATATAAACATTCTTTATACAAAATAGAATATCATTTACAAAATGCCATTAAAACAACAAAGAAAATAAAAGTGGGACGAGGGGTGTAGCTGTTGCCTCGCTTGCCGACGCCCATCCAACCGCTGCTCACCTAGATCCCTGCAACCACAAAAAAATAATGGGGGTGAGCACAAAATAATGCTCGCAAGTAAATCCTCTACTCACCGTCCCCCGTAACTCTTTCTCCTAATTCTTTCCTTACACTCTTCTTATCTCATTTATTATTTTCTCTTTCACACAACTCTCATTACTTAACTTCTGCTATATGTCACGGCCTCATCTTACTAGAGGCACTGTCGGGTGGAGTTCACATAGCACCAACCCACTCTTCGTGACTTTCGGGTGGAGATCACAAAGCACCAACCCGCTTTTAGTATCTACCGGGTGGAGCTCACAAAGCACCAACCCGTTTTTAGTATTTTTCTCATTCTCTCTACTCTTAAAGTAGTGCATACACAAAGTTCTCTACTTTTTCTCAAGCCACTTCTCAATGCACAATTAATCTTCTCCACTAATGCACTCATGAAATGCCAACATGCAATGTTGCAAGAATTAAGGTTTACTACTCATGATTCTCTTAGGCATTTCATCAAACAACTAGTGTGCATACATAAACTCTACTTTATCTATGGTTCTATCCCTCTCTTGAACCATCCAAAATGGGAGAAAACTCACCAAGCTATAATTCCTGTCACAACATAACACTTCCAAAGAGATTTCTCAATCTCCTCCAATTTCATTTCAAACTACATTCTCATCACACATTACACTTCTTATAATTGAAGTGTATTTAACAACCACAAAGCAATTCATCTCCATCTCAATTCTCAATAACATATCATCTACCATGCATACACAATTTCTATTAAATCTCTACTCAAAAGAGTTCTCAAATATCAACTTGGATTAGAATTTACTTACCTTGTAATGGAGAGATCTCGCTAGCACTTTTCCTTTCCTTTACAATGCTTGTCTCTTCTCTACCCTTTAAACAATAACACCATAAGATTTGAATATACAAATATATGCAAAACTTCACATCTAAAGCAAGAACCCTTACCTTAGGATGCCGTAGATTAATTGTCTACCCCAAACTACTCAAAAAGCCCTATAAAATTCTTTAAAGGTTGAAGGGAAAGTTGAGAGGAAATGGAAAATGGAAGAGGCAGTGGAAGATGAAGAATGAAGGGTTTACTAAGCTTAACCCCTTTTTAGCTTAAAATATCTTCATTCATTCCCATATTGCCCTTGCTCTTTCTTGAAAACTCCATCCTTATCCTTTGATTCATTACAAACACAGCCCCATTCTAACATATTCTCCATAAAATTTCCTTACAATTCACTCCCTACTTTTCCTGCTAATTAGGGGTAGAATGGTCATTTTACCCCTATGGAGAATTCTCTAGAAACCTCAATAAACTTTTCTGCCGTCCCGTTGTCGCGGCGAAGAAAGTTTGGTCACCCCGGCGAAAACTTACAGAGCTGACACCGCAAATACAAAGCCAACGTTGCCTCGGCGAAGGCTATTCTTCACCCTGGTGAAGACTGTAATTCCACACTTTGCCAAAACTCAACCAAAATCAAGGCAAACACTCAACCAAACCAACTAAGGGCCAACCAACTGAAAATAACAACATACAACATAATTTACTACGTACCTCAAGTGGGGTGTTACAATCGATCCGACTGAAGAGCTTTAATACTTTTGCCCAACATATTCTGTACTTCATTCCTGAATTCCTTGAATTTATCAAAGGCTTCAGATTTATGTCTCATAAGGTAGACACAATCATATCTACTGAAATCATCTGTAAATGTGATGAAGTATGAATATCCACCTCTAGCCTCAACTGTTAGTGGACCACATATATCATTGTGGATGATGCCTAACAGTTCAGTAGCCTTTTCACCTTGTCTTGTGAAAGGAGAATTAGTTATCTTGCCTAACAGGCATGACTCGCATACCTCAAATGACTTAAAGTCAAAAGGGTCCAAAACTCCATCCCTTTGAAGTTTTGCAATGCGAGTTTTATTAACATGACACAATCTACAATACCAGAGATATGCCTGGTTTTGATCGCTATGTTTAGCTTTCTTGGTTTCAATATTGAGAATATCTTTATTGTTTAAATCAAGAACATATAAACCATTAATTCCAAATAGAATACCATTCAAACTAAAGGACAACATTCCATTAGATATCTCAAAATGATACCCCATATTATCCAAAGCGGATACTGAAATAATATTTCTAGAAATAGAAGGCACGTGATAACAATTATGTAGTTCCAACAACAAGCCCATAGGCAAAGATAAACAGTAAGTCCCTACAGCCAATGCAGCTACATGTGTTCCATTTCCAACTCATAGGTCCACCATCTCCCTTGGCGAGCACTGTACTTTGCCTTAGTCCCTGCACATCAATACAAATGTGAGTACTACATGTTGTGTCAATGACCCAAGATGTTGAGAGAGAGAAATTAATCTCAATCATAAAAATACCTGAAGTCGTAGCATTTGACTCCTTCTTGCTTGCGAGGAAAGCCTTACAGTGTTTCCTCTAGTGACCAGGCTTGCCACAAAAGAAGCAGACTACCTTTCCCTTCCCTATGCCACTCTCAAGCCCAAGAGCAACCTGTCTTTTAGGGCTTGGGCTTGGGCTTGGGCTTGGGCTTGGGTTTGGCCTTGGCCTTACCCTTGCCGTTACCCTTTGCTTTACTGGCAGCAACTAGTAAAACAGACTTGGACTTTTTCAAGTCCTGCTCTGTAGTCCTTAGCATGTTCAAAAGTTTTGACAGGGTTTTCTCCATCGTGTTCATATTGAAATTCATTATGAACGGAGCATAAGAGTCAGGCAATGATTATAGAATTAAATCCATTTGTAATTCTGCATCCAAGCACATCCCAAAGTCTCAAGCCTCTCTATGTGCTCGATCATCTTGAGCACATGAGGACCAACTTGGGCACCCTTAGTTAGACGACTCCCAAACAGTGCTTTCAACACCTTATACCTCTCATGTCGAGCATCTGTTTCGAAAAGCTCCTTGAGGTGTAGAATAATGGAAGACGTATCCATATTCTCATGCTGCTTTTGCAGCATAGGTGTCATCGATGCTAACATCAAGCATTGAACGTTATCAGCATCATCAAGGAACTTTTGATAAGTATCCTTTACTTCCTAAGTGGCATCAGGATCAGGCTCAACCATGTATGGCTTTTCAAGTATATACAATTTCTTTTCTGACTTTAGTATAATCCGAAGATTACAATATTAGTTTGAGAAATTGGATCCATCCAACCTATTTTCTTTCTCGATTATCAGTTGCAGGTTCATAATGCTCATTTTTGGTGAATCTACAATTGCAGAAAAATAAAGTCATTATAAAGTTCATTATTATTTAATATGGTCTTTTATTAAACGATGCTCCCACTATTTTACTCAAGTCAATAGCCCTCACTATTAACTCGGGAAAAATAAAGTCATTATAAAGTTCATTTTCGCTTTGGCAAACAAGCTAAAATGAGTTGATTAGATAGGCCAACAAACTTAATCCACACCAATTGATAGCTCCCACTATCAACCTCAAATGTGAAAAAGCCAACAAGCCAATCACACAATCCAATGACTCCAACCATCGTCCTCAAGTGTGATTCTCAGCACGCAGTCGGACACTACATGTCACCACGTACACATAATATGTGTACTGCTTTACTATGCCTATGACGTGTTTATCAACCTTCGCTTTGGCAAACAAGCAAAACCGTCATTTTAAGTCGACCCATCACCATTAAGGAAAACTCCAATGCATTTTAACCTCCCACTGGTAGAAGTGTACCCTTTGCTTTGGCGAACAAGGTTTTGACGAATAGTGGTTTGATTAAAACCATGATGATGGAAGGCATGCGTGACTTAATATACTTTAATTGAGGGTTTTTATTTAATGTCTCATCAGATTATTATCTTTGTTAGAATGAAATTGTTTGGCATGTTATTCAACATTCAACCTCAGCATGCATTCTAAACATAATATAATACGTGCCGGTACATGGCCCAACTAAAACCGATTTCCTAGAGCCTAGAGGAATCGGTGGGTCACCTAGAGGTCTTGTAATAAACATTCTTCAAGTATGGTTGCCTTTTCCTTTGCTCCGTCTTCAAGTACATTACAAAAATATCATTCTAAATTTACGATAAAATAATTATACAAATTCTTTACATCAATAAATTTAGAAACCTCGATTTACATTCGAGGGGAATGAGATGAGGAGAGAATGTACATTGAGAAGAGGAGAAAGGTAGGAACGTAGGCCCTATTTAATAAATTTACAATCATACATACCCCAAAAATTTTAAACATTCACCTTTAGGTCTAAAGCTCATGTTCCGGGCACCGTGCAATATACAAACAAGTACAAAGCATACATTTCAAAAACAATCAATTTTTGAAATTTGTGGGTTAATTACATTTACCCCCTGCAATTTGCAGATCTCCATTTGGTCCAAAAGTTTTGAAACTTTACATTGTGGCCCCTGTGCACTTGGAAGTGCGCTTACTGCGGCGATGAGTTAGTTCACCGCGGTGTGCGTTGGTTATGCTAACGTCCCACGCTCTGGGACGACGCCGTGGCGAAAAGTCCCGTTTGCATAACACTTCGCCCAAAGACGCCGCCGCGGGCGATGCATTTCTGCACCACCAGTGAGTGTGAATAACGCTCACTGTGGCGATGGGTTATATCGCTGCGACGAGTGTACATAGATCTGTAGCTCCAGATCTGTTCATACAGTAACCATATACACACCAAACGGATTTTTCAATCAATCATACACACTGATTTCAACAAAAATCCATCAACCATTATTCCAAACTTGCAGATCATCAATAAATTAAAATTAATCGATTAATAGATTTCTTAAAACATGCTTTTAAGGCAGATTTTAGGCAGATTCTATAAGGCAACATAATATCATCAAATACATCTTATCAACCATCCACATAAAAACTGTAAAATTTGGTAGCCTAGGCTCTGATACCACTATTAGTAAACGACCCATATACGCAGCAGAAAACAAAAATCATAATACAAGGATCGTTCCAAAGAGCCAAGATCAAAGGTATAATTTTATAGTTTATATTAAAGCAAAATCTATAGAAAAATTAATCATGAGTTTAGAAAACCATACGCACGTTTGGAGGCTCCTCCAAATTTGTCTTTGAACGTTTTGCTACTGACCCAATTGTAGGATCGAAGCAACGTAGTCCACACGAAGACAATCACAAAGAACTAAGGAGGGATTTGCTAGATCCTCCTTAGCTTTAAGATTAAAGAAGAAAAATCAAATAGATTGATTTAGGCAAAAAAATGAATTCTGCCGTGGGAGAGAATTTGGGGCTGTTGTGTTTTGGTTTTTCAAAGAGAAAAATGAACAATGAATTCATTCATCTATTTTACAAATAACCTTTTTCTTTTATATTGAAAACTTAGTTGGCCTATTCCCATGTGGAATAGGCTTGGGCTCCAACCCAAACACCCCATGTTACCAAACACTCCCAATTAGATATTTATTTTTATTTCATCATTATCTCAATTAAAATCAATTAATATATATTTAATCTATATATTAACATTTAACAATAATGATGATTTAATTAAATATATGCAAGCACATATTTAAATGTAATTTCACTTATTTAAATTTTCTAATAAAATAAATAAAGGCTATGACCTCAGCAAATTTAATTGCATTGTGAAATTACCAAAATACCCTTTCGCCTAAAAAGACGAAAACTGCCCTTCTTTCTTCCTAAGTCTCAAATTATCTTTTATGTGTGTGACCCATAGGCTCCTCATCATATCGGTAGTATATAGTATCGCGATTAACACCAATTAATCGTCTCACTAATATATAGATCAAGATTGGCCCTGACGAAGGCATCATGGCCACTGAGCAGATTCGCATTCAAAGAACGTAGCTACCTATCAACGATATGGTTACCGCATACCCGATCCCTTTCATCATTCGTTATTTCGACGAGACGAAGGCATAGAAATAGTGTCAACCTTCATTTACTCTCGATATTATATATTTAGTTTCTGGACCAATGACCTATATTATAATCCGGATAGAGCAACAACTCAATCCTATTGTGGCCACAGTTTTAGTGTCATCGCCATACACTGAATTGCACCGTGAGATAACTTCTCCCGTACCCGAGAGTGATGAATCCTCTATCTATCCACCATAGTCTTGATACACTCCTTGATGCAGCCAATCACCACCATATTGATAGCTCTAAAAAGAACTGCGTTAGGCTAGTGTCAAACTGCACCAATTGGTGCACAAGGTGCTCCAGTGATCTCAATTCTAAGGATCACATGCACCACCATTCGTTAGAGGATTTGTCCCATAGACACTGGGGTTACCATCCATATGGAATCCTCAGGTGGGTTAGTCGAGTGAACTTGCTGTGGTCTATTTGCCTACAACAAGCTCCCATGTGTTGCACCAAGTTGTCACCAAACAACCTTGACAAGTGCGATCAGTCATTACCTTTCGACAGGGTCATTCAACACTATGATAGCTTTACCGTATTATCTATGCCCTTACTTCAGAATAATACTAGGGCTACGGATGTTTCTAGAATGGCCAACATATGTGCTCATAGGGTTCTCATTATCAAGATTTGAAACACTTGATACCCTCATCACGGTTCTACCATTCTAAGGACATATATCAATACATATTACAATAATAATGATTTACGCGATATATAATAAAATGCCTTTTATTGATTAATGAACATTATTACAAAGAGTCAATTCTACAATAATTGATTGGCTCTAGGGCATCTACTCTAACACAATCATGTCAGAGGCAGAATCAATTTCTCTCCAGATGCACGATTGCTTAAGAGATCTAGGTATCGCTTTTACTGTTGGTCGCTTAAGCAACCTACGATTACTGCGATCACGAACAAGACAATCAATAAGTGCCCAGACGCACGATCGCTTAAGCGATTTATTATATCGCTTAAGCGATCCTTTGCTTTTAACCTTGGTCACTTAAGCGATAATGTCCTAGGTAGAATCAACTTCTGCCCAGATGCACGATCGCTTAAGCGATTCTTCGCTTTTATTCTTGGTCGTTTGAGCGATCATGTCTGACACTTGGAATTTGCGTTGGCGTCCTCGTCTTTGTTTCAATTTCAACTCCTACCCTCCCTTGTTTCGCCAATAGAATGTCTTTTGTCGGTGTCGTCACCTCTCCTAGTGGAGCAACTTCAGTCATCGGAAGTTACTCCACCGCAACATCTTCTTCTCCATTTTTGGTAGACCCAATGGTGCCTACAATTTGGGGAGTGGATGGGTTTTTTTCTATTTCTTTAAGGATCTCAGCCATTATAACTTAATCGGGAATGACAAGGAATGACAAAAATGCAAAGAGCAAAGAAATTGAGAAATTGCAGAAAATTGGAAGAAAAAACAAGAGAGAGGAAGGTGTTTGAATCTTGTTTTGAGAAAGAGAAGCTAAGAGAAATGTATTTTGCCTTTCAAATTTTAAATCAACTTCTCTTTATTATACTCTAACCAACAAATGTTTAAATCTTTTCACCCTAATCCTTTTCCTGCTTTAATTACACTTAAAGTGTGTCATGTCATAATTTTTAACCCAAAAAAAATCAAAAAGATTTTCATGGCCATTTTGTTAAATGAAAACTTTGGGATGTCGGGGGAGTTAAATTTTGGGGCAGTTTATTAAAAGGCCATCTAAAGTTTACATTTAATTAAAAGGCTATCAAGTTTTGAAGTGTTAACTAAATAGCCATATTATTGATTAAGGGTAATTAGTGCTTAATTAGGATTAATGAAATATTATGTAATCTTTTCAAAATTATACCATATTCCCACAAACCCGAAATTGTTGCAAACAAACCCAAACACCTTCTTCTTCTATTAGAGTAGATGCTCTAGAGCCAATCAATTATTGTAGAATTGACTCTTTGTAATAATGTTCATTAATCAATAATAAAAGGCATTTTATTCTATATCGTGTAAATCATTATTATTGCAATATGTATTGATATATGTCCTTAGAATGGTAGAACCGTGACGAGGGTATCAAGTGTTTCAAATCTTGATAGTGAGAACCCTATGAGCACATATGGTGGCCATTCTAGAAACATCCGTAACCCCCTTGATATTCCTGAAATAAGGGCACGAGATAATATGGTAAGGCTATCATAGTGTTGAACGACCTCGCGAAAGGTAGTGACCGATCTCACTTGTCAAGGTTGTTTGGTGACAACTGGTGCAACACATGGGTGCTTGTTGTAGGCGGATATACCGCAAAGAAGTTCACTGACCGACTCCACCGGAGGATTCCATATGGATGGTAACCCCGTGTCTATGGAACAAATCCTCTAACGAATGGTGGTGCATGTGATCCTTAGACTTGAGATCACCGGAGTGCCTTGTGCATCGATTGGTGCGCTTTGACACTAGCCTAACGCAGCTTCTATTCGTGAGTCACAAGATGGTGATTGACTATATCAAGGAGTGTATCAAGACTATGGTGGATTGATAGAGGATTCATCACTCCCGGGTATGGGAGAAGTTATCTCACGGCGTAATTCAGTATATGGCAATGACACTAAAACTGTGGCCACAGTGGGATTGAGTTGTTGCTCTATCCAGATTATAATAGGGGTCATTGGTCCAGAAACTAAATATATAATATCGAGAGTAACCGAAGGTTGACACTATTTCTATGCCTTCGTCTCGTCGAGATAATGAATGATGAAAGGATCAATTGTGCAAGAACCATATAGTTGATGGTAGCTACTTTCGCTAATCCGAATCTATCGGGTGGCCATGATGCCTTGCTGTGGTGCCACACTGTGTATTAGTGAGACGATTAATTGGTGTTAATCGCGATACTATAAACTACCGGTATGATGAGGAGCCTATGGGTCACACACATAGAAGATAATTTAAGAGCCAAGAAGAAAGAAGGGTGTTTTCATCTTTTTAGGTGAAAGGGTATTTTGGTAATTTCACAGTGCAATTAAATTTGCTGAGGTCGTAGCCTTTTATTTAATTTGTTAAAAATTAAATAAGTGAAATTACGGTTGAATGTGTGTTCGCACATATTTAATTGAATCATCATTATTGTTAAATGTTAATTAAATATTAATTGATTTTAATTGAGATAATGATGAATTAAACTAAATTAAAAAAAAAATATCTAATTGGGAGTGTTTGGCAACATGGGCTGTTTGGGTTGGAGCCCTAGCCCATTCCATGTGGGAATAGGGCAACTTGGTTTGCCTATAAAAAGAATAGTGTTTGTGTGTTTTAAAATTAATTCATTTTGCCTTTTTGGAAAAACAAAAGAAAACACAACACCCCATACACTCTCCCACGCCCCTTTCACTGTTCCATTGAAAAACAAACACTTTTTGTTTTTCTTCTTGATTTCTTAAGGCCAAGGAGGATCTAGCAAATCCCTCATTGGTTCTTGTTGATTGTCTTTGTGTGGACCTCTACGGTTCGATCCTACACTTGGATCGGTAGCAAACACATTCAGAGACAATATTGGTGGAGCCTCCAAACGTGGGTATGAATCTAAACCTTTGGATTTATTTTTCTGCAGATTCTTATAAAATATAAACTGTAATTTTCTATGCCCTGATTTTGGGTTCTAAGGAACGATCCATGGTTGTAATTTTTGTTTTCCGCTGCGCAACCAGGTCGTTTCCTAACATCTTCCTCCCACCATTAACGCATCTCTACCTCTGCATCTTCTTCTCTTCTTCTTAGCTTCGCCTACATCTTCTTCTGCCTTTGCATTTTCTTCTTCTTCCTCTTTCCTCTACATCTTCTTCTTCCCCATTCCTCTATATCTTCTTGTTCCTCCGCCATTAACACTTTCTTCTTCCTCCGCCAAAGATCCCCCTTCTCCTCCTCTTGACATTTCGTCTAAGTATGTGTATCTCCTTTTTACATTTTATATTTAGATTTACAAAGATTTAGTAATGGATGGGGTTGGGGTTATGATTTTGATTTAGTTGTTTAGGTTGTTGGGTTGTGTTTGATGTAATGCAAGTTGAAATGAGTGAAATTTTTTGAAAATTTGTTATGGGTACGTGTTCTGGGTATGATGGAATTGATTGTAGGTGGAGATGACGGAAAATGTGTTTTGGATATGATAGATTGCTTAAGCGACCTGGTGTATCACTTAAACGATTTGGTAGGTCCGAATGCCGAGATAGATCGCTAGTGATCGTGGTATGCAACAGGGATCTGTGATGATAGATCGCTAAAGCGATCATGGTTATTTATCTTGATGTATTAGGCGAGCGATCGCTTAAGCGTCTGACAAACCATATAAGCGACTGTGTAAATTCTTTTTAAAATATTTGAACCCTTAGTACAACATTTAAGAATTTTTTTTTTCTTGCATTACAGGTAGTTGGTTATTATTACACATGGGACAAGTTGTTTTGGTTTTTGAATATTTTGGTGAGTGGGTGGAGGAAGAACGTAGCTGGGAGTGGATTGGGAAGAGCAAAGAAGTTATACCAATTGCTGTGAGCAAAGACGTTAGTTTTGATGAGTTGATTGATGAAATAATTAGAAGAGGTAATTTGAGTTACTCGCGTAGTGATATAGTTGTGAAGTATGTTTTAAGCACAATTCCTAAATATAATAAGGTACCTCCTGCTATATTAAAGTCAGATGAAAGTGTGAAGTTATATATGATTGATGTGGCCGATAATGGTTCGAGGCCGATTTTAAGGGTTTCAGTTGTAGAAAAACCATTTGAAGTTGGTTCAAAGGAAGGGGATAACGAGGAAGTAGGCGGAGATTTGCCTGGTTTTAACTTGAACTACGAGGCCATTGATTTGTTAGTTGAAAAATCAAGAGTAGATGGTGAATTGGGTGGTGAGGGAGGAGGCTAGAAGAGGTTGGTGATGGGGCGAGAATGAAAAATGTTGAGGAGGAGGACCCCCGTAGATGTTCCCAGCGATGTAGAAATTTCTTTAAATCTGACTATGCGAAGGCGTAGATTGTGAGGAAGAAAACACTATGGTCGTTTTTGCAGGTTCAGAGAGGGCAATTGGAGGTAGTAGTGAATCAGCTCATGTTTTTACGGATGGATCGGAATTGTACATAGGGTATTTATTTGACAACAAAGAGGAAGTGGTGAGGAAGCTAAAACTTGTTGCCGTGAGAGATAATTTTGAGTTCATCACCAAAAAGTCAAATTCATTGGCATGACGGTTGCATGTCGTGGACCCGGGAAAGTGCAAGTGGCAGTTATTGTAGAAGGTTGGCGAAGTCGAAAAAAATTTATTCTTAACACATATACCGTGAGCACACTTGTGGTTTGGGACATATTTCAGGTGAGCATCGATAAGCGTCCGCTGATGTTATTGGAAAATTTGTCAAAAGTCGGTTCGTTGAAGGGAAAGGTCCATCTCCTAAAGACATTTAGAGACCTGTGCGCACAGAGTTGGGATGTCTGTTAGTTACTGGAAAAGCTAGAAAGGGAGACAACATGCACAAGATTTTGTAAGGGGCGGGGCATGCGGGAGCACGGTACGCAAGATTAAAAGCGCTATCCATTATATGCTTGAGTTGACAAACCAAGGTAGCAAGACGGCTTTGAAGTGGGACAGGAATATGATGCTTAAATATTTTTTTGTTGCTTACGGTTCTACTATAAGGGGTTTTGTAAACATGAGAAAGGTGTTGGCTGTTGATGGTTGCTTTTTAATGGGAAAGTATGGAGGTACATTGTTGGTGGCCACTACACAGGACAGCGAGAATCACACATATCATGTTGCATGGTGTTTGGTTGACTCTGAGAATGATGAGTCATGGACTTGGTTTTTTAGCGCAACGTATGATAGCTCGACATTCGACGAGTTCAGGCATAATATCCGATAGGCACAACTCTATAAAGAAGGGGATTGCCATTATTTACTGTCAAGCACATCACGGATTCTGTATGAGGCACCTTGGTAAGAACATAAAACAAAAGTTTAAGTGTGCTGCCTCCTTGAGACATACTACATGGCAGCAAAAGCTTATCGGGTTGATGCATTTGAGGAGCACTTCCAGCAAATCCGAATCAAGGATGATAGAGTTGCTAAGTATCTTGAGCATGATGTTGGTTTTGAGGGATGGAGTAGAGCTTACTTTCTTCTAGAAGAAGGTTTGATGTCATAACCACAAACATAGCCGAGTCCATAAATTCGAAGTTGTTAATAGAAAGAGAGTTTCCAATAGTTGCACTTTTTGATGCAATCCAAAGGACACTGTCGCGGTGGTTCCACGAGCGTCGTACGGAGTCAGATAATTTTACTACAACCCTTGTTTTGTCAACTAAAAAATTATTGCGAACGTATGGAACTGTCAAATACACTGTTTGCCTATCCTCTTAATGGTCGAGACTTCACTGTGCGCGGCTATGGTCCGAATGCTCTAGTTAACCTTGTTAGAAAAATTTGCAGCTGTAAAGTGTTTGACATTCAACGTTTACCTTGTCCTCATGCACTACCAGCACTGAAACACCAACGGAACCCGGATTTTGGTTCAAGAATTTACATGGAACTTTGCTCCCCTCTCTATATGACAAATCACTACATGCTAGCTTATTCAGAAACGATATATTCAGTGTCTTCAGAAGAGCAATGGGTAGTGCCGCCAGAGATGGCCAACATTATCATCCACCCGCCATTCAAGAAGACAGGAAAGGGGACAAAAAGAGTTAAGCGTATTCCATCAGCCTTTGAGGTTTCCCGGAAGATGAATAAGTGCTCAATTTGCAAGCAACCTGGCCACAAGAGAAGCAGTTGCCAAAAGCAAACACATGCAGATCCAGAAAATTAGGTTCGAAGAAGGATGAAATTCAGGGAGTTACCAAGGCCAACCGTTGATGAGTTATTGTTTTCAATTATTGATGTTATAAATTTTATTGTTACCTTTAATAAATCATTCTTTATATTTCTTGTTACATGGCCTAAATATTTGTTGGTGATTTTAGTTTGGAATTAGGTTGTCAAATTGAGGAGAAAGTATGGAATTAATACGTGTTGGTAATTTTAGTTTGTCAAAATTCAGGAGAAAAGCAGGAAAAGTATATATTGCCTATGATCGCTTAAGCGACTAAGTATATCGCTTAAGCGACAAAGGGTTTTTCAAACAGGATCGCTTAAGCGAATTCACGGATCGTTTAAGCAATCATGCACCTGGGCAGATGATTCTACCCATGTACAGGATCGCTTAATCGACCAAGACAAAAAGACAAGAATCTCTTAATCGATCCACGATCGCTTAATCGACCAAGACAAAAAGACAAGAATCTCTTAAGTGATATCTAGGATCGCTTAATCGACCAAGACAAAAAGAGAAGAATCGCTTAAGCGATCAGGCACCTGGGCAGATTTGATTTTGCCAATCACATGATCGCTTAATCGACCAAGTGAAAAAGAAAAGAATCGCTTAAGCAATATCTACGATCACTGAAGTGACCCTGTGTAAACGGAGTTCCTTTTATTACAATCGCTTAATCGACCAACGAAAGATTTGAAAATTTGACAAATACACCCCCACCTACCTAACTTCCCAGATTTCGGCCACCACCGTTGGAATCCTACCAAGAAAGGGTGCTACGATGCATAGCAGTCGGATCAGGCTGATAGGGTGTCGATATGGCCTTTTCTGGCCAGATCTACCACGGATGTGGCTGGAAAAGGCCAAATCACGGTCAGATCTGGCCGTCGACAAACGAAAAAGGTGACATCTAGTTGTCTGGGATGGCCAAAGATATGGCCGTCATTTTCGGTCAACGATGCCTAAGATTTGGTCGTCGTTGATCGTCAACGTCAGCCATTTCTTTTGAAACTCGATGATGGCCTAATGTGGCCTTTTCCAGCCAGATCCATAGTGGATCTGGCCGAAAAATGTCACATCTATGAATTACTAGCCATTGTCGGTCGTTTGTAGCCGTCGGTGGCGCTAGAATCTGGGAAGTTTGGTGGGTGGGGGTGTTTTTGTTAGTTTTGAAACTTTTTCAGGCGGTATTAATGAAATTAATTCAGTTAATGGGTCTAAAATTTATTAAAAAACTACTAATATTTCCTAAATAATTAAACAAAGAAATATTATAGGAATAGGATTTATAATATTTATAGGAATATTCAACCAAACGCACCCTTTATGTTCTGAACAAAGAAGAATCGTAAACCCTATATGTTTAGCATAGACGTAAACATTCAACACTTTATATGTTTCATACTGATGTAAAAGAACTATTGTTTAATATAAATATAATAACGGTCACAGTCCACTGAGCGAATCGTAAACCCTATATGTTTAGCATAGACGTAAACATTCAACACTTTATATGTTTCATACTGACGTAAAAAAACTATATGTTTAATATAAATATAATAACGGTCATAGTCCACTAAACGAATCGTAAACCCTATATGTTTAACATAGACGTAAACATTTAACACTTTATATGTTTCATACTGATGTAAAAGAACTATATGTTTAATATAAATATAATTATGGTCATAGTCCAATGAACAAATCGTAAACCCTATATGTTTAGCATAGACGTAAACATTCAATACTTTATTGTTTCATACTGACGTAAAAGAACTATATGTTTAATATAAATATAATAACGGTCATAGTCCACTGAACGAATCATAAACCCTATATGTTTAGCATAGACGTAAACATTCAACACTTTATATGTTTCATACTTACGTAAAAGAACTATATGTTTAATATAAATATAATAATGGTTATAGTCCACTGAACGAATCGTAAACCCTATATGTTTAGCATAGACGTAAACATTCAACACTTTATATATTTCATACTGATGTAAAAGAACTATATGTTTAATATAAATATAATAACGGTCATAGTCTACTGAACGAATCGTAAACCCTATATGTTTAGCATAGTGTTAATCACTAAACTTGCCGAGATAGATGATCGCTTAAGCGATCCTCTGGTATCGCTTTAAGCGATTCTTCACTTTTACTCTTGGTCGCTTAAGCGATTTAAGATCACTTAAGCGATCATTTGAGAAAAAATCTTGGTCGCTTAAGAGATATATGTGGTCGCTCATATACCGCTTAAGCGATCATGACAAAAAGAGAAGGATCCTACATTTCTCCTGAATTATGTAATAATCTGTCATTTATAACTCATTTTCCTCGCAAATTCGAAAATAATAAGCAGCAAAATGAAGTCATTTATATCAATCTAATCCATCACATATCAAAATATAAGAGACATCAATGTAATTGAAAGTTTAAACTTAAAATCATTCATAATAGTGCCAAAACAGAATAAATCCTAAGCCACTTTGACAAGTTTTGGAATTCGGTATAATCATTGTCTGAGATCATTCTTTGGTACCATGCCTTGCCAGCAGCCTTGATTGCAGATGTCGCCACTTTGAGAAGTTTTCAAATTCGGTATAATCAACATGCGAGATCATTTCATGGTACCATGGCTTGCCGCATAGCCTTGATTGCAGATGCCTCCTCCGGCCACCAGCCTTGATTGCAGATGCCTTGCCAGTAGCCTACTCTAACAGCCCAAGCCAGTTTGAGGAGTTCCCTCTCATTGTTTGCCAACAACCTGCAAAATTATCCGGCACACCTGCAGCCACGTCAGCTTTTCTAAATAAAACACAAAAAAACAAAAAGTTTTTCTGGGCCAATTTGTTAAATGGAAAGTTGGAATGTCCGGGGAGTAAAATTTTCTCTCTTCACGAACCCAAGTTATGGAGTGCAAGATTGAAAAGTTCACTAAGTCCGTCTATTTTGGTAAAGCTGTGTATAAGCATGACACCTGCAGCATCAACACCACAACCCAAGTATCAACATCAACATCACATAAACTACAAAATTAAAAGTACAAGTTCCAAACCTTTTGATTGGGTTATGGTCACTCAAAACGGATTCATTTCCCCATGGAAGCACTCAATAGCCCAGCGCTCCCGAAAGATGGTCATTGTTTCGTCATTCAATCAGTCCATCAGGCTGTTGGTCACTTCGAACTGAATAAATTTCAGGGCATATGCCCCATAATCAGCACTACAATAGGAAGATGACATTAGCATTAGAATCAGCTTATAGAACAATTGTGTTATGTAAGTTAGTTTTATACAAAATTTACCTTGACTCATTTGTTGGGACGGGAACGCGCTTGAGTGGCCACTTTCCCGTCAATGCTTCATCACCGAGGTGCTCAAATATCCCGCTCTCGTGTAACAGCTACGGGAACAACACGAACAGCGGCTCCAACTCGGCCTCCAGCTGCTGTCTCGACAAATTGTTTGGTTGCAGTTAAGGATCTTCAGCAACCTCTCCTCTAAGAGCGCGACGACTACTATCCAGTGCATTTCCTTAACCAGGATGATGCAGTAGACACTTTTAACCTTTGCCCAACTGTGGCCATATTTGGGCCTGTCCCCTATTACATACTGTATGATCTTGTCATCAAACTTAAAATCATTAGGGATGCAGTCCAAGTCTTCTGTGGCTGATCGTTTTCACTTTGCTCCTTTTGCTACAGATGTACCAATGGCCTTTTTCAATAAATTGCGATATGTCGATACTAGTGTTTGGCCAAAGGCCACATCAGTGATGGCACAATCGGGATACAATAGATCACCATTGCTGGTTTGTTGTAGCCTCATCAGTGCCAATACCTCATCAATGTGCTGCATCAAATAAAAAGAACATGATAAGTATACAATACCTCATGGAAAACATAAGCAAAAATAAGGAAAATTAAGCAAAAATAACTCACCGAGTCATGAAGCCAGCTGCCCATCTTCAAAATCTTTTCAAACCAATCCCGAGAATAATCCCCGGTCTTACACTTTACAAGGGCATCACTTCCGAATTCATTGTAATAGGCATAGAAGGGTTTTTTATTTTCCTCCTCTATTGGCCTATACAAATCGATAGTGGACTCTATTTTTGCTTGTCCGCTTCCTCCCCCTTCCTCCATTTGTACATCCCCGCTTCCTTCGCCTCCCACCTCAACTTCCTCCATTATAACTGCCCCACTTCCTCTAGAAACCTCTTTAACCCCCTCAATTTTGGCTTCTTCCTCAATTTGTTTCTTTGTTTTCCTCTTAATTCCACGTGTTAGTATGGTGTAAGGTGATTTCACAAACCTGCTCTTTCAGCTCCCTCTTTTCAGCCGAAGTTGCACTTTAACCACCTTCAATACTCCACCAACTTCCTCCTGCACCCTACCAACTTCCTCCTCCACCCTAACAACTTTCTCTACCACCTTATCCACTTTTTCCTCCACCCTTTTCATCTGCTCTTCCATCTTATCAAACAAACTCTTTATGAGGTCAACCACCTCACTCTCCCGACCTCGACACCTCGGCAAAGCGATACTTGTTGTACCAGTTTGCTGAGGCATACGAACCTCTTCCTCCCTCCACTTTTCCTCCCCCCTACCGATTGCGGCTTCATCCTCCTCGGTGTCAACCATATTCTCAAGCAATGGCCTTGCAACTGCCCTCACATGTGTGACCCCTTATAGGTCTCGCATCAGGCAGTCTATCCCTTTGATCCTCCAATGCTTAGAAAGATGTGACATAGTGCTATTGTGCTTTACCCCTAGTAGCGGTGAGGAAGGGACAGATAACCCCCTGCAATAAGAAACAAAATCAATCAAATTTAAGTGACATTTTAAAGCAAGTGCATGCTCAAAAGCTTAATCCTTTAATCTTACCCGAACTGATTGAATTTCAATCTCTATTTGCTCATAATTCGAATGGGTACACTTCTGGTCGTGCCACGGCAACATCCTAGGAAATGTCTGTTGCACAACCGAAGCCCTAATCCTCCCCCTTACCTTAGCCAGGACAGGGATGGCCTCATACATCCAAGCCTACATTGTAAAAAAAAATAGTCATATCATAATTCAAACACATATATTAAAAAAAATATAACAAAAAGCTATTAATATTTACCTGCATGGCTCATGGGAAGCCAAACAAATTGTATGTCGTCGGTCTATTCTTCTTGGCCCATTGGGAGTGCTTTAATGCCAGGTCTTTTGCTTGCAGGGACTCCATGGTTTGCTTAAATGATACCCATCCCCACAGATAAGCATTAAAGAAGTTCAAGTTGCTTACAAAGTTCACCCAATCAATATCAACAACTTTTGTTGAGTCACCAGCCATTAGGATCGAATGTAAGAGCAATACCAAGCACAGTTTAAATGTCTCTGAATCGTTAAACTCACCATCTCTTAACCTGTCCTCTAATTCCTATGCCTTAATAGACTTGTTCCCCACCAAAACCTTGTTAGCCAACCTTTTGGCTCCCATCTGTCTGTTATTCTTTTTTCCTCAACCTCACCTGGCAATTCCCCACATCTTAAGCCAGTCACCACGCATATTCCATCATCCCGAAACGTACCAGCTTTCCATCTACCATGAACCACATTTAGTGCTTTTTGTTGCTTTTTATTGAGTGCAGCAACATATAATGCACTCTCGACCCCCAGAATGTCTTTTTCCATTTTGTGTCCATATCCCTAAAATGACTGAAACAAGTCTCTTTGAATCTCCTTTCACCATTCCTCACTGTCCCTAAAATCCCCGTTATTCTCGTTAAAACATCCCAACTTTGTAACAATCACTTTCTACTCAAGTACTCGTATAATATACAAAATAAAATACATATAAAATAGTGTAAAGAGTTGGGCCCAATTTTTTTTTTTATTAAATATATATATTCTTTACAAACATTTACATTTTTACACAGAATTATAATATGTATAGAAGTCATCAAAAACATAGTGGACAGTGTAACCGCTTCCCCTCGAGCGCCGACGTCCATCCGACCGTGTCCTCACCTAGATCCTGCAAAACATAGGAAATAACGGGGTGAGCACTAAAACAATGCTCAGTAAGTAAATCCTCTACTCATCTATCCCTGTAACTCTCTCTTTCTCTAATTCTTTCCTTACAACTTCTCATTCAATTTCTCCTTGGTTCTTCTCTCTAGTTCTCTTTCCTTAGAACTCTTTTCTAATAATTCTTTAGTAAGTCACGACCCCATCTTACCAGGGGCATGGCCGGGACTCACTCCCACTCTACGTGACCTCTACTCGTTCTAGCCGATCGGACTTGGTTATGCATGGATTCGGAACCCTTGGCCATGTGAGTGAATAATCTCTCTCTCGGGTACTCGGGTATAACCCTCATCCGCATGCACTCTCACGGGCTACACCACTTTTCTCTCTCATATTTATGCTGCTCTCTCAATGCAGCGTACATGCGAGAATACTCTACCCATTACTCATGGGTTCCCCATCGCACAACCTACTCTATTCTCTTTTCTGTTAGCTCTCTAATGCTCATTCTCTCTTTCTCTTAGCTTTTAAAGTAGCTTATACTCAAATTCTCTATTATGTCTCAAGCTACTTCTTAAGTGCATAAAAATGCGTATGAATAACTCATGCTCACTATTGCACCTATGAAATGCCAAATACAAGATTTCATCAAAACAATCATTCTACACAGGTCACACTAAAAAGGGCATAACTTGCGTTATACACATCAGATTGCTACAGTTTAGGTCTCATTTTAAAGCTTAGAGATAGGGATACAACTTTCATGTTTTGGTCTCAGCCCAGTTCAATCCGTAAGATTCCCAAAAATCACTTATAAAGTCACAGCAATGACAGGGCAGATTTCTCCTAGGCATTTCATCAAGCAACTCATTTGCATATAAACACTCTACTATAATTACTACTATACTTCATTCTCTAGCCATCCAAAATGGAAGAAAACTCCCTCAAATACTCATAATCCCTATCAAGAAAAGCACTTCCAAATTGGTTTACACAACATCTCTCAAACTTCATCTCAATTTCCATTTCTCAATACACATTAAAACACTTCTCATACATGAAGTGTATCCAACAACCACCAATTAACTACTCATCTCAACTCAATTCCTCAACAAGCATAATACATATTTATACATGCATACATCTCTACTCAATCTCTAAATCTCTACTCAAAAGCTTATTCAAAACTCAACTTAGTTGGATTTACTTACCTTGTGAAAAAGTGGCTTCTCTAGCACTTTTCCTTTCCTTTGTTGTCTTGTCTTCTCTCTACAACTCAAAACAACAATAAGAACAATAACAACCAAATGAGACTTCAATATAAATATAAGCAACTCACATCTAAAGCAAGGATGCTTTAGATGAAATCTCTACCAAAAATTACTCAAAAGCTCTCTTAAACCCCTTAGAAATCTTGGAAGATTGGATGGAGAAATTGGGAGAAAAATAGGCAATGGAAGAGGTAGTGGAATGGATGGACTAAAGGGTTTCTCTACACTTAACCCTTTTTAGCTCATATTATAAGCATCATTTCCCATGTTGCCCTTGCCCTTCCTTGGAAATTCCATCTATATCCTTTGATTCTTTACAAATACACCCCCATCTAAACACAATCTCTACTAAATTTCCTTACATTTTACTCCCCACTTTTCTTGCTAATTAGGGGTAAAAAGGTCATTGTGCCCCAAAAGAAGAATTCTCTAGAAAACTCAAGAAACTTTTTGTTAGGCTCTTCGCGCGGCGGCAACAATCCATCGCGCTCGCGAAACCCGGCAGAGCCTACCTGTGGGTGCAGCTCCTCATCGCCGCAGCGAAGCTTCTTCTTCGCCCCGACGAAGATTGGATTTCCCACTTCACCAAATTTCAACCAAAACCAAGGCAAACATACCAATTCAATTAAAGGCTAACCAACTAACCGCAACAACATACAAACTCAATTGAAGTTAAAACAGAGGATCCTTTAAATAATACAGCAAAATCTTAAGTACGTACCTCAAGTGGGATATTACAAACTTGACCTCACTGTCACCCTCACAGGGAAGTGCGGTACCGTATTGCTTACAACCTCCAATCCGTACTCTCTATAGTTTACGCTCTGGAAAATCTGTACAATCGATATAAACAAAATATCAGCAAAAAAATTAAACCAAATCAAATATAAACAAAATACGCTCTGGAAGAATTGCTTAAGTGATGGGCAGATGATTCTGCCTCATACAAGATCTCTTAAGCGATCTTAAATCACTTAAGAGATTTTAGATCGCTTAAGTCGCTTAAGCGATTCGTCGATTTTACTCTTGGTCGCTTAAACGATCTCTTCCGAGGCAGAATCAACATCTGCCCAGATCTAAGATCGCTTAAGTAATCTTCTATATCGCTTAAGCGATTCGACACTTTTACTCTTAAGCGATCTGAAATTGCTTAAGCGATACAAAGGATCACTTAAGCGATTATAGATCTGGGCAGATTTAGTTCTGCCTCAGAAGAGATCACTTAAGCGACCAAGAGTAAAAGCGATTCATCACTTTTACTGTTGGTCGCTTAAGCGAGTACAGATCACTTAAGAGATCTTGTACGAGCCAGAATAAAGATCTGCCAGATCTAAGATTGCTTAAGCGATCGTTTATATCGCTTAAGCAATTCATCGCTTTTACTCTTAAGCAATCCTAAATAGCTTAAGCGACTAAGAGTAAAAGCCATCAATCGCTTAAGCGATACAAAGGATCGCTTAAGTGATCTCAGGTCTCAGCAAGTACAAATACCTTTTCTTTGGCGGCCTCCTCCTCTTCGTCTGAACTCTCGCCGGACTCCTCTTCCTGGCCTGAATTCTACCCGACCCCCTCTTCCTCTTCAGAACCGTTTTGCTCTGTTCTCTCTCTTGTTGTGCCACCGTCGTCTCTGCTACTGGAACACTTTCACTAATCGAAGGGTCCACCGGAGCAGCCATTGAATTGCTTGCGCGGCCGGACTCTACGATTTGAAGAGGCGTTGAGTTTTCCTCCTCATTGTGAATGTCAGCCATGGTTTTAAAAAAGGAAGAAGCTTTAGGATTGAATTTGAGTGTGAAAATTTGCCGGAATGTGGACTGTTATCACCGGAAATTGCACATAATGCGTTTAGGGATTGAAGATATCGATTTTTGCCTTAATTGGTTTCGATTAAGTGATTTGAATGGGTAGGGCTTTTTGTCAAATTTCAAATTTTAAAAACTTTCAGTAATTATATTTTGTCCTTATATGTTTTAATATTTTCATTTTAACCCATTTTACATGTTTAATGGATCCTAATTATGCCACGTCAGCTTCTCTAAATTAAAAAAAAAATGAAAAATAGTTTCAAGGCCATTTTCTTAAATCGAAACTTGGGATGGCCGGTCAGCTAAATTTTCTCCCACTTCCGCAGTATATTCCGCCATCCCAAAAATCTGGCAATGGCAACAATAGCACCAGCACCAGCAAGACCTTTCTCAACTCATGTCCACTCACTATCATCTCACAATTTCCTAAACGGCACCGGTTTCACTCATCATCAGGAGAGCAAGAACAAGACCAAGAACACTACTACGCTCTCATTAAAAAGCACAAGTTTTCAGCCAATTGCGGCCTTGCCTTTCGATCTCTCGCCTCCTCCAATTGATCGTGACCTCCTAGTAAGATTCACTGAAAACCCTTTTTCTTCTTTTAATTAAACAAAAACATGAAAACAAGAGAGTTGCCAACTGGGTTCTTTTGTAGGACAAATTGAAGAGTGCAGGGGCAGAGGTTTCAAAAAATGGGATTGTTGAAACATTCGGCAATGATGATGAAGCTCTGGATGCAGTTGAAAATGGGGTTGCAGTGAGTGTTTATTGAGAACGTTTATAATTTACTTTGAACTTGTTGAATTTATTACATTTGAAGCACGTTCAAGTATATTAGCTCAAGTTTTATATATTTTAATTTAATTTAATTTTAATTTTGTGTGTTTGAATTTAATTGCTAGAAGGAAAATTTTTGGGTATGTGACTTAGGTTTGAAAGCATGTCTTTTGGACTTCTGATTTACATTTTTGTTACTCAAGTGATATGCTGAGTGCTATGTAATTTTTTGTATAAATGTGAATTGAATGCAAAAGATGGTAAGTAGGAAATTGATTATGCATAGGGACAAATTGATATCAGATTTTAGGCTGAGTTGTATTTTTCCTGAGAGTTGCTTTTGGTTTTGGTTATGTAAGCTAGATGACAAGCCTAGAGGTTTGTAGACGAGTTGGTAAGAATAATGTCCCTATGATGGTGAAATGAACAATTCCTTGTTAACTTCAGATATTGAGTTGATGTCATGCCTCTAATTGATATTATCTCTGTTGTTCATGTTCAATTTGTCTAAACTTTGTTATTATTTTGTTTTATGGGCTTGTCAGAATTTTGTTGGAGTTGTTGACTACTTCAGCATTAATGGGTAATGGAGACGCACTCGGGGGTCCCGCTGACCAGTCAGCGGGTGGGTGCCCCGCTCCCCGGTGAGTGGGCGGGGGTCGCGAGGGCAGCGCCCCCAAGCCCCGTATGCGGTTTTGGGCTTTTCCATGTATAACCGCTGTAGGATTCCTTTTAAGTTATTAATTCCTTTTTGGGTTGGGCTTAGGAATAGGAATTCTTGTAAAACTAGGTTTAATCTCTTAAACCTAGTATATAAACATACTTTTCTCTTGTTATGTGTGTGAGAACAATTCATTCATTGTAAACGAGAGAGGTGAGGCATATTGCAATAATATTGACCTAGCTGGACGTAGCCCACATTGGGTGAACCAGGGTAAATCGCGCGTATTGCTTTCTTTGTTTACTGTTTGTTTTGTTTAACTATTATTATTTTGTTCCTGTTGCTTCTCTATTTCGTTCAAATTTATGGTGTTTATTTTTCAAAAAATTCTGTAACGAGTACAAAACCATTGCCATTATTGATTCATCTTTGAATAATGACCTAGGTGGTGGATCTTTCACATTTTGGAAGGATAAGAGGTACATTCTTCCCTGGTACTTTAGCCATACATGTATCATATTCTTTGTTCTTCTGAACACTTTCAGAAATTTCTTGACGGGTGGGGCATTTAGTTCACTATCGTTGAAAGTTTTCTTTCCAAAACTAATGAGCATGTTATTTTCATTTTAGTTTTATAATTGTGCCATGAAGTTTTGGCCTATGACACTAGTGTATATTTTGAGTGGTCTTCAAAATGATGATTCTCTCTCTCTCTTAAAGAAATATTATTTTTAATTGTCTTTAAGTCTTGAATGAAAAGTTTTAATTTAATGGTTTGAAGCTTGGGTTTGCATTGCATCATGTTTCACTTTTCAGTAGTACAAACAACTGTTTGCTGCTGTAAACACAGTAGTCTGTATGATTATCAGACAAATTAGGTGATATTGGCTTACGGCAGCCAAGGTCTTCGTCTCTATAACTCAAAAGGCTGCTCCTCTATTTTTAACTTTTTTGTTTTAATATTTTAGGTGTTCCTATATTTTTTACTTTTTATATTAATGTATGGACTTTTATGGTTAATTGTTATTTCTGGTGTGTTTATTCTTTGGTTATTGAGAGTCCAATTTATTTAAATGAGGTTTGCAAATAGGGGTTCAATTATCTTGAAGTCAGTGGAGATGATCGTATTCAGTTACTTCATAATCAAAGCAGTGCAAATTTTGAAAATCTTCGAGAAGGACAAGTAAGTTTGTTTACATGTCCTTCTGTTTGATTCCGTTCAAAAAAAAAAACACAAACATCATTTTGTATATTTATTTTTTAATGCAGTCATATGGGGTTAATTGATGAAATTTATTCGATTGAAATTCGTGGCGATGTGACACTGTTTTTATTACACCAACAGCTCGGAAAATAGATATTGCACACGCTTGGTTCATGGTAATCTCTTTCATCATGTTTCTCCTATAAAGCTTTCTTTTTCTGCTGTTTAATAATTCAATATAGTTTTGTCAACTCATTAGGATTTCTATGGCATTCACAGAAAAATTCTATCATGTTGGCGGTCTCGCTGCTGACCTGTGGAAGCATAAGTGACATGCTCAATAAGTATGTGTTCTATTTCTTCCAGATTTACTAATTAATTTTCTATGCTGGCAGATATCCTTAGTCTGCCAGCCTTGCCTTTGTTCTTTATCAAAAGAACACAAAGTTGAAGAAAATTACTTAATAAATTGCCTCTCTTCTTGTTTTTACATAATATGCCAGTTTGATTGGCACTAATTTAAAAATATTAAGTTAAAACTTTTCTTCGTGTAAAATTTCCTGTTTCCTCCTGGTGTTTTAGGTTCATATTTTTTGCTGACAAGGTAGAAATTCAAGACATCACCAAGCAAACTTCCTTATTCATTCTATTGGGACCTAAAAGCAACACAGTAAGTATATTTTTGATAAATAATATTTTTTCTTTCCTGGATTTGTCATTGAGATAGAGATTTCGTGATGATGACATTGACCTAGTTGTGGTGTGCAAACAGGTAATGAGCAGTTTGAACCTCAGTGATCTTGTTGGACAGGCATATGGCACACATTGACATTATAGTGTAAGAGTGAATGGTCTTCTAGATTTTTAACTGCAAGATGCTTCTAAACTAGATTTGTAAACTTACTGCTAATGAACTTCGTAATGCTCAATCAATTAATTTCTACATAGGGATTTGAAAAGATAAATTCTTTTTTTAAATCATTCAAACATTAACACATCTCAAGATTTTAGACATGCTTTAGGAATAAAATCCCAACAGGTTTTTATTCACGAAATAATAATCAATCATGGAAGTCATGTGTAAAATATAAATCATAACTCTCCAAATCTAGAGCCACCTAAAAGAATGAATATTCCTCAATATAAAGCAATTTGTAATCTAAAATCTAATGTTGAATGCAGGAAATCCTGAAATTGTCAATAAGATGAAATTTGAATGGTACATGTAGTTTTGTAAATTTGGAACAATAACATAAGAACAATGCATTTTTTGATGCAATGAAATATGAAAAGAACTTTTTTCCCCATTTCAGATGAATGGCATGCCAATAAATGTTGCGGTGGGAAATGTCATTTATGCAGAAGGATTTTCTCTGTTGATGTCAACAGCCATTGCTGGATCAATTTGGCAGTCTCTTTTATCTCTAGGTGCTATTCCGATGGGTTCTAATGCCTGGCCAAAACTAAGGGTTATTCAAGGTGATTAATTCCTGACTTCTTGGTTTGACTTGCATATTTTTTTTTTTGCAGATCTGTTTTACTTAAAACATTTCCAAATCTTCCTCGCATTTGATGTTTGAAAGTTTTAAAGTTTCACATCTTATTTGAAATAATTGGTTAATAGATGCAGTTGAACTTTAAATCTCTTTGTTATTGCCTACCGTTGTTTTAAAGTTTCACATTTTATTTGAAATAATTGGTTAATAGATGCAGTTGAACTTTAAATCTCTTTGTTATTGCCTACCGTTATTTTAGTTTTCCAATGAATTTTTAGCTTTATTGTTACTTTACGTGAAGCAAATTAACCAGCAGGATTGAATGGAAGAGAATAAATATTGGTTGTTTTTACAAGGTCTCATTGCAATTTGTTGAAATGTAAAATAGGAAATAGAATTATTCTCTTTGTAATATAGGAAATATAATTATTCTCATTGTAATATAGGAAATAGAATTATAATAGGAATAGGAAATAGAATTGTAATAGGAATGTAACAATTTACTTCCTAGATTAGTTTTTTGTTTTTGCTATAAATTCATTGTACATTTCATTATGAAAATACAAGAAAATATTTCTTCACATGGTATCAGAGCTTGGTATCTGAAATTTCAAAAAAAAATTTCTCTCTTTCTCGGATTTTTTTTTCGGCGACTGTTCTTCGGCAACGATCAGAATCTGATCCAATCACACCGGACTGATCGTCTTCTCCTTGTCGTCCTAACCCAAGTGGTTTCGTCGTCGGTCGCCGCTGCACGCACCCTCATGCACCGATTGTTTTTCCGGTAGCCCCTCCTCCGATCTGTTTTTATGGCGAGCGTAAGTTCTCACCACCACCGACATCTTGTTCCTCTCCACCTCGCTGGCAAACCCCTTCAAGGTGTTTCTGTCAGCTTCTGCTCTGATCTGTTTTCCGACGAGTGTACTGTTTTTCTGGCGAGTGTTCAGTTTTTCCGGCAAGCGTAAGTTTCTGTGTTTCTGTTAGTTTCAAGACTTCATGGATTCTTCAAAAATAGCCTCTCCTTCGCATCCAAGTGGTTTTTCTTTTGTATCTCTCCCTCCCATCACCACTGAGCGATTAATTGGGACTGCTAATTATTCATCATAGGCTGCCTCTTTCGAATTATGGTGTATGGGTCAAGGTCTGGAGGATCACTTGACCACCAAAGCTATCGATATTACATCAGATAAGTCTTCCTGGACTAAAATTGATGTTATGCTGTGTAGCATATTATGGCAAACTATTGATCCCCCCTTCACCCTATTGATAAAACTTACCGCTCTTGTGTTGATATTTGAAGTCAGGCTAAACTTCTCTATACAAATGACGTTCAACGTTTATATTCTGTTGTGTCCAACCTAGTTCATCTCAAACAACAGGATATGAATATGTCGGATTTCCTTGGTAAGATGGCTTCCCTTAAGATAGATTTCAATCTGCTGTTACCAGTTGGTAAATCTGCGCCAGAAGATTTGGCTCAACGGGACAAGTTCTTTATGGTTCTGACACTTGTTGCTCTTGGTCCAGATCTTACACCTGTTCGAGATCAAATTCTTTCTGGATCCACCATGGCTTCCCTTGATGAAGTGTTTGCCAGATTACTTTGGGTTTCCTCCCCTACTACTGTGCATTCCCTAGGTGACTCTTCGGTCTTTGTTTCTCAGTCCCACACTTTTCAAGAACAGGGCGATCGAAGTGGCAGAGGAAATCGGCCCAAGTGTAGTTACTGTCATTGGTGGGGGCATACCAAAGAGAAATGTTTTAAGTTACATGGTCGACCTACCCGAGCTGCTAATATTGCTCAGCCTGATCACTATTTTGAGTCCTCTACAGTGCCAGCTTAGCCCTCCTTAACTCTCATAGGTACTGATTATGATGAATACTTACAGTATCAGGCTAGTAAGCAATCTTCTTCATCCATTGCCTCAGTCGCTCAAACGGGTAATTCAATTGCTTGCGTTTCTCAGTCTTCTGCTTTAGGACCTTGGGTCCTAGATTCAAGTGCCTCAAATCATATTTCTAGTAACCCTCGTTTACTTACTCAAATTATAATTACTGTATCTTTACCTCCTGTTACTTTAGCCAATGGGTCTAAAGCCGATGTTCAAGCTATTGGATGTGCAAAACCCTTCCCCTCCTTAGCATTAGACTATGTGCTTTATATTCCCAAATGTCCATTTAATCTTGTGTCTGTCAGTAAACTTACCTGCTCCTTAAATTGCTCTATTCGTTTTGATACTAACTCTGTTGTTATACAGGATCGCGACACGGGACGGATGATTGGCACAGGACGTGAGTCACAAGGTCTCTATCATCTCTATATCCCATCTACAGCATGCATTGTCTCCGAGTCTCCGAATCTCCTTCATAATCGTTTAGGCCATCCTAGTCTTTCCAAACTTCGGAAAATGAGCCTAGGTCTATCTAAATTATCGTCCTTGAGTTGTGAGTCGTGTCAACTTGGAAAGCATACTCGTAGTTCTTTTCCAAAGCGTGTCAATAAACGAGTTGCGTCCCCCTTTGAGTTAGTGCATTCAGATGTGTGGGGTCCTTGTCGTGTTAACTCTACTTTGGGATTTAAATATTTTGTTACATTTATTGATGACTATTCCCGTTACACTTGGTTATTTCTTATGCGCTCTCGTTCTAAATTATTTTCCATATTTTCATCATTTTCTGTTGAAATTAAGACTCAACATAATATTATCATTTGTATATTACGAAGTGATAATGCTCATGAATATTTCTCTGATTCCTTTACTAAATTCATGACATCTTAGGGAATTCTTCATCAATCTTCTTGTGCTTATAGTCCCCAACAGAATGGCATTGCTGAGAGTAAAAAAAGACACCTCATTGAAACTGCTCACACTCTTCTTTTACATAGCCATATCCCTTTCCGGTTTTGAGCTGACGCGGTTCTAATTGCCTGTTACTTAATAAATCGCATGCCTTCTTCTGTCTTACAAGACCAGGTTCCACACTCCATATTCTTCACTGATACTCCATTATTTTCTCTTCCCCCGCATGTCTTTAGGAGCACCTATTTTGTTCACATTTTCCCTCTTGGTCAAGATAAACTGTCCGCCAAGTCTACGAAATGTATTTTCTCAGGGTATTCACGTCTTTAGAAGGGCTACAAGTGTTATTCTCCCACCACACATCGCGACTTCATCTCTGCTGATGTTACGTTCTTTGAGTCTTCTCCATTTTTTCCTCAACCTCCAATGGAGTCTAATCCGGTAGTAGATGTTCTACCAATTCCATACGTTGCTTTCCCACCTTTGTCTATTTCGATACCTCAATCTACTACTAATACCACTCTTCCTGTCGACAATAGTCTTGTTCCTTTTACAGGTGATCTTGATGTTCCCGCTGCCGTTCCTGAGATCCCTGTCACTACAAGTCCTATGCCCGATTCCTCCAATGCCATGGTTCTGTCTCTAGCTGATCAGTTTCCCATTGCTATTCGTAAAGGTATACGGTCTACACACAACCCTTATCCCATCTACAATTTTTTGAGTTATCATCGTTTATATCCTTCATATTATGCCTTTGTATCCACCCTTTCTTCTATTTATGTTCCTTGCAATGTTCATGAGGCACTTTTTCACCCCAGGTGGCGTCAGGCAATGGTTGAAGAAATGTTTGCTTTGCATCATAATCATACTTGGGAGTTAGTTTGCTTACCTCTAGGCCATTTGACTGTTGGTTGTCGATGGATTTACACTATAAAGGTTGGTCTAGATGGTAAGGTTGATCGACTGAAAGCCCGTTTGGTGGCCAAGGGATACACTTAGATCTATGGGACATATTATTTTGACACTTTTTCTCCTGTTGCTAAGATGTCTCTTGTCCGATTGTTCTTTGCTATGGCTGCCATTCGAAACTGGCCTATGCATCAATTGGATATTAAGAATGCTTTTCTTCATGGTGAACTTCAGGAAGATATTTATATGGAGCAACCTCCTGGTTTTGTTGCTTAGAGGGAGTATAGTTTGGTATGTAAACTTCATCGTTCTCTATATGGTCTAAAACAGTCTCCTCATGCTTGGTTTGGATGATTTAGCACAGTTATCCAAGAGTTTGGTATGATTCGATGTGAGTTTGATCACTCTGTTTTCTATAGACATCATCAGGGCAGTGTATCTATCTGGTTGTCTATGTCGATGATATTGTTATTACAGGAAGTGATCAAGATGGCATTGGACAGTTGAAGCAACACTTGTTCAAACACTTTCAGACGAAAGACTTAGGGCTACTCGGATACTTTCTTGGCATAGAAGTCGGTCAGTCTAAATCTGGTATTGTTATTTCTCAAAGGAAGTATGTACTGGATATTCTAGAGGAAACAGGGATGTCAGATTACAGACCAATGGACTCTCCTATGGATCCTAATTTAAAACTTTCACCTAGACAGGGGGAGCCTCTTGCTGATCTTGGAAGGTATGGAAGACTTGTTGGAAAACTTAACTATCTTACTATCACACGATTGGATATTTCCTTTTCTGTCAATGTTGTGAGTCAGTTCCTTCAAACTCCGTGTGATAGTTATTGGGATGCAGTTGTCCGGATTTTAAGGTATATCAAGGGAGCACCAGGTAGAGGCTTACTGTATGAAAATAAGGGCCATTCGCATATTGTCGGATATTCAGATGTTGATTGGGCAAGTTCTCCATATGATAGACGTTCTACCTCTGGATTTTGTGTTCTTGCTGGAGGAAACCTAGTTTCATGGAAAAGTAAGAAACAAGCGGTTGTTGCAAGGTCAAGTGCTGAAGCAGAGTATCGTGCAATGGCCTTAGCCATTTGTGAGCTGGTTTGGTTAAAACAATTAATTCAAGAGTTGAGATTTGTCGAAGTATCACAAATGAAGTTACTCTATGATAATCAGGCCGCCTTTCATATTGCTTCAAATCCAGTGTTTCATGAGAGGACTAAACACATAGAAATTGATTGTCACTTTGTTCGAGAGAAAGTTCTATCAGGGTGCATTGTAACTAGTTATGTTAGTTCCAACAACTAGTTAGCAGACATCCTCACTAAGTCTCTCAAGGGTTCTCGTGTTGACTTTATTTGTAACAAGCTTGGTGCATATGACTTATATGCTACAGCTTGAGGGGGAGTGTTGAAATGTAAAATAGGAAATAGAATTATTCTCTTTGTAATATAGGAAATAGAATTATTCTCATTGTAATATAGGAAATAGAATTATAATAGGAATAGGAAATAAAATTGTAATAGGAATGTAACAATTTACTTCCTAGATTAGTTTTTTGTTTTTGCTATAAATTCATTGTACATTTTATTATGAAACTACAAGACAATATTTCTTCACACAATTCAAAACTATACAACATCCTCTCTTTCATGTTCTTGTTCAAGAGAATAAAATTTCAGCCTCAAACACTGTTAATCAAAATTCTTGGTTAATCTAGCTCAAAAAGTTCAAGGGCAAATGAATTAATGGAATCATTTAAGTTTTTAAACCATAGAAAAAAAAAAAGAAAAAAAAGAGAAACAAACAAACTATTTCTATTCCCTAATTACAAGAGTTCAAGTTAATCATTTGGTACTGTTACTTATCTTCGAGTAATGCATTTAAAGTCTTTGCTGATTGCTTGGACAATAGTATGAGGATAAAAGATTTAGCTTCTTCAGCATTTTTAGTTGTTGCCTAAATCATGGGGGAAACTTAAATGGTACAAAAAGCTTGGAAGCAAGTTGCTTTTCAGTTTAGATGGTTGTTTATGTTCGAAAATTTGTATCTGTTCTCAACCAAACAACATTTAGTTTGCATTTTAAGAAAGGCATTGTGATGACAATTTTCTTGCTTTTTGCAGGGAGGCCAACACCTGGAAAGGAGCTTACTAATGAATTCAATGTTCTGGAGGCTGGTCTCTGGAACTCAGTTTCTCTAAACAAGGGTATCATTTTTTACTGAACATACATTTAGCAAGATAAAAAGAAGGTTGACCTGACTGTTAAACAATCTCAGGATGTTATAAGGGACAAGAGACCATTTCTAGGCTCATAACATATGATGGAGTTAAGCATAGATTATGGGGAATTCGCCTCTCAGCGCCAGTAGAGCCTGGCAGCGCAATAATGGTTGATGGGAAAAAGGTAGAATTCATTTCCTTGTCACCTACCTTTCAAAGTAGAGAAAATTATATACAAATTTGTGAAATATTTCACTGGCATGGTCACATTTTAGCTATTTCTCCATTTTGTAGATTTTTCACACCCTCCTTGTTAGTAACATATGACATGAATTATGTGCAGGTGGGGAAACATTTTCACGACCCCATGTTACTAACGGGATGAGATAGTTCAATAGAACAAGATTTCAAATTTGCCTGGAGTGGTGGTGCTTATTAAGAATGATAACGGATGGTTATTCTTGAATAATGCCAACACTTGGATGAAAGAGATTTTAACATATACATGGCAAATACAAGTCATTATATAATCAATAAAGTTACGGACACCGGCATTTTTGCACTGAAAACATGTACCGGCCTACGTGTCCGCTAACTCACACCAACAATTCAAACTCGTTATTAAATATTTTTCTAGTGAACGGCCGTCCATCTGAAAACATGTATCGGCCTACGTGTCCGCTAACTCACACCAACAATCCATACTCGTTATTAAATAATTTTCCAGTGAACGGCCGTTCACTTACATGGACCGCCGTCCATATTATATGGAAGGCTGTTCACTTACATGGACCCCCGTCCATATTATATGGACGGGGATTCATTTACTATGGACGACGTCCTCATTTAAAGGATGCCCGTCCATAAGTAAAAAAGAATAATTTTTCTTTTTTTTTTATAAAAATTAGGGACAACCATTCATAGGTTATGGATGGCCGTCTCTTCATTTTGGTCGGGCATCTGCAAATAAGGGACGTCCGTCCTTAATCTAAATATGAAAATTAAAAAAAAAAAAACTTTGGGGACGACCGTCCACAATTACGTTTGGATGAGCGTTCGTAAGGAATGGACACCCGTCCATTATTTTGGTTTTAAAAACAAAAGAATAACTTTGGGGACGCCCGTCCACTAGTCGTGGACGGTCGTCCCTTACTTTTGGACGGCCCGTACATTATTTTGGCTTTTAAAGAATAAAAGAAACACTTTGGACGGCTAGTGTCTAGATACAGAGTTCTCTGGCAGATAAAAAAGTGTTTCAAAATAAATGTAAATTCAAAACTTATTTTCAGAGGTCAAATTAAGCAGAAGCTACTGTTTTGGCATTCACTAATAACAATGACCACACAAAAATTAATAAGAAATATGGAGCAATTAAATTTCAATAATAACAATGACCACACAAAAATTAATAAGAAATATGGAGCAATTAAATTTCACTAATAACAATAACCACACAAAAATTAATAAGAAATATGGAGCAAGTGGGTAGCCCTTGCAAATGTATAAACCCCAATAAGGGACGGACGCCTATCCAAATGTAAGGGACACCCGTCCACAATTTGTGGACAGGCGTCCCCAAAATTTTATTTTATTTTATTTTATTTTCATATTTAGATTAAGGACGGGTGTCCCTTATTTGTGTGGACGGGCATCCCCAAAGTTATTTTATTTTATTTTATTTTCATATTTAGATTAAGGACGGGCGTCCCTTATTTGTGAGCGCCCGTTCAAAATGAAGGGACGATCGTCCATGATGAACGCCCGTCCCTAAATTTTTTTAATGTTTTAAAAAGAATTGTTAATAGATGGGCATCCATTAAAAATATGAACGCCCGTCTAATATTTAGGGACATTCGTCCATAACCTATGAACGGCCGTCCCTAATTTTTATAAGAATTTTTTGTTCATGGACGGGCGTCCTTTAAATAGGGATGCCCGTTCGTAGTAAATGGACCCCCATCCATATAATATGGATGGGGGTCCATGTAAGTGAACGATCGTCCATATTTGATGAACGGTCGTTCACTAAAAAAAATAAAAATAACGTGAAACATGTTTGGTTTGCTGGTATGAATCGAGGGACACGTAGGTCGGTACAATATTTTGGTGCAAAAATCTCGGTGTCCGTAGCATTTTTGTTATATAATTGGACCATTTAACATCATCACTAAAGTGAGATGATGAGATTGTTCGCGTTGTTGTGCATAACAGACCCGCTTGCTGCAGCAAGCAAGCTGTCAGCGTAAATTTGCTCCCTCGCGTGTTGTAGCTTGCGAACAGGTTTGGGGACGCCATCCACGTGTTGTTACATGTGACAAGGTTGATCGGAATTGGCTGCACGGGTTTTTCTGCTCATGCAACAAAAAGGTTTTGCTCAATTTACGAGCAACCAGTTTGACTGCATGTTGGTGCATGTGGTCAGACTGTGTGCTCGTAAATTGTGGATTTTTGAGAATATAGTGAGTCAATTGACTTGCTATTTGTGCCATACGCAAAGACACATCTTAAAGTAATAAAATAGCTGCTGCCCATGTGCGTTGTTGTTGCGCACGAGAGCTTTTACGAGCAACTCGCGTAATGGCACATGTGGACCAAAATTTTGGGTTGATGATTAACGCACGTAAGTTTGCATGATGGTTGACAATGTATTATAGCACATAATAGATAATCTGGTGGCCCAACTATTGACGTTCATGAACAAGGATTAAACTGCAAAATTTAAAAACTATTGGACTATCAATTCTACAAATTATAAAGAGGGTAAACAATATTTTATAGACCAAATCAAAATATGTTTTTGATTGATTGAATGCAATGTTCTAGTGTATGAAATTGCATGGTCCTTGATACATGAGCCTTAGACCTATGGTGTTTGATAATGCATTTTATTTTTGGGTTGTAATATTTTTAAATAAAGTAGGGTCTGCGTGTCTTACCTCTCTCTATCTTCTCTATGTAAATTCATTCTCTCATCTCACTCCCTTGGAATGTACTCGAGGTTTCTGATTTCATTATGTAAAATTAGATTAGGTTTAATTTAATTTTGAAATATTGTAATGTACGTGATGATGATGCGATGGAGCGATGGAGTTGCAAGCAAGCCTGAAGACTCAAGATGTTTTGCATTTGACCCTAGGTTGACTCACAAATCCTTCTAGGAAGGAGATCAATTTTATTTAGGCCATGTATCAACACATTTTATATATGCTTAGTCTGCATGCCAAGGGTGAATGTTTTATTGACATGATTACACAAACGAATAGTGAGACCTAATAAAAACCCCTCAATTAAATGATATTAAGTCGAAATAATAACTTGATGCCTTCCATTGCTATGGTCTTAATCAAACCATTGTTCGTTGTTACCTTGTTTGCCTCAACGAAGGGTACACTTTAATCAATGGGAGATTAAGATTCATTGGAGTTTTTCCTTAATAGTGATGGGTTTGACTTAACTAACATATTTTGCTTGTTCAACTTGGTGTACGTGGGGCAAGTAGCGTCCACTCTCCTGATCCAAGAATAACACTTGAGGACAATGGTTGGTGCAATTGAATTGTGTAATTGGTTTGTTGATATGACTTACATTTGAGGCCATTGGTTAGTGCCATTGATTGGTGTAAATCAAGTTTGTTGACCTACCTAATCAATCCATTTTGGTTTGTTTGCCTCAGCTCAAGTTGAAAATGAAGTTGATGCGATCTTTGTAATGCCCGCTTGAGGTACGTAACTCATATTTGCTCATTTTGCCCTTAAAGTTGTTTTTGTGCCCTTAGTTAGGTGTGTATGTGTTGAAATTGCTTGAATGCCCTGAAATTGGTGAAGTCTTGTTGAAATTTGTGAAAGGCAGACTTCGCTGCGGCGAAGAAGACTCGTCGCCGCGGCAACGTAGGCCTTGGAATTTTTCGCCAAGGCAAAGATTCAGCTGAAAATTCTTATGAGTTTCTAGAGAATTCTTCCTTTGGGGCACAATGACCATTCTACCCCTAATCAGCAGGAAAAGTGGGAGTGAAATGCAAGGAAATTGCATGGAGAATAGTTTAACTGGGGGTGCATTTGCAAAGAATTAAAGGGCAAAGTTGGAATTCCTAAGAAAGAGTAAGGGTAAAATGGGAAATAGTGGAGAAAATATAAGATATTAAGGGTTTAGCTTTAGAAACCCTTTCATTCAATTTTCCAAGGATTTTTGGAGGGCTTTTGACTAGAAGTTGATACAAGTTGATCCTAAGCACTTAAAGGTAAGAATCCTTACTCTAGATGTGAATTTTTATTGGTGTAAGAGTAGGATCCTTACTAAGTTTGTGTTTAAAGGTTTAAGAGAAAGCATCAAGCCATCAAGAGTAGAGAGCTTAAGTGGATTCTACTTGAGTATAAGGTAAGTAAATCCACCTAAGTTGTGATTTGCATGATTGAATGATGTATAGAGATTTGTATATGATTAATGCTTGAATTTTTATGTTTGAAATGAGTTGATGGATTTATGAATGACTTCAATGTTGATTTATGGAGAGATTTCCACCATGAGAAGGGTGGATTGTGTTGATAAAATTTGATAGAAGTATGGATAGATTTAGAAGAATTTGAGAGGAATATTTGAAGTGTGTTTTCTTTGCAAGATGTGTGATGATTTAAAGGAGTTGAACTCCAATTTTGGATGGTTAAGAAAGGAGTAGAATTATAGTTAGAGTAGAGTTTATGTATGCACACATATTGTTTGATGAAATGCCTAAGAGAAACATGAGTATAAGTAGAGAACCTTACTTTATGCAACATAGCATATTTGCATTTCATGAGTGCATATAAGAAAGATTCTAGGCATGAGCCAACCATATGCATATGTTTATATGTGTAATCATCAAAGAAAGAAATATGAGTAATGAGAAAGAAACACTCTAAGAATAAAGATAAAGAAAACAAGTAATTCTCTTAGAATAAAGAGAAAGAAAGAATTAGCACTAGAGAATAAAATGAATAAAAAGTGCTAAAGAAGAGAAAAGAAAATAGCTTGTGCGATGGGGAAATCGTGAGTGTAGAATTACCTGCAGTAAACCGCCATGAGAGAGCGGAATGAGAATAAGAAAAAGAATTCGCATAGCCCGTGAGAATACATGCGGATGAGGGCTATACACGAGAGAGACATGGCCAAGGGTTCCGAATCCATGCATCAACCAAGACCGATCGGCAAAGAATAAGAGAAACAATAAGAATAAGAAAGAATAAGAATGAGAAAGAATAAGAATGAGAAAGAATAAGAATGAGAAAGAATGAGAAAACATGAGAAAACAATAGAAAGAAAAGAAAAGAGAGAAAATGCATTGCTTTGCATTAGTGCATATGCATCTCATCTATGCATATTATCATGATATCCCTCATGGGTGCTGAGAATAGAAAGAAAGAAAGAGTAGAAAGACATAAAGAATAGAAAGAAAGAAAAGAACAGTGAGAACTAGAAACAGAGAAAGAACAAGAGAGATTGAATAAGAGAAAAGAGAAAATGACAAGAGTAAGGAAAGAATTGAAGAGTGATACACGGGGATAGTGGAGTAGAGGATTTACTTACTGAGCATCTTTGTGCTCACCCCATTGTTTTCTATGTTTTTGCAGGACATAGGTGAGGACGTGGTCGGATGGACATCAGATTTCAGAGAGACTTGGCTACACTGTCCACTATTTTGAGAGTCTTTTTGTACAAATAATATTGTACTATGTAAAGAATGTATATATTAAGTAAAGAAAACTTTTTGGGCCCAACCATTTTGATAAGGGTACTTGTATGTTTATTAATATTTTGTATGAATATGATAGTAGAAAGAAGTCATTACATTTTTGGTATCAGAGTAGTGATTTTGGGATGGGACAATGTGTCATTCTCACCGCCACGACGTTCCTTAGCCGACCACTGTAAGTTAAATTCTTTCTTTACTAGCATGTTATCGAAGTTGATGTGAGAATGGTTGTTTTGTAGATGAGACATGGAACCCGATCAAGCGGTAGAAGGGAATCCTCTAATCTGCCAGATCCTACACCCCCTCCCTTGGATGAAGCTAGGATTCGGCGTATCATACAGCAGGTTTCAGTAGAGAGTCAGGGAAGAGTTGAAAACCTGGTACAAGTACCGACCACGGGTGCCGAAAGAGAAAGGTCGGTACCTCCCCTAGTACAGAATCAGATTGAGCCGATTTATGGACTTCCGAGCCAACACCAGCCATCGAAATTTAAAGGTACATCGGACCCTTTAGTGGCAAAGGAGTGGTTTAAGTCCGTTGAGCGTGTGATGGCCTTGTTTCCTATGATAGACCGGGAGAAGATCCAGTATGCAAGTTTTCTGTTTTGGGGAGATGCCCGATTCTAGTGGGAATTAATGGAAGAGACTCATGATATTACAACTATGACTTGGGGAGACTTTAGAAGAGTGTTTGGGGCTGAGTATCGAACGGTTTACCAGGTTCATGAGAAGATACAAGAGTTTATTAATCTGAAGTAAGGTCGAGTATAGTGAAAGAGTATTCAATTAGATTCAACTCCCTTGCTAGGTTTGCACCCGGTATAGTGAGTACTCCCGAGTTGAGAAAAGAGAAGTTTGTTCATGGGTTGAAGCCAGAAATAGCCCGTGATGTTATGGTAGGAGCCAAGCCCCCTCATACCTATAGTAAAGCATTAGAGCGGGCTTTGAGAGCAGAGATTTATGTGAACAAGTTGAGTTCAGAAGGGCCATCCATGATAGTACAGAATGAACTGTCCCCTGCTCCACAGAAAGAAAGAGTTGAGGTTGTGAGAAGTAAAGACATGAGAAACAAAAAGAGATTCCAGCCAAAGAAAAATAGGGGCGATTGGCAAAGTAAGTAGCCTAGGACTGCTGGAGTCACTCTATGCCCTAAGTGTGGGAAGAATCATTTGGGGGAGTGTCTAAAAGAGTTCGGTCCGAATGTTTACTATAGGTGTCGGCAACCAGGGCACCTAATGAAGGATTGTAAAGCTCCTCCTCCACCTGCAGCACAGGCTTCTAGAGGTACGAATGCGAGGGTGTTTACCATGGCACAGGGTGAAGTAGAAGCCACTCCATTAGATGTAACTGGTCAGTTATTATTTCATGCAGTTCCTCTTTATGCTTCAACTGATTCTAGAGCTACTCATTCTTTTATATCTCATGGGATGATAGAAAGATTAGGTTTGAAATCTATTATGATAGACCAACCCATTAGGATAGAGTTACCTGATGGGGTTAGTGTTTTGACCCATGAGATGCTTCCAGGAGAGTCCGTAGTGATTCATGGAAGAGAGTTATTAGTTGATTTAATAGTGTTTAATATGCTTGATTTCGATGTGATTTTGGGTATGGACTTCCTAGGGAAGTATGGAGTAGAAATTGACTGTCGGAAGAAGAAAGCAAGATTTGATCTTGATAGTGGAGATAAGTTTAGTTTCAGAAAGGGCCATCAATTGAGTATGTTGATCAGTAGCATGAAAGCTAGAAAGATGTTAAGAAAGGGGTGTGATGGGTATATTGCTCATGTGGTGCAGAGTAGTGATGTTCCGCAACCTGTGATTTAGAATGTGCCAGTAGTCCAAGAATTTTTAAATGTATTTTCGGAAGATTTACCGGGTTTACCTCTGGACAGAAAAGTAAAGTTTGGTATTGAATTGGCACCAAGGACATCACCGATATCGAAATCCCTTTACCGAATGGCCCCAGCCAAGCTTCAGGAATTGAAGAACCAACTCTAAGAGCTTTTAGATAAAGGTTTTATCCAACCAAGTCATTCTCCCTGGGGAGCTCCAATTCTTTTTGTGAAGAAGAAAGATGGATCATTACGGATGTGTATAGATTACAGAGAGTTGAATAAGGTGACAGTGAAGAATAAGTACCCATTACCTCGTATAGATGATTTGTTTAAACAGTTGAAGGGAGCGGTAGTGTTCTCGAAAATTGATTTGAGGTCGGGGTACCATCAAGTGAGAGTGGCTAAGCAAGATATAGCTAAGACCGTTTTTCGTACAAGGTATGGCATTATGAATTTATAGTGATGCCTTTTGGGTTAACGAATGCCCCAACGGTTTTTATGGACTTGATGAACCGGGTATTTCATGATTGGTTGGATCAATTCATAGTGGTTTTCATAGATGATATCCTGGTTTACTCTAAGTTGAGAGAAGAGCATAAGGAGCATTTAAGAATGGTGCTACAATGATTGAGAGAAAAGAAGCTGTATGCTAAGTTTTCCAAGTGTGAGTTCTGGCTGGATCAACTGATATTTTTCGGCCATACTGTTTCTAGTGAAGGGATTTCAGTGGATCCTAGTAAAGTGAAGGCAATCCTTGAGTGGCAAAGGCAGAAAACGGTAAAAGAGGTGAGAAGTTTCTTGGGACTAGCAGGCTACTACCAGCGATTTGTAGCAGGGTTTGCCTAGTTGGCTAAGCCATTGACAGCTCTTACCAAACAGAGAACTCCTTTTATATGGTCAGCTACTTGTGAAAAGAGTTTTCAAGAGTTGAAGGAAAAGTTGACATCAGCTCCTATTTTAGTGTTACCACAGGAGGGTGTAGATTATGACATTTTTACAGATGCCTCACTGTAGGGGCTTGGTGCTGTGTTGATGCAGTTAGGTACGGTGATAGCTTATGCTTCTCGTCAATTGAAAGAGTACGAGACAAGATACCTTACGCATGATTTAGAGTTGGCGGCAGTAGTCTTTGCATTGAAAATTTGGAGGCATTACCTTTATGGTACAAAGAGTAATATCTACACCGACCATAAGAGTTTGAAGTATTTCTTTACTCAGAAGGAGCTGAATATGAGATAGAGAAGGTGGTTAAAGCTGGTTGAAGATTATGAGTGTGAGATTAAATATTAGTCGGGGAAAGCCAATATAGTAGCCGATGCGTTGAGCAGAAAAGCTTATTTGTCCCGACTCACAAGACAGAGAGAGTTAATAGATGAGTTGTGTAAAGAACAGATTGAAGTGATTCAAGGAGGGATTGCCAGGTTAGAAATTCAGATTGATAAAGAGAGTTAATAGATTGAAGCAACATGAAAAGATGGATGCTAATGCGATTATTTGTCATATCAAGGAGCTTTTCCAAGAACAAGCTTGTCGTGAGAGATATGAGGTGTCAAAGACTTTGTATAGGAGTCGATTATCAGAGGGTGCCCCAATTGGTTCTCATGTACTCAAGATAATTGGGTACATTGATAAACTTGAGACTTTGGGTTTTGGCATAGATGTTGATTTGTAAATTGACTTGATTGTGCAATCTTTGCCTGATTCGTTTGCACCATTCATAATGAATTTCAATATGAGTAGAATTACAAAAACCCATTCTGAGTTCTTGACTATGCTTAGGACTGTTAAACAAGACATCAAGAAGTCTAAACCAATTTTATTAGTTGTTGTTTACACTAGTAAGGGAAGGGCAAAGGCAAGGCTAAGGCTAAGGCCAAGCCCAAACCAAAGCCCAAGTCCCAAGTCCCAAGATGCTCTAAAGTCTATTTGTGGCATTAGTAAGGATGGGAAGGTTGTTTGCTTCTATTATGGAAAGCCAGGCCACTAAAGGAAACACTTTAAGGCTTTCTTAGCAAACAAGAGGAAGTCAACGTCTTCTTCAACAAGTATGTTTATGATTGAGATCGGTCCATCTTCTATTACATCTTGGTTCATAGACTTTAGATATAGTTTTCACATTGTACTAATGTGTAAGGACTAAAGTAGAGCAGATTGCTCACCAAAGGAGAGGTGGACCTACGAGTTGGGAATGAAGTGCATGTTGCTGCATTAGCCTTAGGAACTTATTATTTATCTTTGCCTACAGGCCTAGTTTTAGAACTATTAAATTGTTATTATGTTCCAATAGTTTCAACGAATAAATTTATTTCCATATCCATTTTGGATGAAAAAGGATACCATTTTACTATTGCGAATGGATTGATGTCTTTTAGTTTAAATGGTATGCTTTATAGAATTGTTTATTTACATAATGGTTGATATGTTCTAGAACTAAATAGTAAGGAAGTTCTTAATCTAGAAACCAAGAAAGCCAAATATGGTGATCTAAACCAAACGTATCTTTAACATTATAGATTAGGATTAAACTTGCATTGCAAAGCTCCAAAAAGATAAAGTTTTGGACCCATATGACTTCCGGTCTTATGAGGTGTGTGAGTCATGCCTATTAGGCAAAATGACCAAATCACTTGCTATTTTAACTTAATACGTAAAGATGCTTGTCTTTGTTCCCTTTCTCAGATTACACCCCACTTGGAAGAGTTGTAACTATTTAGGTTACAGCAGGAAGCCAAATCTGTTCCTAAACTAATAGATCAGAAAGAGAAATCGCATAAGAAAAGTGTTAATGGAAAGAGTAAAATAGATTCAAACATGTCTGATGAACAGTCTCTAGCTAAACGGTAGAAAAATACTGCCCAAAACCCAAATAAAGTGCATGGGAAAGAAAAGGGACGAGCACAGAACTTAGCTGAAGAAAACGAAGTAAAAGAAGCAAAACCCAAGTTTGAAGAGCATCTAAATGACCAGCACATCAAAGACTCCACCATTGGAAGAGCCAAAGTATACATTAACGAGTGTACTGCATTTTTATCAATGCGACAAATCATCGAACTGGGAGAGAAATGGAATAGTGAAAATTTCGTTGACTGGTATAGAAGTATAAATAATATACTTTAGTCAAGTGATAGATTATACAACATTGAGCAAGCTCTATCACCAGAGCCTATTGATAGTTCTATCCATGAGGCTGGGTATGTATATGTGAAGCATACACATGATGCAAAAGCAGAAATGACTAGATACATTGTGCTTGCATCAATGGCACCATTATTGCGACAGTAGTGCGAGAAAATGGATTTAGCTTATATTCTTCATTTTTTTCGAAGAAATGAGAAGCATATGGTGTCTCGGTCGTTATTCAGATGTAGGATGGAAGAGGGTACCAAAATTGGCGATCATATACTCAAGTGGACCGAGTATATGAACAAACTTGAGATTTTGGGATGTGGACTTAAAAAAGGTTTAGCAATAAACCTAATATTACAGTTATTACTGGATTCTTATTCTCAATTTGTCTATGACTTCATTGAGGAAGATAAGAAGAATACCATTTCCGAGCTTCTGGATTTGTTGAAGGCTACTAAGTCAGGCATGAAAATGTCAGAAACATTGACGTTGGTTGAAGCCAACTCAAGTGAAAAGGAAAGGGCTCAGAAGTTATTGGAAAGAAGCACTACGTAAAGGAAAGGACGCTTTGTCCTCACTGTGGGAATCCCAGCCATTGGAGGAAATATTGCAAGGCCTTCCTAGCAAAATAAAAGAAGAATGTCACTTCTTCGTCAGGTACATTCTTGAGATTAACTTCTCTCGTAAACATCTAGTTGTCACGGTAGAGTAGATTGCTCGCCGAGGGAGAGGTGGAGCTACCAGTTGGAAATGAAGCACGTGCTGCTGCATTTGCTATAGGGTCTTATCGTCTGATTTAGCCGATGGACTTGTTTCTTGGAACTTGTGGATTATTATGGTTTTTCTTCAGTTTCTAGAAATTATATTTCTATGTCCACATAGGACAAATGAGAATATTAGTTTACTAATGGATTATTGTCCTTGAGTATAAATAATATTCTTTATGGAACTGTTTCATAATAATATGTTCTTAAGAAAGACAACAAGGATAATCTCAAAATGGCAACTATGCCAACTTTGACAAGTTGAGCTAAACATACCTAAAAGAATGTGGGATAGTATCACAACTCACTCCTTATACACCCTAACACAAAGGAGTGTCGGAAAGGAGGAACAGGACCTTACTTGATATGGGTAGGTCCATCATGAGTTTTAGTGATTTACCTGCATCGTTCTAGGGTTATACCCTAGAGACTGCAACTCACGTTTTGAACCATGTGCCGTCAAAGTCTGTAGATAAGACTCCATCTGAGCTATGGAGTGGGCGAAAGCCCAACTTGTCTTATCTAAGTATTTGGGGTTCCGAAGCTTATGTTAAGAAATTAACTTCGAACAAGCTGGGCCCAAAATCCTGTAAATGTATATTTGTGGGGTATCCAGAGGAGACCAAAGGATACTATTTCTACCACCTAGAAGAGCACAAAATTTTTGTTGCTCGATCTGGTGTCTTCCTAGAAAAGGAATATTTTCTAAGAAGTACTAGTGGGAGAAAAGTAGAACTCGATGAAGTTCTAAAACCACAAGATATACTAGACGAAGGACGGAATGATGTGCCACAGGAAGTGGTTGAGCGTCATGAGGAGGTTACTCCACAACTTGTGGATCAAAGTGAACCACCTCAGGTAGCATAAGAGCTACGTAGATCTGGGAGAGTACGCCATGAGCCTGAGAGATGCGTTTATCTCGTGACTCAACATGGTGACGTACTGGTCTACCAAGACGATGATCCCGAAACCTACGAAGATGTTATATCGGATATAGATTCCATTAAATGGCTTGAAGCCATGAAATCTGAGATGGACTCCATGTACCAGAACCAAGTGTGGTCTCTGGTGGAACCACTTGAAGGGGTAAAACCCATAGGGTGTATATGGGTCTTTAAGAAGAAGACTGACATGGATGGCAACGTGCATACTTATAAAGCACATCTGGTTGCCAAAGGTTTCAAAAAAATTCATGGCATTGACTATGAAGAAACCTTTTCGTCAATTGCCATGATTAAATCCATCCGGATTATGCTTGCAATTGCTGCATATCATGACTATGAGTTTTGGCAAATGGATGTCAAAACTGCTTTCCTGAACGAAAACCTTGAGGAGGATGTGTATATGGCACAACCTGATGGTTTCGTTCTTGATAGTCAAGCTAATAAGGTATGCAAGTAGCAGAGATCCATTTATGGACTCAAGCAAGCTTCAAGGAGATGGAACATTCGTTTTGATGAAGCCGTAAAAGAATTCGGTTTTATCAAGAACGAAGATGAGCCCTGTGTTTACAAGAAAGTGAGTGGGAGCACAGTAGCATTCCCAGTGTTGTATGTTGATGACATACTTCTAATCGGGAATGATATACCGAACTTGCAGTCGGTAAAGACTTGGTTATCCAAGTGCTTCTCCATGAAGGACTTAAGGGAAGCAGCCTACATCCTTGGAATAAAGATCTATCGTGATAGATCGTGTAAGTTGCTCAAACTAAGTCAAAGTACATAGACGAGGTACTAAACACATTCAGTACAGAAAAAAAAAATCCAAGAAGGGATTTCTTCTGATGGCATATATTATCTATCTCTGTAAGGATATGTGTCTTTAACCACACAATGAGAGAGATTGAATGAAGAGGATCCCACATGCTTTACCAAGTGAATCCATCTTATATGTTAAGATCGATATCTAATGTGCATTCAGCACTTGTAGTGGATATCAATCAGGCTCAAATGAGCAATATGTTATGTACTTAGATTGATGTCTTATGTGCATTCAGCACTAGTAGAAGATATCAACTAAATCCAAGTGAATGACACTGGGTGAGTGTCAATAGACATTCTTAAGTACTTGAAAAGGGCTTAAGAATATATATTCTTGGATTATGGAGGAAAGATGAGCTCACTGTAAGAGAGTACAGTGACGCTATTTCCAAACGGGAAAAAGGATGATTATAGTTTGCAATTTAGGATTACACAATTTGTCTCAATGTAACTGTAGTGAGCTGGAAGAGCTCGAATCAATGCACTGCAGTGAATTCTATAATTGATGCTAAATGTAACCCATTATTTAATGCAACCGTGTAGGCGGTTTAGATCAAAAAGTTCATTACTAAACTTAATGTGATTTCAAGCATTGCTAATCCAGTATAGTTGTACTGCGATAACAATGGAGCCATTGTTGTGGCTGAGGAATCATGGTCTCACCAGTAATCCAAACACTTATTTAGTTGATTCAATCTGATCTGAAAGATCGATAAGCATGGGAATGTGCAGATTTGTAAAATACTTACTAACCCACTATTGAAGTTTCTGTTGTAGCAGAAGCATGGTGGGCACTTGGGTCATTCAATGTTGAGTGCATGAATGACTGGCTATAGTGTAGGCACTTGGGTCATTTAGTGTTGAGTGCATGAATGATTGGCTACAGTGCAAGTGGGAGATTGTTGGAGTAGGTGCCCTAGAGCCAATAAATTATTGTAGAATTGACTCTTTGTAATAATGTTCATTAATCAATAATAAAAGGCATCTTATTCTATATCGCATAAATCATTATTATTGCAATATGTATTGATATATGTCCTTAGAATGCTAGAACCGTGACGAGGGTATCAAGTGTTTCAAATCTTGATAGTGAGAACCCTATGAGCACATATGTTGGTCATTCTAGAAACGTCCGTAGCCCCAATATTATTCTGAACTAAGGGCACAGATAATACGGTAAGACTATCATAGTGTTGAATGACTCTGTTGAAAGGTAGTGACTGGTCTCACTTGTCAAGGTTGTTTGGTGACAACCTGGTGCAACACATGGGTGCTTGCTGTAGGCGATTACACCGCAGCAACAAGTTCATTGGGACTCCCACCCTACCGAGGATTCCATATGGATGGTAACCCCAGTGTCTATGGAATAAATCCTCTAACGAATGTTGGTGTATGTGATCCTTAGACTTGAGATCACCAGAGTGCCTTGTGCACCGATTGGTGCAGTTTGACACTAGCCTAATGCAGTTCTTTTCAAAGCTGTCAATATGGTGGTGATTGGCTACATCAAGGACTGTATCAAGACTATGGTGGATTGACAGAGGATTCATCACTCCCGGCTACGGGAGAAGTTATCTCACGACACAATTTAGTATATGGCAATGACACTAAAACTGTGGCCACAGTGGGATTGAGTTGTTGCTCTATCCAGTTTATAATATGGGTCATTGGTCCAGAAACTAAATAAATAATATCGAGAGTAACCGAAGGTTGACACTATTTCTATGCCTTCGTCTCGTCGAGATAACTAATGATGAAATGATCGAATTGCACGGTAACCATATCGTTGACAGGTAGCTACTTTGCTGAATCCGAATCTATCGGGTGGCCATGATGCCTTGCTAGCGGCCAATCTTGGTCTGTGTATTAGTGAGATGATTAATTGGTGTTAATCGCGATACTATACACTGCCGATATGATGAGGAGCCTATGGGTCACACACATAGAAGACAATTTAAGATCCAAAAAGAAAGAAAGGTGTTTTCATCCTTTACGGCGAAAGGTTATTTTGGTAATTTCACAGTGCAATTAAATTTGCTGAGGTCGTAGCCTTGATTTAATTTGTTAGAAAAATTAAATAAGTGAAATTACGTTTAAATGTGTGTTCGCACATTTAAATATATATTATCATTATTGTTAAATGTTAATATATATATATATATATATATTAATTGATTTTAATTGAGATTATGATGGTAAAATAAAATATTAAATTGGGAGTGTTTGGCAACATGGGGCGTTTGGGTTGGAGCCTAAGCCTATTCTGTATGGGATTAGGGCAAATTGATTAACTATAAAAAGAAAAGTGTGTGCGTTAATTAATGAATTAATTGATTTCTTTTATAAATTAATACACACACAACAACCCCATCTCCTCCCACGCCAGTTTTGGGTTTTAGCCTAAATCAAATTCCGTTTGATTTGCTTTCTTGTTAATCTTGAAGCCTAAGAGGATCTAGCAAATCCCTCTTTGGTTCTTTCTAGGATTTTCTTTGTGTGGACTACGCAGGTTCGATCCTACACTTGGATCGGTAGCAAAACATTCGTCGACAAATTTGGAGGAGCCTCCAACGTGCGTTTGTTTTCTTTAAACTCAGATTTATTTTTCTGCAGATTGTTTTTAAGATAAATTGTAAAATTATACCCTTGATCTTGACTCATGTAAACGATCCCTGAATTATTTGTTTTGTTTCTGCTGCGTATATGGGATCGCTTACTAATAGCTATCCACTGGACCTTCCATGTGCACATCAGTCTTACAATCAAATCCTTATTTAACATTGCCTGACCTTTAAACTCCAACATATGTATGCATAATGTGGGCTGTACCACAGAAATTAGCCCTAAGAAACTAATTTTAATGAGGTTGGGAGATCAACATGGCTGATGCTTTAGGGAGATAGAAACTGCTAATTGCTTCCTTTCTCGAGGGTGCTCTCTGAAACTTCAATTTGATTTCTTCCTTTCATGCTATCAATAAATCAATTAGTTCTTACGCTTTTGGTTTTAAGATGAATGTCCTTTCCAAAGACGATTATGCAGTCTCAAATAAACCTACAAAAGCGTTGAATTCCATAATTATGGTAAAATTGCTTAATTTTCTAAGTATAAAGAGTCTAACTGTCTAAGAGCATGTTTTTTTCATTTTGCTAGCAAGTGATACGCTTAGGAGACTCAACCATAGTCCCATACAGATTTACCCTCATTCCAGCTTGCCTTTAAATTGTAGAGCATCTGTATAGGACCATTGCATACTAATTTATAATATCCTCTGATCAATTTATGAATGGCCTCGCATATGTGGATTTTGTCGATGATGGACACCTTGCTGCAACTGTTGGAAAAAACAAAAAATGTTTCTTGGGAAGAAGATAAGCATTGTAAGATCAAATCTGAAGCAAAAGAGAAAGGATTCTGCTGGTCATGGGGCCTCTGGAGAACATGGTAGGCTAAGTGGAATTATTTTTTATCTTTGTTATTACTTCTGTGTGTTTGTTTGTGTGCAATGCAGTCTATAGACGTTTGCATGTTTGTGTTTCCCACTTATACCTTTTATTTTCTTACTCCTTTGGGTTAAATGGCAGCGCAAAGTAGTAATCAGACTTTCAGGGGGTCTAGAGCGCCACACTATGCTACTAATAAACGTAGTGATAGCATTCAACTGAATGGAAGGAACACATTTGCAATGTGAAGGAATGTTAGGCCACTTGGTGTCCCTCGACAAACCCAAAAGTTGGGGAAGTAGAAGATGAGAAGCCGAAGTCAAGTAATTAGTTCAGAGAAATGTTCTTTAAGAAGTGAGGTTTGTTCCTGGGGTTACATGTTACATGTTAACTAGAATAGCACAGTAATTGACAAACTTCTCTTTCTTATAAAAAAAACGTTAGGTTTTGCCTTAATATGTTTCTGTAAACACAGTTATGACAAAAGATACTTGTTTGAGGATGAGAAATAAATGTGCTATTGAGATCAGTCTATATCAGTACCCTTCTTGTAAATTTTCCTCTAGATATGTCAAAGTTTATGCCCATTTTATTCAAAAGGGTAAAGTTCTAATATGTTTCCTATGGAACATATATTTCATACAATTTATGATGAGGATAGCCTCAATACCTTACCCCAATATTCAGAGAAATTTTAGCCGATTAGATGGCGATGAAGTTCCTTTTTATGTGACAAATGACCAATGGTATAGGATCCAACAAGATGATGAAAACTATTATAGATTGGTGGTCTATTCTTGGTCTAAAATGACATTGAATACTCGTAGTGCAACTGTTAGGTTCTTTGCTTTTCTGTACCTATTGATTCTATTCTAGCTGAGAATCCATTTTACTATTTGTCATAGATGAAAGTCCTAATGCAAAAAGATGGACCACTAGAGCACTATTGAGTTAGTGTACTGAAACAGCAATGGCGTTGCATCTCATGCTTGTGGAAAATGTGAAAAAACGTCTTTGGCTTGGAAAATATTTGAGGAAGAATATGAAGAATATCATCTGTATGCTTGGCCAATTAAAATTTCCACAGAGGTATATTCATTTTTGTTGTCTGTTTTGAATGAATATCCGTATCTCATATGATTATGTTTGTTTCACTTAAAACTCTTCATGATTCTGTTGGATGCTTTCCTAAGAATTTTCATAGAAGCGAGAATGAGGTTTTCACTTTGTACATGTTAGATCTTGAATTAGTACCAATCTTCAAAAAAGACCTAATTATTTCACTTTATATTTTCAAAATGGAATATTACATAATCCCCATGATTTAGATTAAACGTTATTCCATCGTATTTATATGAGATTCCTCCTTTTTTTTAAGCAAGTGCTTGAGAGGGTTTAATTGAATTGATCTATGAATTATGTTTCATTTTCCGTTTCCTTTATGTACTAAGGCACTTGTTTTTTGTTAATATTGCATAAGTGCACATATGATGTGGTCTTTATGATACCGTTAAATAAGCATATGAATAATATGATACAATCATTTTACGGAAGAGCATATCACTTCATTTGTATGCCCATCTAAGTGAATAAACGAACAAATTTAGGCAACAAGATCTGCACTTGATTTGGGCAATCCACCAAGATTGGCTTTGATGGGGCAAAAGGGCACTCAGATTTTTGGTGCACGGTGAAACTTCAACCTTTAAACAAACAAATCTTGTATTGAAGTAATGGCTCTTGCTTGGAATGAACAAACCTGATCAATGTCAGTCCCATTCTAGCAAAAAACAAACAAACATCACAACACCAATACGCACTGAAAAAAGCAATTTCTCTAGTACAAAAAATGTACCATTGGTTACAACTTTGGTGAATCCAGAATCTCATAAACTGGACTTTAAAATTAATGTTGTCTCTGGTCGAGTGACTAAACAGTAGGAAAAAGCACGTATCTATAAATATGGTCTTTCTTGCTTCTAATATAAGTAATCAGTTTATGTAAACTTTAGATCTTCTCTTCTTCTTCTTCTTTTCCTAAGGGTGAGGGGTTGCATAAGAACTTGCAATGTGGCAATAGGTTACCTTTTTTTTTTTTTTTTTCTCCTTTAAAGTGTTAATACTATTATTTTAATTTGAAATTTTTGCAGATCTACTTGAAGTTTGAACAATTTTCTAGAGATCCAGCCCGTGTTCAACTTCTTTATAAACGTGTTATTACCGAGTTTCCTGTATCAAGTGATCTCTCGCTTGATTATACTCACTATTTGGATAAAACCTTGAAGGTTTCACTTATATTTTCTCTTTTCAATTCTTTATGTTTCAGGTATTTGTAATTTTAGCAATTAACATCTCTTTTTCCCTTCAGGTAGGAAATATTGTGCAGGATGTTCATTCCAGGGCTAGGAAAAATTGTCCTTGAGTTGGTGATCTTTGGGTTTGATCTTTGCTCGCTTTGGAACGTTGCCGTGCGCTTGAGAAAGAGATAACTACTATAAGTTTCAATTGTTACCCTTCATCAGTTGCGAATTATGAGAGATTATTATTATAAGTAGCTTAAGAGCAATGAAGTTTTACAAACTTTAGTGTTGGAATTTCATTCTACTCCTTTTACAAATATTGAGGTTTACTCTTGTTGTTTAAAAAGATTTTCATATCATATTCAGGCCTTTGAGAAGTCCCTTCTATGGACTTTTTCGACCATTGAGGAGGTAAAGATATTCTTTTCTCTAATTTGCAAGCTTGACTTACTACTCTTTGTAACTTGTTATTGTTTCATATACATTTTATGCATTACAGATCTTTGTTAATTGGATCCTCTTTGTTTCAGTACCTAAACTTATTCCTTATTTGAGTGGATGGTTTGAGACAAAGAATCATTTTGCTTGGAGCAGAAGAGGATGCATTGAATTTTTCATTGATAAGGGAACCTTTTCAGGTTCGCATTTGTATACTATTCATTTTTCCTTGTTAAAATTGTTTTTACTCGATGTCAAGAACTTGAAGCTTCTCAAGACATTTGTAGATGCTCTATTCATGGTGAATTTTGGATGAAGAAATTGTGGACCTTGTAGCTAGTATACTCTTCCAAGGTCTAGGCATAGATCTCTTACGAATGTGTATCAAGTGCTTCTACCCTTAGACTCCGAAGAAAAGGCTATTAATTTACTTCATTTAGTGTGCTATTATAGTACCATTATGACCACTTTATGTAGAAATTACAGTGCATAACTCTCGGTACTCCAAGATGGCTTTTGCTAATTGCTAGATTGTTACCTTTGTTAATTGTTTTATCATGGAGTAGTGTCCTTTGCTAAAAAAAATCTCATTCAGCATTGGAGTTGCATGCGCGGAAGATATCTTTGTGGATCTGTGAATTTAGAAAATTGGCATGTCATTTTCAACTGGTACATCGTTGTTGTGTAATGGTTGTCTTCAATATTTGTGTTTATAAACAATTAACCTGATGTCTCTTTAGTGTACCATTGAAATTGCGGGCTTTGTATGATTGGATGTATATGTACTTGAATACTTAATGTGCAGTTTCTTCCTTTCAGCGCACATCAGATTACTTATCTCAGTAGATGAAGAATACAGATCATTTGCTACATTTGTATGCTTATTAGGCTCGTTTGGAGCTAAGTTTGGCTACAACTCTGGCTGTTTGGGAGAGCTTGGTTAAGATCTGGTTTGGCCCATTCATCATTTTCTCTTTCTTATCCTGTATAGTTCAATATGATTGATTTATGATTCATCTTTGTATTTTTTCCGTATAACTTGTTTTTTGTCTGTGCAGTAGGTCAATGTTGGAAGCTTGGCAAGGTTATATAGCTATGGAAATTGAATTAGGACATTTAAATGAAGCTAGGTTCCTCTACACAAGATGCTACAGTAAAAGATTTACTGGGACAGCTTTGGAGGTATAATTCTTTTACATTACTTGCTTTCTATAATAATATATTGATTTATGGACAGAATTTGAATTTGAATGTTTCTAAACTAGTTTTTTCCTAATTTTTTTTTTTTATTTTTTGTGAAAATTGGTGCTTTTAGTAGTATATGATACAGCTTTATTTAATCAATTGATATTTGTCATATGCAATGCAAACATTTCTTTCTTTATTCTCTTTTTGCAACTGATGGAAGTTGAAACCAGACAAATGGCTTAAGTCAAGGTTATTAAAATGTTGTTTATCAAGTACGACAATTTATGGAGATCTTTTGAACTCTTAATATAGAATCATGCTCTGCAGCTGAGAATATTTTTAGAGAGTAGCTTTGAAATAGGTCAACCTATTACTTGGGCAGCAGAATCACAATGGTTTAATATGTCATTTTGAATAATTTTTCTAAATCATACGTAAATGATATATGATTGTATCTCTAGGGGTCATGTTAGTTGAAAATCCCTGACGTTTATTTTTTTAACTTTAAACTTTGGAGTTACTGATACTCTAATGCAATTATGGCATATATGAAGCAATCACATTTAAGCCATAGGTACTGGAGTATTTTTTGAAACCCAATAGGCTGATATAAGAGTAGACTAGGACACCCTAGCTTTCCTTATTTACGAAAATTGTACCCATTGTTATTCAAAAATAAAATTTTATTTTCTTTTAAGTCTGAAACTTGTCAACTTGCAAAATACACCAATCTATTTATCTAGCTCATAAATATAAGAGTTCTAGGTTTTTTAAATAATTCATAGTGATATTTGGGGGCCATCTAGAGTTACAAATATTGTAGGGTCTAAGCGGTTCATTACGTTTATTGATGATCACACTAGAGTATGTTGGGTATACTTGATGAAAAACAAGTTTGAAGCAGGTCAATTGTTCAAAAGGACTGCCTAGACAATTGTTTGTTAATCTAGTTTCCAAGCTGGGAATGATAAATATCTATTCATCGGCTTGAGGGGAGTGTAGGATTTCTAGATTAGAATATGATCAATTTAAGAGTTATCTAGGTCTTATCTAGTTTAAGAGATTGAAATAAAAAGATTATCAGGATTTGTTTTCTCCTGATTTCATGTTTAAATCTCTCTATATGAGATTTGGGCCAATTTGGTTTGTAATTCAAAAATAATTTTAAAAAACTAAGTTACAATTAAAAATTTTAAAGTTTTATCTCTAAATTTTAAATATTTGAAAATATATTTTGTATTTTAAATCTCTTTATGAGATTTGGACTAGTTTGGTTTGTGATTCAAAAATAATTTTAAAAAACTAAGTTACAATTAAAAATTTTAAAAGCTTTATCTCAATATTTTAAATATTTGAAAATATATCTGGTATTAAAAATTGTTTTTGAAGTTAAAAACTATATAAAGACTGAGAAATGATATTTTTCTTTTTTTCTAATTTTACACTAATTTTTAGGACTATATGCAAAAACATTGTTTTTTAAAACATTTGAACTTATTTTAATAAAAACTATTTTTATAAAATTCCTTATATTCCTTGTTTTCGAAAATAAAACACTATTTAAAATTTAAAACAAATAGGCTCTTATTAAGATTATAAACTTTTATATGTATTTATGTTATATTTATGGTTGTGATTGTGGCTGTTCAGCTCACGAGATTGTGTTAAATTTTAAGTATGGTTGTTGAACGCTTAACTATCAATTTAAGCTTTTAAGTCAAGTTGTTACGTAACATTGTTAAAGATGTTACTAAATTATGATACATCTGCATGGTATTTATTGAATGTATGCAATCCTTGCTATTTTAACTCAATGTGTAAAGATGCTTGTCTTTGTTCCCTTTCTCATATTACACCTCACTTGGAAGAGTTGCAACTATTTAGGTTACAGCAGGAAGCCAAATATGTTCCTGAGCTAATAGATCAGAAAGAGAAGTTGCATAAGAAAAGTGTTAGTGGAAAGAGAAACAGATTCAAACATGACTGACAAACAGTCTCCTACTAAGCGGCAGAAAAATACTGCCCAAAACCCAAACAAAGTGCATGGGAAAGAAAAGGGACGAGCACAGAACTTAGCTGAAGAAAACGAAGTAGAAAAAGTGATGGGAATGCAAAATGTCATATTTAACCCCCTTAATGTTTAGTCTTTTATATGTATTTGTTTCCTAATTGTACTCATTATTACTTTATTTTGGTTTAGGAAGCAAATGGAGGTGTTAATTGAAAAACGGAATTAATTAGGGGAATTCGGACAGTTTCGGCACTGCTTCGTATTCTGGGCATAATTATCTCATCCGAGCTCCGATTGAGATGATTAAAAATTCTGTGGAACGCTAAGAAAGAGATCTACAACTTTCATGTTTTGAGTTTTTAGAGATACTGACTGAATAAAGGTTGTAATCGAGCTTGAAGTTGACGCACCTGCATTGCCGACGTCCTGGAGCGTTCTGACTTGTTATGCAAGTCAGTCTATTATTGCACGTTTTGAAGACATACATGCTGCACAAAAATTACAGCTGGAAACACCACTTTCCTATTTTATTAGGACTCTATTTTATTTTATTTTCAATTAGAATTAAATTAGGATTAATGTTATTTTAGGATAGGAGAATATTTCTTTTAGGAGATTGAGTGGGATTCGAATTCTAAAATTGGATTTTAAAAGGGAGATCAGATTAGGTTTGAGGGGACCACGCCTCTCTCTCTTTTCCTCTCTCGAATTTTTCTTTCTTTTTTGAGCTTTTGTTGATGGCCATGAGCGGCTAAAACTTTTGTGACTTGGTCGTCGGAAATGGAGACCTCGGAATCAACCAACTGTGAGATCTAATCTATGTTATTTTAGTGTTCAATTTTCGTGTTTGAGTATTGAATGTTATTCTGTGCATATTTTCATGATTGATGCATTTAATTACTAGGAGGCCTACTAGTGTATTATTTGTTGAAATCTACCGCTAAGTTTGATGTCAAATCCGTAATTGTTTGATCCCTCCAACTTGTGAAGCAATTAGGGTTAGTAATTTGCTGCGTCAGGAATTAATAACCTTATGAAGAACATTCAACTAAATTAAATACAACCGCTTGTGTTTGTGTTGTTTAGCTTCATCGATCTCTCTAATTCTTAAGGCTGCCACTAGATTAAATCTTGAGCGCTTGTCTAGGGTTGTTTAGGGGTAAGATCAATTAGGATCGCTTGTTTCCTGATTAATTACAATTAAGGAGAGATAGGAAATTAGTTCCAATGGTGAATATTCAATGTGTGAATTGATTATCTTCGCATCAATGATCAGTTGTAAGATTCGGATGGTAGATGTTGACGGAGACCAAGTTTCGTTATATTAATTGATTTCGAACTGAACTGTTTTTGTTTTTGGTCTTTGCTAAGAATGTTTCCTGTTTTACATAGAACCCCCCTAGCCTTGTTCACATAACAGCAAATTCAGCTAGACACTCTTCGTGGGATCGACCCTGACTTACACTACTACGTGTATTTTTAGGTTTTAATTATGGGTGCCTACGACAGCACGCCAAAAAGCAAAGCCCAAGTTTGAAAAGCATCCAAAGGACCAGCACATCAAAGACTCCACCACTGGAAGAGCCAAAGTATACACTGACGAGTGTACTGCATTTTTATCAAACCTTAACTTCAGGGCAAGTAGAGATTCTCTCACACTTCAGAGAGAGATTGCTTTTTATTCCTTTTTAATGTTGGACAGGCAAATACAGAGAAATAATTATGATGGTTTTAAATTTTTTTCGAGCAACTTCTAAGGATCTGAAAAAATTCTTTAACGATGTTGGTGGGGTTGAATCTGTTCGAATTCTTTAGGACAAGTTCACTAGAAAGTCAAGGGTATGACCCTCTTTCTCTCACTCATTATTTGTCAATGTTCTTTACGCTTTATGCTTCAAATGAAAAAGGGGAAGCTATCCACTAGAGCTTCCATGTGCACATCAGTCTTACAGTCAAATCCTTAGTTAACATTGCCTGACCTTTAAACTTCAACATATGTATGCATAATGTGGATTGTACCATAGAAATTAGCCCTAAGAAACTAATTTTAATGCTTGAGGGAGATCATCATGGCTGATGCTTCAGGGAGATCATCATGGCTAATGCTTCAGGGAGATAGAAACTGCTAATTGCAATCCATTGTCTTTGATCAAATTTCTCAAGGGTGCTCACTGAAACTTCAATTTGATTTCTTCCTTTCATGCAGTCAATAAATCATTTAGTTCTTATGCTTTTGGTTTTAAGATGAATGTCCTTTCCAGAGACGATTATACAGTCTCAAATAAACCTGTAGAAGCGTTGAATTCCTTAATTATGGTAAAATTGTTAATTTTCTTAGTGTAAAGAGTCTAACTGTCTAAGAGCATATTTTTTTCATTTTGCTAGCAAGTGATATGCTTAGGAGACTCAACCATAGTCCCATACAGATTTACCCTCATTCTAGCTTGCCTTTAAACTGTAGAGCATCTGTATAGGACCACTGCATACTAATTTATAATATCCTCTGATCAATTTATGAAGGGCCTCGCATATGTGGATTTTGCCAATGATGGACACCTTCTGCAACTGTTGGAAAAAACAAAAAATGTTTCTTGGGAAGAAGATAAGCATTGGAAGATCAAATCTGAAGCAAAAGAGAAAGGATTCTGCTGGTCATGGGGCCTCTGGAGAACATGGTAGGCTAAGTGGAATTATGTTTTATCTTTGTTATTACATGTGTGTGTTTGTTTGTGTGCAATGCAGTCGATAGACGTTTGCATGTTTGTGTTTCCCACTTCTACCTTTTATTTTCTTACTCCTTTAGGTTAATGGTAGCGCAAAGTAGTAAAAAACTTTCAAGGGGTCTAGAGACCCACACTTTGCTGCTAATAAACATAGTGATAGCATTTCAATGCCAAGGAATGTCGGGCCACTTGGTGTCCCCTCGACAAATCCAAAAGCCGAGGAAGTGGAAGATGAGAAGCCGAAGTCAAATAATGAGTTCAGAGAAATGTTCTTTAAGAAGTAAGGTTTGTTACTGGGGTTACATGTTACATGTTAACTAGAATAGCACAGTAACTAATAAACTTCTCTTTCTTATAAAAAATGTAAGGTTTTGCCTTAATATGTTTCTGTAAACACAGTTATGACAAAAGATACCTGTTTGAGGATGAAAAATATATGTGCTATTGAGATCAATCTATATCAGTACCCTTCTTGTAAATTTTCTTCCAAATATGTCAAAGTTTATACCCATTTTATTCAAAAGGGTAAAGTTCTAATATGTTTCTTGTGGAACATATATTTCATCCAACTTGTGATAAGGATAGCCTTAATACCTTACCCCAAGATTTAGAGAAATTTTAGTCAATTAGATGGCGATCAAGTTCCCTTTTATGTGACAAATGAACAATGGTATAGGATCCAACAAGATGATGAAAACTATTATAGGTTGGTGGTCTATTCTTGGTCTAAAATAACATTGAATGCTCACAGTGTAACTGTTAGGTTATTTGCTTTTCTGTACCTGTTGATTCTATTCTAGCGGAGAATCCATTTTACTATTTGTCATAGATGAAAATCCTAATGCAGAAAGATGGACCACTAGAGAACTATTGAGTTTGTGTACTGAAACAGCAATGGCCTTGCATCTCATGCTTGTGGAAAATGTGAAAAAATGTCTTTGGTCTGGAAAATGTTTGAGGAAGAATATGAAGAATATCATCTGTATGCTCGCCCGATTAAAATTTCCACACACATATATTCATTTTTATTGTTTGTTTTGAATGAATATCCATATATCATATGATTATGTTTGTTTCACTTAGACTCTTCATGATTCTATTGGATGCTTTCATAAAATTTCTCGTAGAATCGAGAATGAGGTTTTCGCTTTGTACATGTTAGATCATGAATTAGTACCAATCTTCAATAAAGATCTAATTGTTTCACTTTCTATTTTCGGAATGGAATATTTACATAATCCCCATGAATAGGATTAAACGTTATTCCATGGTATTTGTATAATATTCCTTCTTAATTTTAAGCAAGTACTTGAGAGGGTTTATGTAATACCCCACTTGAAATACATAGCCACAGTTTACGGTATGGCCTAAAGAATTACTGAATTGCCCCTAAATGAGTTTATATATGATTCATGTTCTTTGGTTGAGTTTATGTTTTGGGGTTTGGTTGAGTGTGTACCCTGGAATTGATCAAGACTTAGCAAATTTTGGGAATTTCAGTCTTCGCCGGGGCGAGGGAGAAGTTTCGCCGCGGCGACGTTGGTTTTGTGTTGGCAGTGTTGGTTCTGGAATGTTTCGCCGGGGCGACAGAAAGTTCTTCGCCGCGGCGACGTTACGGCAGAAAAGTTCCTTGAGGTTTCTAGAGAATTCTTCTTTTGGGACACAATGACCATTCTACCCCTAATTAGTAGGAAAAGTGGGGAGTAAAATGTAAGGAAATTTCATGGAGAATAATGTTAAATGGGGGTGAGTTTGTAAAGAATTAAAGGATAAAGGTGGAATTTTCAAGAAAGAGTAAGGGCAAAATGGGAAAGAGTGGATATTATATGAGTTAATAAGGGTTGAGTTCTCAAAACCCATTCATTCTACCCATTTCCACCGCCTCTTCATCTCCCATTTTCTCTCAATTTCTCACTCAATTTTCAAAGGGATTTTTGAGAGTTTTGAGTTGGAATTTGACAAAGAAGTGATCCTAAGCAAGAAGAGGTAAGAATCCCTACTTTAGAGATGAATTTTATTCATGTAAGGGTTAAGTTCTTACTAAGTTTATGCTTAGGAAATAAGGGAAAGTTATGATCCAACAAGAGTAGAGAGCTTTAGTGGAGACTACTCAAGTATGAGGTAAGTAAATCCAACTCAAGCTAAAGTTTAAGAAATTCTTAAGTAGAGATTTATTTATGCATGTATATATGATGCTTATTGAGAAATTGAGTAAAGATGTATGTTTATTTGTTAAGAAATTGAGTTGAGAAGAGTATTTATATTATGTTTGTTGGATATTTCCTTTATGGAAAGTGTTTATGAGTAATAGTTTGAGATGAAGTTGGTGGTGATTGAGTATGTATTTTGGGAGTGTTTTTCTATGGTAGGGTTTATGCCCATAGAAGGGAATTTACTTCCAATTCTGGATGGTGAAAAAGAGAAGGAGAGTTGTAGTTAGAGAAGAGTTTTTAGGTGCACATAAATTGCTTGATGAAATGCCTAAGTGAAATGCACTACATCCACCTGCCGTAACTTTCTAAGTAATTTTTGAGCATCTTCTTGTTTGGTAGGTGAGATCAAAACAGAGAAGTTATAGCCCTGTTTCTAAGCTTTGAAAGAGACCAACCGTAGTAATCGAGGTGTATAACGAAAGTTATGGTCTTTTTAGTGTGACCTGTGCAGAATGACAGTTTTGAGGAAATCTTACATTTGGCATTTCAAAAGTGCATTAATAAGTATGAACCATCCATATGCATAATTTGTGCATTAAGAAGTAGTTTGAGAAAGAATATAGAATGTTGAGTATGAGCTACCTTGTGAGTACTAGCTTAAGAGTAAAGAATTTTGAAGATAAGCTATACTATAAGTAATAGCTTGAGTAAGAAAGAGTAGAGAATGTTGAGAATAGCAACCCTTAAGAGTAAAGAGAATGAGAATACTCTGATAGTAAAGAGAAGAGTTGAGAAAGAGTAGAGAATTGCTCTAAGAGTTAAGCTACATTATGATGAGTAGCTAGAGAAAGAATAGAGATCTTGTGCACAAGAGTTAAAGAGGAGAATAGAGTAAGTTGTGCGATGGGAAACCTGTGAGTGACGAGTAGAGTCACGTAGAGTGGAACGCGAGGTTCCAGCCGTGCCTCCGGTTAGATGAGGTCGTGACCGTCACGCAGAGCGGAACATGAGGTTCCAGCCGTGCCTCCGGTCAGATGGGGCCGTGACATTCAGAGAGAGAGAGATTGTACACTCACATGGCCAAAGGTTCCGAATCCATGCATAACTAAATCCGATCGGTAGCGAAATGAGCGGAAGTCACGTAGAGTGGTAGCGCCCAGCCGTGCCTCCGGTCAGATGAGGTCGTGACATTCCAATGAGTAAGAATGAGAAAGAATAGAGATGAGACAAGTTAAAAGTTAAACTATATTATGAGTACTAGTTTGAGAAAGAGATGAGCAAACGTGAGAAAGAGATGAGCAAACGTGAGAAAGAATAAGAGAGAGATACGAGCATAGAGAGTAGGTTATGCGATGGGGAACCCGTGAGTAATGGGTAGAGTATTCCCGCATGTACGCCGCATTGAGAGAGCGGCATGAGTATCAGATAGAGAAGTGGTGTAGCCCGTGAGAGTGCATGCGGATGAGGGCTATACCCGAGTACCCGAGAGAGAGATTTTATACTCACGTGGCCAAGGGTTCCGAATCCATGCATAACCAAGTTCAATCGGCTAGAATGAGTAGAAGTCATGTAGAGCGGGAGCGAGTCCCGGCCATGCCTTCGGTAAGATGAGGCCGTGATTACTCAAGAGAGTTATCAGAAAAGAGTTATGAGAAAGAGAAACAGAAATGAGAATGAGATAATAGACAGAATTAAAGAATGAGAAAGCTTGAGAAAGCTTGAGAAAGAATGAGATAGAAAGAGAGAGTATGAGAAAGAATGCGAAAGTTTGAGTTAGTAAGACTAAAGAGTAGAAGAAAGAAACATGCAGTTCTTTTACATTAGTTGCATGTACGTCTCATATATGCATGTACCATGAGTTCTTCCATGGTTAGTGAGAGTATATCGCGAATGAGAAAGAGAACCATGATTGTTCTTCATGGTAAATAAGAATAAGAGAAAGAGAACAAAGAGAAAGAAAGAAATAAGAGCAGAACAGAGTTAAAGGAGAATAACAGTATTAGAAAGAAAGAGAAAAACAGTGAGAAATAGAAATAGCAGAACAGTCGAGTAAGGAAAGAACCAAAGAGTGAGTTATGGGGATAGGTAGTAGATGATTTACTTACTGAGCATTGTTGTGCTCACCCCGTTGTTCTTCTCTGTTTTGCAGGATTTAGGAGCAGCGGTCGGATGGACGTCGAGGAGCGAAGAGTATTGGCACCACTGTCCACCAGCTATGATATTTTGTATTAATTAGAAAGTTTTTAATACATGGTATTTTGTATTTGTAGAGAAGTATATTTTTATGAGTAAAGAAAAATTTGAGCCCACTATCTTTCATATTATATACATATCTATATTTTACATAGTACGTATTATAAGAATAGTACTAAAGAGGAGTTGTTACAGTTTAAGTGATATATGAATTATGCTTCATCTTTCGTTTCTTCTATGTACTAAGTCACTAAGTGCGAGATTCCCCCTAGCGACCATTATTAACTTGTTCTCCCATGGGCTCTTTCCCATGTCACCTCCTGGAATCAGCTTGTCTTCTAACTTCACGCCCATGAGTCTCATATTTGGAATTTGCTAACCTCTTTCTCATATTTGGAAGGGGTATTATACAAGTTTACACCAAAGGAAGTAGAGAGAAATCCGGGATTGCCATCAAACTTGGTAAGCGATTTCATGATTTTAGTGATTGTGCGCTACGATCGCGCAAATATTGATTCCTTCTTATCCCTCCTGAGATGTTCTAGATAAGGCTTATCCCTTAGTCTGTCTAATAGCTATATTGGATGGTAACGATAAGGTTATGCTGAGTCTGAGTTCAAGATTCCATGACCTTGAGATCATGTCGATCTACAGATTTCCAAGCTATCGAGACTTTCGAGCTTACGAAAAAAATCACACACAATAGATATTAAAGTAGAGGTCATGATTTGAATCTCCCAAGTATTACATCCTGTTGTATTTGAGTTGGTCTTTCTGTCTAAATTTGGGCTTGGTTTATGTAACACATGAAGGTGCCTCTTACAGAGCTTAATACATTTTCAGCTTAAGCTTTTAGGTCAAGTTGTTTATCAACAAAATTGTTGTTGAAATTTCATTATAATTTCAATTTCTTGTGGTCTTTCTTGCTTTTAATATAAGTAATCAATTTATGCTTAAATGTTTTGCACTTAAATAATATTTTTATAAAGGAGATTAAATTAATAGTAATCATTTTGATTAAGCATTATTGAAGTTATAAAAGTAGTCGTGTTCTCGATTAACGTAAGAAAATTTTAATCAATAAGCAAACACTGATTATAATTGTTTAACATTAAAATTCATGGATTCCTTTGACATTAACTTGGCTTCTATGAGCATCGTGATTAAACATTATTAAAATTATCTCATAAAATTTGTGGTTCATAGGATTAAGATGGAAAATTTAATCAATAAATACATAATGATCCATCCACTACCATTGAATAAGAGAAATTAATTGAAAGAATTAGCATGTCAAAACATTGAGAGAAACGTTCAAGATTCTATCTCATATTTCATTAATTCTCTCGTAGAATATGATACGTTGAAAAATTAGAATAGAAAAGTCTTATCGCTATAAAGTTTTTCTCTCTTCTAATTGATTCCATCTATTATTGGAAGTATAGTCTCTAATGAACTTCAAATCCAACTTCGCTACCTCGTGGCGCACCTCTAATAATAGTCTCTAATAAACAACACAAAATCTGATCTTATAAATGAAGAAGTTTTAACTAGAAAAGGATATGGACCTAATGTTGTTTGCTACAATACTTTAATCAGATGGTATTGCAAGAATAAAGAAGTCAACAAAGTTCTTAGTCTTTATCAAGAGAAGACTTTAGAAGGAATTTGGCCTAATGTGATTATAAATAACAATTTGTTAACTTGCCTTTTTCTTAAAGATAATGTAAAAGATACACAGAAATTAGTTGGTGAGATGCAACTTAATGATTTTACCTTATTCTTAGACACATAGCATTTTCATTGATGAATTCTGCAAGAATGGATGTGTTTCGAAAGAAGTGGAAATGTTTCATACTTTAGTAAATAATAAGTTTGCAGTTGACCTTGAAAGCTTGAATTCCCTTTTTAATGGATTATGTAAAACAGGGATATCTGAAACTACTCGATAGCTATTTTAGAAATTTCTCTTATTGAAAGCCTAGTGCCAAACACTGTTGTCAGAAATTTTGTAACTGTTTTTAGAATTTAGTTTTGATTGATACAATTGTTTCCAAATTTTACAAGCAACTGGGGTCATAATAGAGATTACAATGTTATAAGACGCACATTCATAACAAAAACTCTTTATTGAGATATGTGTATGTGTGACTGTCTAATCACTTGATATGTGCTGATCATATATGTTAATGTATAGTGCACGTTGTGGATAAGGTAATGTAGAACATTACAATAATGTCATAAAGTGTTAAGGACATCAAGTCAACTCCTTTGAGCTTCACTATAATTACAGAAATTCACTTAAGATTTTTGAAATTATAAAATTTCCCTTGTTATTAATAAACTATTAGTCCGCTAGAACATATATCTATAAAATTAATAAATATTTATTAAATTGCCCTGATTGTATTATTTTAACCCTTATAATTTAATAGTAGAGACTTTTATTATTTTATAAATTTGATTATTTTTATTATATTAAACCTCAAGGCTGTCAATACAACTCTATTGTATTATACAAAACTAGTAATTATATTAAACTATACGTACTATTATTTTAGTAATATAGATATTTCAGTAATATAATTAGCGTAATAATCTTATTAACAGGATAACGAAACATTATTCATGTAACTTAAAAAGTAAAAACAATATCCCTTGAATTTTTAATATATCACATTCGATTATGTGAAATATCGATTTTGGTAGATTTAAAAGTTTGAAGAACAAATAGAAAAAAAAATTATATATCATTGTAAATTAAATACAAAGTTCAATAGCATGATTTATTTAAATCTTATAATTTTATTAAAAAAAAAGGTAAAAAAAATTCCAATTGAATACTTATATAAATTGGTTTGTTTGATCAACTGGATAATTTTGGATTTAGTAGAAAACCACCTCAAACCGAAAAACACCTGAACATGGATTTACATTTTTAACCTTCAAGTGATCAATTTTCAAAATCATAAAGATGGTTTGAATAGGAAAGATGGATACTTGACATAAGTTTGCAATGTTGAAAACCTTAAAGGTTGTTTGTGAAATTTGTCAAAACGTTTCTCTTTAATGCATTTGCCTTTTGCAATGAACTTACTTCGGAAAAAACGACCCACGAAAACACTCTTCATACATGGCTTTGAGATTCAGATCCCTATTTCATTCGTCTTCAATCTCTCAAAATCCATCTTCGAAAGTTAATGTTTTATTTTTGTTCGCTCAGTTACACAACCTCACATCTTCAAGCTCCAAAAATGAGGTTTCGTATTCTTTTAAAAAACCCCTTGAACGATCCTCACTTGCTAAATTCCTCGAAGAAAATTGTCGATCAGGTAGCTTTACTCTGAATGAAGCATTGTACTTTTTTTATTACATGATTAATATGAAACCCATTTCTCCAATTTCATCATTCACTACTTTGTTTAGTGCACTAGCTAAGAAGAAGCATTATTATGAAGTGATTTCGCTTTATAAGCTGTTGAATTCAACTGGGTTGTCTCCGGGTTTTATATCTTTGAATATTTTGATGAATTGCTTCTGTAATATTGAAAGGGTTTCTAATGGTTATGCGATTTGTGGGGCGATTTTTAAGTTGGGTTTTAGCCCAAATACCGTGACATTTACTTGTTTGATTAAAGGTCTATGTGCAGAGAGAAAGATTATGGAATCAATGGAATTGTTTAAGAAAATGATTGTTGTTGGTTGTAGGGCTAATGTGATCACTTGCAACACTTTGATTGGTGGATTGTGTAAAACAGGGAAGATAAGTGTTGCCATTAAGTTGCTTGAAAAGATGGTTAATGGGAATGCAAACCCCGCGTTATTATTCCAATGCCTTAAGGTATGAAATTTACTTTTCAAGTAATTTTCTTTTGTTTTTTTGAATGGAAGGGTAAAATGGTCAATTTACATGTATTTCGAGATGTGGCCATTATTAAGTGTAAGGGGTGATGTCATTGAAGAGAAATGAGGGTAGAATGATCATAAAGTTGATTGATATGGTTAAATGGCGTAAACGGTAACCAAGGGTATAATGGTCTTTTCATACAAATCCATATGTAATAAGTATCCATAAAAGTGCATTAAGGGTAAGTTAGTCATTTACCTAATGGGATTGCTTAATTGTTAAGTGTTTTAAAGAAGTCAAATGGCATTAAATGAGTGCTTATCTTTATGTTGTGGTGGAAATGACCAAAATGCCCTTATATGAAAAATTTATGCCAAATGACCCTTATATCTAACTTTTATTGACCAATCACATTACAGTAACAATTGAATGAATATTTACAAGATTTTAAGTGAGAAGAGTCGGCCTTTTACACCCCAAATATATCATCTTCTTCTTCATCTCTCAAATCCACCATAAAAGCCACTAATCCAAGCATTTTATTCTCAGATTTTCATAGGATTTCAAGTTGGTTTTCAAAGGAGATCACCATCTACACTTAAAGAACTTCAATTTCAGAGTTTAAGGTGAGTTTCAAAACCCTAGTTGTTCTGATCATTTTGTTAAAAGAGAAATTTATAAGTGGTTATGTGTATAAGGTAGAAAGGGTGAACCTTTGGAGCTAAGGAGGAGTGTCCTTGTGCTTTGTATACTAAGGTAAGGAAAAAATCTCCCTTATGACTACAATTGATAACACCTAGGGTTTATGGAACTTACATTTATTTATGTTAATATGAGTGTGATGCTATGTTTTGGTTATGAGTTGTTTAAATGGGTGTGTTGATTGGTGTATGTGTGCATATGGAGGATGATTATGCCAATTAAGAGATTTGTAGTTGGACGATGTTTTGGCACTTTTTGGTTCTGTAAAAAGGGAGTTTTTTATGGCCTTTTATACTTAGAATGATATGGCAAATAATATGAATGTGCAAATGAAGGTGGCATGGTTAAAATGAATAGAATTCGGATTTGGCTGTTTTAAGACTTATACTGTACATGCTTCTTCATCAGGTCATAAGCGAAGTTATAGAAGTCCGATTGAGTTTATTCTTGAAGTGTTAAAAATTTGAGAAAAGACCTAAAACTTTTGTGTTCTAGGAAAGAACCAGTTCGAATTGGAAGATAAGGTAAAAATTGCTTGAAAAGTGATTGAACTATATGGCATCCAACTTCTTAATGGAAATTCTCATTTGTTTCTAATTCTATTAAACCCCTGAATAATCTTACTACTTAAATTTCTTGTATTGTTGATAATCCGTAAATTATACAGTTTTTATTAGATCTTTTTGTCGGATTTCAGGTACTTTCTGGTGCATTTTGACCTGAATTGGTTGTTAATTCGTTACTTTTCGTGTTTCAGGTTAAAATGCACTTTTTGAGCAAATAAAGACAAAATTGAATGGTTTTGACTCAGAAATTAGCGGATCTCAGAAGATAGGAGAGTTCCGGAGCAGGACAAAGCACGATGAAGCTTGTTCCCAAGGAAAAGAGCCGAGAATCGAAGAATCGAACGAAGAAGCAAGCGGAGTGGCAGTTCTGTAATTTCAGAACTCAGGAAGAAGCTTCGCCCCGGCGAAGGAAATGTCTTCGCCGCGGCGAAGTAGGCCAGGGACGAACTTATCTGATTCATTCTTCGCCGCGACGACAGTCAATTTATTCAGTTTTGTTAAACGCACAGTTTCGTGTTGTGCGTGTTTTGGCTAGGTTTTTGGACTAAGTATAAAAGAAAAACTTAACCTTTTGCCAAGGGATCTGGAGCTGTTTAGGTTTAGCCGTTTTTACACTTTTCTTAGAGTAAAGCTTTGAGTTTTTCGGATTGTTCAAGAGAGAAGGTTCAGATTTTGACTAGAAGATTCATCTTTTGGGGAGATTTCTTATCTTTCATCTCAGTTTCATTATGTTTAACTTGTTTATTTCTATTTTTCATTTTTGTAGTATTAATTTAGCTATGAACTAATCTTTTATGGGTTAGGGTTTTGATTGTAGTTTGGATTTTAAATGGGTTAAGTGTTTGATTGTGTTATTTCCATGTGAATAAGCTTTGGGTGTGTGTTACTCTGAAATTAAATGTTGTATGTGATGAACATGATGAGATTGAGAAATAATTCATGTTAGGCTTCTTGGGTAATCACCATTATAGTATTGGATGCTAGAGATAGATTCAAGAATTAATGAAATCAATTTAGGATTCTTGTGCTTAATGAATTTAGAATTATTAACCTTCAATTTGTTGGGTGCGGAATGTTAATAAGGATGAATAGGAAAACATAGCCCGAGAGGGTACGTTTAACATATTAGTGAATTCGATTTACAACCATTGCGTATGAATGTGAATATAGTGTAATTTTTAGGTTTAACCCATAAAAGTCCAAACGAAGTCAAAACCCTACCCGTTTTGCTTGAATTGATATTCTGCGTTTCATCTTGCTTTCTTAATTAAGATTTAATTCTTTGTTTAATTTCATTGTTGTTTTTTTTTCATTACAATTTGCTCCCACCAATCCAAAAATTCGATTACTTCAACTTGATAACGTTAGGAAACTTAGTGCTTTGCTAACAGTCCTCGTGGGAACGATATCCTACCCATCATTTTATTACTTGAGCGAATAGTGCACTTGCTAGTTTTGCATGTTGTAAGAAACACGCATCAAGTTTTTGGCGCCGTTGCCGAGGACTGTTTTTAAGTTAACATTAAGTTTTTCCTTAAGTTTAGCTAGATTGAAGTTTTAATTTTTGTTTTTAATTTTCATTAGAGTTGTGATCTCACTTTTCTTTCACTTGTGTTCGTTCAGTTTATGCGAAGAGCAAGACGTCAACCAGTGGTTCCTGTTGACCTTGAGCTTGAGAGGACTATAAGAAGACTTAACAGAGATAGAAGAGAAAGAGATAATCTTACGGCAGAATCGGAAGAAGTTGTTGTTGAAATGGCTGAACAAGAAAACAAGACACTGAGGGAATTTTCAGTTCCCACAGTGAACGGAAGTAGGTCAAGTATTACTAGATCTACAGTACAAGCAAACAACTTCGAGATCAAGCCGGCAATTATCCAGATGATCCAGCAGTCGGTTAGATTCAATGGTGATTTGAAGGAGGATCCGAATCAGCACATTGCAAATTTCCTGGAAATTTGCGACACCTTCAAGTCAAATGGAGTGTCGGATGATGCTATTAGGCTGCGTTTATTCCCATTCTCATTGGGAGATAAAGCAAAGGGGTGGTTAATGGCATTACCACCGGGAATGATAACAACGTGGAATGATCTGGCATAAAAATTCCTGACCAAGTTCTTTCCTCCAGCAAAGTCAGCGAAATTGAGAAATGATATCACATCATTTCTACAAGATGATGCCGAGTCGTTGTACGAGGCTTGGGAGAGATACAAGGAATTAATGAGGAAGTGCCCACATCATGGTTTGCCAGTTTGGCTTCAAGTCCAAACATTCTATAATGGTTTGATGGGTAATGTGCAAACCATGGTTGATGCAGCATCAGGAGGGACCTTGCAGAATAAGACACCAGAGGAAGCGTATGAGTTGCTTGAGGTTTTGGCAAGCAACAATTATCAAAGACCGAATGAGAGAGTAACAACGAGGAAATCTTCGGGTCTTCATGAAGTTGATGCTTTCACAGCCATCTCAGCCCAACTCACTGCACTTCAAAAACAGTTGGGAACTGTGCAGGTAAATTCTATACAAGCACCTCAACTAACATGTAAATTTTGTGCAGGAAACCATCTGAGCAGCGAGTGTCGAGTTAGGAACACATTTGCTCCGTCATCTTCATCAACGGAGCAAGTAAATTACTTGGCAGGAAATCAAAGACAACCGAACAACCCATTTTCCAACACATATAATCCGGGTTGGAGAAATCACCCAAATCTGGCTTGGGGAAATCAGAACCAACAAGGTAACCAATGGAACCAGAGGCAAGTTCCAAATAACCCACCAGGGGTGACCAATCAACCGGGAGATCAAAGAGTGATGAAGTTGGAGGATATGTTCGGTAAATTCATGCAAGAGACTATAGGGTTCATGAATGAGACGAGGACAAACTTTAGAAACTAAGAGGCGTCCATTCGGAATCTTAAGGTACAGATGGGCCAATTGGCCGAGAAGCTGAATGATAGACCACAGGGTTCTCTACCAAGCAATACCGTAACCAACCCACGTGAACAAGCAAATGCCATAATTTTGAGAATTGGGACAGTTTTGGAAGAGGTAGGCCACACTACCAAAGAGGTGGAGCAACTCGGAAAGGAAGATTCTGAAGAGAGAATTGATGAAGAAAGAATTAATAAAGAGATCATTTGTGGAGAGAATTCAGGTGATTTGGGGAAAGAGAAAAAGAAAGAGGAAGAAAGGCAAAAGAAGAAGGAGAAATTGCCATTCCCCGAGATACCACCAGAATTAGCACATCACACCCCACCCGTGCCTTTTCCTCAGAGATTGAAGAAGAAGAATCAGGATAAGCAATTTTCAAAGTTCATTGAAATTTTCAAAAAATTGCATATTAACATTCCTTTTGCAGATGCATTACAGCAAATTCCAAGTTATGCGAAGTTCCTGAAGGAAATCCTTTCGAACAAAAGGAAATTAGAAGATGAGAAAACGGTGATGCTCACGGAAGAGTGCAGTGCAATCCTCTAGAAGAAATTACCCCCGAAGCTCAAAGATCCAGGGAGTTTTACTATTCCTTGTGTTATAGGGGATATTACTTTTGATCGTGTTCTATGTGATCTAGGAGCTAGTATAAATTTGATGCCCTTTTCTGTTTTCAGGAGATTGGGGATTGGTGAAGTGAAGCCAACGATAATGTCGTTGCAACTAGCGGATAGGTCGATAAAGCACCCGAGGGGGATAGTTGAAGATGTATTAGTGAAGGTGGGGAAGATAATTTTTCCAGCGGACTTTGTAGTGTTGGACATGGAAGAGGATAAGGAGATTCCTCTCATTTTGGGCCGACCATTCTTGGCCACGGGGAGAGCACTAATTGATGTGCAGGAAGGAAAGTTGTTGTTAAGGGTTCAAGATGAAACAAGTAACTTTCAATGTTTTTGATGCAATGAAGTTTCCGTCGAATTGGATTCATGCTTTAGTGTCGATGTGGTGGATGAACTTGTTGTGGAGTCCATGGAAGAAAACACCCCTGAATTACCTCTAGAAGCTTGTATAGCCAAATCAAAAACAGTAGAGGTGGAAGAATCGGCAAGTAATGATTGTGCTAGGATGTTAGAAGCACTTCAACCGATTGAGAAGAGTCAAGATGTAGAATTTGAGGAGTTTGGTTTTGACAAAGAGAGGGCAAAGGAAAATAATGAAGAAGCTCCAAGGCTTGAACTGAAACCTTTACCGCCTCACCTCAAATATGTCTATCTTGGAGACTCAGAAACTTTTCCGGTGATTATTAGTGCAGCTTTGAATGCCTTAGAGGAAGAGAGGTTGATTAGAGTGTTGAGGGAACATAGACTAGCAATTGGATGGACCATTTCGGACACTAGAGGTATCTCGCCCTCATTTTGCATGCATAAGATTCTCATGGAGGATGATTTTAAGCCTAGGGTGCAACCACAACGGAGATTGAATCCTTCAATGAAGGAAGTGGTGAGAAAAGAGGTGGTGAAACTCTTAGATGCGGGGATTATTTATCCGATTTCCGATAGTCCATGGGTGAGCCCGGTACAAGTAGTTCCGAAGAAATGAGGGATCATTGTTGTGAAGAATGAGAGTAATGAGTTGATTCTAACAAGGACGGTAACAGGGTGGAGAGTGTGCATTGATTACCGTAAACTGAATGAGGCGACAAGGAAGGATCATTTTTCATTGCCCTTCATCGATCAGATGTTGGAGAGGTTGGCAGGACATGCCTATTATTGTTTCCTGGATGGCTATTCAGGATATAACCAAATTGCCATCGCTCCGGAGGATCAAGAGAAAACGACCTTCACTTGCCCCTACGGCACCTTTGCTTACCGAAGGATGCCATTTGGGTTATGCAATGCACCAACAACATTCCAAAGATGCATGATGTCAATCTTTGGAGACATGGTGGAACGATTCATAGAAGTTTTCATGGATGACATCTCAGTTTTTGGCTCATCATTTGGTAACTGTCTAACAAATCAGTCTCTTGTTTTGCAGCGGTGTAAGGAAACAAATTTGGTGCTGAATTGGGAGAAATGTCACTTCATGGTCCAAGAGGGAATAGTGCTCGGGCAAAGGATTTCCAAGGATGGGATTGAAGTTGATCGGGCAAAAACAGAAGTGATTGAGAAGCTACCACCACCATCAAATGTCAAAGCAGTCCGAAGTTTCTTAGGGCATGCGGGGTTTTACAAACGCTTCATCAAGGATTTTTCTAAGATCTCTAAACCCCTTTGCAATCTATTGAATAAAGATGTTGTTTTTGATTTTAATGATGATTGCATGCATGCTTTCCTAACTCTGAAAAAATTACTAGTATCTGCACCTATTATTGCAGTTCCCGATTGGGGACTGCCCTTTGAACTAATGTGTGATGCTAGTGACTTTGCTTTAGGGGTAGTATTAGGACAGAGAAAAAATAAAATGTTGCATGTAATTCAGTATGCTAGCAAGACACTCGTTGATGCACAACTGAATTACACCACCACTGAAAAAGAATTATTTGCTGTGGTGTTTACTTTTGACAAGTTTCGGTCTTACTTATTAGTTGCGAAGGTGATCGTTTACACAGACCATTTAGCACTCAGACACCTACTGGCGAAGCAAGAAGCAAAACCTCGGTTGATAAGATGGATTTTACTACTTCAAGAGTTTGAGTTGGAAATTCGAGACAAGAAGGGGTCGGAAAATGTGGTAGCTAATCATTTGTCGAGAATTGAGAGACCAATCAACGGAAATGAGGTGGAAATGCCAATTTCAGAAACATTTCCGGATGAGAAGCTGATGAGAATGGAAGAAGCACCATGGTATGCGGATTTTGCAAATTATCTATCATCAAGGGTGGTCCCAAGTGGTATGACATTTCAATAGAAAAGGAAATTTTTCTCAGATTTAAAGTACTACTTTTGGGAAGAGCCATTCCTGTACAGACACTGTACTGATCAAATGATACGGAGATGTGTCTCGGAGGAAGAAATGGAGAGCATTTTAAGGCATTGTCATGAGAAGGAAGTAGGTGGCCATTTTGGGGGAGCTAGAACAGCAACGAAGGTGCTACAATCTGGGTTTTATTGGCCAACCCTCTTTAAGGATTCCTTCCGGATGATTCAAGAGTGTGACTAATGTCAACGGATTGGAAATATTTCAAAAAGAGATGAGATGCCGCTGAACAACATCCTGGTGGTTGAAATTTTTGACGTTTGGGGGATCGATTTCATGGGTCCTTTCCCAAGTTCTTTTGGGAACACGTATATCTTGGTAGCAGTGGATTATGTGTCGAAATGGGTTGAGACAGTTGCACTGCCAACTAATGATGCTAGGGTGGTGATTAATTTTGTGAGGAAGAATATTTTCTCAAGGTTTGGGGTACCACGAGCAATCATTAGTGATGGAGGATCGCATTTTTGCAATAGGCAAATGGATGCATTGCTGAGTAAGTATGGAGTGACACATAGAGTTGCAACACGCTACCATCCACAAACAAGCGGGCAAGTGGAACTGTCGAATAGAGAACTTAAGGGGATTTTAGAAAAAACAGTTAATGCCTCGAGGAAGGATTGGTCACGGAAGTTGGACGATGCTTTATGGGCTTATCGCACTGCCTTCAAAACCCCAATTGGTATGTCTCCGTTCAGATTGGTTTATGGGAAAGCGTGCCACTTGCCGATAGAACTTGAACATAAGGCATATTGAGCCGTCAAGTAGTTGAACATGGATTTGAAAACCGCGGGAGAGGAGAGAATGTTGACTTTGAACGAGCTTGATGAGTTTCGTCTCGAAGCATATCAAAATGCCCGGAATTATAAAGAGAAGACAAAAAGGTGGCATGACAAGCACATCCGGGTCAAGGCTTTTGAAGTTGGACAGAAGTTATTGTTGTTCAACTCTAGACTTAGGCTTTTCCCCGGAAAACTTAAGTCTAGATGGTCCGGACCATTCACTATTACGAGGATACATGCATCTAGAGCAGTGGAAGTCACACATGAGGAAAATGGCACTTTCACGGTTAATGGACAGAGGTTGAAGCCATACATCGAGGGGGTGATGAGTTGCAAGTTCATCCCAATCCGTCTGGACTTCCGAACCTAAATGATGGAGAGAGTCAAGCTTCCGACTATAAACAAGCGCTTCTTGGGAGGCAACCCAAGTGTTTTTAACTTTTTGATTTTAATTTTTGTTGTTCGAATTTATTTTATTTCATTATGAGTTTGTATAAAATTTGATGTTTTTATTGTTTTTGGGTGTTTCAGGTGAAGTCTTGAGCTAAAGGAAGGTATAAAAAAATTTCCAGACTTCGCCGCGGCGAAGAAAAGAAGTAAATGGCTGAAAAATTGGCTAAGGCATTTCGCCGTGGCGAAGAAATTTTCTTCGCCGAGGCGAAGTTAGCCTTGTACTCTCGGGAAGTTTTCGCCTCGGCGAAGAATTTTTCTTCGCCGCGGCGAAACCTGGGAATTTTTAGGGTTCATGAACGATGAACTTCGCCGCGGCGAGACCTGGAAAAGTTGATTAGGGTTTATGCATTATGAACTTCGTCGCGGCGACGAGCTTTTTTTATAAATACCAACTTTTCTTCTTCATTCTTCACGCCGCCTTGCATTTTGAGTTGAGAGAAAATTTTTCAACTTTCAATCTTTTACTTCTATTTTGCTTTTCCAACCAAAACTCTTACCCTACAACATTCCTAAACACCAAAACAACCCGTATCAACAACAAATTTCACGAAAATTTCACAAAAATTTTTTGGATCGAAAATTTGGGGCTTTCTTATTTGGGTCGTTTCCGGTTCAATTGGTGGTGCAAACTCCTTCATATTGGTAAGATCTTGAAAACCCAAAGCTTTATTTCGGAAAATTTTAAGTCTATAATCATAGATCTAAGAATTTTGTTGAACTTTTGACTTGAGAATTTTGGGTTATTTTGAGTTGTGATTTTGATTGATGTTGAGAAGTTTGTGAATCAATTGATTGTTAGAAGTGTGGGTGTTGATTTTTTTTTGGAGCGTTTGTGTTGAATTGAAAAATTGTAGTTTGGGGGTTGAATTGCAAATTTCTGGAAGTGTGGGTTGTTTTTGCAGGTTTGACGTGGCTGTGTTTTTGTAGGTCTAATTCCTAGGGGTTAATATTTTGGATTGAATTTCAGTTGGATCAATGGCTCCGAAAATTAAGCATAAGAGCAAGGGGAAGAATGTTGACAACCGGTTTGTGAACGAGGCAGCCCGTAAACGATATGAGGAGGTGATCAAACGGAAGGATAAAGGTTTCATCCCTGAGCGTGGATTGACCGCACCACAATCTGTGGACTGGAGTAAAGGGAGACGTTGGGACATGTTCATGCGTGCTCCTGAAGTTCTGGCTGTAGAACCGTTGGTGAGAGAGTTCTATGCCAACTTCTCGGAATGTTAGGAAGACACTGTGTTTGTACGAGGGGAGGATGTGCCATTTTCAGCAAGGGATATCAACAACTTCTATAACTTGCCCGAAATTTTCACTGATAAGTATGTGGAGTTCAAAAGATCAAACTTTGAGGATGATATTATCCTGCCGGTCATTGCGAAACCTGGGGCAGCATGGGAAGTGTCTAAAAAACAGAAAAAGACACTCAAAGGAACGCAGTTGACACCAGTGGCTCGGCGGTGGCAGTACTTTGTCTGTGCTAAATTAATGCCGGAGACCCACTACAGCACAGTGACTCATGAGAAGGTGATATTGCTCTACTCTATTGCCACAGGAAAGAGTATGGATGTGGGAGACATCATATATAATAGTGTCAAGCTAGCATCCAAAAAGGGGCGAGCGAGCTACTGTTTCCCGCATCTCATCACAGCTATGTGCCTAAACGCGGGGGTCAAGGTTCAAGATGATGAGCAGCGTATTCATCCGGCTCCAACTCTAGATTCAGACTATTACAAGAAACACCTTGACCGAACTGAAGTTGCCCAACCAAGAGCAGGGGCGAAGAGGCAGAGAACAAGCATGGCCACATCATCCAGCTCCCTAGGGTCACAAAAAGAGATGATGCAAGAAATGTTGGGCATGATGAAATATATGAAGAAACGACAGGATTGGATGATGGAGCGGACACAGAGTATGCATGAATTGCTGACAAACAGCTTCAAGGAGCTGAAGGTTGACACTCCTGCATACCAATAGGTTGACTGTAACTCGGATGAGTGGACAGGATCAGAGAAAGAAGAGGAAGATGAGGAAGATGAAGAGGAAGAAGGGGAAGAACAAGACTGAACCGGAGCACCTGTTTATGTTTTGTTTTTGTTTAATTGCTATCATTTAATTTTTTGCCCAGTTGAAACTTAAACTCATTTTATTTTGGTTTTGGATTTTGTTTATTTTGTTAGTTGTTTAGTTGATGTTTTTAATTAGTAGTTGTTAAAAGGGCGAGATTAGGTTGTAATATTTTCAATTTAATTGTGAATTCGTTCTAACATGAGGGACACCACAGTTTTATTGTTTTGTCAGATTTTGGATGATAAAAAGTCCGAGAACGGGTGATCATTGTGGAGCGACGATTCATGAATTAACCAGGGAGCATTCTCGTACCTTTATTGATTTTTTTTTTGTATTATTATTTTCTATTCCTGATTTGTGCATAATTGAACATTGGGGACAATGTCATATTTAGTTTGGGGGTAGGGAATAGATTTGGAGTTTAAGGGTATATTGGCTGGAAACCCGATGCTTGCCTTAAAAGCGCCTAGCTTGATATTTGGCGACCTCGGGTTTAACAACGCCGCGTACACCTTAAAGCGTAAAATCTATTTTAAGGGTATATTGGTGGAAACCGATGCTGCCTTAAAAGCGCCTAGCATGCTTGGCGACCTCAGGTTTAACAATGCCGCGTACACCTTGAACTGAAAAAAAAATTTTTAGTTTTGTTTTTATTTTTCTTTTGGTGATTTTGTTTTGCCGATGATGAGTTGTATAAATCAATGATGAGAATAGAATTGTTGAATTTTTATTGTTGAAAAATGTTAAGCATTGCTTCAAGTTTATGTTTATTGACTGGATTTTGATTGAGGTTTGTTGAGTGGTTCAACCATAATTTTCATTTTTTTCGGCATGCTTAGATTCATTTTATGCGATTAGGTAAAGTCTTGATAATGTTGGTGGACTCTAGAACCTAGTTGAGAAATGCTTGAGGCGAAATTCTAGGATTAGACATGGTTGAGGAGATGATTTAGGCATTTTTCGGAACGTTTGAGCCTTTCTAGCCAACCCATGAATGAAATTATCCCTAGTCACCCATTTGAGCCATTTGAACTTTGCTTTATTTTTTTCTTCGAAAACAACAGAATTGTAAATTCCTTTTTACCCTAAACACTTTATCGTACCTTTAGGAGAATTCGGTCCTAGTGCAAAACAAAGAACGAAACGAGTGTACAAATGAGCAAAAGAATAGTTTGGGGGTTAAGAGAAGAAAAATGAAGAAGAGACCAAAAAGAATGATGTGGGGGTTGAGAGAAAAGAATAAAAACAAAGGAGGTAGTCACCTCAATTCAATTCTATTGATTGTGTTAAAAAAAATAAATAAATAAAATAAAATAAACACAATGCTGCCTAGTTTAAGGGTTTACCGGCTGGAAACTAGAAACCGCCTTAAAAACTGCCTAGCAGTATTTGGCGACCTCGGGTTTAACAACGCCACGTACACCTTAAACGAGTCTCCCTTGCGTTTATGGTATCCGAAAGTTTTTAAGGATACGCGTTTAAAGGCTGTGAACTAGTGGACATGTCGATTGGTGTTGAGAAAGTGTGGGTTTTGATGTGATTTTAGTTTTGCTTTAGGACAACCGAGTTCTCTTACTTTGTTTCCTATCCTTTTATTGGAGCCCATCACCCGAGCCTAACGTTACAAGCTTTTAAAGACCTTTTGATTCTCATCTGTGTTTAGTCCTCATTAGTGGAGAGTAGTTCAATATTTAGGCTTATGGAGTCTGCCACCATTTGATAAACTTTACAATTTTTGCATAAAATAATCCGGGAAGTTGGAATGTGGATTGAAGTGGGGATCACCTACTTGGTGGACCGATTGAGGAAGACAGTCGATGTAGCTTATAACTTCTTGGAGTGTCGAACATTTCCTGATAATAATTTTTCAACAATTTTTGAGACGTGTGCAATTTCTAGGCAATTCACTGTGGAATTTGAGTTTGGTTGGTTTTATTTTTTTTTAGTTTTGTTGTGTGTGTTTTCGTGTTTTTGTTTTTGGTTGTTGTCTTTGTTTTCGTTAGTTTTGTACTGTATGCTAGGGGACGAGCATCTCTTTAGTTGGAGGTACTTGATAATCCGTAAATTATACAGTTTTTATTAGATCTTTTTGTCGGATTTCAGGTACTTTATGGTGCATTTTGACCTGAATTGGTTCTTAATTCGTTACTTTTCGTGTTTCAGGTTAAAATGGACTTTTTGAGCAAATAAAGACAAAATTGAATGGTTTTGACTCAGAGATTAGCGGATCTCAGAAGATAGGAGAGTTCCGGAGTAGGACAAAGCATGATGAAGCTTGTTCCCAAGGAAGAGAGCCGAGAATCGAAGAATCGAACGAAGAAGCAAGCGGAGTGGCAGTTTTGTAATTTCAGAACTCAGGAAGAAGCTTCGCCTCGGCGAAGGAAATTGTCTTCGCTGCGGCCAAGTAAGGCCGATGCATTGAACTTATTCGATTATTCTTCGCTGCGAAGAATTCCGCCGCGACAATCAATTTATTCAGCTTTTGTTAAACGACGCCTTTCGTGTTGTGCTTGTTTTGGCGGGTTTTTGGACTAAGTTTAAAATAAATGAAAAACTTAACCTTTTGCCAAAGGGATGCTGGAGCGTTTAGGTTTAGCCGCTTTAGCACTTTTCTTAGAGTAAAGCTTTGAGTTTTTTTTCGAATTGTTTAAGGGAGAAGATTCAGATTTTGACTAGAAGATTCATCTTTTGGGGAGATTTCTTATCTTTCATCTCAGTTTCATTATGTTTAACTTGTTTATTTCTATTTTTCGTTTTTGTAGTATTAATTTAGCAATGAACTAATCTTTTATGGGTTAGGGTTTTGATTGTAGTTTGGATTTTAAATGGGTTAAGTGTTTGATTGTGTTATTTCCATGTGAATAAGCTTTGGGTGTGTGTTACTCTGAAATTAAATGTTGTATGTGATGAACATGATGAGATTGAGAAATAATTCATGTTAGGCTTCTTGGGTAATCACCATTATAGTATTGGATGCTAGAGATAGATTCAAGAATTAATGAAATCAATTTAGGATTCTTGTGCTTAATGAATTTAGAATTATTAACCTTCAATTTATTGGGTGCGGAATGTTAATAAGGATGAATAGGAAAACATAGCCCTCGAGAGGGTATGTTTAACATATTAGTGAATTCGATTTACAACCATTGCGCATGAATGTGAATATAGTGTAATTTTTAGGTTTAAACCATAAAAATCCAAACGAAGTCAAAACCCTACCCGTTTTGCTTGAATTGATATTCCGTGTTTCATCTTGCTTTCTTAATTAAGATTTAATTCTTTGTTTAATTTCATTGTTGTTTTTTTTTTCATTACAATTTGCTCCCACCAATCCAAAGAATTCGATTACTTCAACTTGATAACGTTAGGAAACTTAGTGCTTTGCTAACAGTCCTCGTGGGAACGATATCCTACCCATCATTTTATTACTTGAGTGACTAGTGCACTTGCTAGTTTTGCATGTTGTAAGAAACACGCATCAATTGTATGAGAAATTGAATGAATTAAGTTAAGTAGTTTAGTAGGAGAATATAGTATGATTGAGCATGGGGTGTGTTAGTCCATATGTTTGCATTCATAATGGTAATGCATATAGCTTATTTAGTTGTCTTATGAAAAATTTATGAAATGTTAAAGAATGAATTCCATTAGTCTCTTGAGGTATAAACCAAGATCAGAGGAATGGAATTCTTATGGAAACCATGAGTCCTTTGAGGTGACGACCAAGAACAAGGTAATGGTTTAAATGAATCCGATCGGATAACAAAGACTAATGAAACCATCAAGTATATAGACAAAACAAATAAGCATGCCATATACATGAATATTTCATAAGTCATATATGTTCTATGTTATATTATGTATGGTTATGTTATGACTTATGTTTATGAGAAAAGTCCAAAGTGTATGGTATGTTTTATGAACTTGTTATGTTAAACAATGAAGGTCATATTTTGTAGGTAGGTAAGGTCCTAAGTAATATACTTGTATAATGATGTATAATGAACCTTAATAGTTTATAAATGGCCATATTCCTTACTGAGCGATTAGTGCTCACCCCACGAAATGTTTTAAAATGTTTTGCAGGTAAGGATTAAGCCATGAAGCTGGGAGAGGATTCCGAGGGACGCTATGAGCATGAAGGGATGTTTTAATTATGACTTTTGAATGGTTTTGCTAGTATTTAGTGTAGTAATTATGTTTATATCTCATACTGCAGTAAATATGTCCATGTTATTATGGAGTATATATGTTTGTGTTAATAAAAGAAATCAAATTGCTAGTAAATTTTGTAAAAGTGTGTATGTTCTCGTAAGTACTACTATGGATTTCATAATGTACTCCAAGAAAGGAAACTATATTTTTGACTTGTACAATGAACTTATTATAGTTTAGAAATTAAAATGTTTTAAAATAAAAATAGATATATTTTTAAACTACAAGTTTATTCTTTTAATAGGATTTTCAAATAAACTTCTTTCCTAGGTGTGCGTTTTCTAGGTTCTCAATGGCCAAGGGATACTTAGGAAATACTCGGCTAGGGAGGGGTTTTATAGGGAATAAAGAATCTGGTGTTATTTGTATGCCAGATGTTGTTACTTATAGTATTATAATTGATGGTCTTTGCAAGGCTGGATTGGTTAAGAAGGCTAGACAATTATTTTTGGAACATATGATTCAAAGGGGTGTAGTTCCTGGCATTTATACCTACAACATTTTAATGAATGGTTATTGCTTGCCAGATAGAATTGGTGATGCAAAGGAGTTGTTTGATTCTATAACTAGAAAGGGGTATAGACCTCATGTTGCTTGCTACAATACTTTAATCAATTGGTATTGCAAGAATAGAGAAGTCAATGAAGCTCTTAGTCTTTATCGAGAGATGATTTCAAAAGGAATTAGGCCTGATGTGATTACATATAACACCTTGTTAACTGGCTTTTTTCTTATAGCAAAGGTGAAAGATGCATGGAATTTAGTTGGTGAGATGCTACTTAACGATGTTTTCCCTGATTCTTGGACATATAACATTTTCATTAATGGACTTTGCAAAAATGGATATGTTTTGGAAGCGGTGGAAATGTTTAATGCTCTAGTAAATAATAAGTTTGCAATTAGCATTGAAGGTTTGAATTCCCTCATTGATGGATTATGTAAAACGGGGAGATTCGAAACTTCTTGGGACCTATTTCAGAAATTTTCTCTTCATGGAAACTTGGTGCGAGACATTGTAACATATAACATTTTGATCAATGGGCTATGTAAAAATGGACAACTAGAAATGGCAAATGAGTTTTTGTCATATATGGAGGAAAAAGGTTGTGCTCTAGATGTAGTCACATTTAATATGCTTATGTTTGGTTTCCTCAAGAATAATGAGATACCAAAAGTTGTTGAACTCTTTCATAAGATGGCGGAGTGAAATGTGAAGCCGACTGAATGTATAATGTCCTTAGTCATGCAGTTACTAATGAAGGCAGAAAATTATAGTGAATCTTTGAACGAGCTTCCTCAAGTTCTAGTCCAAAAGTGAAATTGAAGTTACGTGATAAAACTTTAGGAGCAAAATCCTGCAAAAGTTCATCTAGCTGCGCAAATGCTCTACATTGGTTATGGTAAGCAGAAGGTTTAGTAAACACTTTTATCTGTTCGATTTTGATAAGGATGGTGATGGGGATGATTGAGAATGATAGCTTTCCTGATCAGACATATGATACGTGATCTGTCTCTATTGCAAGTACATATATTGGAGGTGGCAGCATTGCAGGTTGCATTGGGATTTGCACATGTAGTAGATCTTACAGGTTTGAGGATTATTTTTGGTGTAAATTTCAGTAAGCAAAAGTTGTATATGAGGAATTGTGGAATGGTTCTTACTTCAACTACGACAATAATGGTAGCCGCTCAAGTTCATCTATTCAAGCTAATCAGTTTACTGGACAATGGTACGTTGCAACTGATTAACTTCATTCCTTGATATCCTCAATTATCCAGGCTTGATAAATCTTGATATATTTATAGTGTTTCACATGTTTCTGTTTCTCAATATATATTCTTACCAGGTGTATCTCTAATGAAGTTATGCACGGGCATGTGCTCTTTCAGTGATAGTTGATGAAGACAAAGCAAAAAGAGCATTAGAGAAGGTTTATAATAAAGAATATGGATGCACAACAGGGGCCGGCCAATGGGATCTACCTGTTGGAACAGTTAAAATGACAACATTGCAGTCAAGAAAAATATGGTCCAGTGTTACATGTGCGATTCTTTATAACGATGATCGTGGAGATTCGGTCGATATGGGATTTCAAATTGCCATTGAAATCTATGAAGCAGCATGGTCTGAAAATGCACTCATGTAAGAACCCCTAAGTTTATTTAAACCTATTATCTTATAGCTTAGTTAATAGGCTGTTAACTGAGGTATGAGTTTGTGTTTTTTAGATCTAAATCTATCTCAAATCTGCATAGATTTCATTTCATCATCTGTTTTGTCAGTTCATTTTTTTTTTTTTTTTTTGGTGGATGTACCATTTAACCATTTTCTAGTAGATTCTTGATGTTGGGAAATGTTGGACAAAACTCCTATAGTTATAATGTCTAGTAGATAATATTTTTGCTCCTTAGGTGATGGAGGGGGAGAAGAATATCATAGATATATTATATAGGATTCTATATAGGGTGATAGAGAGAAATTAATAGGTTAGGAGGAGAAATCAAGAAAGGGATACCAAGGGCTCAAATACTCTATCCTAAAATGTAGAAGATAAAGACTAAATAACCATTTGCATCATTCCTTTACGTCCTGCATAGTCAGGTTACTGCCTTTAGGACAAATTTCTGCTGCCTACAATTGGAAACTTTACATTCTGCGTAATGTACACTGAAAAATATCTTCTCCAGAACTATTTGTTCCTAATAATTGACTGACTCATTGCTATTTTCTACGTAGTTATTCTTTCTAAACTCCTAAAGCTTGGACCACCATTGATTGTTTTAGAGCGCTAAATTACATGCATTTGTTGGCCATATGGGCAATGGACTCTTACAAGGCCAACAATAAATGAAGAATGTCTATATAGATATCATGCAGGATTCTGAAAAGTTGCTCATCTTCTAAAGGTATCAGATGAGAAAACACTTAAAGGTTTTTTACATTCACTCTTGTATTACACTTGTAAGAAGATGTTTCCATAATTGATTGGTTCTTGTGACTTATTACTGTCATACAATTTTATGTACAGTTAATGAGTTGTATTTTAAAAGAAAACATTTGAAATGCTTATGTAAATTATATTGTTCAACTATTAGTCATCCGATTCTTGTAACTATTTTCAGAATTTAGTTTTGATGGGTACCATTGTTTCCAAATTTTGCAAGAAATAAAGGTCATAACAGAGATTACAACGTTATAGGAACTAGGAAGCAACTTGATATGTGTTGATCATATCTGTTAATGTATCAGTTAACATTTATGATCAGTTCAGTATCAATTATTAGTTTTATAGTATCAGATCAATTTTCCGTTATACAATATTAGAACAATTATTAGTTCATGGTATCAGTTATTAGCTTTAATGTATCAAAAATGAACTAATAAAGTAAACAGTTAATAATAATAATTTCAGTACTAGATACTAGACATTAAAAATGCAGAATCAGAGAAAATATATAATATATCTCTAGTTTATTAATATCAGTTTATAAGAAATAATTCAGATAATTGTACCATAATTATAGAGACAATATTTTCATAAAAGTAAAGAAAAAATGTTTTACAAAATCATCTATTCATTGAGTATTTTTAGGTCAACACAGGAATCATGCTTAGTAGTGATTTTAACTCGAGGTTGGGTCCACGCGACAGCTTCATTTTGCATGTCATGCCGTATGTAATGATGTATGTGTTAGGAAACGACTTGGTTGCACAGCGGAAAACAAAAAAATTATAACCATGGATCGTTCCTTAGAATCCAAAATCAGGGCATAGAAAATTACAGTTTATGTTTTATAAGAATCTGCAGAAAAATAAATCCAAAGTTTAGATTCATACCCACGTTTGGAGGCTCAACCAATATTGTCTCTGAACGTGTTTGCTATCGATCCAAGTGTAGGATCGAACCGTAGAGGTCCACACGAAGACAATCAACAAGAACCAATGAGGGGTTTGCTAGATCCTCCTTAGCCTTAAGAAATCAAGAAGAACAAAAGGAAAAAGTTTGATTTTCAATCAAACAGGGAAAGTGGCGTGGGAGAGTGTTTTTGGGGCTGTTGTATTTCTTCATTTTTAATGAAATAGTGATGAATGAAAAGTTATTCAATTTTTACAAAGAAACATTTTCTTTTATAGTAAAATTAGTTACCCTATTCCCATATGGAATGGGCTTGGGCTCCAACCCAAACACCCCCAAATTTGCCAAACACTCCCAATTAGATATTTTAATTAATTCATCATTATCTCAATTAAAATCAATTAATATATATTTAATATATATATTAACATTTAACAAAAATGATAATTTATTTAAATATATGCGAACACATATTTAAACAGAATTTCACTTATTTAATTTTCTAAAAAATTAAATTAAATAAAGGTTACGACCTCAGCAAATTTAATTGCACTGTGAAATTACCAAAATACCCTTTCGCCCAAAAAGACGAAAACGCCCTTCTTTCTTCCTAACTCTTAAATTATCTTCTATGTGTGTGACCCATAGGCTCCTCATCATACCGGCTTGTATAGTATCGCAATTAACACCAATTAATTGTCTCACTAATACACGACCAAGATTGGCCCCCTAGCAAGGCATCATGGCCACCCGATAGATTCGGATTCAGCAAAGTAGCTACCTGTCAACGATATGGTTACCGTACAATACAATCCTTTCATTATTCGTTACCTCGACGAGACGAAGGCATAGAAATAGTGCCAACCTCCGATTACTCGATATTATGTATTCAGTTTCTAGATCAATGACCTTTATTATAATCCGGATAGAGCAACAACTCAATCCCACTGTGGCCACAGTTTCAGTGTCATCGCCATATACTGAATTGCGCCGTGAGATAACTTCTTCCGTACCCAGGAGTGATGAATCCTCTATCAATCCACCATAGTCTTGATACACTCCTCGATGCAGCCAATCACCACCGTATTAATCACTCTGAAAAGAATCGCAGTTAGGCTAGTGTCAAACTGCACCAATCGGTGCACAAGGCACTCCGATGATCTCAAGTCTAAGGATCACATAAACCACCATTCGTTAGAGGATTTATTCCATAGACACTGGGGTTACCATCCATATGGAATCCTCTGGTGGGTCAGTCTAGTGAACTTGCTGTGGTATAATCGCTCAGAAAGAAACACCCATGTGTTGCACCAGGTTGTCACCAAACAACCTTGACAAGTGAGATCAGTCACTGCCTTTCGACAGGGTCGTTCAACACTATGATAGCCTTACCGTATTATCTATGCCCTTACTTCAGAATAATACTGGGGCTACGGACGTTTCTAGAATGGCCACCATATGTGCTCATAGGGTTCTCACTATCAAGATTTGAAACACTTGATACCCTCGTCACGGTTCTACAATTCTAAGGACATATATCAATACATATTTCAATAATAATGATTTACGCGATATAGAATAAAATGCCTTTTATTATTGATTGATGAACATCATTACAAAGAGTCAATTCTGTAATAATTGATTGGCTCTAGGGCATCTACTCTAACAATCTCCCACTTGCACTATAGCCAATCATTCATGTATTTAATACCAAATGACCTCAAGTACCTTTCATGCTTCTGCTGCGACAGAGGCTTTGTCAGTGGATCTGCGAGATTGTCGTCAGTATGCACTTTACTAATCTGCACGTCTTTCCTCTCAACTATCTCTTTGATGAGATGGTATCGTCTGAGTATGTGTCTAGACTTCTGATGAGACCGTGGTTCCCTAGCTTGAGCAATTGCTCCATTGTTGTCACAATAGATATCTATAGGATCAACAATCGTAGGAACCACACTAAGTTCTGTGACGAACTTCTTAATCCATGCCTCCTTGGCCGCATCTGATAATGCAATATACTCGCCTCCATTGTAAGTCAGCCTCTGGTTGCTTTGCTTGGACCTCTTCCAGCTCACTACACCGCCATTGAGACAAAATACAAACCCTGATTGCGATCGATAATCGTCTTTGTCCGTTTGGAAAGTAGCATCATTGTATCCTCTTACAGTGAGCTCATTTTCCCCTCCATAAACCAAGAACATATCCTTAGTCCTCTTCAAGTACTTAAGAATATTCTTGACAACCATACAGTGACGCTCACCTGGATCCGATTGATATCTACTACAAGTGCTCAAAGCACATGAGACATCAATCTGAGTACATAGCATAGCATACATGATGGATCCAATTGCTAATGCATATGGGATCCTCTTCATCCTATCTCTCTCATCTTGTGTTTTAGGACACAATTCCTTAGAGAGATAAACACCATGTGACATCGGAAGAAATTCCTTCTTGGATTCTTCCATACTGAATCTTTTCAGTACCTTGTCAATATATGCACTCTGACTTAGGCCAAGCAACCTACGTGCTCTATCACGATAGATCTTTATACCAAGGATGTAGGCTGCTTCCCCTAAGTCCGTCATGGAGAAGCACTTGGATAACCAAGTCTTTACCGACTGCAAGTTCGGTATATCATTCCCGATCAGAAGTATGTCATCGACATACAACACTAGGAATGCTACTGCGCTCCCACTCACTTTCTTGTAAACACAGGGCTCATATTCGTTCTTAATAAAACCGAATTCTTTTACGGCTTCATCAAAACGAATGTTCCAGCTCCTTGAAGCTTGCTTGAGTCCATAAATGGATCTCTGCAACTTGCATACCTTATTAGCTTGACTATCAAAAACGAGACCATCAGGTTGTGCCATATACACATCCTCCTCAAGGTTTTCGTTCAGGAAAGCAGTTTTGACATCCATTTGCCAAATCTCATAGTCATGATATGCAGCAATTGCAAGCATAATCCGGATGGATTTAATCATGGCAACCGCGAAAAGGTTTCTTCATAGTCAATGCCATGAATTTGTTTGAAACCTTTGGCAACCGTGCTTTATAAGTATGCACGTTGCCATCCATGTCGCTTCTTCTTGAAGACCCATTTACACCCTATGGGTTTTTACCCCTTCAGGTGGTTCCACCAGAGACCACACTTGGTTCTGGTACATGGAGTCCATCTTAGATTTCATGGCTTCAAACCATTTAACGGAATCTGGATCCGATATAGCGTCTTCGTAGGTTCTGGGTTCATTGTCTTGGTAGACTAGTACGTCACCATGTTGAATCACGAGATAACCATATCTCTCGGGCTCATGGCGTACTTTTCCAGATCTACGCAGCTTTTGTGCTACCTGAGGTTGTTCACTTTGATCCACAAGTTGTGGAGTAACCTCCTCATGATTCTCAACCACTTCTTGTGGCACATCATCCCGTCCTTCGTCTAGTATATCTTGTGGTTCTAGAACTTCATCGAGTTCTACTTTTCTCCCACTAGTACTTCTTAGAAAATATTCCTTTTCTAGGAAGACACCAGATCGAGCAACAAAAATTTTTGCGCTCTTCTGGGTGGTAGAAATAGTATCCTTTGGTCTCCTTTGGATACCCCACAAATATACATTTATAGGATTTTGGGCTCAGCTTGTTCGAAGTCAATTTCTTAACATAAGCTTCGCAACCCCAAATCCTTAGATAAGACAAGTTGGGCTTTCACCCACTCCATAGCTCATATGGAGTCTTATCTACAGACTTTGATGACACATGGTTCAAAACGTGAGTCGCAATCTCTAGGGCATAACCCCTGAACGATGCAGGTAAATCACTAAAACTCATCATGGACCTAACCATGTCAAGTAAGGTCCTATTCCTCCTTTCTGACACTCCATTGTGTTGGGGTGTATAAGGAGGGGTGAGTTGTGATACTATCCCACATTCCTTCAGGTACTTTGAAAACCCTGAGCTTAAGTATTCACCTCCTCGATCCGACCGAAGAGCTTTAATACTTTTGCCCCACATATTCTGTACTTCATTCCTGAATTCCTTGAATTTATCAAAGGCTTCAGATTTATGTCTCATAAGGTAAACATAACCATATCTACTGAAATCATCAGTAAATGTGATGAAGTATGAATATCCACCTCTAGGCTTCAACTATTAGTGGACCACATACATCACTATGGATGATGCCTAACAGTTCAATAGACCTTTCACTTTGTCCTGTGAAAGGAGACTTGGTCATCTTGCCTAAAAGGCATGGCTCGCATGCCTCAAACGACTGGAAATCAAAAGGGGCCAAAACTCCATCCCTTTGAAGTTTTACAATGCGAATCTTATTAACATGACACAATCTACAATGCCAGAGATATGTTTGGTTTTGATCGCTATGTTTAGCTTTCTTGGTTTCAATATTGAGAAGTTAATCTCAATCATGAAAGTACCTAAAGTCGTAGCCTCTGACTTCTTCTTGCTTGCGAGGAAAGCCTTGTAGTGTTTCCTCCAGTGGCCAGGCTTGCCACAAAAGAAGCAGACTACCTTGCCCTTTCCTATGCCACTCTCAAGACCAAGAGCAACCTGTCCTTTGGGCTTGGGCTTGGGCTTGGGTTTGGCCTTGGCCTTATCCTTGCCGTTACCCTTTGCTTTACTGGCAACAACCAGTAAAATAGGCTTGGACTTTTTCAAGTCCTGCTCTGCAGTCCTCAGCATGTTCAGAAGTTCTATGAGGGGTTTTCTTTTCCATCGTGTTCATATTGAAATTCATTATGAACGGAGCATATGAGTTAGGCAAGGATTGCAGAATTAAATCCATTTGTAATTCTGCATCCAAGCCACATCCTAAAGTCTCAAGCCTCTCAATGTGCTCGATCATCTTGAGCACATGAGGACCAACTTGGGCACCCTCAGTTAGATGACTCCCAAACAGTGCTTTCGACACCTTGTACCTCTCATGTTGAGCATTTGTTTCAAATAGCTCCTTGAGGTTGTAGAATAATGGAAGAAACATCCATATTCTCATGCTGCTTTTGCAGCATAGGTGTCATCGATGCTAACATCAAGCACTGAACGCCATCAGCATCATTAAGGAACTTTTGATAAGTATCCTTAACTTCTTGAGTGGCATCAGGATCAGGCTCAGCCATGTATGGCTTTTCAAGGATATAAAATTTCTTTTCTGACTTAAGTATAATCCAAAGATTACGGTACCAGTATGAGAAATTGGATCCATCCAACCTGTTTTCTTTTTTGATTATCGGTCGCAGGTTCATAATGCTCATTTTTGGTGAATCTACAATTGCAGAAAAGATAAAGTTATTATAAAGTTCATTATTATTTAATATGGTCTTTTATTAAACAATGCTCCCACTATTTTACTCAAGCCAATAGCCCTCACTATTAACTTGGGAAAGCTCGTTGGCTTTCCTAGTGGACCAAGATCCCATCCTGCCCATTTCAAACCTTCGCTTTGGCGAACAAGCCAAAATGAGTTGATTAGGTAGGCCAACAAACTTAATCCACACCAGTTGATAGCTCCTACTATCAACCTCAAATGTGAAAAAGCCAACAAGCCAATCACACAATCTAATGGCTCTAACCATTGTCCTCAAGTGTGATTCTCAGTATCGGTAGAGTGGACACTACATGTCACCACGTACACATAATATGTGTACTGCTCTACTTTACCTATGACGCGTTTATCAACCTTCGCTTTGGTAAACAAGCAAAACCGTCATTTTAAGTCGACCCATCACCATTAAGGAAAACTCCAATGAATTTTAACCTCCCACTGGTAGAAGTGCACCCTTCGTTTCGGCGAACAAGGTTCCGACGAACAGTGGTTTGATTAAAACCATGGTGATAGAAGGCATTCGTGACTTAATATACTTAGTTGAGGGGTTTGTTATTTAATGTCTCATCAGATTATTATCTTTGTTAGAATGACATTGTTTGGCATGTTATTCAACATTCAACCTTAGCATGCATTCTAAGAAAAATGTTAAACGTGCCGGTACATGACCTAACTAAAACCGATTTCCTCGAGCCTAGAGGAATCGGTGGGTCACCTAGGGATCCTGTAATAAACATCTTGAGTCTTCAAGTATGGTTGCCTCGTCCTTTGCTCCGACTCCAAGTACATTACAAAAACATCATTCTATATTTACAATAAAATTAATATTAAACTAATTTTACATCAACAAATTTAGAAACCTCGATTTACATTCGAGGGGAATGAGATGAGAAAAGAATGTACATCAAGAATAGGAGAGAAGGCAGGACACGCAGGCCCTATTTTAAAATATTATAGCCATACATACCCAAAATAATTTTAAAACATTCACCCTTAGGTCTAAGGCTCATGTACCGGGCACCATGCAACATACAATCAAGTACAAAGCATACATTTTCAAAAACAATCAATTTTTGAATTGGGTGGGTTAATTAATTAATTACCCACTTAAATGTGCAGAATGTACATTGGCTTTATAGGTTATTAAAAACTACAGATTAGTCCTTTTGCAGAAAAATACAGAATTGGGAAAGCTACGGCCTTCGCCGCGGCGAAGGTTTTATCTTCGCTGTGGTGAGGATTTACAGTATGCACTTCCCCGCTGCATACTTTGCCACGGCGAGGATTTACATTAGGTCTAGCCGCCACAGACTTTGCCGCGGCGAAGGTTTTATCTTCGCCGCGGCGAGACTTCACAGAGGTACTTCACCGCAGCGAGACCTGGAAATCCCCAATTCGTACACTTCACGTTTTTGCAGTTTTTGTGTATAAACACGAATCCAAATTAAATCAAACGCACATACGTTCAACCAGGATATTAACCAACCAATATATCAATCATCGGCACATTATTAAACCAGTTTATCATTTGAATCATTCATCCATAACTGGATTTACAGATTTTTTCAGATTTAACAAAATCTAGGTTTTCATGGTAGATTCATCAAGGCAACATGTTATCAACAAACACATGTAATCAACCATTCATAAAAACCGTAAAATCTAGTACCTTAGGCTCTGATACCACTGTTAGGAAACGACCCGGTTGCGCAGCGGAAAACAAAAAAATTACAATCATGGATCGTTCCTTAGAACCCAAAATCAGGGCATAGAAAATTACAGTTTATGTTTTATAAGAATCTGCAGAAAAATAAATCCAAAGTTTAGATTCATACCCACGTTTGGAGGCTCCACCAATATTGTCTCTGAACGTGTTTGCTACCGATCCAAGTGTAGGATCGAACCGTAGAGGTCCACATGAAGACAATCAACAAGAACCAAGGAGGGATTTGCTAGATCCTCCTTGGCCTTAAGAAATCAAGAAGAACAAAAGGAAAAAGTTTGATTTTCAATCAAACAGTGAAAGTGGCGTGGGAGAGTGTTTTTGGGGCTGCTGTATTTCTTCCTTTTCAATGAAATAGTGATAAATGAAAAGTTATTCAATTTTTACAAAGAAACATTTTCTTTTATAGTAAAATTAGTTACCCTATTCCCATATGGAATGGGCTTGGGCTCCAACCCAAACACCCCCAAATTTTCCAAACACTCCCAATTAGATATTTTAATTAATTCATCATTATCTCAATTAAAATCAATTAATATATATTTAATATATATATTAACATTTAACAAAAATGAAAATTTATTTAAATATATGCAAACACATATTTAAACAGAATTTCACTTATTTAATTTTCTAAAAAATTAAATTAAATAGAGGCTACGACCTCAGCAAATTTAATTGCACTGTGAAATTACCAAAATACCCTTTCGCCCAAAAAGATGAAAATGCCCTTCTTTCTTCCTGACTCTTAAATTATCTTCTATGTGTGTGACCCATAGGCTCCTCATCATACCGGAAGTGTATAGTATCGCAATTAACACCAATTAATTGTCTCACTAATACACAGACCAAGATTGGCCCCTAGCAAGGCATCATGGCCACCCGATATATTCGGATTTAGCAAAGTAGCTACCTGTCAACAATATGGTTACCGTACAATACAATCCTTTCATCATTCGTTACCTCGACGAGACGAAGGCATAGAAATAGTGCCAACCTCCGATTACTCTCGATATTATGTATTCAATTTCTGGATCAATGACCTTTATTATAATCCGGATAGAGCAACAACTCAATCCCACTGTGGCCACAGTTTTAGTGTCATCGCCATATACTGAATTGCGCCATGAAATAACTTCTCCTGTACCTAGGAGTGATGAATCCTCTGTCAATCCACCATAGTCTTGATACACTCCTTGATGCAGCCAATCACCACCGTATTGACAGCTCTGAAAAGAACTGCATTAGGCTAGTGCCAAACTGCACCAATCGGTGCACAAGGCGCTCTGGTGATCTCAAGTCTAGGGATCACATGCACCACCATTTGTTAGAGGATTTGTTCCATAGACACTGGGGTTACCATCCATATGGAATCCTCTGGTGGGTCAGTCCAGTGAACTTGCTGCGGTATAATCGCTTACAGCAAACACCCATGTGTTGCACTAGGTTGTCACCAAACAACCTTGACAAGTGAGATCAGTCACTGCCTTTCGACAGGGTCGTTCAACACTATGATAGCCTTACCGTATTATCTGTGCCCTTACTTCAGAATAATACTAGGGCTACGGACGTTTCTAGAATGGCCATCATATGTGCTCATAGGGTTCTCACTATCAAGATTCGAAACACTTGATACCCTCGTCACGGATTCTACCATTCTAAGGACATATATCAATACATATTGCAATAATAATGATTTACGCGATATAGAATAAAATGCCTTTTATTATTGATTAATGAACATCATTACAAAGAGTCAATTCTGTAATAATTGATTGGCTCTAGGGCATCTAGTCTAACAATCTCCCACTTGCACTATAGCCAATCATTCATGTATTTAATACCAAATGATCTCAGGTGCCTTTCATGCTTCTGCTGCGATAGAGGCTTTGTCAGTGGATCTGCAAGATTGTCGTCAGTATGCACTTTACTAATCTGCACGTCTTTCCTCTCAACTATCTCTTTGATGAGATGGTATCGTCTGAGTATGTGTCTAGACTTCTGATGAGACCGTGGTTCCCTAGCTTGAGCAATTGCTCCATTGTTGTCACAATAGATATCTATAGGATCAACAATCGTAGGAACCACACTAAGTTCTGTGACGAACTTCTTAATCCAGACTGCCTCTTTGGCCGCATCTGATAATGCAATATACTCAGCCTCCATTGTAGAGTCTGCTACAGTGCTTTGCTTGGACCTCTTCCAGCTCACTACATCGCCATTGAGACAAAATACAAACCCTGATTGCGATCGATAATCGTCTTTGTCCGTTTGGAAAGTAGCATCACTGTATCCTCTTACAGTGAGCTCATTTTCCCCTCCATAAACCAAGAACATATCCTTAGTCCTCTTCAAGTACTTAAGAATATTCTTGACAACCATACAGTGACGCTCACCTGGATCCGATTGATATCTACTACAAGTGCTCAAAGCACATGAGACATCAATCTGAGTACATAGCATGGCATACATGATGGATCCAATTGCTAATGCATATGGGATCCTCTTCATCCTATCTCTCTCATCTTGTGTTTTAGGACACAATTCCTTAGAGAGATAAACACCATGTGACATCGGAAGAAATGCCTTCTTGGATTCTTCCATACTGAATCTTTTCAGTACCTTGTCAATATACGCACTCTGACTTAGGCCAAGCAACCTACGTGATCTATCACGATAGATCTTTATACCAAGGATGTAGGCTGCTTCCCCTAAGTCCGTCATGGAAAAGCACTTGGATAACCAAGTATTTACCGACTGCAAGTTCGGTATATCATTCCCGATCAGAAGTATGTCATCGACATACAACACTAGGAATGCTACTGCGCTCCCACTCGCTTTCTTGTAAACACAGGGCTCATATTCATTCTTAATAAAACCGAATTCTTTTACGACTTCATCAAAAGGAATGTTCCAGCTCCTTGAAGCTTGCTTGAGTCCATAAATGGATCTCTGCAACTTGCATACCTTATTAGCTTGACTATCAAAAACGAAACCATCAGGTTGTGTCATATACACATCCTCCTCAAGGTTTCGTTCAGGAAAGCAGTTTTGACATCCTCGTCACGGTTCTACCATTCTAAGGACATATATCAATATATATTGCAATAATAATGATTTACGCGATATAGAATAAAATGCCTTTTATTATTGATTAATGAACATCATTACAAAGAGTCAATTCTACAATAATTGATTGGCTCTAGGGCATCTACTCTAACAGTATGCTGCATGAGGGTTGTCACCCATAGACTTATTATATGCATATTTCCATCTGAATTTATGATATGCACTATTTTGTTTTCAAAAAAAAAAAGATTTGGTAATAAAGAGTTTTCCTTTCAAAGAAAAATATGAAATAGTATAATAAAATGAATAATTATAACATAAAAGAAAAATCTATGTACCTTTTGTCTTGTATCTATTTACCTTTTGTCTTGTTTCTATTTTTGTTATTATATATTTGTCAAGAAAAATAAGTCCTAATTAATAAATTTAATTTAATTTTTTTAAATAATTAGACAATTTGTGGTTTATGACCCTGTTACCTATAAGGTTTGGAAACTAACAATTCTACCCCTAATGGAGTTTTGTTCCAATTAATGATCGTGTAAAGGATAAGAAAGACATTTTGAATAAACGGTTAGCCTTTTTTACATCCGAGAAATACAACAATACCAAAATAATTTGTCTTCTTTTCAAAATGGATACTATATAAGATAATTTTCTTGATAAATTTAAGATTTTATTTTAGTTAATTTTCTTATTTTATATTATTTGTTTTTTCTATTTTTTTCCTTACATCAAAGGAATATAATTACTAGTAGGAAATCTTCCATATTAGAATTAGAATTTATATATATGGGGGTGAATTGTGATTTTAAAAAATTAGGGAAATTTCACGCCAAATCTCTGGGTATCGTTGCAATAAACCCAACCCTTCAGTACACTTGAGAGAAACGCAGAGAAAACGAAGTAGAAGAATGGAACCAGAAGATCAAACCCTAGCGCCAAAAACCCGAGAAGAAGAAGACACAAACATGGCTATGGCGGATACTAACAAAAACCCATAAGCAACAAAGCCCAAGTCTCCAGACTCGAGAGACTCAAGTGACTCGGACTCAGACTCAGAATATGAAGCATAGCAAAAATTTAGAAGACAAGGACTGAAATACTCTATCCTAAAATGTAGAAGATAAGGACTAAATACCCATTTGCACCCTTCCTTTACGTCTTGCATCGTCAGTTTATTGCCTTTAGGACAATGTTTTGCCTATTACAATTGGAAACTTTATATTCTGCATAATTTGCACTGAAAACTATTTGCTTCAGAACTATTTGTTCCTGATAATTCATTGACTCATTGTTGTTTTCTGCGTAGTTATTCTTTCTAAACTCCTAAAGCTGGACCACTGTTGATTGTTTTAGAGCGCTAAGTTACATGCATTCTTTGACCATATGGGCAATGGGCTCTTACAAGGCCGAAACCTTGTAAGAATGGGATGAAACCAACAATAAATGAAGAATGTCTGTATATATATCATGCAGGATTCTGCAAAGTTGCTCACCTTCTAAAGTTATCGGATGAGAAAACGCTTAAAGGTCTTTTATGGTCACTTTTGTATTATACATGCAAGAAGATGTATCCATAATTGATTGGTTCTTGTGACTTATTACCGTCGTGCAATTTTATGTACAGTAATGAGTTGTATTTTAAAATAAAACATTTGAAATGCTTATTGTAGATTATATTGTTTTAATATTAGTTATCTGATTCTTGTAACTATTTTCTAAATTTAGTTGTGATGGGTACCATTGTTTCCAAATTTTGCAAGCAATAACGGTCATAACAGAGATTACAATGTTATAGGAACTAGAAAGCACATTCATAACAAAAATTCTTGGCTTAGATGGGTGTATGTTTGTCTGTTTAACCACTTGATATGTGCTGGTCATAAATGTTAATGTATCAGTTAACATATATGATTAGTTAGTTTAGTATCAGTTACTAGTTTTATAGTATCACATCAATTTTCTGTTTTACAATATTAGAATAATTATTAGTTTATGGTATCAGATCATTTATCAATTATTAGTTTTAATGTATCATAAATGAACTAATAAAGTAAACAGTTAATAATAATAGTTTCAGTACCATATATTAGAAATTAAAAATACAGAATCAGAGAAAATATATAATATATCTCTAGTTTATTAATATCAGTTTATAAGAAATAATTCAAATAATTTTACCATAATTACAGACATTATTTTCAAAAAAATATAAGTAAAGAAAAAATGTTTTACAAAATCATCTATTCATTGAGTATTTTTAGGTCGTCATAGGATCGTGCTAAACAGTGATTTTCATTTGAGGTTGGGTCCACGCGGCAGTTTCATTTTGCATGTCACGCCTCATTTAATGATGTAAACTGCATGAGGATTATCACCCATAGACTTATTATATGCATATTTCCATCTAAATTTATAATATGTACCATTTTGTTTTCAAAAAAAATGATTTGGTACTAAAGAGTTTTCTTTCAAAGAAAAATATGAAATACTATAATAAAATGAATAATTATAAAATATAAGAAACATCTATTTACCTTTTGTCTTGTTTCTATTTTTGTTATTATATATTTTTCAAGAAAAAACAAGTCCTAATTAATAAATATATTTTTTAAATAATTAGACAATTTGTGGTTTACTACCCTGTCACCTCTGAAGTATGGAAACTAACAATTCTGCCACTAATGGAGTTTTGTTCCAATTAATGATGGTGCAAAGGATTAGAAAGAAATTTTTAATAGACGGTTAGCCTTTTTTACATTCGAGAAATACAACATTACCAAAATAATGTCTTCTTTTTAAAATGGATACTATGTAAGATAATTTTCCTGATAAAGTTAAGATCTTAATTTAGGTTATTTTCTTATTTTATTTTACTTGTTTTCTCTATTTTTTTCCCTTATGTTATGCCAAAGGAAAATAGCCTATATATATAGAGTAAAATCTCTCTATAGTCATAATAGTGAGACTAACTAATTTTATTACTATGAGGTTATTACTTAATACAGGTGTAGTTACAAAAAAAAATTATTTTATAATTCATGTTTTAGTAGTACAGTATTAGGATTTAAATTCATGTTTTAATAGTATTATGATTTCAAATTCAGCGCTTCAATTGCCTACTTTTGAGACAAATAGAAGATCATGTCTTGAAACTAGCAAATATAAGTGTTCTTGATGAAATTGTAAATGTAGTTGCTACATGGTCAATTGATGTGAAGCCACAAACAATTATCAATTGTTTTAAACATTGCAAGATTAGGACCCTCGATGTCGATGAATTGCAAGTTACAAATTAAGTGGAGGAGGAGAATCAAAGAGTCATAGTAGAATTGAGTGATTATATTCGATAACTTCACTATACTAATCGAATGGATATTAATATCTTTCTCAATCATCTAAATGAACAAGTCATATATGTTTTATTTGAAGAAGAAATCATTGCTACAATTAGACAAAAATAGAAAGGAAATAATCATGAGTATGATAGTATGAAGATACAAAAAACTTCGTGCCAAGAAGCTCTAAACATACTTGAGACGCTAGAAATATTTTGGCTTCAACAAGAAGATGTCCATGCTAGTGAGTAATGTACCCGTAAGTTAAGAGATGTGATATTAACTCTAAAGCATAAATCATTGTCCCAAACAATTTTAGATAAATATTTTTTTTCTTCTTAAATTTTTGATGTAACATAACATATATTTTTTTTATAATATACAGATAGTTATTACTATGTAGAGGCAACTTTCCTTAAGATGGGAATTAGAAAAATTATAACTTATTGTAATGTGAAGTTTATTTTTATTTATAATTATCCAAAAACAGTAATATATTTTTTTATAACTGTAGAGAGATTTTAATATATATATATAGTTTTTACGCCAAACCCCTGGTTAGCAATGCAATAAACCCAACTCTTCAGTACACTTGAGAGAAACACAGAGCAAACGAAGCAGAAGAAATGGAACCGAAGATCAAACCCTAGCACCAAAAACCTGAGAATAAGAAGACACAGACACGGCTATGGAAAATACTAACAAAAATGCAGAAGCAACAAAGCCCAACTCTCCAGACTCGAGAGAGTCAAGTGACTCAGACTCAGACTCAAAAGACAAAGATGAAGCATAACAAAATTTATTGAGTCCCAGCTCGCCAATGAGCCCTCTAACAATGAAGTCCATATTAAAGTACGTTCTTATATCAATTTGAATATGAATTTCAATACCCAGTTCTTGGATTTTTGTTTTTAGTAATAACATTGTTTTGCTTGTTTATTGTTTTTGTTGGTGGTTTTAGTACAAAAGGGTTTTGAGAAAGATAGGTGAGATTAAGAAGCTGAGACAAGCAAGAGAAGCTATGAATGAGATTTTTTCCATTGACAGATTGACCAAGTCAACCCATTTTCTTCCAGTAAAGGAGAGCACTACTTCAGATTAATTGGCCTAGATTTACATTAAAGAGATAGTGAGACTGTATGGAGTACCCAAGATAATAATATCAGATAGAGATTCCAGATTTGTCTCAGCTTTTTGGACTAGTTTACAAAGGAACTTGGGTACCAGATTGGCTTTTAGTATCGCCTACCATCGTCAAACAGATGGTCAGACAGAGAGAACAAATCAAATACTTGAGGATATATTGAGGCTTGTTGCATGGATTACAGGATGTCTTGGCATGAGATGTTACCCTTGGTGGAGTTTGCTTATAATAATAGCTATCAGTCTACAATTAAGATGGCTCCTTACGAGGCCTTGTATGGTAGACGTTGTAGATCTCCACTACATTGGGATGAGATAGGCAAGAAAGATGAGTTGAATACAACTCTTGGGCCAGAACTAACTCAGAAAATGATAAAAGATGTCAAGTTAATCAGAAGTAGAATGAAACAAGCCCAAGACAGACAGAAAAGCTATGTAGACTTGAAGAGAAAAGATGCTGAATTCGAAATGGGTGATAAAGTGTTTCTAAGAGTTGGCCCCTATGAACGGGTGATGCGTTTCGGTAGCAAGGGAAAGTTAGCACCGAGATACATTGGTCCATTTGAAGTATTACAACGAGTGGGAAAGGTAGCCTATAGGTTGGCCTTACCACCCAGCATGGATAGAGTACACAATGTATTTCATGTCTCGATGCTTCGGAAATATGTAAGTGATCTCTCCCATATATTAAGTGTAGAGGATGTGGACTTAGAAGAAAATCTTGTGTATGAGGAGCGTACAGTTCAGATCTTGGATAGAAAGATTAAAGAGCTCTAAAACAAGAGTATCCCTTTAGTGAAAGTCCTCTAGAGAAATCATAAAGTTGAAGAAGCTACATGGGAGGTGGAGCAAGATATGCAAAATTGTTTCCCGGAGTTGTTTGTTTGAATTTCGGGGACGAAATTCTTATAAGAGGGGGAGAATTGTAACACCCACATGGAGGTACGTAATTTAATTGATGCTCTTATACCTTTAGTTGATTTTTGCTAAAGTTATTTTAAGAAAATGTGAAGAAAATGCCTTAAACTTGCATTAAGGGTAAAATTGTATTTTCACTCAAAATTAGTTGAAAAAGTGGGGAGTGAAAAGAGATAGAATTTCATGGGGAATGCAATAAAATGAGGGCATTATGGTAATTGACTAAGGGACATAGATGGAATTTTAAAGAAAGTGCAAGGGCAAAATGAGAAACTATATATAATTTTATGTTATATCAAGGATTGAAGAGTTCAACCCTAGCCACTCTTCAACCCATTTTCATGCCACTTCTCCTCCAAATCCTCTCAATTTCTTCACTTCTCTTTCAAAAGAAATTCATAGATCTTGGGTATTTTTCAGTGGATTTTCAATCTCAAGCATCTATAGGTAAGATCCTTGCACTAAGAAGTGATTTTTAAATTTTAAAGTGTTGATTTTGATGGTATGCTCATAGGATTTAAGAGGAAGAGAGTTTGAGCAAAGAAGATTCTTAAAGGATTGAATTTGCTCATATCAAAGGTAAGTAAATCCTACCCTAAGTATGATTTAAGTTATATTGTGTAGAGAATTTTCTTTATGCATATATATGTGTTATATGTAGAATTGTTGATCGATTTGGTGTTGAATAATAATTAGAACCTATCCATGAGAAGTTGGGTTGGTGTATGTGATACTTGATGAATGTTTGGTTGAGATTTGGAAGAGTTGAAGTGAAAATTTTGAAGTGTGTACTTTGGGCAGATTTGGCGTTAATTATGGGGGAGCTTATTCCAAATTTTTGGTGGCCTAAAATAGAGATAAAAGTGTAGCCAAATTAGTGTTGATTTGTGCACATGAGTTGCTTGATGAAATGCCAAAGAGAAGTGCATGTATGAGTATGATTATGTATTACTTTGGGATGAATTTGTAGATGGTAGAGAATGACATGTTTGCATTCCATAATGCATAATTGCATTTAAACATGTGAATTTAGAAAGAAATATAAGCATGAAACCATCTACATGCATACATACTCATAAGAGCATGAAAAAGCACTAAAATATGTTAAAGAGAAAATAGAAAGAAATTAGAATATTAAGATATTCAAATCTGAAATATTAGTTAAAGAAGTGTAAAAAGATAAAAAGAAGAGAAGGTTGTTGTGATGGGGAGCCTGTGAGTGACATAGTCCCACATGCATGCCGCCTTTAGTGAACGGCCTCAGAATTCAGAAAAAGAATTGTACAGTCTGTTAGAAGTGTGTGTGGATGAGGATTGTACCCAGAATTAGAAAATTCACTCACATAGCCAAGGCTCCAAATCCATGCCTCAACCGAGTCCGATCGACAAGAAAGAATGAATAGAAAGAAAGAAAGAAAGAATAGAAAGAAAGACTAGAAAAGAAAGAAAGAAATAAAGAAAAAGAAAACAGAAAACAGAATAAAAAAAATAGAAAAGAAAATGCATAGTTTATGCATTTGTGCATTTGCATCATGTATATGCATAATACCATGCTCATTATCATGAGTAGTGAAAAATTAAAAAATTCAGAGAAAAATAGAGAGCAAAACAGAGAAAGAATGAGAAAGAATAGAGGAAGAATAGAGAAAGAACAGAGAGAAGAACAGAGAAAGAATAAAGAGTAATCGGGAAATGAGATGTAAGGAAAGAAAATTCAGGATTTAAGCAATGGAGAGAGAAGGGTAGCATAGCGGGTTTACTTACTGAGCAATTAGTGATCACTCCGTTGTTTTCAATGTTTTTGGAGGTAATAAGTGAGTTGTGGTCACTCGGAACGTCACACAGTGAAAGGGTTGGGCTACACTGTCAAGTTGCTATTTTTGAGTATATTTTGTAAATATTTGTATATAAAGAAAAATTTAATATGGGCCTATACTTTATTACTCGTTTATATGTGTATTTTCTTATATATTTTTTTAATAAGTTTTATTGATTATTTTACGAGTATACTAGCTAGAAAGAAAGTATTATAGTGTTTTAGTTTTTGCATTTTGTGTTCTTGTTATTGGTTTCATGATCAAATTTTGATCACTTAGGGATTATGTTAACAAGAGAAAGCATAAACAGAAAAATTTAATGGATTCATCTGAAAGGAGGAAGTGATTATCTTTTGGGGTTTAAATGGTGAAAACGATGTTGAATTCAAATTTATGTGACTTCTGTCTACTGAGCCTTAGCTCAAATGTCGGCTTAATTGAGTAAAAGAAATGATGTTTTGAGCTTTCTTCCTTTCTATTTTTTTTTTTTCGTATGTTGCAACTAGGAAGCAGTGATGGTTGACTTGGGAGGTTGGTTTTCGATAATTTGCGGTTGTATGATATTTTGTTTGTTTATAGATTTTGAGTTCCCTCTTATCATTGCTTTTATGGACAGCTTGCTTGCCCTCTTGGAAAACTCATTTCTCTTAGTATAAGTATATTAACTTCTCCAAAACATGAAGCTCAATGTTGAAAATCAGTAAGTGTACCTCCTGATGACAGTTATCCCCAAAGCAAAAAAATAAAAAGGTGGTAAACTAAATTTTTAAGATTTTGATCTTTTCTTATTCTACATGACTGATACTAAAGCTTTGGATATACTTTAAGATTTTATCGCTCTGTCTAGCTGAAGGTAGTTTCTTACTGATTCTCTGCTTCAACTTCGCAGACTTGAGGCATTTCTGGGGATTGAGAAAATTTATGAAAGAGGAGTTTCTAATTATCTGGTAGGTTTTTGTTATCATTATGGATTTTGAATTACTTTATGCATTGATTTATGGATTAAAACATAGTGATCTTAAGAATTCTCACTTGTGGTATTTTTTGTTATTTTCCTAAAAATAATTTTCTAATAAAAAAATTCAACTTGCCAGATCTATGACTTTTGAATGGCTGAATTTTTCCAATAAGTAATTATTAATAGCAAAATGGCTCATTAGTTTCATTTGTATGGTAGAGATGATTGTAGGCCTTGCAATTCAAAATGGATATCAATATTCTTACATTTGTGATGGTGTTTAAAGACACAAGGTTCCTTTTTGATGCATCATCAAATTTTTCTACCAAATTGGGCAATAGGATAAAACTTTTTCAAACTTCTGGGGAGTGGAAATTGATAAAGCACCACCAATACCATAGAGGAGAACGGATAAAGGGGTAATTAGTGGCTAGGCTATGAGAGTTCGTTAGCTTAAGCACGTGGAGATAGTGGTGAGAATATTGTGATTAGTTAGTATAAACTTGGGCAGATGAAAGGAAAGAGGGCAAAATATGTTTTAGTGGGAATTGTTGGGAGGTCTCTAGCTCCTCGATTTGCTAGGCTATAATATATTTCTTTTTCGTCATCTCTTTACACTTTTCCATGAGAAGTTTGTATTTCCATTTTCAAAGTCAAATCAATATAGAAGATACCAGTATTATTCAGAAATCCTTTGTTCATTTAAGTGTTTATCTGTATTGAGTGATTGAAGTTCTAGGTTTCTAACATATATCTATTTTTTAAGTGGCAATACATTTTGGAAGTTTTAATTCATGTTGTCATCTTTTTCCCTACATTTTGTGGAAAATTAAGTTCTTGCTACTTTCAGTCTGATTTTGCATATATGTGGAACCAGGGGATAAAAACATTAATTTCGTTCTTTAGAGTTCCTTTATCTAAGTAATTCTATAAAATTGAATGACTAGAACTTGTTCTAATGCAGTTTGTCTCACTTTGGTATGACTGCTTGAGATTTATGCAAGAATATAATCCATCTGTATGTGAATTTTCACCTGATGGTATTGCGAAGGCAAGAAATCTCTTCGAGTGTGCTATAACTGCTATTGGTTTGCATGTTGCTGAAGGCAGTAAAATATGGGAAGCATACAGGGAATTTTAGCAAGCCATTCTCCATACCATAGATGAGATCAGCATTAAGGTGAGAATTTATAATATATATATTAGTAACTTTTTAGAAAATGTGCCTGAAGGGGATGCATTCTATTAATCAATTTACTTGATTATTTAAAGTCTTATTCCATCCTACTGGTTTGGTATTATGGTTAATAATGCTTTTGTGGGTCTTCCTTTATATTTACTAGAACCATGGCTCAAGTTGCATGCCCTGTTTATTTTAGAAACTTTTTTTCTTCTTTTTGTCATCTATGTACAGTTCATAAATTTTGTTCTTTCATCTCCCTATGAAATGCTATGTACCAAGAAAAAGAATCTGTTTTCAAAATTTACATTTGGAAAATTACTGCTCTTTTGCAGGAAAAATAAAAACAAGTTCAGCGCATCCAAAGTATATTTCACTGTCAGTTGTCTATTCCCCTTGCTAACTTAAGGTCAATCCTTCTTGCCTACAAGTCTTGGGAGGTGGAATTGGGGACTGCTCTAGATATTGAATAAGGTGATTTAGATGGGATTCCTTCTACTGTTGCCTCAACGTACCAAAAGGCATTGGAGATGTATAATGCTCGAGCTGATTTTGAAGAACAGATTGCAAGGTAGAGTATATCTGACTCCGAAAAATTTCAGCAATTCACGATATATGGCATTGACTATCAGATATTGTTTTGGACAACTAAATGATAATGTTGGGTTCTTACGTGATACCTTAAGAATTTAGGTTAAATGGTAACTTGATATGATATTAAAGTGTAGAGATCATGATTTGAGTCCCCCATCTATTACATCTGGCTATATTTGGGTTGGTCTTTCTGTCTGAATTTGGGCTTGGTTTATGTAACATGTGAAGTTGCCTGTTACAAAGCTGAATATCATTGTTGTGCCCTTCCCTTTTCAAGCTTAAGCTTTTAGGTCAAGTTATTGTTGAAATTTCATTATAATTTCAATTTCTTATGGTCTTTCTTGTTTCTAATATAAGTAATCAGTTTATGTAAACTTTAGATCTTCTCTTCTTCTTTTCCTAAGGGTGGGGCTTTGTATAAGAACTTGCAATGTGGAAATAGGTTACCTTTTTTTTTTTTTCCTTTGTTAAAGTGTTAATACTATTATTTTAATTTGAAATTTTTGCAGATCTACTTGAAGTTTGAACAGTCTTCTAGAGATCCAGCCCATGTTCAACTTCTCTATGAATGTGCTATTACTGAGTTTCCTGTATCAAGTGATCCCTGGCTTGGTTATACTCACTATTTGGATAAAACCTTGAAGGCTTCACTCATATTTTCTCTTTTCAATTCTTTATGTTCTAGGTATTTGTAATTTTAGCAATTAATCATCTCTTTTTCCTTCAGGTAGGAAATATTGTGCGGGATGTTCATTCCAAGGCTAGGAAAAATTGTCCTTGGGTTGGTGATCTTTGGGTTCGATCTTTGCTCGCTTTGGAACGTTGTCATGCACTTGAGAAAGAGATATCCACTGTAAGTTTCAGGTGTTACCCTTCATCTGTTGAGAATTATGAGAGATTGTTATAAGTAGCTTAAGAGCAATGAAGTTTCACAAACTTTAATGTTGGAATTTCATTCTGCTCCTTTTATAAATATAGAGGTTTACTCTTGTTTAAAAAAATTTTTTATATCATATTCAAGTCTTTGAGAAGTCCCTTCTATGCACTTTTTCGACCATTGAGGAGGTAAGGATATCTTTTCTCTAATTTTCAGGCTTGACTTATTACTCTTTGTAACTTGTTATTGCTTCATCTACGTTTTATGCATTAAAGATCTTTGTTAATTGGATCCTCTTTGTTTCAGTACCTAAACTTATTCCTCACTCGAGTGGATGGTTTAAGACAAAGAATTCTTTTGCCTAGAGCAGAAAAGGATGCGCTTAATTTTTCATTGACAAGGGAAATGTTTTAGGTTCACATATGTATACTGTTCATTTTTCCCTGTTAAAATTGTTTTTACTTGATGTCAAGAACTTGAAGCTTCTCAAAGTAATTTGTAGATGCTTTATTCATGGTGAATTTTAGATGAAGAAAATGTGGACCTTGTAGCTAGTCTACTCTTTCAGGGTCCAAGCATAGATCTCTTACGAATGTGTATCAAGTGCTTCTACCCTTAGACTCGAAGAAAAGTCTTTTAATTTACTTCATTTAGTGTGCTGTTATAGTACCATTATGACAACTTTATGTAGAAGTTACAGTGCATAACTCTTGATACTCCAAGACAGCTTTTGCTAATTGCTAGATTGTTACCTTTGTTAATTGTTTCATCATGGAATAGTGTCCTTTGCTAAAAAAATTCTCATTCAGCATTGGAGTTGCATGAACTGAAGATATCTTTATGGATATGTGAATTTATAAAATTTGCATGCCATATTCAACTGGTACATTGTTGTTGTATAGTGGCTGTTTTCAATATTTGTGTTTATAAACAATTAGCCTGATGTCTCTTCACTGTACCATTGAAATTGCAGGCCTTGTATGATTGGATGTATTATATATACTTGAATACTTAACTGTGAAGTTTCTTCCTTTTAGCAGGCGTCTGATTACTTATCTCAACAAATGAAGAATATAGATGGTTTGTTGCATTTGTATGATTATTGGGCTCATTTGGAGCTAAATTTGGGAAAAGATCAAGCTACGGCTCAAGGCTTTTGGGAAAGCCTGGTTAAGGTCTGGTTTGGCCCATTCATCTTTTTCTCTTTCTTATCCTGTATAGTTCAATATGATTGATTTATGATTCATCTTTGTATTTTTTCCGTATAACTTGCTTTTTGTCTATGTAGCGGGTCAATGTTGGAAGCCTGGCAAGGTTATATAGCTATGGAAACTAAATTGGGATATTTAAATGAAGCTAGGTCCATCTACAGGAGATGCTATAGTAAAAGATTTAGTGGGACAGGTTTAGAGGTATAATTCTTTTACATTACTTGCTTTCAATTATTCTAGACTGATTTATGGACAGGATTTGAATTTGAAAGTTTTCAAATTGGTTTTTTCCTCCTTCCTTCTCAAATTTTTTTTTTTTTTTTTTTGGAAAATTGTTGCTTTTAGTAGTATACAATGCAGCTTTATTTAATCAATTGATATTTTTCATCTACAACGCAAACATTTCTATCTTTATTCTCTTTTTTGTTGCTGATGGCAGTTGAAACCAGACAAATGGCTTAAGTCAAGGTTGTTAAAATATTGTTTATCAAGGAGGGCAATTTATGGAGATCTTTTGAACTCTTAGCATAGAATCATGCTCTACAGCTGAGAAGTTTTTTAGAGAGTAGCCTTGCAATAGGTTAACCTGTTACTCGGGCACTAGAATCACAATGGTTTAATATGTCATTTTGAATGATTTTTCCAAATCATACGTAAATGATATATGACGGTATCTCTAAGGATCATGCTAGTTGAAAATCCATGACATTTATTTTTTTAACTTCAAACTTTAGAGTTACTGATACTCTGATGAAATTGTGGCATATATGAAGCAATCACATTTAAACCATAGGTAGCAAAGTAGATTTTGAAACACAATAGGTTGATATCTTTTTCCACTTGGCTTATTTTTTCCAATATGTTTGAAGAAAAGTTTCTTAGTTCAAGCTTTACTTTCCGAGTTTCATGTCAAAATATGCTATAGGTTAAAGAAAACTTATTGATGTAAATAATTTATGACCTATCATAAAGTCATCCAAGTTCTCTCTTTTCTATGGTCAATTTAGGGTTTAGTTTGATAAAGTTAACCTTGTTATTTTCATGTTATCTTGATTGGCCTTACTATATTTAATCGGATTGTTTCCCAACTCTCTGCTCCTGCTCCCGCTTCCATTCATATTATATGATCTCATTGATGATCTCACTACATCATCTAAAGTTACTGACAATTCTTGCTTCTTGATTTTATGATATTGAAAATATTGTTTTGGGTCCACAACTCGAGGGTGACTTTCTTCAATTGTTATGTACTGCCTTTTGGATTTGTTGATATATTTTTTTCCTAAAAAACAGAGTTATTCAGGACATATGCCACAACTGGTTGCGTTTTGAGAGGGAATACGGGACACTTGAAGATTTTGACCACGCTGCACAGAAGGTACACATTCTGCAGCTTTTAATTTATTTGTTTTAAGTGCCAATTAATCACGTATTTCTTTTTTTCAGTCTAATGTGTATGATGCATTTGCATTGCTATTGAGAATTAGTATGTATAGATTTATTAAAAAATAATTGAAGTGTTTAACTAATGATATTTTAGCTGGTTGCGATGTCCGCCTTATCTAGTAACCCTATGTGTTTGACTAAAATGTGCCACGTTAGTAGTTGTCTTGATGACCTCAAATGATGTGCTTGTAAATGAGTTGTTGATGGGAATGCAAAATGTCATATTTAACCTCCTTAATGTTTAGTCTTTTATATGTATTTGTTTCCTAATTGTACTCATTATTACTTTATTTTGGTTTAGGAAGCAAATGGAGGTGTTAATTGAAAAACGGAATTAATTAGGGGAATTCGGACAGTTTCGCCACTGCTTCGTATTCTGGGCATAATTCTCTCATCCAAGCTCCGATGGAGATGATTCAAAATTCTGTGGAACGCTAAGAAAGAGATCTAAAACTTTCATGTTTTGAGTTTTTAGAGATACTGGCTGAATAAAGGTTGTAATCGAGCTTGAAGTTGACGCACCTGCATTGCCGATGTCCTGGAGCGTTCTGACTTGTTATGCAAGTCAGTCTATTATTGCACGTTTTGAATACATACATGCTGCACGAAAATTACAGCTGGAAACACCCCTTTCCTATTTTATTAGGACTCTATTTTATTTTATTTCCAATTAGAATTAAATTAGGATTAATGTTATTTTAGGATAGGAGAATATTTCTTTTAGGAGATTGAGTGGGATTCGAATTCTAAAATTGGATTTTAAAAGGAAGATCAGATTAGGTTTGAGGGGACCACGCCTCTCTCTCTTTTCCTCTCTGGAATTTTTCTTTCTTTTTTGAGCTTTTGTTGATGGCCATGAGCGGCTAAAACTTCTGTGACTTGGTCGTCGGAAACGGAGACCTCGGAATCAACCAACTGTGAGATCTAATCTATGTTATTTTAGTGTTCAATTTTCGTGTTTGAGTATTGAATGTTATTCTGTGCATATTTTCATGATTGATGCATTTAATTACTAGGAGACCTACTAGTGTATTATTTGTTGAAATCTACCGCTAAGTTTGATATCAAATCCGTAATTGTTTGATCCCTCCAACTTGTGAAGCAATTAGGGTTAGTAATTTGCTGCGTCAGGAATTAATAACCTTATGAAGAACATTCAACTAAATTAAATACAACCGCTTGTGTTTGTGTTGTTTAGCTTCATCGATCTCTCTAATTCTTAAGGCTGCCACTAGATTAAATCTTGAGCGCTTGTCTAGGGTTGTTTAGGGGTAAGATTAATTAGGATCGCTTGTTTCCTGATTAATTACAATTAAGGAGAGATAGGAAATTAGTTCCAACGGTGAATATTCAATGTGTGAATTTATTATCTTCGCATCAATGATCAGTTGTAAGATTCCAATGGTGGATGTTGATGGAGACCAAGTTTTGTTATATTAATTGATTTCGAATTGAACTGTTTTTGTTTTTGGTCTTTGCTAAGAACGTTTCCTGTTTTACAGAACCCCCCCAGCCTTGTTCACATAACAGCAAATTCAGCTAGACACTCTTCGTGGGATCGACACTGACTTACACTACTACGTGTATTTTTAGGTTTTAATTCTGGGTGCCTACGATAGCACGCCAGTTGTGTTTATGTGCCTCTGTACATATTATGAACTTTTTGCTTCTCTCTTATCAGAGCTTAAATACTAATGGTGGATCATTGCTTATCTGTTTAAATTTTTAGTTAAGTGATAACTTAATAGAGTATTGTAGCAAGGTGGTCCACACAGTCTTGTGTTTAAATCTCTCTATGACATTTAGGCCAGTTTGGTTTGTGATTCAAAAATAATTTTGAAAAACCAAGTTACAATTAAAAATTTTAAGTTTTATCTCTGTATTTTAAAATTTTGAAAATATATTTTTTATTTTAAATCTCTTTATGAGATTTGGGTTTGTGATTCAAAAATAATTTTGAAAAACTAAGTTACAATTAAAAATTTTAAAAGTTTTATCTCAATATTTTAAATATTTGAAAATATATTTGGTATTCAAAAATTGTTTTTGAAGTTACAAACTATATAAAGGCTGAGAAATGATATTTTTCTTGTTTTCTAATTTTACACTAATTTTTAGGATTATATGCAAAAACATTTTTTTGAAACATGCCAACTTATTTTAATAAAAACGTATTTTCATAAAAATTCCTTATATTCCTTGTTTTCAAAAATAAAACACTATTTAAAATTTATATCAAATAGGCTCTTATTTAGATTATAAATTTGTATTTGTAGTTATATTATATTTATGGTTGTGATTGTGGGTGTTCAGCGCACGAGATTGTGTTAAATTTTAAGTATGGTTGTTGGATGCTTAACTATCAATTTAAGCTTTTAAGTTAAGTTGTTACGTAACATTGTTAATGTTAAAAATGTCACTGAATTATGATACATCTACTTAGTATTTATTGAATGTATGCAATCCTTGCTTGTAATGACTTCTTTCCACTAGTATACTTTAGAATATATATAATAAAATCATACATACTTAGCATATGAAAATAATTGGGCCCAAATTTTTCTTTACATATAATAACAAGTACAAAAATTAGTAACGTGGACAGTAATGTCAATTCTCTCTGCTTGACGACTCCCTTTCGACCGCTGCTCACCTATGTCCTGCAAAAACATGGAAAAACAACGGGGTGAGCATAAAAAATGCTCAATAAGTATATCCCTTAACTCTTATCCTTCTTTGGTTCTTTCCTTACTTAATTCTTTTCTTCTTTCTTTCATTCTCTTTTCTTTCTCTGTTTCTAATTCTTACTGTTCTTTCTTTCTTCCTAATTCTCGCTGTTCTTCCCTTCTCTCTGTTCTTTCTTTCTTCCTCTTCTGTCTATTCTTTCTAACCATGATGGGATACATGGTAATATGCATGAATGAAATGCATGTGCAATAATGCATAAAAATGCATTTCCTTTCTTCTTTCTATTTCTTTTCTTTTCTTTCTTGTCTTGCTTGCTCAAGCTTCTCTTTGCTTTCTTGTTTTTATTTTTTTTCTTTTATTTTCTTTGCTTTTTCAAGCCTTCTCATTCTTTCTTATTCTTATTCTTTCTTTTCTCATTTTTTTCTTTTCTTATTCTTTGCCAATCGAACTCGGTTGATGCATGGATTTGGAACCTTGGCCGTGTGAGTGAGTACAATCCTCATCTACATGCACTCTTGCAGACCGTACAAATTCTTCTTTCTTCTTAGGCCACTCAATTAAAGTGGTGTGCATGTAGGAAATTCTTCTTGGTACAACCCTCATCCACATACACTCTTACGGGTCGTACAATTCTTCTTCTTCTTCTTCTTCTTATGCCACTCAATTAAGGTGGTGTGTATGTGGGAATTTCTTCTTAGCACTCACGGTTCCCCATCGCACAACCTATTCTTTTCTCTTCTTTACCATTTTTTTCCTTTCTTTAATTCTTTAATGCTTATTCTTTCTTTCTGTTTACTCTTAAAGTGTTTTATTCTAAAAATTCTTCATTCTTTCTTAGATTATTACATATATACAAATATATGCATATGGATGACTCATGCTTAAAATTCTTACTTAAATGCACTCATGAAATGCAATTATGCAATGTTGCATAAAATTAAGGTTTCTACTCATACTCATGCTTCTCTTAGGCATTTCATCAAACAATAAACGTGCATATCCAAACCCTAATTTAATTATCATTTTATTTGTTTCTTAAACCATCCAAATTGAGAGAAAAACTCTCTTGTGTCATCACCATACCTACACGGCAAAAACACTCCCAAAAGTTTTTTCCAGTTCTTTCAATTTCAACCCATCATCATACCATCACATACACTTCTCATACTCAAACATATCCAACAACAAGCATAAATAATCATCAATCTCATCTCAATTTCTCAATAATCTTAACATATGCATGCTTAAAAGAAATCTCTACTCACTTGATTTCTTAAACTTTAATTTAAGTTGGATTTTGAGAGGAATTTACTTACCTTATACTTGAGTAATCTCTACTAAGCTCTCTATTCTTGTTGGATTCAAACCTTCTCTTAACCCTAAGCATAAACTTCATAAGAACTCAACTTTTACACAAATAAATCATAAATAAAGAGCAAGAATTCTTACCTCTTGTTGCCTAGGATCAAAACCCTATTAAAATCCACTCAAAAGCCCTCAAAATCCTTGGAGAATTGAGTGAACAATTGAGAGAAAATGGAGAAGGAGAGTGGCAGTGGAATGAGAGAAATAAGGGTTTCAAACCCTTATCATTTTATTTTATAAACACACTTTCCCATTTTGCCCTTACTCTTTCTTCGAAATTCCATCTTTGTCCCTTAGTCAATTACCATAATGCCCTCATTTTTATTGTATTCTCTATGAAATTCTCTCTCTTTTTACTCCCCACTTTTTCAACTAATGTTGAGTGAACAGACTATTTTACCCTTAATGCAAGTTTTAAAGCATTTTCTTCACATTCTCTTAAAATAATTCTAACAAAAATCAACTAAGGGCTATAAAACATAATTTAAATCATGTACCTCCATGTTGGGCGTTACAATTCCCCCCCCAAAAGAATTTCGTCCCCGAAATTCAAATGAACATCTCCGGGTAACGATTCTGCATGTCTTGCTCTGTCTCCCATGTAGCTTCTTCAACTTTATGATTTCTCCAAAGGACTTTCACTAAAGGGGTATTCTTGTTTCGGAGCTCTTTAATTTTTTTGTCTAAAATCTGCACTGGATGCTCCTCATACACAAGATTCTCTTTCAAGTCTACGTCCTCTATACTCAGAATATGGGAGGGATCACTTACATACTTTTGAAGCATCGAGACATGAAATACATTGTGAACTTTGTCCATACTGGGTGGTAGTGCTAATCTGTAGGTGGCGTGCTGTCGTAGGCACCCAGAATTAAAACCCTAAAAAATACACGTAGTAGTGTGAGTAGGGATCGTTCCCACGAAGAGTATCTAGCCGAGTTTAATGTTACGTGAACAAGGTTGGGGGGTTTTTGAGTAAAACAGAAATAATTTCAGGAAAAACAATTCAAATTAAACTACCAAAATCAATCAAATAACGAAACTTGGTCTAGGTCAACATCCACCATCAGAATCTTACAACTGATCATCGATACAAAAATAAATCAATTCATACCCTGAATATTCACCGTTGGAACTATTTTCCTATCTCTCCTTAGTTATAATTAATTAAGAAACAAGCGATCTAATTAACCTTACTACTAAACAACCCTAGACAAGCGCTAAAGATTTAATCTAGTGGCAGCCTTAAGACCTAGAGAGATCGATGAAGCTAAACAACACAAACTCAAGCGATTGCATTTAATTCAGTCAAATATTCTTCTTAAGACTTAATAATTCCTGACGCAGCAAATTCTTAAACCCTAATTACTTCACAAGTTAGAGGGATCAAACAATTACGGATTCGATATCCTACTTAGCAGTAGATTGCAACAATTAATAAACTAGTAGGCCTCCTATTAATTAAACGCAACAGTCATGAAAAATATGTATAGAAGAACATCCAATACTTAAACATAAATTGAAAACTTAAAGAAAAAAAACAGATTGATCTCACAGTTTATTGATTCCGAGGTATTGTTTCCTTCGACCAAGTTATAAAAGTTTAGCCGCTCATGGCTATGAAAAACTCAAAAGAAAAAATGAATTCCAGAAGAAAGAAAGAGAGGCGTGTGTGATCCTGGTCTAATCTCTCTCCCCTTAACAAAATCCAATTCAAGTATTTGAATTCTACTTAATCTCCTAAAAAATATTCTAAGCTTTATCCTAAAATAACATTAATCCTAATCTGATTCTGATTAATTGAAAATAAAATAAAGTCTTAAAATAATATAGGAAAGTGGTGTGTCCAGCTGTAACTTGTGTGCAACAGGCCTTCAAAACGTCCAATAATAAACTGCCTCATTAACTTGCATGATAGGGCAGAATGTTCCAGAACATCAGCAATGCAGATGCATCAACTTCAATCCCGATTAAAACCTTGATGCAGCGAGTATCTCTCCAAACTCAAAACATTAACGTTGTAGATATATTTCTTAGGGTTCCACATCATTTTGAATCATCTCAATCGGAGCTCGGATGAGAGAGTTATGCCCAGATTACGAAGTGATGTCGAAACTGTCCGAATTCACTTAATTAGTTACGTTTTGCAATTAATGCCTCCATTTGCATCCTAAATCAAAATAGAATAATAATGAGTAAATTTAGGAAACAAATAAGTATAAAATACTAGACATTAAGGGGGCTAAATATGTCATTTTGCATTCTCATCAATAGGCCACATTTCCTACTCGCTGTAACACCTCAAATGGACCAATGAATCTCGGTGCTAACTTTTTGTTATTACCGAACCGCATCACCCGTTTGTAGGGGAAAACTTTCAGAAAAACTTTGTCACCCACTTCAAACTCAACTTCTTTTCTTTTCAGATCAGTATAACTTTTCTGCCTATCTTGGGCTTGTTTCATTCGGCTTCTGATCAACTTTACATCTTCTATCATTTTCTGAGTCATTTCTGGCCCAAGAGCTATATTAAACTCATCTCTCTTGCCCATCTCATCCAAATGCAGTGGAGATCTACACCGTCTACCATACAAAGCCTCGTAAGGAGCCATTTTAGTTGTAGACTAGTAACTATTATTATAAGCAAACTCCACCAAGGGTAACATCTCATGCCAGGATACTTTATAATCCATACAGCATGCTCTCAACATATCCTCAAGTACTTGATTTGTTCTCTCTATTTGGCCAGCTATTTGAGGATGATAGGTAGTACTAAAAGCTAACCTCGTACCCAAGTTCCTCTATAAACTCATCTAGAAAGGTGAGACAAATCTGGAATCTCTGTCTGATACTATTGTCTTGGGTACACCATGAAGTCTCACTATCTCTTTAATATACATCTGGGCCAATTGATCCGAAGTGGTACTCTCTTTTACTGGAAGAAAATGGGCTGATTTAGTCAATCTGTCTACAATCACCCATATAGCATTGTATCCTTTCTACACTCTAGGGAGACCTGTAATAAAATCCATCGAGATACTCTCTCATTTCCATTCAGGAATATTAAGTGGCTGAAGCAACCCTAATGGCCTTTGGTGTTTTGCTTCCATTTGCTGACAAACTAGGCATTTAGCTACAAACTCTGTAATATCTTTCTTCATACCTGGCCACCAATAGCCTTTCTTTAAATCTTGATACATCTTGGTTACTCCAGGATGAGCAGTGTATGGTGTGTCATGATCCTCTATAAGAATCCTGTCTCAACTCATCATCCTGAGGAATACACAACCAACTCCTAAAACAGAGGACATCATCTAACAACTGAAACTCTGATGTCTTGCCCTTATGCAGCTGCTGAACTATTTTCTGACACCACTCATCGGTTAGTTGCTTTTCTTTAATTTCTTCTAGTAAGGTAGACTGAACCTCTAACCTGCCAATCCTTCCTAGTATGACCTCAATTTGCACTTTACACAACTCTTCTATTAACTCTTTCTGTCTTGTTAGTCGGGACAAATAAGCTTTTCTGCTCAAAGCATCGGCTACCATATTAGCTTTCCCCGGTTGATACTTAATCCCAACTCATAATCTTTAACCAGCTCTAACCATCTTCTCTATCTCATATTTAACTCCTTTTGAGTAAAGACATACTTTAAACTCTTATGGTCGATGCAGATATTACTCTTGGCACCATAAAGGTAATGCCTCCAAATCTTCAAGGCAAAGACTATTGCTGCCAATTCTAAATCATGTGTAGGGTATCTTGTCTCGTACTCTTTCAATTGATGAGAAGCATAAGCTATAACCCTACCTAACAGCATCAATATAGCACCAAGTTCCTGCAGTGAGGCATCTGTATAAATGTCATAATCTACACCCTCCTGTGGTAACATTAACACTGGAGCTATCGTTAATTTTTTCTTCAACTCTTGAAAACTCTCTTCACAGGCAACTGACCATATAAAAGGAACTCTGTTTGGTAAGAGCTATCAATGGCTTAGCCAACTGGGCAAACCTAGCCACAACCTGGCGATAGTAACCTGCTAGTCCCAAAAAACTCCTCACTTCTTTTACTGTCTTCGGCCTTTGCCATTCTAGGATTGCCTTTACTTTACTAGGATCCACTGAAATTCCCTCGCTAGAAACTGTATGGCCAGAAATATCACCTAATCAAGCCAAAACTCACATTTAGAAAACTTGGCATACAACTTCTTTTCTCTCAATCGCTGCAGCACAAATCTTAAGTGTTCCTCATGCTCTTCTCTCAACTTCGAATAAATCAGAATGTCATCAATAAATACCACTATAAACTAATCCAGACAATCATGGAACACCCGGTTCATTAAGTCCATAAAGACTGCTGGGGGATTAGTTAACCCAAAAGGCATCACCACAAAGTCATAATGCCCATATCTTGTCCGGAAGGCGGTCTTAGCTATATCTTGTTCTGCCACTTTTACCTGATGATAACCCAACCTCAAATCAATCTTGGAAAATACTACTGCACCCTTTAACTGATCAAAAAGATCATCTATTCGAGGTAACGGGTATTTATTCTTCACTGTCACTTTATTTAACTCTCTGTAATCAATACACATCTGTAATGACCCGTCTTTCTTCTTTACAAACAAGATTGGAGCTCCCCAGGGATAATGACTTGGTCGGATAAAATTCAGTACTAAACTCAACTTTTCTTTCCAGAGGCAAACCCGGTAATCTTCCGAAAATACATCTGGAAATTCTCGAACTACCTGAGATACCACTAGAATTGGCACACCACACTCCACTTGTGCCGTTTCCTCAAAGACTGAAGAAAAAGAATCAGGATAAGCAGTTTTCCAAATTCATTGAGATATTTAGAAAATTACATATTAACATTCCTTTTGCAGATGCATTGCAACAGTTGCCGAGCTATGCTAAATTTCTTAAAGAAATTTTATCAAACAAAAGGAAGTTAGAGGATGAGGAAACAATGATGCTAACAGAGGAGTGTAGCGCCATTCTCCAAAAGAAGCTACCTCCAAAACTCAAAGATCCAGGGAGTTTTACTATTCCTTACATGATAGGAGATATTACTTTTGATCGGTGCATAACATGGCATACATGATGGATCCAATTGCTGATGCATATGGGATCCTCTTCATTCTATCTCTATACTCGTGTGTTTTATGACACATATCCTTAGAGAGATAAACACCATGTGACATCGAAAGAAATACCTTCTTGGATTCTTCCATACTAAATCTCTTTAGTACCTTGTCAATGTATGTACTTTGACATAGGCCAAGCAACCTACGTGATCTATCTCAATAGATCTTTATTCCGAGGATGTAGGCTACTTCTCCTAAGTCTTTCATGGAGAAGCACTTGGATAACCAAGTCTTTATTGACTGCAAGTTTGGTATATCATTCCCGATCAGAAGTATGTTGTCGACATACAACACTAGGAATGCCATTGCGCTCCCACTCACTTTCTTGTAAACATAGGGCTCATCTTCATTCTTTATAAAATTGAATTCTTTTATGGCTTCATCAAAATGAATGTTCCAGCTCCTTGAAGCTTGCTTGAGTCCATAAATGGATCTCTGCAACTTGCATACCTTTTCAGCTTGCCCATCAAGAACGAAACTATCAGGTTGTGTCATACACACATCATCTTCAAGGTTTCCGTTCAAGAAAGCCGTTGATGGGAATACAAAATGTCATATTTACCCCACTTAATGTTTAGTATTTTATACGTATTTGTTGCCTAAATGTACTCATTATTATTCTATTTTGATTTAGGATGCAAATGGAGGCGTTAATTGCAAAACGGAACTAATTAAGTGAATTCAGACAGTTTCGACGTTGTTTCATAATTTGGGCATAACTCTCTCATCCAAGCTTCGATTGAGATGATTCAAAATGCTGTGGAACGCTACGAAATATATCTACAACTTTCATGTTTTGAGTTTTGAGAGATACTCACTGAATCAAGGTTGTAATCGAGCTTGATGTTGACGCATCTGCACTGGACGTCCTGGAGCATTCTGCCTTGTCATGCAAATCAATTGGGCAGTTTATTATTGGAAGATTTGATGACATGTGGCACGCAAGTTACAGCTCAGAATCACCACTTTCCTATTTTATTTTAGGACTCTATCTTATTTTATATTAATTAAAATTAAATTAGGATTAATGTTATTTTAGGATATTAGAATATTTCTTTTAGGAGATTGAGTGGGACTCAAATTCTTGAACTGGATTTTTGCAAGGGGAGGAGATTAGGTTTTGGGCAGACCACGACTCTCTCTTCTCTTCTCTGCAGTTTTCTTTTTGAGTTTTGATTATTGCCATGAGCGGCTAAAAAAACTTTTGTAACTTGGTCGTCGGAAACGGAGACCTTGGAATCAACCAACTGCGAGATCTAATCTATTTTATTTTAGTGTTCAATTTTCGTGTTTGAGTATTGAATGTTATTCAGTGCATATCTTCATGATTGATGCATTTAATTATTAGGAGGCCTACTAGTGTATTATTTGTTGCAATCTACTGCTAAGTTTGATATCAAATCCGTAATTGTTTGATCCCTCTAACTTGTGAAGCAATTAAGGTTAATAATTTGCTGTGTCAGGAATTAGTAATCTTAAGAAGAACATTCAACTAAATTAAATACAACCGCTTGTGTTTGTGTTGTTTAGCTTCATCGATTTCTCTAATTCTTAAGGCTGCCGTTAGATTAAATCTTTAGCGCTTGTCTAGGGTTGTTTAATGGTAAGATTAATTAAGATCGCTTGTTTCCTAATTAATTACAATTAAGGAGAGATAGGAAAATAGTTCCAACGGTGAATATTCAAAGTAAGAATTGATTTAATTTTGCATCAATGATCAGTTGTAAGATTCTGATGGTGGATGTTGACGGAGACCAAGTTTCGTTATATTAATTGATTTTGAATTGAATTGAATTGATTTTTTTTTGTTTTTGTTTTTGCTAAGATTGTTTTTTGTTTTACTCAAAACCCCCTAGCCTTATTCACATCATCGAAAATTCGGCTAGACACTCTTCGTGGGATCGATTCTTGCTTACCCTATTTACAGTTCAGTAGTTAGGTTAGGAAGGTTTTTAATCTTGGTTGCCTAATACAGCACACCAGCCATTTTGACATCCATTTGCCAAATCTCATAATCATGATATGCAGTAATTGCAAGCATAATCTAGATGGATTTAATCATGGCAACCGGCAAAAAGGTTTCCTCATAGTCAATACCATGAATTTGCTTGAAACCTTTGGCAAATAGTTGTGCTTTATAAGTGTGCACTGTGCCACCCATGTCATTCTTTTTCTTGAAGACCCATTTTCACCCTATGGGTTTTACCCCTTTAGGTGGTTCCACCAGAGACCATACCTGGTTCTTGTACACGAAGTCCATCTCAGATTTCATGGCTTCAAGCCATTTAACGGAATCTGGATCCAATATAGCGTCTTCGTAGGTTTTTGGTTCATCGTCTTGGTAGACAAGTACGTCACCATATTGAGTCATGAGATAACTGTATCTCTTAGGCTCATGGCGTACTCTCCCAGATCTACGTAGCTCCTATGCTACTTGAGGTGGTTTCACTTTGATCCACAAGTTGTGGTCCTGATGTTCAACCACTGCTTGTGGCACATCTTCCCGTCCTTTGTCTAGTATATCTTGTAGCTCTAGAACTTCATCGAGTTCTACTTTTCTCCCACTAGTACTTCTTAGAAAAAATTCCTTTTCTAGGAAGACAGCAACAAAAATGTTGCACTCTTCTAGATGGTAGAAATAGTATCCTTTGGTCTCTTTAGGATACCCCACAAATATACAGTTATAGGATTTTGGCCCAGTTTGTTCAAAGTCAATTTCTTAACATAAGCTTTGCAACCCCAAATACTTAGATAAGACAAATTGGGGTTTCACCCATTCCATAGTTCAAATGGAGTCTTGTCTACAAACTTTGATGGCACACAGTTCAAAATGCGAGTTGTAGTCTCTAGGGCATAACCCCAAAATGATGCAGGTAAATCACTAAAACTCATCATGGACCTAATCATGTCAAGTAAGGTCATATTCCTCATTTCAGACACTCCATTGTGTTGGGCTGTATACAGAGGGGTGAGTTGTGATACTATCCCACATTCTTTCAAGTATTCGGAAGACCCTGAGCTTAAGTATTCACCTTCTCGATCCGACTAAAAAGCTTTAATACTTTTACCCAACATATTCTGTACTTCATTCTTGAATTCTTTGAACTTATCAAAGACTTCATAGTTATGTCTCATGAGGTAGAGATAACTATATCTACTAAAATAATCAGTAAATGTGATGAAGTAGGAATATCCACCTCGGCTTCAACTGTTAGTGGACCACATAGATCACTATGGATGATGCCTAACAATTCAGTAGCCCTTTCACTTTGTCCTGTGAAAGGTGACTTGGTCATCTTGCCTAAAAGGCATGACTCGCATACCTAAAATGACTAGAAGTCAAAAGGATCCAAAACTCCATCCCTTGAAGTTTTGCAATGCGCGTCTGATTAACATGACCCAATCTACAATGCCAAAGGTATGTATGGTTTTGTTCGCTATGTTTAGCTTTCTTAGTTTCAACATAAATCTAGAACATATAATCCGTTATATAACCTTGCAATTCCAAATAGAATAACATTCAAACTAAAGGACAACAATCCGTTAGAAATCTCAAAATGATATCTTATATTATCCAAAACGAATACTGAAATAATGTTTCTAGAAATCGCATGTACAAAATAACAGTTTTTGAGTTCTAATAATAAGCCAAAGGCAAAGACAAACAATAAGTCCCTACAGCTGGTGCAGCCACATGTGCTCCATTTCCAACTCGTAGGTCTACTTCTCTCCTGGCTAGTAATCTACTCTGCCTTAGTCCCTACACATCTATACAAATGTCAATGACCCAAGATGTTGAAGGAGAGAAGTTAATCTCAATCATAAACATACTTGAGGTCGAAGCATCTGACTTCTTCTTGTTTGTGAGGAAAGCCTTGCAGTATTCCTCCGGTGGCCAAGCTTGCCACAACGGAAGCAGACTACCTTCCCACCTTTCCCAATGCCACCCGCAGGCTTGAGAGCATCATGTCCTGTAATCTTGGGCTTAGGATTGGCCTTGGCCTTTCCCTTGCCTTTACCTTTTCCTTTACTGGCAGCTACTAGTGAAATAGACTTGGACTTCTTCAAGTCCTGCTCTGCAGTCCTTAGCATGTTCAAAAGCTCTAACAGGGTTTTCACCATAGCGTTCATATTGAAGTTCATTATGAACGGTGCATAAGAGTCAGGCAAGGATTGTAGAATTAAATCCACTGGTAATTCTACATCTAACTCAAACCCCAAAGTCTCAAGCTCTCCATGTGCTCGATCATTTTGAGCACATGAGGGCCAACATGGGCTCCCTCGATTAGGTGACTTCCAAACAATGCTTTTGACACCTTGTACCTCTCATGTCGAGCATTCCCTTCATAAAGCTCCTTGAGGTGTAGAATAATGGTAGCAACGTCCATATTCTCATGTTGCTTTTGCAGCACTAGTGTCATTGATGCTAACATCAAGCATTCAATGCCATCAGCATCATCAAAGAACTTTTGATAAGTATCTTTTACTTCCTGAGTGGCATCAGGATTAGGCTCAACCATGTATGGCTTATCAAGGATATGCAATTTCTTTTTGGACTTAAGTATAATCCAAAGATTACGATACCAGTCCGAGAAATTGGATCCATCCAACCTGTTTTCTTTCTCGATTATTAGTTGCAAGTTCATAATGTTCATTTTTAAGTGAATCTACAATTCAAACAAGTAAAGTCAATTTAATGTTTATTATTTCTTAATATAGTCTTTTATTAAAAACACTCCCACTATTTTCCTCAAGCCAATAGCTCTCACTATTAACTCGGGAAAGCCCTTAGCTTTCCTAGTAGACTGAGATCCCATCTGGCCCATTTCAAACCTTCGATGTGGCGAACAAGCCAAAATGGGTAGATTAGGTGGGCCAACAAACTTAATCCACACCAATTGATAGATCCCACTACCAACCTCAAATGTGAACTAAGCCAACAAGCCAATCACACAATCCAACGGACCTAACCATCGTCCTCAAGTGTGATTCCCAGTATCGGTAGAGTGGACACTACATGTTGTCACGTACACTTAACATGTGTACTTCTCTACTATGCCTATGATATATTTATCAACCTTCGTTGTGGTGAACAAGCAAAACTGTCATTTTAATCGACCCATCATCATTAAAGAAAACTCTAGTGAATTTTAATCTCCCACTGGTAGAAGTGTCCCCTTCGCTGTGGCGAAAAAGGTTCCGATGAATAGTTGTTTGATTGAAACCAAGGTGATGGAAGGCATATGTGACTTAATATATCTTATTGGGGGTTTTTATTTAATGTCTCACTAGATTATTATCTTTGTTAGAATGTCATTGTTTGGCATGTTATTGAACATTCAACCTTAGCATGCATTCTAAACAAAATAAAACATGTTGGTACATGGCCCACTAAAAACTGATTTCCTCGAGCCTAGAGGAATCGATGGGTCAACCTAGGGTTTAAAAATGAATCTTGGGCCTTCAAGTTATTCCTCTTCATGGCTGCTTCATTTCTTCTTCATGATCATTACAAAGTACTTTTATATTAAAAAACCTATTCTAATTTACATCAATAAAATAGAAACCTCACGTTACATACGAGGGGAGTGAGATGAGGAGAAGAAATACATGAAGATTTAAGAGACATAAGCAGGACACGCAGGTCCTATTTGTTTATAAAAATTACAAACAAACACAATAAACAATAAACAATAGGTCTAAGGCTCATGTACTGGGCACCATGCAATTATCAAACAAGAACATTGCATACATTCAAAAACAATCAATTTTTGAATAGGGTGGGTTGAATTATCAAGTTACCACCTTAAACGTGCTGAATGAATATTGGCTTTAAACGTTCAAAAAACTACAATTTAGCCAATGTGTGAAAAAAGGAAAGCAAAAAAGGAAAGCAAAAAAGGAACAGTAGGTTTCTTGCCACGGCGAAGTTCATGCACACATGGTTGCTGCGGCGAAGTTTTATTTTGCCGCGGCGACCGTGAACTTCCAGAAAACATAAATCATTCTAGAGAGTTTTATGCCATGGCGAAGTTTTATTTTGCTGCGGCTAGATCTACTTTTCTGGAATTTCGCCACGGCCAGATTCACTTTTTGCATCTCGTCGCGGCAAAGTGTTATTTTGCCACGGCTGACACCGCAAAATTGTGAATCAGGCACAGTAACATCTTTTGCAATTTTTCACATAATGACATGGTTTCAAATCAAATCGAATGCTTAAACATTCAACCAGGATACCAACCAACCAACCAATACACATTCAATCAAACATTATTTAATCAATTGATTAATTAAGACATTCAACATACATAATTTTTCCAGATTTAAAAAACACTTCAAATCATGCAATAACATGTTATCAAACAAATATACATGCTATCAAAAATCAATTAAACAATATAATCTAATAACCTGGCTCTATAAGTAATTGATCCACCATACATAGCAGAAACAAAAATTCAATCTGTAAATCTATTACCTTTCTTTGCCAAGACTCAAGTATAGATTATACCGTTTACATGTTTATAAACAAAAATCTGTATAAAGTAAATCCATTCAAGGATTAGAATACTTACATACGTTTGGAGGCTCCTTCGTATATCTCTTATTTCAGATAGGAACACTGTTCACGGTACTGTTTATGGTTATTGTTCACCATCTACTGTTCAGGTGATTTTTCGCCAATCGATCCAAAGTAGGATCGCACTCACGGAAGTCCACACAAAGATAATCCACAAAACCCTTGATTATTTTGCTAGAACAATCAAGGGCTTCAAGAATCAAGAAAGAAGAGCAAGAAAAGTTTTCTTCTTAAGAGAGAGAGAGAGATAGGGTGGCTAGGGTTTTAATTAAATGAATAAATCCTACTTATGTTTTAATTTTTAAGTTGAACTTATATAGTACAACAATTAAAACCCTATTCCACTTAGGAATAGCCATGGGCTCCAACCCTAGTTCACCCTTGCAACCAAACACACCCTTTATAGTATTTTAATTAATTAATTATTATTATAATTAAAATCAATTAATATATAATAATATATTAACATTCAATTAATAATAATAATTCATTTAAATATATACATAGATATATTTAAATATAATCTCACTAATTTAATTTTAATATTAAAATTAAATACGATAACAACCTTCAAACAAATTTAATTGCATTGTGAGATTACCAAAATACCCTTTCATCCTAAAAGATGAAAATACCATTCTCACAAATTGATTCTTAAATTATCTTCTAAGTGTGTGACCTATAGGCTCATCATCATATCGACAGTGTGTAGTATCGCGATAAACACCAATTAATCGTCTCACCACACACATACCAAGATTGGCTCCTAGCAAGGCATCATAGCCACCCAATAGATTCAGATTTAACGAAACCGTAGCCTGTCAACGGTATGGTTACCATGCAATCAAATCCTTTCATCAACTGTTATCTCATCGAGACTGAAGTACAGAAATAGAGTCAACCTCATATATCCTCAACATGTTTGTATTCAGTTACTAGACCAATGACAGGAATATTAAATTGGATTAAGCATCAACTCAATCCCACTGTGGCCACAGATTTAGTATTATTGCCATTTACTGAATTACCCAGTGAGATAACTTCTTTCGTATCCAAGAGTGATGAATCCTTTGTCGATCCACCATAGTCTCGATACACTTCTCAATGTAGCCAATCACTACTGTAGTTATAGCTCTGAATAGAGCTACGTTGGGCTAGTGTCAAACTACACCAATTGGTGCACAAGGTGCTCTAGTGATCTCAAGTCCGAGGATCACATACACCACCATCTGGTAGAGGATTTATTCTATAGACACTGGGGTTACCATCCATATGGAATCCTCTGGTGGGTCTATCCAGTGAACTTACCTTTAGCAAGCACCCATGCATTGTACTAGGTTGTCGACAAACAACCTTGACAAGTGAAATTAATCACTGCCTTTCGACAGGGTTATTCAACACTATGATAGCCTTACCGTATTATCTATGTCCTAGGTTAGAGTAACACCGAGGCTACAGACGTTTCTAGTATGGCCACCATATGTGATTATAGGGTTCTCACTATCAAGACTTGAAACACTTGATACCCTCGTCACGGTTCTACTATCCTAAGGACATATATCATTACATACACGATATAAAAGAATATGTCTTTTATTGATAAATAAAAATTTATTACAAAATAAATTTTACAATAATTGATTGGCTCTAGGGCACCTACTTTAACACATTGAACATATGATTTGCTTGTTGTGTATTGTGATGTGAGGATTTCTTTGTTTCGATATGATTATAATACGATGCATGATTTGAATTATGAAACGCTTTGTTAGATTTATGTTCGTTGTGAAATCAAATTGATTGCCTGTTGAATGTTGGGTTTGAAAGTTCTAAATGATTGATTGTGGTTTCCAATTGTTTCGATATTGATTACAATCTTGCTATATATCGTCATTCAGTAATGTTTTTGCTATGATTTCATTCAAGTGTGATAAATTTGGGATTGTATTACAAGGATTATGGATTGTATTTATTCTCCCTGTACCAATTAGTTGTTTTAATTTTTCGGGTCTCTTTGTTAATTAAAGATAGTCTTTAACCAATCAACTTGTAACTAAGACAACAGGGAGACAGGATAGATTATACCTAAGTGTGGAGAGTCTTTTATGTGATTTCCCTTGCCTGTAGGTTTAGGAAGTCTAAGAGTGAGTGATGTGTTGTTACTACAACATGCAAAAATAGCAAGTGCACTAGTCGCACAAAGTAATAAAATGATGAGTGAGTATCGTTCCCACGAGGATTGGTTGTTAATCACTAATTTTCCTAATTGTTTCAAGTTGGAGAAACCGAATTTGTTTGGATTTATGGGAGAGCTTAAAACTAAACCAAAAACAAAATCTGCTAAGTATTAAAAAACTAATTAATGAAAGCAAGATTTAAAACAAGAGTAATATCAATTTAAACAAACGGTTAGGGTTTGACTTCATTCGGACTCTATGGATTAATTCTACGGATTATGCTATTTCTATACTCACATGCACAGATTGTAAATCGAATTCTCTAAGTTGTTAGACATACCTTCTCAGGCTATGAATTCCTACTTTTGTCTATTAAGCTTCCGCACCCAACAATTTGAAGACTAATAGTGCCAAGTTCATTAAGCTAATGGAATCCTAGATTGAGTTCATTGATTCTCAAACCTATCTCTAACGTTCAATACTACAATGTTAATTATCCAAGAAGCTCAACATGATTCATTTCTCAATCTCATCATGTTCAACAAATAAAATCAATAAAAATCAGAATAACCACACAATCAGTGCAATATAATATAAAATCAACAATAATCAATTGATTGATCCATAGAAATCTGAATTACATCAAAACCCTAACCCAAAATGGGTCAATTCATAACTAAATTAACACAAATAGCAAGAAAAACAGTAAATACAGCAGTCAACATATCAAAACAAAGAGAAAAGAGTAGAGATCTCCCCTAGTTGAAGAATCCACCAGATTAAATGTCAAATCTTCTTACTTTCTCTACAAAAATGTCAAAGCTGCTCCAAAAAACGAAAACCAGGCAACTCAAACGAACCCCCCTTCCAAAATGGCAAAATTTTCTCTTAAATAGTTTGCCTAGAAACCTAAGACTTTCCTAAAATAAAATTGTGTGTTTTGGAGAAACAAAAATTCGCAGCCTTCGCCTCAGCAAAGAAAGAATTTCGCCGCGATGACGAGCTATGCTTAGCTTCTTTCCCCACGGCGAAGAATAGACTTTGCCATGGCAAACCTTCCTGAAAAATTCTAAATTTATAGAATTGCCCTCCATTTGCTTCCTTGCTTGAATATTCGATCTTCGATGCTTTCCCATGGGAACAAGCTTCATAGTGTTTCACTCTGCTTGAGAACTTTCCCAAATTCTGAGATTCGCTTGCTTCTGGGTCAAGAAACTCCAATTCGCTCATTATTTTCTAAAAATGCATGTTTCAGCCTGAAATAGAAAATATGTAGAATTAAGTAGCAATTCAGGCATAAACGACGTAAGAAGTATCTAAAATCCGGCCAAAAAGCCTAAATAAAACAGTATAATCTTAGGATTATCGAATACCCCCAAACTAAAGACATGCTCATCCCTAAGAATCAGGTACAAAACACAAAGAAAGAAAAACAACAAGAAACCAAAAATACAAAACAACAAAACTGAAAATGATAAGACAAAAATTAGACTCAAACTTAACATAAGAATTGCCTAGAATTTATACAAATCTCAATAATTGTTGAAAAATTATTACTGGAAAATGCTCAACACTCCAAGAAGTTATAAGTTGCATCGACTATCTTTCTCAATTGGTCCCCTGAGCAGGTGATCCCCACTTTAGTCCACATTCCGACTTCCCGGATTATTTTATGTAGAAATGCAAAGTTTATCAAATGGCGGCAGACTCCATAAGCCTAAGTATCAAACTACTCTCCACTAATGAGGATTAGACATCACTAAAGATCAAAAGGTCCTTATAGGCTTGTAACGTTAAACTCGGTTAGTGGGCATCAAAGAAAAGTAAAGGATAAACTTAGCAAGAGAACTCGGTTTTCTTTAAGCAAACACCAAGACTTAAACCAACTTCCACTTTCTTCCTCAACCATCACTTAAGATGTCAATCATTTTATAATCCTCAAGCATGTGCACTTCGTATTTTTGCTACTGCAATGCAATTCTCAATTTTTTTTTTTTAATAAAAAACAACAATAATCAATTTGGGGTTAATTACCCCTCTTATTCTTCTCGCCCTTCTCACAACCCCCAAACTATTCTTTTAGTTCATTCACACGACCCTCCAAGCTCTTTGTGTTTGCATTAGGTTAGAATTCTCTTAAAGGTTGCAGACGTGTTTAGGGTGAAAGGTTTGGGCATTATTGGTTTCATAAGAAAATAAGACAATGGTGATTTTATAAGGCTTAAATGGGTAAATAGGGATAAAATTCATGGTCGGCTAGAAAGGTTCAAACGTTCCAAAAAACTGCCTAAATCACTTCCTCAATAATGTCTATTCCTAGAATTTCACCTCAAGCACTTCTCAACTAGGTTCTAGAGTCCACCCACATTATCAAGACTTCACCTAACCACATAAAATGAATCTAAGCATGCTGAAATAATGAAAATGGTGGTTGAACCACTCAACAAATCTCAAGCAAAATTCAGTCAACCAACATAAAGTTGAAGTAATGCTTAACATTTTTCAACAATAAAATCCCAACAATCCTATTCTCATCATAGACTTATGTAATTCATCATTGCAATACACAACAAAACATGAAAACAACTAAACACAAATAAAAAATTGTTCAAATTTTTCCTACCCCCAAACTAAAGATGACATTGTCCCCAATGTCACATTATGCACAATTTAGGAATAGAAAAATAGAATTTACAAAGGTACGAGATAGTTCCCTGATTAATTCATGAAGTCAGAGTTTTGCTAAACAGCATGCACACCTGTTCCTTGGCTTTCTCATCACCATAATCTGTAAAACAATTGAAATTCTGTGATATCCACTGTGTTAGAAAATTTCACTGACTAATATGAAAATATTACAATCCTCATCTCGCCCTTACACCTACTAGGAAGTTCAAACAAAAACTAAACAATCTAAAACAAAAAAGAAAATTAGTTCAATGTTCAAAATAAAAGACAATGACAGCTAAAACAAAGAAAAATAAACTACAAAATAGGTGCTCAAGTTTCATTCTTCGGCATCCTCCTCTCTTTCGGTGTCATCATCTTTTGTGTCGGAGCCCATCCATTCCTCTAATTCCCAGTCTTCCCATTGGAAGTTTGAAGTATCAATGTCGAGCTTGGTGCAGCAACTCTATTGTAAATTATACATCATCCTGGTATGCTCTGCTAGCCAACCTTGACGTCGTTCCATCCGTTTCATCTTACCTTGTAACACCCCACTTGAGATACATAGCCATTGTTTATGGTATGGCCTAAAAGATTACTGAATTGCCCCTAAATGAGTTTGCATATTGTTCATGATGTTTGGTTGGCCCTTGGTTGAGTTTATGTTTTGGGTTTGGTTGAGTGTTTACCATGGACTTGATCAAGACTTGACAGATTTTGGAGTTGCAGCCTTCGCCGGGGCGGAAGAAGCTTTGCCGCGGCGACGTTGGTTCTGTGTTGGCGGTGTCGATTCTGGAATGTTTCGCCGGGGCGACAGAAAGTTCTTCGCCGCGGCGACAAGATGGCAAAAAAGTTCTTGAGGTTTCTAGAGAATTCTCCATAGGGGTAAAATGACCATTCTACCCCTAATTAGCAGGAAAAGTGGGGAGTAAAATGCAAGGAAATTTCATGGAGAATAGTGTAAAATGGGGGTGAGTTTGTAAAGAATTAAAGGATAAAGGTGGAAATTTCAAGAAAGAGTACGGGCAAAATGGGAAAGAGTGTATATTATATGAGCTAATAAGGGTTGAATTCTCTTAACCCATTCATTTTCACCCATTTCCACCGCCTCTTCATCTCTCATTTCGTCTCAATTTCCTCACTCAATCTTCCAAGGGATTTTTGAGAGTTTTGAGTTGGAATTTGACAAAGAAGTGATTCCGAGCAGGAAGAGGTAAGAATCCCTACTCTAGAGATGAGTTTTATTTATGTAAGGGTTAAGTTCTTACTAAGTTTATGCTTAGGAAATAATGGAAAGTTATGATCCAACAAGAGTAGAGAGCTTTAGTGGAGACTACTCAAGTATGAGGTAAGTAAATCCAACTCAAGCTAAAGTTTAAGAAATTCTTAAGTAGAGATTTATTTATGCATGTATATATTTGCTTGTTGAGAAATTGAGTAGAGATGTATGCCTATTTGTTGAGGAATTGAGTTAAGAAGAGTATTTATGTTATGTTTGTTGGATATTTCCTTTATGAGAAGTGTTTTTGATGTGTGATGAGAGAGTGAAATTGAGTTGAAGTTGGAGGAGTTGTGTATGAATATTTTTGGGAAGTGTTTTCCTTGGCAGCAATTATGACTATATAAGGGAGTTTTCCTCCCATTTTGGATGGTTAAAGAGAAGAGTTATAGATAAGTAGAGCTTTGGTATGCACATGAGTTGTTTGATGAAATGCCTAAGTGAAATCTGCCCTGTCACAGCCGTGAATTTCTGAGTGATATTTGGGCATCGTACGGATTGAACTAGGTTGAGACCAAAACATAAAATTTGTAGCCCTATCTCTAAGCTTTAAAACGAGACAAAAACCGTAGCAATCCTATGTGTATAACTCAAGTTATGCCTTCTTGAGTGTGACCTGCGCAGAATGACTGTTTTGATGCAATATTGCATTTGGCATTTCATAAGAGCATTAATGAGTATGAACCATCCACATGCATTAATTGTGCATTGATAAGTAGCTTGAGAAAGAATAGAGAATGTTGAGTATGAGCTACCGTACGAGTACTAGCTTAAGAGTAGAGAATTTTGAGTACAAGCTATACTATAAGTAATAGTCTGAGTGAGAAAGAGTAGAGAATGTTGAGAATAGCGACTCTTAAGAGTAAAGAGAAAGAGAGATTGAGCACTAGCGAATTGTAACGCCCCACATGAGGTACGTTGTTATTGTTTCCTCTTTCGCTCTTATTTGAGTTGGTTTTTGGTAATATGGTTTGATTGAATGTTGTGTTGAATGTTTGCCCTGAAATTGGTTGAAAATAGAAGAAGTTTAGTGTACCAAGCTTGGCAGGGCGAAGGATAATCTTCGCGGCGGAGATGTGTTGAAACCACGGGAAACTCTGCAGGTTTCGCGCGTTTCTTCGCGCGGCGAGACCGATTAAAATGTTGGTTAAGTTTTAGATATTTTCTTTCCTAAGGGCAATTTGACCATTCTACCCCTAATTAGCAGGAAAAGTGGGGAGTTATTTGTAAGGAATTTTCATGAAGAATATGTTGATATGGGGGTGAGTTTGTAATGAATCAAAGGATATAGATGGAATTCCCAAAGAAGAGTAAGGGCAAAATGGGAATGATTGTGTATATATTTCATTAAAAGGAATTAAGAATTAGCAAACCCCTCATTCTTCTTCTCAAAAACGCAACTCTCCATTCTTGTTCATCTCAACTTCTCTTTTCTTTTGATCAAGGAGTTCCAAGGGGTTTTTGAAGTGATTTGGGGTAGAAAAGCAACCTAAGGCTTCCTAAGGTAAGGATTTCTACTTAAGTTGTGAGATTTGTAAATTTTAGTTTATATTGAAGTTTGAGGGTTTTTGTTATTTTGGTTAAGAGTAGAGAAAAAGTCAAGCAAAACAAGTGAAAGGAAGAGTTGGTGAAGTCTCTCCATAACAAGGTAAGTAAATCCCAACCCAAGTTGAGATTTATGAATTTTCTTGATTAGGGTTTTGATAGAAATGATGTATGTATGTGATGTACATGTAATATGCCATGTATGGAGGTTTAAATAGAGATTTCTATGCCTTGTGAATGCTTACATCTTGCAAATATGAGAAATGAGTTGTTGGGTTGGAAAGGTAGTTTGAGATGGAATTGAAGGGGTATTGTGGATCCCTTTTTGGAAGTGTTTTATTTGACAGGTTTTATGGTCATGTAAAGGGGTTTTTCCCCCTTTTGGATGATAAGAAAAAGTTTTAGAATCATTGCTATAGTAGAGTCTTATAGTGCACTTGAGTTGGTTGATGAAATGCCTAATAGAGGTTTGAGTGTGAGTAGTGAACCTTAATTCTTGCAACATGGCATGTTGGCATTTCATAAGTGCATTGGTGGAGATGAACCATCCATAGGCACTAATTGTACATTGAAAAGTGGCCTAAGAAAGTGTAGGAAAATTGTGTATGCAATTACCCTATGAGTAGAGAGCTTGGTGGGTACAACTACTCTAAGGGTAGAGAGCATTGAAAAATGCTACAATAGAGTGAATTAGAAGAGTAGTATAGTTGGGATGATGCTTTGTGATCATCACCCGACAGTTATGGGAATCGGATTGATGCTTTGTGATCACCACCCGAATAGCCCTTAGAGATGGGTCGATGCTTTGTGATCGTCACCCGATGAATAATAGAAATGGGTAGATGCTTTGTGACCACTACCCGGTTAGTTATTAGATAAGTGGGTTGATGCTTTGTGATCATCATCCAACATTTAGTAGAAGCGGGTTGATGCTTTGTGATCATCACCCGACAGTGACTAGAAACGGGTTAATGCTTGGTGATCGTTACCCAAAGGTCATGAGAAACGGGTAGGTGCTAAGTGGTCTCCACCCGATAGTTAGGAAAACCAAGTAGGAGCTTTGTGATCCCCACTCGGTAGTCACTAAGAACGGGTTGGTACTATGTGAATTCCACCCGATAGTCATGGAGAGTGAGATGGTGCTGTGTGAACGCCATCCGGCCGTACCTCTGGTAAGATGAGGTCATGGTATTTAGTAGAAACAGAATTAGAAAAAAAAAGGAAAGAATTAAGAGTTATACATACGGGGACAGACAGTTAGAGGGTTTTACTTACTGAGCATTATTTGTGCTCACCCCGTTATTTTCCTTTGTGGATGCAGGATCTAGGTGTTGATGCGGTCGGAGGGGCGTCGGCAAGCGAGGAGCAATAGCTACACTGTTTCCCCTGTTTTGTGTTTTAAAATGAATTTTTGTAAACAGTACTCTTTGTGTATAAAAGACATATGAATTGAAATGAAAAGAAAACTTTGGGCCCAATTTTCTATTGTTATTATGCATGCATTGTACTAGTTTTCAGCAGATGTTACATTTTTGGTATCAGAGCAAAGATTTTGGGATTGAACAGTGAACTATTCTCATCGCCACGACGTCCTCTAACCGACTGTGTGCGTAATTCTTTCCTTACAGTAATTGTTTCTTGAGTTCATTAGTGTGATCATTTTGTAGATGAGGCGTAGTTATCGAAATCGCGGTAAGGGTGTGGTGAATGAAGGAAAACCTTCTAACCCACCAGAGTCTACGCCCCCTCCCTTGGATGAAGCTAGAATCGGGAATTATACAGCAAGTTATGGCTGAAACTCAGGGGAGAGTTGTACCCCCCGTATAGGTACCGCCAGTTACGCATGTCAAAAGAGGACAACCGGTACCTCCCCGTACAGAGCAGAGTTGAACCAATTTACGGTCTTTCTAGTCAGCATCAACCCTCAGAGTTTAAGGGTACTACAGATCCAGTAATAGCAAAAGAGTGACTTGGGTCAGTAGAACGAGCCACGGGTTTATTTCCCTATGTCAGACCGGGAGAAGATCCGGTATGCGAGTTTCTTGTTTCGGGGTGATGCCCGAATTTGGTGGGAATTAATGGAAGAAACTCATGACGTGACAGTAATGACGTGGGAAGAGTTTAGGCAAGAGTTTGAGGCTGAGTATAGAACGGAGGACCAAGTTCATGAGAAGGTCCAAGAATTTATCGGTTCTGATGAAGGGACTAAGCGTGTGAAAGAGTACTCGTGAAATTCAACGCTCTTGCAAGGTTTGCACCAGGAATAGTTAGCACTTCGGCCTTGAGAAGGGATAAGTTTGTGCATGGATTGAAGCCGGAGATAGCCCGGGATAAAATGACAAGCTCCAATCCTCCTCGAAATTATAGTGAGGCTTTGAGGCGGGCGATGAAGGCGGAGATTTTTGAGAATAAAATCTTCCCCGTATGATCCTCGGCAGGGAGGGATCAAGGAGCTACCCTCCACTCCTCAGCGAGAGAAGCATGAGGGTGAAAAAGGTAAAGACATGAAGAATCAGAAGAAGAAGTTTCAGTATAGACAGAATAGAAAGGAGTGGAAGAATAAGCGACCTCGGACGGAAGGGTTCCCTCTTTGCCCTAAATGTGGCAGGAATCACCCGGGAGAATGTCTGAGGGATCAGAGAGTGTGTTATAGGTGCCGACAGCCAGGGCACATGATGAGAGATTGTAAAGCTCCTCTTCCACCAACCACTCGAGTTCAGGAAGTACTACGAATGCGAGTTTTCTTGTGGCACGGGGAAGCAGAGGCCGATCCATCGGCCATTCTTGGTCGTTATTATTTCATTCAGTCCCTTTATATGCTTTAATTGATTCAGGTGCTACCCATTCGTTCATATCTTATGGGATGCTTGGGAGATTAGGTTTGAAACCTACTAGGGCGACTCAACCCATTAAGATAGAGCTACCCGATGGGGTTAGTGTTGTGACTCAAGAGATTTTGTTAAGAGAGTCCTTAGTGATCCAGGGTAGAGAGTTAACCGTTGACTTAATAGTTTTTGATATGCCCGACTTTGATGTGATTCTGGGCATGGACTTCCTAGGGAGATATGGAGTAGAGATTGGCTGTCAGAAAAAGAAGGCGAGGTTTAACCTCGATAGTGGAGATAAGTTTAGTTTTGGAGAAGGCCATATGTTGAGCATGCTGATTAGTAGTGTGAAAGCTAGGAAGATGTTGAGAAAGGGGTGTTCGGGATATATTACCCATGTAGTGCAGAGTGGTGATGTTCCACAGTTAGAGATCCAGAGGGTGCCAGTAGTTCGAGACTTTCTAGATGTGTTTCCGGAGGAGTTACCGGGTTTGCCTCCAGAGGGGGAGGTAGAATTTAGTATCGAACTAGCACCAGGGACAGCACCAATATCTAAAGCCCCTTATCGAATGGCCCCGGCTGAGCTCCAAGAATTAAAGAAGCAACTCCAAGAGCTTTTAGATAAAGGCTTTATCCGACCAAGTCATTCTCCTTGGGGAGCTCCAATCTTGTTTGTGAAAAAGAAGGATGGATCACTAAGGATGTGTATTGATTATAGGGAGTTGAATAAAGTTACGGTGAAGAATAAGTACCCGCTACCTCGGATAGATGACCTTTTTGATCAGTTGAAAGGAGCGGCAGTGTTCTTCAAAATTGATTTGAGGTCCGGGTACCATCAAGTAAGAGTGGCTGAGCAAGATGTGGCTAAAACTGCCTTTCGTACCAGATATGGGCATTATGAATTTGTAGTGATGCCTTTTGGCTTGACTAATGCCCCAGCAGTTTTTATGGACTTGATGAACAGGGCATTCCATGAGTATTTGGATCAGTTCATTGTTGTCTTCATCGACGACATTCTGATTTACTCAAAGTCAAGAGAAGAACATGAGAAACACTTGAGATTAGTATTGCAACGGCTGAGAGAAAAGAAGTTGTGTGCTAAATTTTCCAAGTGTGAGTTTTGGCTGAACCAAGTGATATTCATGGGTCATACCGTGTGTCAAGGAAGGGATTTCGGTAGATCCGAGGTAAAGTGCAGGGCAATCTCGGAATGGCGTAAACCTGAAACAGAAAGAAATCGGGGAGTTTCTTAGGCTTAGTAGGTTACTACCGGTGATTTGTAGCGGGATTCGCCTAGTTGGCTAAACCGTTGACAGCACTTACTAAGCAGAAAACTCCTTTTATCTGGTCAGCAGCATGTGAAGAAAGCTTTCAGGAGTTGAAGAAGAGGTTAACATCAGCTCCTGTACTAGTGTTACCGCAGGAGGGTGTAGATTATGACATTTATACCGACGCCTCTCTGCAGGGACTTGGCGCCGTGCTGATGCAGTTAGGTAGGGTTATAGCTTATGCTTCTCGTCAATTGAAAGAGTACGAGACCAGATACCCTACGCATGACTTAGAATTAGCAGCCGTGGTCTTTGCCTTAAAGATTTGGAGGCATTACCTTTATGGTGTGAAGAGTAATATCTACAACGCTCATAAGAGTCTAAAGTACTTCTTCACTCAAAAGGAGTTGAATATGAGGCAAAGGAGGTGGTTAGAACTGGTTAAGGATTATGATTGTGAGATCAAATACCAACCGGGGAAAGCCAATGTAGTAGCTAATGCTTTGAGTAGAAAAGCCCATGTTTTCCGGTTTACCAGGCAAAAAGAGTTAATAGAAGATTTGTCTAAGGAGCAGATTGAAGTGGTTCTGGGAAGAGTTGCCAGCCTAGAGGTACAGTCCTCTTTACTAGAGGAAATTAGAGAAAAGCAAATGGCTGATGAGTGGTGTCAGAAAACAGTTCAGCAAGTGCGTGAGGGCAAGACAGCAGAGTTCTTTGTGAGAGATGGTGTCCTCTATTTCAGAAATCGGTTGTGCATTCCTCCAAATGGGGAGTTGAAACAGAAAATTCTTATGGAGGCTCATGACACACCGTACACCGCTCATCCGGGAGCAACCAAGATGTATCGGGATATTAAGAAAGGCTATTGGTGATCGGGTATGAAGAAAGACATTGCGAGTTTGTGGCTAAATGTCTAACTTGTCAGCAGGTGAAAGCAGAACATCAACGGCCGTCAGGGTTGCTTCAACCATTGAGTATTCCAGAGTGGAAATAGGAGAGCATTTCAATGGATTTTATCACAAGTCTTCCCAGAGTGCAGAAAGGATATAATGCTATATAGGTGATTGTGGGTAGGTTAACCAAGTCAGCCCATTTTCTTCCAGTAAAGGAAAGTACCACTACAGATCAGTTGGCTCAGACTTACCTCAAGGAGATAGTCAGATTGCATTGTGTGCCCAAGACTATAGTATCAGATAGAGATTCCAGATTTGTTTCATACGGACAAGTTTACAGAGGAGTTTGGGTACCCGTTTAGCATTCGATCGCCTATCATCCTCGGACAGATGGCCAAACTGAGAGAACGAATCAGGTGCTCGAGGATATGTTGAGCTGTTGCATGGATTATAAGTATCTGGCATGAGATGTTACCATTAGTGGAATTTGCTTACAACAACAGTTATCAGTCTACAATTAGAATGGCGCCTTACGAGGCTTTGTATGGTAGACGGTGTAGGTCTTCGCTTCATTGGGATGAAGTAGGCGAAAGAGATGAGTTGAGTACCGCTCTTGGGCCAGAGATGACTCAGAAACTAGTAGAAGATGTGAAGTTAGTCCGAAATAGAATGAAACAAGCCCAAGATCGACAGAAGAGTTATGCCGACTTGAAGAGGAAAGAGGTAGAATTCCAAGTGGGCGACAAGGTGTTTCTGAAAGTTTCCCCCTACAAGCGAGTAATGCGCTTCGGAAGCAAAGGGAAGTTAGCACCGAGGTATGTAGGTCCTTTTGAGATCTTGCAACGAGTAGGAAAGGTGGCTTACAGATTGGCACTACCACCTCGCATGGACAGGGTGCATGATGTCTTCCATGTCTCGATGCTACGGAAGTATGTAAGTGATCCCCTCCACATCCTGAGCGTAGAGGACGTTGAAGTAGCAGAGAATCTAGTATATGAAGAACGTCCAGTTCAGATTTTAGATCGAAGGGTTAAAGAACTTCGGAACAAGAGTGTTCCGCTAGTGAAGGTCCTTTGGAGGAATCACAAAGTGGAAGAGGCCACTTGGGAAGTAGAACGGGACATGTAGAATCGTTTCCCAGAGTTATTTGCATGAATTTCGGGGACGAAATTCTTTTAAGGGGGAAGAATTGTAACGCCCCGCATGAGGTACGTTGTTATTGTTTCCTCTTTCGCTCTTATTTGAGTTGGTTTTTGGTAATATGGTTTGATTGAATGTTGTGTTGAATGTTTGCCCTGAAATTGGTTGAAAATAGAAGAAGTTTAGTGTACCAAGCTTCGCCGGGGCGAAGGATAATCTTCGCCGCGGCGATGTGTTGAAACCACGGGGAAACTCTCTGGAAAGTTTCGCCGCGGCGACAGAAGTTTCTTCGCCGCGGCGAGAGGCCGATTAAAATGTTGGTTAAGTTTTAGATATTTTCTTCCCTAAGGGCAATTTGACCATTCTACCCCTAATTAGCAGGAAAAGTGGGGAGTTATTTGTAAGGAATTTTCATGAAGAATATGTTGATATGGGGGTGAGTTTGTAATGAATCAAAGGATATAGATGGAATTCCCAAAGAAGAGTAAGGGCAAAATGGGAATGATTGTGTATATATTTCATTAAAAGGAATTAAGAATTAGCAAACCCCTCATTCTTCTTCTCAAAAACGCAACTCTCCATTCTTGTTCATCTCAACTTCTCTTTTCTTTTGATCAAGGAGTTCCAAGGGGTTTTTGAAGTGATTTGGGGTAGAAAAGCAACCTAAGGCTTCCTAAGGTAAGGATTTCTACTTAAGTTGTGAGATTTGTAAATTTTAGTTTATATTGAAGTTTGAGGGTTTTTGTTATTTTGGTTAAGAGTAGAGAAAAAGTCAAGCAAAACAAGTGAAAGGAAGAGTTGGTGAAGTCTCTCTATAACAAGGTAAGTAAATCCCAACCCAAGTTGAGATTTATGAATTTTCTTGATTAGGGTTTTGATAAAAATGATGTATGTATGTGATGTACATGTAATATGCCATGTATGGAGGTTTAAATAGAGATTTCTATGCCTTGTGAATGCTTACATCTTGCAAATATGAGAAACGAGTTGTTGGGTTGGAAAGGTAGTTTGAGATGGAATTGAAGGGGTATTGTGATCCCTTTTTGGAAGTGTTTTATTTGACAGGTTTTATGGTCATGTGAAGGGGTTTTTCCCCCTTTTGGATGATAAGAAAAAGTTTTAGAATCATTGCTATAGTAGAGTCTTATAGTGCACTTGAGTTGTTTGATGAAATGCCTAATAGAGGTTTGAGTGTGAGTAGTGAACCTTAATTCTTGCAACATGGCATGTTGGCATTTCATAAGTGCATTGGTGGAGATGAACCATCCATAGGCACTAATTGTACATTGAAAAGTGGCCTAAGAAAGTGTAGGAAAATTGTGTATGCAATTACCCTATGAGTAGAAAGCTTGGTGGGTACAACTACTCTAAGGGTAGAGAGCATTGAAAAATGCTACAATAGAGTGAATTAGAAGAGTAGTATAGTTGGGATGATGCTTTGTGATCATCACCCGACAGTTATGGGAATCGGATTGATGCTTTGTGATCACCACCCGAATAGCCCTTAGAGATGGGTCGATGCTTTGTGATCGTCACCCGATGAGTAATAGAAATGGGTAGATGCTTTGTGACCACTACCCGGTTAGTTATTAGATAATTGGGTTGATGCTTTGTGATCATCACCCGACAGTGACTAGAAACGGGTTAATGCTTGGTGATCGTTACCCAAAGGTCATGAGAAACAGGTAGGTGCTAAGTGGTCTCCACCCGATAGTTAGGAAAACCGAGTAGGAGCTTTCTGATCCCCACTCGGTAGTCACTAAGAATGGGTTGGTACTATGTGAATTCCACCCGATAGTCATGGAGAGTGAGATGGTGCTGTGTGAACACCATCCGGACGTACCTCCGGTAAGATGAGGTCATGGTATTTAGTAGAAACAGAAACAGAAACAGAATTAGAAAAAAAAAGGAAAGAATTAAGAGTTATACATACGGGGACAGGCAGTTAGAGGGTTTTACTTACTGAGCATTATTTGTGCTCACCCCGTTATTTTCCTTTGTGGATGTCGGATCTAGGTGTTGATGCGGTCGGAGGGGCGTCGGCAAGCGAGGAGCAATAGCTACACTGTTTCCCCTGTTTTGTGTTTTAAAATGAATTTTTGTAAACAGTACTCTTTGTGTATAAAAGACATATGAATTGAAATGAAAATAAAACTTTGGGCCCAATTTTCTATTGTTATTATGCATGCATTGTACTAGTTTTCAGCAGATGTTACACGAATAAAAGAGAGAAAAGTGCTACAAAAGAGAATAGAGTAAGTTGTGCAATGGGGAACCTGTGAGTGACGAGTAGAGTCACGAGAGTGGGTGCTTTGTGATCCCCAGCCGTGCCTCCGATCAGATGAGGCCGTGACCATCACGTAGAGTGGAACATTAGGTTCCAGCCATGCCTCCGGTTAGATGGGGCCATGAAATTCAGAGAGAGAGAGAATACAGTCACATGGCCAACAGTTCCGAATCCATGCATGACTAAATCCAATCGGTAGCGAAATGAGCGGAAGTCATGTAGAGTGGTAGCGCCGAGTCGTGCCTCCGGTCAGATGAGGTCGTGACATTCAAATGAGTAAGAATGAGAAAGAACAGAAATAGAAAGAACAGAGATGAGAAAAGCTAAGAGTTAAGCTATATTATGAGTACTAGCTTGAAAAAGAGATGAGAGAACATGAGAAAGAATAAAAGAGAGAGAAAAGAGCATAGAGTAGGTTATGCGATGGGGAACCCATGAGTAATGGGTAGAGTATTCCCGCATGTACGCCGCATTAAGAGAGCGGTATGAGTATGAGAAAGAGAAGTGATGTAGCCCGTGAGAGTGCATGCGGATGAGGGCTATACTCGAGTATCCGAGAGAGAGATTATACACTCACATGGCCAAAGGTTCCGAATCCATGCATAACCAAGTCCGATCGGCTAGAATGAGGAGAACTCACGTAGAGCGGGAGCGAGTCCCGGTCGTGCCTCCGGTAAGATGAGGCCGTGACTACTAAAGAGAGTTAACAGAAAAGAATTATGAGAAACAGAAACAGAAATGAGAATGAGATAATAGAAAGAATTAAAGAATGAGAAAGCTTGGGAAAGAATGAGATAGAAAGAGAGAGAGAGTATGAGAAAGAATGCAAAAGTTTGAGCTAATAAGAATAGAGAGTAGAAGAAAGAAACATACAGTTTTTAATTGCATGTAGAGCTTATACAGGCGAGAACCATGATTTTCCTTCATGGTGAGTATGATGAGAATAAGAGAGAACCATGATTGTCTTTCATGGTGAGTAAGAATAAGAGAATAAGAATAGAGAGAAAGAAAGAATAAACAGAGCAGAATAGAGTTAAAGGAGAATAAAAGTATTAGAAAGAAAGAGAAAAACAATGAGAATTAGAAAGAGAAGAACGATAGAGTAAGGAAAAACAAAAGAGTGAGTCGCGGGGATATGTAGTAGAGGATTTACTTATTGAGCATTGTTGTGCTCACCCCGTTGTTCTTCTCAGTTTTGCAGGAAATAGGAGCAACGGTCGGATGGACTTCGAAGAGCGAAGAGTATTGGCACCACTATCCACTAGCTATGATATTTTGTATTAATTAGAAAGTTTTTAAATACATAGTCTTTTGTATTTGTAAAGAATTATATTTTATGAGTAAAGAAAAATTTGAGCCCATTATTTTCCATACGCTATGTATATCTATAATTTACATAGTTTGTATTACAAGAATAGTAGTAAAGAGGAGGTGTTACATACCCAACGTCTCCTATAAAAACTCCTTCATTGTGGCTGTTGAACTGGATGATGTGGCAACTGCTGTGGTTCTTCGTCTTTTTGTTTTGAATCTGGATCCTTCACTGGGTGGACGCTCAAGATGCTTGTGAAAGTAGTTGATGTCGAGGACTGGTGCATGATGGATAAGTGGCTCATCATCTATCTTCTCGACTCATATTAGAGTGTACAACTCGGTGATGAGATGTGGGAAGGGGAAACTGCCTCACCATGGTTGGGCTGTATTCTGTATACTTGTCATGATAATCTTCCCCACATCTATTTTCTTTCCAGTGGCGATGAAGTAAAGCAGCAATGCCTTCTCAAAAGTTACTGAACTATAATATGTCTCCGGCATCATCCTTGCACACACAAAGTACTGGCACAACCTAGCCATAGGTATCGGATTAGTTCCCTTAATATCTTTCCCTTTTTCGAAACCTCCCAATAGGTATCCAGTTTTTCTATGACCTTAAGTATCTCATGCTCCTCAAATTGTTTCTTCTTAAACTCTAGATACTCATCACGGTCAATCGAAGGCAAGTTGTAAAAATCATTCATGACCTTCGCATCAAATGGCACATCAATACCCCTCACAAATACATGCCCAGGCTCACACTCTGGGAGGTTGGCAAAAAACTCTCTCACTATCAGCTCTACGGCTGCATGTGCAGGTTCACTCATAAATAACTCCCAACATCTCCCTCGACTCCACTCAACAGCATGGCTCGTGGTCAATCTATGCTCAGCAATAAACCCCTTATCCTTCCTTTGGATTACTCCTTCATATTGTTGCTGAGCCTTGTCATTAACAAATCTATTGTCTACCTTTTTCCCTTTTCCTTTACCCTGGGAAGGTACTTTGAGCAGCATTTTTGGTTCGACAACTCTAATGTACCCCCAAACTAAGAATCTAACTAGACAATTCAATGCTAAGTACCCTACAATTGACCACAATCACTCCTACAAAAACACCAAAATTTTGAAAAATTGCACCTAAACCCCCAAAATCACTTTTCTTCCAAACTCAACAAAACACTCCCAAATTCAAAACCCAACCTCCCCAACACCACACAAGTCAAGATCCACACTTCTTTAATCAAAATCAAAGCACAAACTTCACAAAAATTCCACAACTTAACTCATCCAAACAATATTTCAAACTTAAAGCACTACAATCAAAATTGAGCAATTTAGATGTTGGAGAACTTGAAATCTTACCCTTCTCACGCTGAATGCATCACCAATTTCACCAATTGCGGCCCATATTGCAAGATCCCCAAATTTTGAAAACCAAGGGTTTCCAAAATTTTCTTCAATTTTTTGCAAAAATCCTTGCTAAAATGAGTTGTTTTGGTGTTTGTGAGGGTTAAGGAGTGAGGAAAAGTGATGGAAATTCTCTGGAAAGTCTCTAGATTGAAGGTGGAAGTGTTTAGCTCTTGGATGTGTTTTGAAGTTTTTCGTGAAAATGAAGAGTCACGACGCGGTATTTAAAAAAAAAAACAGTTTTTGCTGCAGTGAAGTTCTTCATTCAGTTCAAAATTCTAACCCAGTCGATGCCCACAGTGAAAATTTCCAGAGCCTACAGCGCCGCAGCGAAATTCCCTTAGTTAAATTTTGCTAAACCCTTTCTACCGCGGCGAAGAAAATTGTTTCGCCACGGTGAAAAATTCCAGAGAGCACGTCTCCTCGGCGTAGAGCAAATTTTGTCGTGCCAAAGTCTAGGACTTTTCGAATTCCTTTTTGTGCAAAATGTACTTCGCCGTGGTGAAGAAAATGCTTTGCCGTAGCGAAATCTAGAAAATTTCCTTTTTTCGCCTTGATTCGATAATTCACCTGAAACACCCAAAAACACACAAAATAAAAATCATTCTAAATCATAAGTCAACTAAACGAATTCAAAACAACAAATAAAATGAAAACACTTGGGTTGCCTCCCAATAAGCGCTTGTTTATAGTCGGAAGCTTGACTTTCTCAAGTCCTCATGTCAATCTGGACTATCTAAATACATCAACTCCCAACCTTGTCCTTGCACCGAAGCTTCAATTGTTGATGATTTTTGTCCCATGGGGCCTTTGTTGAGAGCTTAGCCACCCATTTCCATCCCTTGGTCATTCCTTTCATGGCTCGAACATTCTCATCGACAGCTTTTTGTTTTCTTGACTTTCCCTCACCCTTTTTGAGCTGAGGAATCCATCCCTTGTGAAGCTATATGCTCGGTTGTGGCCCATCTCAGAATGGTGTAAAAATTTCTGGGTTGTGGTCCTCCTCCTTGAATTGCCTTGACTTGACCGTGTATCTTTTAATTGATGAATTAAGACTGTTCAGTTTGGAAGTTTCAATTGTTGACTAACCCACCGAGTCAATTTTGAAACATGACTCTCGCTTCGGTGAGACTTTCAGAGACACAAGGACATTGAATGTCACTTCCTCATCTTGCATCCTCATGATCAACTTCCCCTATTGAATGTCAATTAAAGCTTTTTCGGTAGCCAGAAATGGTCGTCCCAAGATGAGAGGAATCTTCTTATCTTCTTCCATATCTAACACAAAGAAATCTGCCACAAAAATAAATTTGTCCACCTTAACCAGCACATCTTCAACAATGCCCCTCAGATGCTTTATGGATCTATCTGCAAGCTGCAAGCATATGGTTGTCGTCTTCACTTCACCAATTCCTAATTTCCTGAAAATAGAACAAGGCATAAAGGTGTATGCTTGCACCCAGATCACACAAAACCGTATTGAATGTAATATTCCTTATAACACAAGGGATAGTGAAACTCCCTGGATCTTTAAGTTTTGGTGGCAGCTTCTTCTGTAGAATGGCACTGCATTCCTCCATGAGCATCACTGTTTCCTTATTATCTAACTTCCTTTTGTTTGATAAAATTACCTTGAGAAATTTTGCTTTGCTTAGCATCTGTTGTAATGCATCTGCAAAAGGAATGTTAATGTGCAGTTTTTTAAATACATCAAGAAATTTAATGAACTGGTTATCCTGTTTTTCTTTTCTGAGCCTCTGAGGAAAAGGCACCAGAGGTGTGTGTTGTGCCAACTCTGGTGGTATCTCGGGAAATGGCAATTTTTCTTTCTTTTGCCCTTGCCTCTCTTCCTGCTTTGGTTCATCTTCTCTAGAACTGGTTGGTTTCTTTTCAACAATTATCTCTTCGTCTACTTCTTCATCGGAATCTTCCTTTTCTTTTGATGGGCTTCCTTCTTTTGCTGATTGTTCCACCTCTTCTAAAACTGTCTCACTTCTCAAAGTTATTGCATTCAATTGCTCATGTGGGTTAGTTACCGTGTTGCTTGGTATGGAACCCTATGTTCTCTCATTTAGCTTATCAGCCAATTGACCCTCATGTACTTCCAAGTTCCAAATGGATGCCCCTTAGTTTCTGAAATTTGTCCTGGTCTCATTCATGAAACTTGTGGTCTCTTGCATAAACTTTCCATACATGTCCTCCACTTTTGTCACTCTTTGCTCTCCTGGTTGATTGTTCACCCTTGCTTGGTTGTTTGGCATTGCTTTTTGGTTCCATTGATTGTTCTACTGATTCTATTGATTCTCATTGCCCCAAGATAGGTTCGGATGATTCCTCCAACTAGGATTATATGTGTTGGAGAATCGATTATTCGGTTGCCTTTGATTTCCTACCAAGCAGTTAACCTATTCTGACAATGAAGACGCTGAAGCAAACGTGTTCCCCACCTGACATTCATTACTCACATGACTACCTGCACAAAAATCACAAGTTAGTTGAGGTGATTGAATAGAGTTTACCTGCATACTTCCCAACTGCTTCTTAAGTGTTGTGAGTTAGGCTAAAATGGCGGTGTATGCATCAACCTAATGAAGACCCATAGATTTCTTAGGCTGCACCCTCTCATTAGGTCTTTAATAGTTGTTACTTGCCAGAACTTCAAGCAACTCATGAGCTTTTTCAAGTGTCTTATTTTGCAATGCTCCTCTCGATGCTGCATCCACCATAGTTTGCACATTAACCATCAATCAGTTATAAAATGTTTGGACTTGCATCCAAACTAGCAACCCATGGTGTGGACACCTCCTCAGTAATTCCTTGTATCTTTCCCAATCCTCGTATATGTTAGAGTAGATTCCCTAGAGCCAATCAATTATTGTAGAATTGACTCTTTGTAATAATGTTCATTAATCAATAAAAGGCATTTTATTCTATATCGCGTAAATCATTATTATTGCAATATGTATTGATATATGTCCTTAGAATGGTAGAATCGTGACGAGGGTATCAAGTGTTTCAAATCTTGATAGTGAGAACCCTATGAGCACAAATGGTGGCCATTCTAGAAACGTCCGTAGCCCCAGTATTATTCTAAAGTAAGGGCACAGATAATATGGTAAGGACTATCATAGTGTTGAATGACCCTATCGAAAGGTAGTGACTGATCTCACTTGTCAAGGTTGTTTGGTGACAACCTGATGCAACACATGGGTGCTTGCTGTAGGTGGATATACCGCAGCAAGTTCTCTGGACTAACCCACTAGAGGATTCCATATGGATGGTAACCCCAGTGTCTATGGAACAAATCCTCTAACGAATGGAGGTGCATGTGATCCTTAGACTTGAGATCACCAAAGCGCCTTGTGCACCGATTGGTACAATTTGACACTAGCCTAACATAGTTCTATTCAGAGCTGTCAATACGGTGGTGATTGGCTGCATCAAGGAGTGTACCCGGGAGAAGTTATCTCACGGCGCAATTCAGTATATGGCAATGACACTAAAACTGTGGCCAGAGTGGGATTGAGTTGTTGCTCTATCCGGTTTATAATATAGGTCATTGGTCTAGAAATTGAATACATAATATTGAGAGTAACCCGAGGTTGACACTATTTCTATGCCTTCGTCTCGTCGAGATAACGAATGATGAAAGGATCAAATTGTACGGTAACCATATCGTTGACAGGTAACTACTTTGCTGAATCCGAATCTATCGGGTGGCCATGATGCCTTGCTAGGGGGCCAATCTTGAGTACGTGTATTAGTGATGTCTGTTAGTGATCTGTAATGATTAATCAGCATTAATCGCAATACTATACACTGCCGGTATGATGAGGAGCCTATGGGTCACACACATAGAAGATAATTTAAGAGCCAGGAAGATAGAAGGGCGTTTTCGTCTTTTTGGGTGAAAGGGTATTTTGGTAATTTCACAGTATAATTAAATTTGCTGAGGTCGTCGCCTTTATTTAATTTGTTAGAAAAATTAAACAAGTGAAATTACGTTTAAATATGAGTTTGCACATATTTAATTAAATCATCATTATTGTTAAATGTTAATTAAATATTAATTGATTTTTTAATTGATATAATGATGAAATAAATTAAAATATCTAATTGGGAGTGTTTGGCAACAAAGGGTGTTTGGGTTGGAGCCTAAGCCCATTCCATATGGGAATAGGGCAACTTGGTTTTCCTATAAAAGGAATAGTGTTTGAGTGTTTTATTTATTATTTTATTTTGCCTTTTGATTAAAGAAAAAAAAACACAACACAACCCATTCTCTCTCCCACGCCAACTTTGGTTTGTGCCAAAATCATTGTTTTTCTTCTTGATTTCTTAAGGCCAAGGAGGATCTAGCAAATCCTTCCTTGGTTCCTTGTGATTGTCTTCGTGTGGACTTCTACAGTTCGATCCTACACATTCAGAGACAATATTGGTGGAGCCTCCAACGTGGGTATGAATCCAAATTCATGTTTATTTTTCTGTAGATTCTTGTAATATATATAAACTGTAATTTATGTGCCCTGATTTTGGGTTTTGAGGAACGATCCATAGTTTTAAAAGTTCTTGTTATTCTCCTGCGCAACTCGGATCGTTTCCTAACAGTGGTATCAGAGCCTAGGGTACTAGATTTTACAGTTTTTATGAATGGTTGATTACATGTATTTGTTGATAACATGTTGCCTTGATGAATCTGCCATGAAAAACCTAGTTTTTGTTAAATCTGAAAAATCTGTAAATCTACTATTGATTGAATGATTCAAATGATAAACTGGTTTAATAATGTGTTGATGAATGTTATATTGGTTGGTTAATATTCTGGTTGAACGTGTGTGCGTTTGATTTGATTTGGATTTGTGTTTTTACACAAAAACTGTAAAAAAACGCGAATTGTTCATAATTGGGGATGATGTTCTCTCTGGAAATTTTCGCCGCGGCGACGTGTCTACTGCCCCAATTTGTGTTTTTGAATAGGATCGAATTGCGGTTTTAATAACCTATAAAGCCAATGATCATTCTGCACATTTAAGAGGCTAATTGATATATAACCCACTCGATTCAAAAATTGATTGGTTTTGAAATGTATGCTATGTACTTGTTTGTATATTGCATGGTGCCCGGTACATGAGCCTTAGACCTAAGGGTGAATGTTTTAAATTATTTATGGGTATGTATGGTTGTAATATTTTAAATAAGGCCTGCGTGTCCTGCCTTCTCTCCTCTTCTCGATGTAAATTCTTTTCTCATATCTTTTCCCTCAAATGTAAATCGAGGTTTCTAAATTTGTTGATGTAAAATTAGTTTTAGAATAATTTTATTGTAAATTTAGAATGATGCTTTTGTAATGTACTTGAAGACGGATCAACGAAGACACGACCATACTTGAAGACTCAAGTTTTTATTACAGGATCCCTAGGTGACCCACTGATTCCTCTAGGCTCGAGAAAATTGGTTTTAGTTGGGCCATGTACCGGCACGTTTAAATTTTTGCTTAGAATGCATGCTAAGGTTGAATGTTGAATAACATGCCAAACAATGTCATTCTAACAAAGATAATAATCTGATGAGACATTAAATAACAAACCCTCAACTAAAGTATATTAAGTCATGTAAGCCTTCCATCACCATGGTTTTAATCAAACCACTGTTCATCGAAACCTTGTTCGCCAAAGCGAAGGATACACTTCTACCAGTGGGAGGTTAAAATGCATTGGAGTTTTCCTTAATGGTGATGGGTCGACTTAAAATGACGGTTTTGCTTGTTCACCAAAGCAAAGGTTGATAAACGCGTCATAGGCATAGTAGAGTAGTACACATATTATGTGTACGTGGTGACATGTAGTGTCCATTCTACTGATACTGCGAATCACACTTGAGGACAATGGTTGGAGCCATTGGATTGTGTCATTGGCTTGTTGGCTTTCTCACATTTGAGGTTGATAGTGGGAGATATCAACTGGTGTGGATTAAGTTTGTTGGCCTACCTAATCAACTCATTTTGGCTTGTTCGCCAAAGCGAAGGTTTGAAATGGGCAAGATGGGATCTTGGTCCACTAGGAAAGCCAATGGGCTTTCCCGAGTTAATAGTGAGGGCTATTGGCTTGAGTAAAATAGTGGGAGCATCCTTTAATAAAAGACCATATTAAATAATAATGAACTTTATAATAACTTTATCTTTTCTGCAATTGTAGATTCACCAAAATGAGCATTATGAACCTACGACTGATAATCAAGAAAGAAAACAGGTTGGATGGATCCAATTTCTCAGACTGGTATCGTAATCTTCGGATTATACTCAATCAAAAAACAAATTGTATATCCTTGAAAAGCCATACATGGCTGAGCCTGGTCCTGATGCCACTTAGGAAGTTAAGGATACTTATCAAAAGTTCCTTGATGATGCTGATAGCGTTCAATGCTTGATGTTAGCATCGATGACACCTATGTTGCAAAAGCAGCATGAAGAATATGGATGCTTCTTCCATTATTCTACCCCTCAAGGAGCTATTTGAAACAAATGCTCCACATGAGAGGTACAAGGTGTCGAAAGCACTGTTTGGGAGTCGTCTAACTGAGTGAGCCCAAGTTTGTCCTCATGTGCTCAAGATGATCGAGCACATAGAGAGGCTTGAGACTTTGGGATGTGGCTTGGATGCAGAATTACAAATGGATTTAATTCTGCAATCCTTGCCTAACTCTTATGCTCCGTTCATAATGAATTTCAATATGAACACGATGGAGAAAACCCTGCCAGAACTTCTGAACATGTTGAGGACTGCAGAGCAAGACTTGAAAAACTCCAAGCCTGTTTTGGGGACGACTTGTCCACCGCTAAAGCAAAGAGCAAAGGGTAACGGCAAGGGTAAGGCCAAGGCCAAACCCAAGCCTAAGCTCAAGCCCAAGCCCAAGCCCAAAAGACAGGTTGCTCTTGGGCTTGAGAGTGGTGTAATACCCAAGATATCAAAGGTATGTTCCCAACTCAAAATAGTCCTTTAGATGTTAATTTTATGTTAAAAAGCATAAAATCTAACTAAGGGCAAAATAGTCAATTCATTTGGAACGGTGTGAATCAATCATCCATAGAGAGGCTTAGAGGCAAAATGGTTATTTTGCCTATGGATAAGCATTGAAAAAGTCAAGGATGAGTAGGCTTCATTACATTTAATGGCATTAATTAAGTAATAATTATGTCTAGTGTGAAATGACCAAAATGCCTTTATATGAAGAATTAAGGACTTATGAGTTATACAATTAAAATAATTGGGCCAATTGCATAATTTTGGAAAATAAATGAAATATTTTCCTATAAATGAGATGAAATTCGTTCAAGCCAAAGGAGAGAGCCTTTCTTCAACATTTCTTCCATTTTCTCTCAAATCTTCCATGAAACAAGCTTTCTTTCTCTAAGTTTTAAAGGAGTTTTGCTTAATTTTTCAAGGAGAACAAGATAGAAGCCTTGGATCTTCAATTAGAAGGGTTTAAGGTAAGGATTAAAAACTTTAGTTTTGATGTGATTTGAAGATTTGAAGTAGATGTTGAGGTATAATGTTATATATGTAGGATTAAGGTGTAAAAGAAGTCAAAGGCAAAGGATTTATTGGAGGAAGTCTTTAAAAAGGTAAGGAAGAACCTCCCATGACTTTAGGGTTTATACTAGGGTTTGTAGATTTTTATGAAACCTTAAATTAAAGCTTTAAGACATAGAATTAGTTGATGGCAAGTGTAGTTGAACTCATTTATTCTACTTATTGCCTTGAATTCATTATACATGAAGTTATTGCTATTTATGTTTTATGAGTTGTGATGTTTGATTGAAGAAAATGAAGTGTGGATACTGATTGTGGCAAAAATTGTAGTATTGGAGGCCACATGGTGTTGAACGGTTGCTATTAGAAGTGTTGATGTGTTGTTTGCATTAGCTTACAATGTTATAGCAATAATGGATGATTATGGGAATGAGATTTTACACTTCCTTTAAGATGTTAAAGACTATTAAGGGGAGGTTTATTTGATCCATAAGTTAACCTATTGGTTAATGTCAATAGGAATTGATGTGGCATAGTAAATATGAAAATTCGGATTTAGTGGGCTTAGGGGTTTTGTTAACCCTGCTTCAGTATTTTGACCATAACTTGAGTTATAAAAATCAAAATGAGATGATTCTTGAAGCATTATAAAGCTAAGACACATACCTATAACTTTTATGTTTATTCCAAGAACCAATTCGTTTGAGGAAAGGATGGAAAATGGCCTGAAGCATAAACTGGTTATTAAAGTTTAAGATTTAACATAATCAATTCTTATGATTATGAATTGATTATTAATGTATTATTGTAATTATGCCATGTACTAATGTTTACCCATTAGTTAGATGATCTTTGAAAGATATACATGGTCATGATGTCAATGCATGATTAATGTTATAAAATGGCATGAAGATGCAATGTAATACATGTTTTAAGATGATGTATGTGAGCAAGAGGTAATGTAAATGGGTTGATAATCCATAGATGAATTAAAAGTATTAAGCTCACCAAAATATGTATTTACATGCCATAAGATGTTAGAGATGCAAATAGACATGATAGAGATGCATATAGACATGACGGAAAACGCGTAAGCAAATCCTCGTATATCGGTTGAGGAAAGATGAATATATGCTTTAAATGCTAAATAACACGTAAGCACGCCTCCCGATGATATGAGTTCTAGATGAAATTTGAGGCTAGATGATATGAAGTGCTTAAGATGCTAAGAAAGGTCTGATCGGCTAGACGTTAAATGTTTCATATGCATTTAGTTGCATTACATGAGTTATGATGTTATTTACATCATGAGATGATTTATACTCATGTTAGATGATTTTAGATGTTATGTCATGACATGTGATGTGTGTATACTATGTTTACATACTTATTTGTATGTGTACACATTGATGTTTATCTAGCCATGGGATAAAATGATGAAAAGCATATGAATTAGTAATAAAAGGGGAAGTATCCCTAGATGTAAAACATAAGTGATGTGTTAATAAATATGTTTAAATAAAGATCAAATAGTACATTCAGAATGAAACAGATCATTCCTTACTGAGCGATTAGCGCTCACCCTTTCATTGTTGATTGCTTTGCAGGTAGACTAGAAGTGAGGGATGCTAGAGATAGCGGGACTACACGTGAGGGGAGATGATTTATTGTCATCTCGATGTTTTTATCTTGATGTAAATAATGTAAATGATAAATATTTGTGAAATACCTTTGGAAGCTTCCACCCTATAAATATGTTTTGATTGTATAATTTCTTAAAGTTTTTAAATTATAAGTTTGGATCCTGCGTGACATTTTATATGCATGTTTTGGATATTATTATTATTACCCTTACAAAGATTTTTTCTAAATACAACTCGTTCTCTAGACATGTATCCTCGGGATTCTCATTAGGAATATTTAGAAGATACCTGACTAGAGGGGTTTTACAAGTGGCATAGGGAAGGGAAAGGTAGTCTGCTTCTTTTGTGGCAAGCTTGGCCACTGGAGGAAACACTGCAAGGCTTTCCTCGTAAGCAAGAAGAAGTCAAAGGCTACGACTTCAGGTATTTTTATGATTGAGATTAATTTCTCTCCCTCAACATCTTGGGTCATTGACATAGGATGTGGTACTCACATTTGTACTGATGTGCAGGGACTAAGGCAGAGTAGAGTGCTCGCCAAGGGAGAGGTGGACCTATGAGTTGGAAATGGAGCACATGTGGCTGCATTGGCTATAGGGACTTACTGTTTATCTTTGCCTACGGGCTTGCTATTGGAACTGCATAACTGTTATCATGTACATTCTATTTCTAGAAATATTATTTTAGTATCCGTTTTAGATAATATAGGGTATCATTTTGAGATATCTAATGGATTGTTGTCCTTTGGTTTGAATGGTATTCTATTTGGAATTGCAAGGTTATATAATGGATTATATGTTATTGATTTAAATAATAAAGATATTCTCAACATTGAAACCAAGAAAGCTAAACATAGCGATCAAAACCAGACATATCTTTGGCACTATAGATTGTGTCATATTAATAAGACTCGCATTGCAAAACTTCAAAGGGATGGAGTTTTGGACCCTTTTGACTTTCAATCATTTGAGGTATGCGAGTCATGCCTGTTAGGCAAGATAACCAAGTCTCCTTTCACAGGACAAAGTGAAAGGGCTACTGAGCTGTTAGGCATCATCCATAGTGATGTATGTGGTCCGCTAACAGTTGAGGCCAGAGGTGGATATTCATACTTCATCACATTTACTGATGATTTCAGTAGATATGGCTATATCTACCTTATGAGACATAAATCTGAAGCCTTTGATAAATTCAAGGAATTCAGAAAGGAAGTACAGAATATGTTGGGCAAAAGTATTAAAGCTCTTCGGTCGGATCGAGGAGGTGAATACTTAAGCTCATGGTTTTCAGAGTACCTAAAGGAATGTGGGACAGTATCACAACTCATCCCTCCTTATACATCCCAACACAATGGAGTGTCTGAAAGGAGGAACATGACTTTTCTTGACATGGTTAGGTCCATGATGAGTTTTAGTGATTTACCTGCATCGTTCTAGGGTTATTGTAATACCCAAGATATCAAAGGTATGTTCCTAACTCAAAATAGTCCTTTAGATGTTAATTTTATGTTAAAAAGCATAAAATCTAACTAAGGGCAAAATAGTCAATTCATTTGGAATGGTATGAATCAATTATCCATAGAGAGGCTTAGGGGCAAAATGGTTATTTTGCCTATGGATAAGCATTGAAAAAGTCAAGGATGAGTAGGCTTCATTGCATTTAATGGCATTAATTAAGTAATAATTATGTCTAGTGTGAAATGGCCAAAATGCCCTTATATGAAGAATTAAGGACTTATGAGTTATACAATTAAAATAATTGGGCCAATTGCATAATTTTGGAAAATAAATGAAATATTTTCCTATAAATGAGATGAAATTCGTTCAAGCCAAAGGAGAGAGCCTTTCTTCAACATTTCTTCCATTTTCTCTCAAATCTTCCATGAAACAAGCTTTCTTTCTCTAAGTTTTAAAGGAGTTTTGCTTAATTTTTCTAGGAGAACAAGATAGGAGCCTTGGATCTTCAATTTGAAGGGTTTAAGGTAAGGATTAAAAACTTTAGTTTTGTTGTGATTTAAAGATTTGAGGTAGATGTTGAGGTATAATGTTATATATGTAGGATTAAGGTGTAAAAGAAGTCAAAGGCAAAGGATTTGTTGGAGGAAGTCTTTAAAAAGGTGAGGAAGAACCTCCCATGACTTTAGGGTTTATGCTAGGGTTTGTAGATTTTTATGAAACCTTAAATTAAAGCTTTAAGGCATAGAATTAGTTGATGGCAAGTGTAGTTGAACTCATTTATTCTACTTATTGCCTTGAATTCATTATACATGAAGTTATTGCTATTTATGTTTTATGAGTTGTGATGTTTGATTGAAGAAAATGAAGTGTGGATACTGATTGTGGCAAAAGTTGTAGTATTGGAGGCCACATGGTGTTGAATGTTTGCTATTAGAAGTGTTGATGTGTTGTTTGCATTAGCTTACAATGTTTTAGCAATAATGGATGATTATGGGAATGAGATTTTACACTTCCTTTAAGATGTTAAAGACTATTAAGGGAGGTTTATTTGATCCATAAGTTAACCTATTGGTTGATGTCAATAGGAATTGATGTGGCATAGTAAATATGAAAATTCAGATTTAGTGGGCTTAGGGGTTTTGTTAACCCTGCTTCAGTATTTCGACTATAACTTGAGTTATAAAAATCGAAATGAGATGATTCTTGAAGAATTAGAAATTTAAGACACAGACCTATAACTTTTATGTTTATGCCAAGAACCAGTTCGTTTGAGGAAAGGATGGAAAATGGCCTAAGCATAAACTGGTTATTAAAGTTTAAGATTTAACATAATCAATTCTTATGATTATGAATTGATTATTAATGTATTATTGTAATTATACCATGTACTAATGTTTACCCATTAGTTAGATGATCTTTGAAAGATATACATGGTCATGATGTCAATGCATGATTAATTTTATGAAATGGCATGAAGATGCAATGTAATACATGTTTTAAGATGATGTATGTGAGCAAGAGGTAATGTAAATGGGTTGATAATCCATAGATGAACTAAAAGTATTAAGCTCACCAAAAGATGGTCTATGGGAAGGCATGTCACTTGCTGGTAGAACTCGAGCATAAGGCATACTGGGCAATCAAGCAACTAAAAATGGACTTACGAGCTGCTGGGAGGAAAGGATGTTGACTTTGAATGAACTTGATGAGTTCCGTCACGAAGCATATGAGAATGCTCAGATTTACAAAGAAAAGACAAAAAGGTGGCATGAGAAGCATATCAGGACGAAGAACTTTGATGTGGGTCAGAAAGTATTGTTGTATAATTCTAGACTTAGGCTATTCCTTGGAAAACTTAAGTCTAGATGGTCCGGACCCTTCATAGTTGCACGAATTTACCCGTATGGGGCGGTTGAGTGTCACGTGAAGAAAATGGCACATTTATGGTCAATGGACAGAGATTGAAGCCATACATTGATGGGGTGATGAGTTGCGAGTCATTTCCCATCCGACTTGACATCCCGACATGAAGACTTGAGAAAGTCGAGCTTCCGACTATAAACAAGCGCTTCTTGGGAGGCAACCCAAGTGTTTTCAATTGTTTTGCATTTGTGTGTTGTTTGAATTTGTTTAGTTTTCATATTTTTGGGTTTTCAGGTGAATTTCCGAACTAAGGCAAAAAAAGTGAAAATTTTCCAGTTTTCGACGTGGCAACGTATTTTCTTCGCTAAGGCGAAGCACATTTTGCACAAAACGGAAGTCGAAAAGTCCCAGACTTCACCGTAGTGAAATTTGTTCTTTGCTGGGCCGACGTACTCCCTGGAATTTTCGCAGCAGCGATACAATTTTCTTCGCCGCGGCAAAGAGGATAGAGCGAATTTTAACTAAGGAAATTTCGCCGCGGTGAAGCACTTTCTTTGTCGGGGTGATGTACTCTCTGGAAAATTTTTTAACTAAATGAAGAACTTTGCTGCGGTGAAAACTGCTTTTATAAATAGCGAGCCGCGACTCTTCATTTTCACGAAAAGCTTCAAACACATCTGAGAGCCAAACTTTCCATCTTCAATCCAGAGCTTCTCCAGTGAATTCCCATCACTTTTCCACACTTCTTCAATCAAAATCAAAGCACAAACAACACTAAAAATCCACAACTCACTCAGACAATCAAAATCTTAGATTCAAAACTCTGATAATCGAAATTGATCAATTAAAAGTTTGGAGAACTCAAAATCTTAGCAAACCCAAGATGTATTCACCTCCAATTTAACCAAATTCGGCCTAGATAGCAAAATCCCCAAATTCTTGAACCTAACAAATTTCTTCAATTTTTCGCAAAGATCCTTGCTAAAATGAGTTGTTTTGGTGTTTGTGAAGGTTAAGGAGTGAGGAAAAATATTTTTTAATCACTTCGGCATAGATCGCAAAATCCCCAAATTCTTGAACCCAACAAATTTCTTCAATTTTTTTGCAAAGATCCTTGCCAAAATATTTGTGAAGGTTGTCCAGTCTTATTAGCCTCGGTTTTGCTTCTTGCTTTGCCAAAAGATGCTTGAGTGCTAAATGATCCGTGTATACTATCACCTTAGCACCTAGCAAATATGAACGAAATTTGTCAAATGCAAAAACCATAGCTAATAGCTCTTTTTCAGTAGTGGTGTAATTCAACTGTGCATCAGTGAGTGTCTTGCAAGCATACTGAATTATATGCAACATTTTCTTCTTCCTCTGTCCTAAAACTACTCCAGTGCAAAATCACTAGCATCACACATCAATTCAAATGGTAGTACCCAATCGAGAACTGCAATAATAGGTGCAGACACTAATAATTTTTTTGCAGTTTGAAAGGCATGCATGCATTCATCATCAAAATCAAAAGCAACATCTTTAATCAGTAAATTGCAAAGGGGTGTAGAGATTTTAGAAAAATCCTTGATAAACCGTCTATAAAACCCCGCATGCCCAAGAAACTCCGAACTGCCTTAACATTTGTAGGTGGTGGCAGCTTCTTGATCACTTCTGTTTGCTTGACCCACTTTGATGCCATCCTTTGAGATTTTGTGACCAAGTACTATTCCTTCCTGTATCAAGAAGTGGCATTTCTCCCAGTTGAGAACCAAGTTCGTCTCCTGACATCGTTGCAAAACAAATGAGAGATTAGATAAGCAATTGTCAAAAGATGAACCAAAAACAGAGAATTCATCCATGAAGACTTCTATGAACCATTCCACCATGTCACCAATGATAGACATCATGCATCTCTAAAATGTGGCTGGTGCATTGCATAATCCGAAAGGCATCCTTCTGTAAGCAGAGGTGCCATAAGGACAAGTGAAAGTTGTCTTCTCTTGATCTTTAGGAGCAATGGCAATTTGATTATATCCTGAAAAACCATCCAAGAAACAATAGTAAGTATGCCCTGCCAATCTCTCTAACATTTGATCGATGAAAGGAAGTGGAAAATGATCCTTCCTTGTAGCTTCATTTAATTTTCGATAGTCAATGCACACTCTCCAACCCGTGACTTTCCTAGTTGGTATCAATTCATTGCTCTCATTCTTTATCACTGTGATACCTCCTTTCTTCGAAACCACTTGCACCAGGCTCAGCCCTAGTTAGTAAATACGCGTTTTATACGCGTTTTAACGTATGTTATAAAAACTGCCGAATTATACGCGTATAATATGAATACCTGTATAATTAGTGAATTATTCACGTATAATTGCAAAAAAAAAAAAAAAAAAAACCCATTACTCACCCCAAAACAACGTCGTTTTAGTGGGGTTTAATTCAAAATTAAACTGAATCTCTTCTCTTATTCGGTTCTTCTTTCTTCCTCAGTTCTTTGACGGATGACATTTTCAGCTTTTCTTCTTAGTTCTTCGACGTTTTTAGCTTTTCTGCCAATACTTTCCCTTCCTCAGCTCAGATGGTGAACTGGTTGAGATTTTTAATGGGTTTGTATTTGTGTTTGTGTATGGGGGAGAAGAATAAGTTTGAGGAAGGGAAAGTATTGGCAGAAGGAATGGCCTTTAAAGCAGATGTCATTGTCTCTAAAAGAAGCAATTGGCCTTGTGGGTGAGCGTGAGACATTGAGAGATGATTTGATTGAAAAAGAGAGAGGGAGGGGGGTTTTTAAGATAGGTCATGGGTGTTTTGTGTTTGTGGTGGATTTTAGTATACGTGTCAACACTCAACACTAGATTACGTTTCTATTGCACAAACAAATAAATAAATAAATATCTTTTCTACTGGCGAGTTAGAACAAGACATAGGCCTGGGAATTTGTTAAGGCAAAGAAAAGATTAAGCAAAAGCAAATATTTAATTGAAGTCAATGCAAAGATACATTAATAATTAATCCATAAAAGTGCTAAAATAAGGTTGATATTGCCGTATTTTTCAAAACGTATTATTGACAATGTACCGTATTAAACCCGTATATACCTGTACCATATTTTTCCCGTATCCGAATTTTATGGCAAAATTTTTAGAAACATATTTTTTACTGTTTACCATATTATACCCGTAAAATTCCCATACCTTTTTTATGCCGTACTCGTATTTACTAACTAGGGGCTTAGCCATGGACGGCCTGAAATAGGATAAATTATGCCCGCATCTAGAAGTTTCACCACCTCCTTTCTCACCACTTCCTTCATCATAGGATTCAATCTCCATTGTGGTTGCACTTTAGGCTTGACATCATCTTCCATAAGTATCTTATGCATGTAAAAAGATGGAGAGATACCTCTAATATCCGAAATAGTCCAACCAATTACTGATCTATGTTCCCTTAACACCCAAATCAACCACTCTTGTTCCAATTTGCTCAACCTTGAATTGATGATTATTGGGAAGGTTTCAGATTCACCAAGATACATATATGTAAGGTGAGAAGGTAAAGGTTTCAGTTCAAGTTTTGGAGGTTCTTCCTTCCTTTCCTTTTCCTTCCCTTTCTCAAAATCAAATTCCTCAAATTCTAGATCTTGGCTCTCAACGATCGGCTGAAGTGCTTCCAACAATCTGACACATTCATTCTTTGCTGGCTCATCTACCTCTATTATTTTTTATTAGGCAATACATGCTTCTAGAGGTAGTTGCAGAGTGTTTTCTTCAATAGCTTCTGCTACTAGTCTATCCACCACATCCACACTAAAGCACAAATCCAACTTAGATGGAAATTTCATAGCCTCAAAGACATTAAACGTTACTGTTTCATCTTGGACTCTTAACAGTAACTTTCCTTCTTGCACATCAATGAGAGCTCTTCCAGTGGCCAGAATTGGTCTTCCCAAAATGAGAGGCATTTCCTTATCCTCTTCCATGTCCAATACAACAAAGTCCGCCGGAAAGATAATCTTGTCCACCTTCACCAACACATCTTCAACTATACCCCTCGGATGTTTGATGGATCTATCTGCAAGCTATAACGACATGGTCATTGGTTTCACTTCACCAATTCGCAATATCCTGAAAACAGAAAAAGGCATTAGATAAATGCTTGCACCTAAATCACATAAAACTCTATCAAAAGTAATGTCTCCTATAATACAAGGGATAGTAAAACTCCCTAGATCTTTGAGTTTCGGGGGTAGCTTCTTCTGGAGAATGGCGCTGCATTCCTCCGTGAGCATCACTATTTCCTCATCTTCTAACTTCCTTTTGTTTGATAAAATCTCCTTGAGAAATTTCGCGTAGCTCGGCATCTGTTGCAATGCATCTGCAAAAGGAATGTTAATGTGCAGTTTTTGAAATATTTCAATGAATTTGGAAAACTGCTTATCCTAATTCTTCCTTTTGAATCTCTGAGGAAAAGGCACATGAGGAGTGTGATAAGCCAACTCTGGTGGTATCTCGGGGAATGGCAATTTTTCTTTTTTTTGTCTTTGCCACTCTTCCTGCTTTTGTTCATCTTCCATAAAACTGGTTGGTTTCTCTTCAACAACTATTTCTTCGTCAACTTCCTCATCGGACTCTTCCTTTTCCCTTAATGGGCTTTCTTCTTTCCCTAATTGTTCCACTTTTTCCAAAACTATCCCACTCCTCAGAATTATTGCATTTGCTTGCTCATGTGGGTTAGTCACTGTGTTGCTTGGTAGGGAACCCTGTGGTCTCTTATTTAGCTTATTAGCCAATTGACCCACCTGTACTTCCAAGTTCCGAATGGATGCCCTTTAGTTTCTAAAATTCATCTTGGTCTCATTCATGAAACTTGTGGTCTCTTGCATAAACTTTCCAAACATGTCCTCCTAGTTTTGCCACTTTTTGCTCTTCTGATTGATTATTCACCGCTATTGGGTTGTTTGGCATTGCTCTTTGGTTCCTTTGATTGTTCTGCTGATTTTGTTGATTCTGATTGCCCCAAGACAGGGTCGGATGATTCCTCCAACCAGGATTATATGTGTTACAGAATGGATTGTTCGGTTGCCTTTGATTTCCTGCCAAGTAGTAAACCTATTCTGACGATGAAGACACTGAAGCAAACGTGTTCCCCACTTGACATTCACTGCTCACATGACTACTTGCACAAAAATCACAAGTTAGTTGAGGTGCTTGAATAGAGTTTACTTGCATATTTCCTAACTATTTCTAAAGTGCTGTGAGTTGGGCTGAAATGGCCGTGTATGCATCAACTTCATGAAGACCCATAGATTTCTTTGGCTGCATCCTCTCATTAGGTCTTTGATAGTTGTTGCTTGCCAATACTTCAAGCAACTCATAGGCTTCTTCGGGTGTCTTATGCTGCAAAACTCCTCTCAATGTTGCATCCACCATAGTTTGCACATTAACCATAAATCTATTATAAAACATTTGGACTTACATCCAAACTAGCAACCCATAGTGTGGACACCTCCTCAGTAATTCCTTGTATCTTTCCCACGCCTCATATAATGATTTAGACTCTTTCTGGAGAAACGATGTGATATCATTTCTCATCTTCGCTGATTTTGTTGGACAAAAGAATTTGGTTAGGAACTTTTGTGCTAACTCATTCCATGTTGTGATTGTTCCTGATGGTAATGCCATTAACCATCCATTAGCTTTATCCCTCAATGAAAATGGGAATAGTCTCAATTTGATGGCATCATTTGACACTCCGTTTGATTTGAAGGTGTCATAAATTTCTAAAAAGTTTGCAATGTGCTGATTTGGATCTTCCTTCAAATCTCCCTTAAACTATACCAACTATTGGATCATCTGGATAATTGCTGGCTTTATTTCAAAAGTGTTGGCTTGTACTGCTGGTCTAGTAATGCTCGAACCACTGCCATCAACTGTGGGAACTTAGAATTCCCTTAATGTTCTATTTTCTTCCATTCAACAACTATGGCCTCTGGTTCAACTGTAGCTTCTTGTTCTCCTCTCTCTCTGTTAAGTCTTCTATCAGTTCTTTCAATCTCTAGATCAACAGGAACCACTGGCTGACGTCTTGTTCTTCGCATAAACTACACAGAAAGAGAGAAAAAAAATTGAGATCACAAACCAATAGAAAAGAACAACAAAAATTAAACTAACAAACAATTAGAACAAAAATAAACTCCAATCTAGCTAATGCAAGAAAAACTCAATATTAACGCGAAAATCAATCCCCGACAATGGCGCCAAAAACTTGATGTGTTGTTACTACAACATGCAAAAATAGCAAGTGCACTAGTCGCACAAAGTAATAAAGTGATGAGTGAGTATCGTTCCCACGAGGATTGGTTGTTAATCACTGATTTTCCTAATTGTTTTCAAGTTGGAGAAATCGAATTTGTTTGGATTTGAGGGAGAGATTAAAACTAAACTAAGAACAAAATCTACTAAGTATTAAAAAGTAAAAATGAAAGCAAGATTTAAAAGCAAGAGTAATATCAATTCAAACAAACGGTAAGGGTTTTGACTTCATTCGGACTCTATGGATTAATTCTACGGATTATGCTACTTCCACACTCACATGCACTGATTGTAAATCGAATTCTCTGCGTTGTAAAACATACCTTCTCAGGCTATGAATTCCTACCTTTCCCTATTAAACTTCCGCATCCAACAATTTGAAGATTAATAGTTCCAAGTTCATTAAGCTCATGGAATCCTAGATTGATTTCACTGATTCTCAAACCTATCTCTAGCGCTTAATAATACAATGGTGATTACCCAAGAAGCTTAACATGATTCATTTCTCAATCTCATCATGTTCAACAAGTAAAATCAATAAAAATCAGAATAACCACACAATCTGTGCAATAGCATATGAAAGTAACAACAATCAATTGATTAATCCATGGAAATCCGAATTACATCAAAACGCTAACTCAAAATGGGTTAGTTCATAACTAAATCAACACAAATAGCAAGAAAAACGATAAACACAATAGTCAACATATTGAAACAAAGAGAAAAGAATAGAGATCTCCCCTAGTTGAAGAATCCACAAGATTAAATCTCAAATCTTCTCCCTTTCTCCACAAAAATGTCAAATCTACTCTAAAGAAAATGAAAACTAGGCAACCTAGATGAACCCTTCTCAAAATGACAAAGTTTTCCTTAAATAGTTCGCCCCAAAACCTAAAACTTTCCTAAAATAAAATTGTGCGTTTTGGAGGAAACAAAATTTCACAGGAATGAAAGCTGAATCTCGTGCTTGGCTTCTTTCTCTGTGGCGAAGAATAACCTTCGCCGTGGCGAACCTTCCTGGAAAATTTTGAATTCGCAGAATTGCCCTCCGCTTGCTTCCTAGCTTGAATCTTCGATCCTCAATGCTTTCCCATTGGAACAAGGTTCATGGTGCTTTAACTTTACTTAAGAACTTTCCTAAATTCTGAGATTCGCCGACTTCTGGGTCCAAAAACTCCAATTCGCTCATCATTTGCTCAAAATGTCCGTTTTGGCCTAAAATATAAAATATATGGAATTAAGTAGCAATTCAAGCATAAACAAGCTAAGACGTATCTAAAATCCGACCAAAAAGCCTAAATAAAACAGTATAATCCTTGGATTATCACCTACTCATGTGCAAATGCTGTTGCAGCTTGCAATGCTGCCACCTCCACTTTATGCATTTGCAATAGAGACAGATCACATATCGTATGTCTGATCGGGGAAGCCATCATTCTCAATCATCCCCATCACTATCCCTATCAAATTCGAACAGATGAAAGTGCTTAGTGAACCTTCTTCTTACTGTAACCGAAATAGAGCATTTAGGTAGCTAGATTAACTTTTGGAAGATTCTGCTCTGAAAGAAGTTTAATACTCACTAAATTTTTATGTTAGGATCCCACATTGGAAGGGGAAAAGGGTGGGCATGTAGATTATCAAGGGCTTGGTCACCCTCCCTTGGCAAGCCGGTTTTCCAAGGAGAGTTCTACCCAAGCTTACAGAAGGCCTACTACCGCTACTACCCAGCCCAATTGTTGAGTTATTGTAGTGGGTTCCTATTATTTTATCACGTAAACTTCAATTTCACTTTTGGACCAGAAATTGAGGAAGCTTGTTCAAACATTCACAATAAATTTTGGCCTTCATTAGTAACTGCATGACTAAGGACATTGTACATTCGGTCGGCTTCACATTTCTCTTCGCCATCTTATGAAGGAGTTCAACAACTTTGGTATCTCATTATTCTTGAGGAAACCAAACATGAGCATATTAAATGTGACTACATCTGGAGCACAACCTTTTTCCTCCATATGTGATGCAACTTATTTGCCTTTTTTAGTTGCCCAATTTTACACAGCCCATGGATCAAAATGGTATATGTTACAACATTTGGCACTCGGTTTCCATGAAGATAAAATTTCTGAAATAGGTCCTAAGTAGTTTCGAATCTCCCTGTTTTACATAATCCATTAATGAGGGAACTCAAACCTTCAAGGCCAACTACAAACTTATTATTTACTAGAGTATTAAACAATTCCATCGCTTCTAAAACACATCCATTCTTGCAGAGTCCATCAATGAAAATGTTATATGTCCAGGAATTAGGAAAAACACCATTAAGTCGCATCTCACCAACTAAATTTTGTGCATCTTTTACATTACCTTTAAGAAAAAGGCCAGTTAACCAGGTGTTATATGTAATCACATCAGGCCTAATTCCTTCTAAAATCATCTCTCGATAAAGATAAAGAGCTCTTTTGACTTCTTTATTCTTGCCATACCAATTGATTAAAGTAGTGTAGCAAACAACATCAGGTCTATACCCCTTCCTGGTTATAAAATCGAACAATGCCCTTGCATCACCAATTCTGTCTGCCAAGCAAAAACCATTTATTAAAATGTTGTAGGTATAAACGTCGGGATCCACAACTCTTTGAATCATCTCAGTAAATAAACTCTTACCCTTCTCAATTAATCCAGCCTTACAAAGGCCATCAATTATAATATTATAACTAACAACATTTGGCCTACAAATAACACCAAATCCTCCATTCCCATTAACCATCTCTTCATGCAACTTAATAGAAACACTTATCTTCCCCATTTTACACAATCCAACAACCATTTTCTTAAACAATTCCATTGACTCCATAATCTTTCTCTCTACACATAGACCTTTAATCAAACAATTGAAAGTCATAGCATTTGGGGTGAAACCCTTCTTCAAAATCACCCCAAAAACCACAAAACTATCTGAAAACCTTTTAATATTACCCAAGCAATCTATCAAAATATTCAAAGACATTAAATCTGCAGACAACCCAGTTGAATTCAACAGCTTATAAAGTGAAATCACTTCATAGTAATGCTTCTTCTTAGCAAATACACTAAACAAAGTAGTGAATGATGAAATTCGAGAAATAGGTTGCGACTTAATCATGTAATAAAAAAAGTACAATGCTTCATTCAGAATAAAGTTACATGATCGACAACTTTCTTTGAGGAATTTAGCAAGTGAAGATCGTTCAAGGGGTTTTTTGAAAGAATACAAAACTTCATTTTTGGAGCTTGAAGTTGTGAGGTTGTGTAAGTGTGCTAACAAAAATAAAACATTAACTTCCAGACATGGGTTTTGAGAGATTGAAGATGAATGAAATGGGGATCTCAAAGCCATGTATGAAGATGTTTTTATGGGCTACGGTGCGGCTGAGATGGGCGACCGTGATGGGTGTTTGGCAGCGTCTAGGAGCGGCTGCGTCAGTGACCTGGTGGGGGCTAAGATTAGAGAATGTCGTTCTAAAAGTTGAAAGGACATTTAGGAAGAGCTTTTATGTTTGTATTTAGATTTAGGGTAAACGGAAATGTTTTTATTTATTTATTTTTATTTTTAATTTGGCGGAGTGATGTGGCAGATTTATGACATATCATATGACATGACAAATGGCATGTAATAGCCACTACTACTCAAAAGATTATAATGAAATACATATAAAATAACATAAGGAAATTGGGCCCAAATTTTTCTTTTATTAAACATATATACATACTCTTTACAAATCTGTACATTTTTACACAAAACGCATAATATATACAAAAGTCATCAAAAACATCAGGGACAGTGTAGCCACTCCTCCTCGCACGCCGACATCCATCCGACAGTGTCCTCACCTAGGTCCTGCAAAACATGGGAAAACAACGGGGTGAGCACTAAAATAATGCCCAGTAAGTAAATCCTCTACTCATACTAGCCCCGTAACTCTCTTTCTCTAATTCTTTCCTTACAACTCCCCGTTCAATAACTCTTTGGGTACGTCTTTCTTTTCCTCTTTCTCTTTCTCTTAGGAACTCTTTTCTCATAACTCTTTCATAAATCACGACCCCATCTCACCGGGGGCACGGCCGGGACTCACTCCCACTCTACGTGATCTCTACTCATTCTAGCCGATCGGACTCGGTTATGCATGGATTCGGAACCCTTGGCCATGTGAGTATATAATCTCTCTCTCGGGCACTCGGGTATAGCCCTCATCCGCATGCACTCTCACGGGCTACACCACTTCTCTATCTGATACTCATGCCGCGCTCTCAATGCGGCGTACATGCGGGAATACTCTACCCATTACTCACGGGTTCCCCATCGCACAACCTACTCTATTCTCTTAACTCTTAAAGAACTTATACTCACATTCTATACTAAATCTCAAGCTACTTCTCAAGTGTATAAACAAAGGTGTAGAGCTATCTCATGCTCCCTAATGCACTAATGAAATGCCAACTACAAGATTTCCTCAAAACAGTCATTCTGCACCAGTCACACTAAAAAGACCATAACTTATGCTATACACCTCGGATTACTACGGTTCTGGTCTCGTTTCAAAGCTTAGAAACAGGGCTACAACTTCTCTGTTTTGATCTCAGCCCAGTTCGAACCGTAAGATACTCAAAAATTACTGAAAAGGTTACAGCAGTGACAGGGCAGATTTCACTTGGGCATTTCCTCAAACATCTTATGTGCATATAAACACCCTACGAAAATTACTACTAAACTTCATTTTTCTAGCCATTTAAATTGGGGAAAAACTCCCTCAATTACTCATAATCCTTGTCAAGAAAACACTCCCAAAAAGGATTACACAATATCTCTCAAACTTCATCTCAAACTCCATTCTCAATACACATATCAACAACACTTCTCATATATAATCAATCCCAACTACTAAGACTAAGCACACATCTCATCTCAATTTTCAGTAGATATATCATGTACATACATAATTAAAATAAGTCTCTACTCAAAGCTTAGTCATAACTCAACTTGGTTGGATTTACTTACCTTATGCAAAGATGGCTTCCTTAGCACTTCTCCTTCCCTTTGTGGACTTGTCTCTTCTCTACCACTCAAAATAACCACAAAGGCAGCAAGAACCAAATAAGACTCCACTATAAATACAAGAAAACTCACATCTAAAGCATGAATTTTTACCTTAGGATGCCTTAGATGAGATCTCTACTCAAAAAGCTTCTTAAAACCCTTAGAACTCTTGGAAAATTGGGTGAAGAAATTGAGAGAATATTGGCAATTGGAAGAGGCGGTGGAATGAAGATGAATGAGGGTTTTCTCTACACTTTACTCTTTTAGCTCACATTACAAGCTTCATTTCCCATTTTGCCCTTGTCCTTTCTTGAAAATTCCATCTATATCCTTTGATTCTTTACAACTACACCCCCATACAAACACAATCTCTACTAAAATTCCTTTCATTTTACTCCCCACTTTTCCTACTAATTAGGGGTAGAATGGTCATTGTGTCCCAAAAGGTGAATTCTCTAGAAAACTCAAGAATCTTTATTTTAGGCTCTTCGCCGCGGCGAAGAATTCTTCGTCGCCTCGGCGAAATTGGGCAGAACCTACCCGAATGTCACTTCTCCTCCTCGCCGCGGCGAAGCTTCTTCTTCGCCCCGGCGAAGTTGGAATTTTCAACTTCACCAAAACTCAACCCATTTTCAAGGCAACAATCCAACCAACTCTACATACAAACTCAATTTAAGTTAAAACAATAAACTTTTAGCTAATACGACAAATCTTAAATACGTACCTCAAGTGGGGTATTACATGGCATATTGGCTGCCATGATGTGACTAGAGGTGGAAAAATAACCTGTTCGGCCCGGCCCACAGCAGGTTATGGAAATTGGCGGGTTGTGCCTAACTCGGCTCGCCAACAAAACCCAGCCCACCTCTTGGCCAAAAAGGGTTGGCGGGCCGGCTCTTGGCCAAAAAGGTTGGCCCAGCTCGGCCCGCCAACCCTAATCTGATGGGTTTTGGTGCGGGTCAGGCCAAGCTAGCCCGTAATTTTTTTATTTTTAATTTTTAGTTTTTTTGTTTTTTTTGTTTTGTGTAATTATTTTTAGTTAACTTTTCAAATATCAATAATTCAATTCAATTAATTTTTTTTGTTAACATTTCAAATATTAATTCAATTTTAATACAATGAAATTGTAATTAAAGAAAAATTAGATTTATTCATTTATCAAAAAATAAAACAAGAAATAAGAAATTACAACAATTATTGCCTCGTTAAAAACCTTACCAAGAAAAACCCAATTAAGACAAAAATTGGTAAGGAAAAAAGAGTGCTATAATTGACAATTAATTTACAACTTACAAAACAACTAATTTGAGGGTTGACTGGGACCTTCCTCATCTGTATCATTTATATTACAAAATTGAAATGATTCTATTAAAGTATCATCGACAACCTTGTATTGATCATGATGGCGCGACCTTTCCCAATCTCGAAGACATGTGAGAACTTCAATCATTTTTTGTGAAAGTTTAGTCCTCCTTTCATTTAAAATTCTTCCACTTGCACTAAATGTTTGTTCGGATAAGACGGTTGAGACAAGAACAGAGAAAACATTCAGGGCAAGTCTTGATAATACCAGAAAAATACATTTTCTGGTTTTCCAATATTCTAAGACATTAAAGTTAGCTCTTTGTTTGGATCTTCTGGTAACACGTCGAGGGTTCCCAAATATTGGTGAAGCTCATTACTCTGTAGCTACATGGAGGACAGTACATTCATTGTTGATGCTTCTGAAGAGGAGGTCGTGCTTTGGGTTTGGGTCCTCTTCGGCCTATTAAGTGCACTTCAGGAGTCGAAGTCTTCATTTATTTCTTCTGATGCTACTTCCTTGGGCATTTCGCCTCTTTGCTGGTTCCCATTCCTGTTTTCATATTGCAAATATACCTTTGCAAGACACTCTCTTACCTCTCCTAGTCGATTGGCATATGATTTGTCTTATAAAGTTTCAGTCAATGTGTCCAAACCATTTTCTAAACATGCTAATTTAGTTCTAGGATCAAATATAGTAGCTAAACAATAAAGAAAAAGAATGAGTTTCCAATATTTTTTAAATTTTAATTCCATTGCCTGTATTGGTCTTGCTAAAATTTCATTGTTTCTGTTTTTTCTAAATAAATCTGAAATTTTTATAATTGTATGTATTACCAATGGACTAATATGATAAAACACACCAGAAAGTTGTAAAATGGATTGGTAAAAAATTTTTAAGAAAAGAGTGAATTTTTTTAGCTATATGTTAATCATTTTCTACCAAATAATGAGGAACACTATTATTTGCTACAAAATAACTAATTAAATTTGCATAAGGTAAACATGAAAAAAACATTAAATAAGTACTATTCCATCTAACAGTCATGTCTAATGCAAAAGTTCTAAGAGACATATTTAATTTTATACAAGCATCTTGAAATTTAGCATTTCTTCTATTACTACTAGTAATCCAAGCTAAAAAAATCCCTAATTCTATCAATATTATTTCTAATATTTTCATACCACTTTTCACAATTAAATTAATAATGTGACATGCATAGTGTTGGTGAAAAAACTTCAAATTGTCATAAAAAGGAAAATTAATTTTAAAAAAAAATCTATAGCTCTACTATTAGCACTTGCATTACCTAAAGATAAGTTATCACTTTATGAACAACATCATAATCTTCTAAAACTTTAACAATTTTATTATAAATTTGTTGACCACTATGATCCATATCCATTAATCTAAATCCTAATAAAGATTTATTTAATTGACATTCGTTATCGAAATAATGACCAGTCACACAAATATAATCTTGTTTAGCTCTACCACTCCAAATATCGGCGGTTAGAGCCACACTAACAAGACAACTATGTATTTTATTTTTTAAATCTAATTTCATTTTCCCAACCAATTTTATTAAATCATTTCTAATTGTAGTTTTAGAATAACCTTTAAACCTTGGAAAAATAATTTTTTAATAAATCTTTCAAAATATTTACTTCAACCATATTAATAGGTTGATCAGTTGCAGCAATATATAAAGCTAATTGTTCCCTATATACATCAAAATTATAACGTCAAGTAGTACCCATATTAGTTATTTGAGTTTGATTGGTTTCTATTTTTCCATGTTGAGTAATATGTTTATTAGCATGCCTTTTTAAAGTACTAGTACAATTACCTGTATCAGCTTTGTAAATATTTCTACAATACTTGCATCTTGCTTTCTTCACTTGAACTCCATTTTTTATCTCGTAAAACTTATCGAAATGCACCCAAACATCTGATGTGTGCCTGTCATCGATTTCAACAGTAGTTGATGAACCCGCTCCTGCTTGAGATGAAGTTGGACGAGGACGACTTCTAGAACCACCGGGAGCTGTGGTAGTATGGGGAGGAAAGGGGGAATAATATGAGGTGTATCGGATTCTAAGAATGGGCAAGCAGGACTATTTGAATCTACTGCATTTATGTTAGTAAATTCGGGGGGCTAGGATAGTTTCCTTCGTCATCGAAATTGATGGGATGAAAATATCTATCCATTGTAGTTAAAAAAAATGGATATAGAAGAAATAAAAAATTAAAGAAGGAGAAATGGAATTTGGAAATATGAATTGAAAATTGCAAAAACTAATAAAAATTAAAATGAAAGCAAATTGACAACAAAGAGAATAATTGACAGATTTCAATGGAGATTAGAGAAAATGAGAGAATGAGAGAATGAGAGAATTTGGGATGTGAGAAAATATGAGCGTTTAGGCCCTATTTATAGAAAAAAAATGATGAAAAAGACCTCTCCAACTGCTATAAAACGGCTATATTTCAAGGGTTAAAAGGGTATTTGCAAAAAAAAATTGATTTTTTTAAATTTTTTCATCCAACCCGTGGGTCAACCTAGCAGGTTGGTCGTTGGGCTTACAACGCCAACCCACCAGGTTGAAAACTCCCAACCCAACGGTTGGAAGGTTTTTTTTTAAAATATATAACCCATCGGGTCACTGAGTTGACCTCCACCGTGAAAGTCCTATCACCCGAGCCTTGACCTATGAAATCCCGGCCCGCCCGACAGGTATATATGAGGGTCGGGTAGAACCCGACTTGCCTTTTAGGCGGTCTGGGTTGAACCCGGCTTGATGCGGGCCAGGTTAGGGTTGACCTGCCTAATCCGACCCATTTATTCCACCTCTAGATGTGGCAGAAGAGTAATACTATACCAACAACTTTTTCTCACAAGCTTTCTTCCACAATCCTAACGTGATAGTTTGCAATTGATCAGTTTATAATTAATTAGTGGGACCTATGCAAGATCTGTTGTGAACTAACCAATTGTGAGCTACCACATCAGGTTTGTGAGAGAAAATTTGTGACAGAAGGTTGTTAGTGTAGTATTATTCGTGACAGAATAGTGTAAACTTAACATTATTTATTATCAAAGTAGGAAAGAATGGATTGACATGTATGAATAACATTATGCTTACAACTGAATCATACAATCAGACAAAAAACATAAAATAGAATAGTCATGTAAAATTTTTATTTGATTGTATGACTCAGTTATAAATATAGCATTATTCGATATGTATTAACATAAAGTTGAATTTTAATTAAATATTTTATTGAAAACATGTAATGACTCTTTCTAGCTAGTATACTTGGAAAATATAACACAATAAAAACACATAAACATATAGATAAAAGATAATGGGCCCAAAAATTTTTCTTTACTTTTTATATATAAAATTCTTCACATTAATAAAAGTCTCATGTACATAAGTTCAAAAATAGTAGACAGTGGTGCCATTTCCCTCTGCTTCTCGGTGTCCATCCAACCACTTCTCACCTATTCCCTATAAAAGCATTTAGAAAAATGGGGTGAGCACTAGTTGCTCATATTCTGAATTCTTTCCTTACTTTACTATTTTTCTTCTTCTTCATACTCTTTTTGTTCTCACTATGTTCTTTCACTCTTTCTCATTCTCACTCTTCTTTCATTCTAACTTTCTTTGTTCTTTCTTTCTAGTTCTCTTTGTTCTTTCTTTCTTCTAATTTCTCACTATCCATGATAGATATCATGGTATCATGCATAGATGAGATGTAAATGCACAAATGCATAGAGATGCATTTTCCTGTTTCTTATTTTATTTTCTTTCTCTTTTCTATATTTCTTTCTTTCTATTCTTTTCTTTGTCTTCTTTTCTTTTCTTTTCTTTTCTTGCTTGCTTCTTCTTTCTTATTATTTTCTTATTCTTTGCCGATCGGACTCAATTGAAGCATGGATTCGGAACCCTACCCATGTGAGTGAGTACAGTCCTCATTTACATGCACTCTTACGGACTATACAAATTCTTTTCTTCTTAGGCCACTCATTTAAGGTGGCATGCATGTAGATATTTCTTCTGGGTACAACCCTCATATCTTACGGGCCGTACAAATTCTTCTTCTTATTCTTAGGCCACTCACTGAAGGCGGCGTGCATGTGAGAATATTCTTCTTCTTATCACCCACGGGTTCACCATCGCAACAACCTTTCTTCTCTTTAGCACTTTTCTTTCTTTCTCTTTGTTCTTTAATGCTTTTCTTTCTTTTTCTTTATTCTTTAAGTTCTCATACATATGCAATGTTTGCATGTAGATGATTCATGCTATATTCTTTCTAAATACAAATATTTAATGCAACAATGCCATGTAGCATAAAAATAAGTCTTTCTCTATCATCTACAAGCTCATATCAAGATCACAAATAAATACACTCATGCATACATTTCTCTTAGACATTTCATCAAACATCATGCATGCATACTCAATTTCTAAATTAGCTACACTTCTATTTCTTTCTCAAACCACCCATAATTAGAGTAAAACTCCCTTAAAACAATATTACACCTGCCAGGAAAAACACTCCATAAATTCTACTTAAACTCTTTCCAAATTCACTCAACTTTATCAAGTTCTATCAACAGAACCATCCCTTCTCATGGTGGAAATCCAATCATGGATCATCATCAACTCAATAACAATTCCGTTCAAAATTCTCAAGCATATGAATTCATATAAGAAAATCTCTACACTTTTATTGCTCAATTAAGGATTAGGGTGGGATTTACTTACCTTGATCTTGAGTACTTCCACTAGAATCTCTCTCTTTGGTAGACTTCCACTTTCTCTACAATCCTAAGCATATAAATTATAAGAACTCAACACTTAATAATTAATCTCACATCTACTAACAAGAATTCTTACCTTAAGATGCTTAGGAATGAATCTCTACTAAAAATCCAACCAAAAGTCCTCCAAATCTCCTTGGAAATTGATGAAGGAATTGAGAGAATTTGAGAGTGAAGGTGGCGTGTGGGGTGTAGAGAATGGTAGGGTTTGTGTGCTAGAACCCTTAATATCTCATATATTATGCATACTTTCCCATTGTGCCCTTACACTTTCTTGGAAATTCCATCCTTGCCCTTTGATCAATTACAAAAATACCCTCATCATCATTGCATTCTCCATGAAATTTCCTTACTTTTCACTCCCCACATTTTCAGCTAATTAGGGGTAAAATGGTCAGTTTGCCCTTAAGGAAATTTCTCTAGAATTTTAGTCAACTCTTTACCCCAGTGAAAAATTCTAGAGCATACGTCCCTGCAACGAGCTTTCTTCTTTGCCGCGGTGAAGTCTGCAATTCACAACTTCACCAATTCTCACCTTAAAACGGGCAACACTATGGGAAAACAAGCAACACTAAGGGTATATAGGCTTAACTATTAACTAAGGCAAACAAGCATAAATAAGTGACGTACCTCAATGTGGGTGTTACAATTCTCCCGCCTTTAAAAGAATTTCGTCCCCGAAATTCAAACGACTAACTCCAGGTAACGGTTTTGCATATCTTGCTCTACTTCCCATGTAGCTTCTTTGACTTTATGATACCTCCATAAGACTTTCACTAGAGGGATACTCTTATTTCGGAGCTCTTTAACCTTTATGTCCAATATTTGCACTAGATGCTCCTCATACACAAGATTCTCTTCTAAGCCCACTATTAACTAAGGCAAACAAGCATAAATAAGTGACGTACCTCAATGTGGGTTACAATTCTCCCGCCTTTAAAAAGAATTTCAAACGACTTTAACCTTTATGTCCAATATTTGCACTAGATGCTCCTCATACACAAGATTCTCTTCTAAGCCCATTATAGGTCTAAGGGGGCTCGACATATGCCATTACATCATGGGCTATTTTTGGCTTCAGCCCATGCACGAACTTATCTCTTATCAGTTCTGAGGTACTCACTACATCTGGCACAAACCTTCCAAGGAATTAAATTTCACTGAGTATTCTTTCACTATATCGGTGCCTTGTTGCAAATCGATAAACACTTGGATCTTCTCATGAACCCGATCAACTATTCTGTACTCAGCCTCAAATAATCTCCTGAACTCTCCCTAAGTCATGACTGCTATCTCATGAGTATCTTCCATCAACTCCCACCAAATTTGGGCATCACCCTGAAATAGAAAACTAGCATACCGGATCTTCTCCCGGTCTGTCATGGGGAACAAGGCTGTCGTACGCTCTACGGACCTAAACCACTCTTTTTTTTTTTTTGTCATGAGCAAATATATCATTCGTATGACAAAAAAGATGATAGAAAAGTTGTTCTTATATATAGATGGAACATGTAATTACAATCATTGTGGTATCAAAACCAACAGGTATCATTTAGATGAATATAAGAACAACTTTTTCTATCATCTTTTTTCTCATGAGCAAACATATCATTTGTATGACTCCATAATTTATTAAAAGATCTTCTTTGTGATAAACATTATAAGAAACTTATAATAAAAAATTTATTTTTTATTAAATTAAGTAAATTACGACAATCCATATCTACTTGTATATCTATTTAAGAGAATTTCCAAAAATTAAACTCAAAGTTAAAACTTGATTAAATAATTAGTGTTGTTATGACTAAAATTAGTTCACGCTATAATCCATTTAATTTAAATAATTTTTTTCATCCCTCCACTATATATTTACAATGCTTTATTTGACATATCAAAAAATGGTAGAATAAAAATGAAAGTGGGTTAAAAATTAATATGTCATTACAAATTTAGTTTTCAAACAAAACTGAGTTTACAATAAGGTTTTGAATAATATTGCTCTTATAAATACAATGTCAATTGGTTAATTAAAGATAAATGATATGTCCATTACATCAGTGTATATTCTTAATTTTGTATACAAACTTTATAAAAGTAATAACACCATATTTTTTTTATTTTTTTTTTTTTTTTTGTGAAATCTATTTCCATAAAAAATGAACCGAATGGGCTTTAATGGATTGAAACTTTAGAATTGAATCATGAAGCCCATCAAAAAGGCATCAAAGCCAGTAGCAATTCAAACTTGATAGTACAGTGACCAACCTAAACCCAAGACACCCTCGTAACCTGATCGCCGAGTTTGTGACTATGGCACAGTTCCCTTCACGAAAAATCTAATCAATCCAATACAGCATCAGGTTATCTTCAAACAAGAAGGAAAATTAATTGTAATGACTTCTCAAGTTTGCAATTGACAACATAAACTTGAATTTTTTTTTTTTTTTTTTTAGTGAGTTTGAAAAAGTAGTGTGGCACACTTAAGTATCATTAGATATGCAAAAAGGGTTAGAGTGAAAGGATTTAAACATATATGGGTAATAATATAATAAACTGAAATTACTTTAAATTTTGAAAATCAAAACAAACTCTCCTCGTTCAAATTGCTTAAGCAACTTGACAAACACAACCACCTTCTCTTGCGATTTTTCTTCCCTTTTTCTGGCATTGTTGAAATCTTTTATTCTTTGGATTGAAGACATTCCTTTGTTAGTTACAAACAAATAATGGCTCTGATTAACAAAGAATCTGAGAAAAACCCAGCCCCTCTCCAAATTCTAGACACTGGTAGTTATTCAAAGATTGGAGAATAAGAGGTTTCGGTGGAGCAACTTTCGATGGCTGAAGTTGTTCGATCGGCAGAGGACATGCCATTGGCAAAAGACACCATGCCAACAAAAGAAGAGATGACAGGCACCCAAAATGGATCCGAAGATGAGGAAGTTGGCACAAATTTTGGCGAGGAGGCAGAAGAAGAGGAAGAACAGGTAATATTCCTTATTATTTTATGAAGATATGGTTGTTGGTGTCAATTTGGGGATAGTTGATTGGTGTTGGTTGTTAGGGTGATTGCTGTATTTTGTCAAACAGTTGGAAGACATTAGGGGAGTGGGTGTTTTTGGCTTCCAAAGGACCGGGGAAGCCAAGGGAGGCCTTAGGGAGATTGTTTGTAGTAGGTTGGAGGGTTGGATTTGTAGAAGGGAGCATAATGTGGGGGGGGGGGAGGGGGTGCTGGGGTTTGCCTACATATTGCAAGGTTGGCCACATGTAGCTACCTGTGGCCAGTCCTGCAATATGTAGGCAAGCCCCCACCCCCAATTTCACACTCTTCTGCCAACTCCAACCATTCAACCTGCCACGACAACCTCTGTAAGGCCTGCCTTGGTTTCCCCGGTCCTCTCGAAGCCAAAAGCATCCACTTCCCGATGCCCTCCAAGCCCATATCCCCATATTGGCAATCTATTGCTTGTTTTGGTTTCTTTTTGTGCTGATATTTAGTTTATATCGATTGTACAGTGTTGTGGAAGCATAAACATAAGGAGTGTGGGCTTGAGGTTGTTATGGATACTATACCATACTTCCTCGCAAAGGTGACCATAAGGTCAAGTTCCTAAGCGTTTACCAGAATAAAGGAGATTCTAAGTGGGCAAAGGAGAGGTATGGACCGATTCAAAAGTAGTTGTTTCAGTCATTTTGTGGACTTAGGTGAAAATTGGAATAAGGGATTCTAGGGGTAGGCAGCACATTATCTTTTGCTGCACTCTATTAAATGCAAAAAAAAAAAAAAATTAAATGTGGTTTATGGTGGATAGGAAGCCGCTGTATTTTGGGATGATGGAATTTGCCTTGATGATAGGCCTAAATTGTTGGTCATTTCCAGAAGCAGAAGTGGAAGAGAGGGTAAAGAAAAGCATGGCAACTGAAACTTTTGTTAGAAATGTTTTGGGGTGGCAGCAATCTATTTCGACTCATGATTTAGAGGAGAGGTTAAAAGAAGAAGGCAATAATTATACCTTTTCAAAGAAGTTCAAAATTTGCTTAATATGGTTCGTCCATTATATCCTAATGGCTTGTGACTCAATGAAAGCTGTTGATCTCAACTAGGTGCAATTTGCAAGTAATAAGGAGTTTTTTAATTCTTATCTGTGGGGAAGATTATCAATTTAGTTAACCATTGATTCCCTGTGAGGAAAAGATATGGCAATAAAACACCGCTGATATATCGAGAAGGAGAAAACGAGCACTTATAATTTGCTTGGCTTTCCATGGGTAATGTAGGTAAATATTAATAAGATTTTGTTATATTTTTTGTATTATATGTGTTTTCAATTTGATATGGATTGTGATTTTACAATGTAGACTTAGTTGTATGAGGCTATCCATGTCTTAGCTAAGGTTTTTTTTTTTTTTTGGGGGTGAAGAGACGATAGATGAGCCATTGCAATTTCCTAGGATGTTGCAGTGGCATACCGAGAAGAGCGCCCATTGGGACTATGTCAAAATTGAAGTGGAAATTCAAGTGGCTCAGGTAAGATTAAATGATTTGTGTTTTGAATATGTATTTGTTTTTAAATATCGCATAAATTTGATTGATTTTTTTTCTTATTGTATGGAGTTGTCCATCCATTCATCACTCTTACTAGGAGGTGAATTGGAAGTAGATTATGTTACATTGTTCATACCATTGGACAAGGTTACTGATGAGAAGATAAATGGCCTAATGCAGGACCTAGAAGGGGTCACACATGTGAATACAGCTACAGGGCCGCTTGTCGAGCATGTGTTTAAGGTTGAAGCTTTAGTATTAAAGACAGAGGACGATGAAGACATGGATGCTCAAGTTCGAACGCCTCCTCCCAATTGGCAAACACGTACAACAAGTACTAATTTGCCAAGGCATCTGCAGAATGAGTTGGTTGACCTCAGAAATGGCTTAGATCGCAAGTTTGACAGTTTTAGCACCACCGTTTTGTGAGAAGTTTGATAAAATGGAAGAGAGTATGCAAAGGGTGAAGGAGAAACTTGATGGGGTTTTAGAAATGGTTGAAGTGCAACCTAAGAAAAAAGAAAGCTGAAAGAGCAAGCATGTGAAGTCTCCATTCACGAAAATAAGGTATGGAAAAAAAAGGGGAGAACGAAGAAAGATAAAGAGCAAGTAGGTGGAAGTGGAGAAGCGAAAGAAGATGATGATTAGGAGGAAGGCGAAGCAAGTGGGGAAGTTGAATTAAAGGATTTAAAGGTTGATTTGTTTAAGCCAATAGATGAGGAACATAAAAAATTATTTTATGCCTATTACAATGATGAAGGAAGTGACATTCGTGTAAACTGCAAGACTGGGGATTATCCTTGGGAGTGATTTGATAAGATGTTGAGAATGAGCTATTGGCTTAACGACTCGGTCAGTTATTTTCCCGTATTTTTCCTTGTTTTTGCTTATGTTTCCCATCAGGTATTTTGTGATCGCTTAAGCGATCTGTTTTTTCTAAATAGATCGCTTGTGTTTAGCAAGGCACTTATCATGTTGTAGTGATTTGATGCTTGTAACGCCCCACTTGAGGTACGTAGTTATTGTTTCTTCTTTTGCTCTTATTTGAGTTGGTTTCTTGATAATATTGTTTGGTTGACCTTTGATTGAGTGTTGTGTTGAATACTTGCCTTGAAATTGGTTGAAAATAGAAGAAGTTCAGTGTGCCAAGCTTCGCTGGGGCGAAGAAGAATCTTCGCCGCGGCGAAGAGGTGTTGAAGCCGCAGGGAAACATTTTGGACAGTTTCGCTGCCGCGACAGAAGCTTCCTCGCCGCGGCGACAGTCCGACCAAAATGTTTGTTAAGTTTTAGATATTCTCTTCCCTAAGGGCAATTTGACCATTCTACCCCTAATTAGCAGGAAAAGTGGGGAGTAAAATGTAAGGAATTTTCATGGAGAATATGTTGCTATGGGGGTGTGTTTGTAATGAATCAAAGGATATAGATAGAATTCCCAAAGAAGAGTAAGGACAAAATGGGAATGCTTGTGTATAAATTTCATTAAAAGGAATTAAGACATTGGAAACCCCTCATTCTTCTTCTCTAACGCCACTTTCTTCTCTTGCTTCCTCTCAATTTCTCTTTCTTTTGATCAAGGAGTTTTAAAGGGCTTTTGAAGTGATTTGGGGTAGAAAATCAACCTAAGGCATCCTAAGGTAAGGATTCTTACTTTGGTTGTGAAGCTTTGTGAGTTTTTGTATATATTTGAGTTTTGAGGGTTTTTGTTCTTTTGTTTAAGAGTAGAGAAAAAGTCAAGCAAACCAAGTGAAAGGAAGAGTTAATGAAGTCTCTCCATAACAAGGTAAGTAAACCCCAACCCAAGTTGAGATTTGGGAATTTTCTTGATTAGGGTTTTGATAGCACTTATGTATGTGTGTTATATACATGTTATATGCCATGTTATTGAGGCTTAAATAGAGATTTATAGTGCTTTGTGATTGTTTATACCTTTCAAATATAAGAAATGAGTTGTGAGTTGGAAAGGTAGTTTGAGATGGAATTGAAGGGGTATTGTGGAACCCTTTTGGAAGTGTCTTTCTTTGGCAGGTTTTGTGGCTATGTGAGGAGGTTTCTCCCCATTTTGGATGGTTAGAGAAGGATTTAGAATTATTGTTATAGTAGAGTTTTATGATGCACTTTAGTTGTTTGATGAAATGCCTAATAGAGGTTTGAGTATGAGTAGTGAACCTTAATTCTTGTAACATTGCATGTTGGTATTTCATAAGTTCAATAATGGAGATGAACCATCCATATGCATTATTTATGCGTTGAGAAGTGACCTAAGAAAGAGTAGGAAACTTTGTGTATGCACTTACTCTATGAGTAGAGCTCTTGGTGGATGCAACTACTCTAAGGGTAGAGAGAATGAGAAGTGCTAGAGTAGAGTGAATGAGAAGAGTAGTAGAAATGGGTTGATGCTTTGTGATCATCACCCGACAGTTATGAGAATCGGGTTGATGCTTTGTGATCACCACCCGAATAGCCATTAGAAATGGGTTGATGCTTTGTGATCATCACCCGATAAGTATTAGAAACGGGTGGATGCTTTGTGACCACCACTCGGTTAGTTATTAGAGAAGGGGTTGATGCTTTGTGATCATCATCCGACATTTATTAGAAGTGGGTTGATGCTTTGTGATCATCACCTGACAGTGATTAGAGGCGGATTAATGCTTGGTGATCCTTACCCGAAAGTCATGAGGAACGGGTAGGTGCTAGGTGGTCTCCACCCGATAGTTACGAAAACCGAGTAGGTGCTTCGTGATCCCCACTCGGTAGTCACTAAGAACGGGTTGGTACTGTGTGAATTCCACCCGATAGTCATGGAGAGTGAGATGGTGCTGTGTGAACGCCATCCGGCCGTACCTCCGGTAAGATGAGGCCATGACGTTTTGTAGAAACAGAAATAGAAACAGAAATAGTGTAAGGAAATAATTAAGAGTAATACATACGGGGATAGACAGACAGAGGGTTTTACTTACTGAGCATTATTTTGTGCTCACCCCGTTATTTTCCTTTGTGGATGCAGGATCTAGGTGATGAGGCCGTCGGAGGGCGTCGGCAAGCAAGGAGCAATAGCTACACTGTTTCCCCTGTTTTGTCTTTTAAAATGACTTTTTGTAAACAATACTCTTTGTGTATAAAAGACATATGACTTATAATGAAAAGAAAGTTTTTGGGCCCAATTTTCTATTGTTATTATGCATGCATTGTATTAGCTTACAACAGTTGTTACATTTTTGGTATCAGAGCAAAGATTTTGGGATTGAACAGTGTACTATTCTCATCGCCATGACGTCCTATAACCGACTGTGTGAGTTAATTCTTTCCTTACAGTAATTGTTTCTTGAGTTCATTAGTGTGATTATTTTGTAGATGAGACGTAGTTATCGGAATCGTGGTAAGGGGGTGGTGAATGAAGGAGAACCTTCTAACCCCTACGCCCCCTCCCTTGGATGAAGCTAGAATCCAGGGGAATTATCGACAAGTTAAGTTATGGCGAAACCCGGGGTGGGGAGAGTTGAAACCCCGTGATAGTACCTGCTTTGTTACACATGTCGAAAGAGGACAACCGGTACCTCCCCCAATACAGAGCAAAGTTGAACCGATTTACGGTCTTTCCAGTCAACACCAACCCTCAGAGTTTAAGGGTACTACAGATCCAGTAATAGCAAAAGAGTGGCTTGGGTCCATAGAACGAGCCACGGGTTTATTTCCTATGTCAGACCAGGAGAAGATCCGGTATGCGAGTTTCTTGTTTCGGGGTGATGCTCGAATTTGGTGGGAATTAATGGAAGAAACTCATGATGTGACAGTAATGACTTGGGAAGAGTTCAGGCAAGAGTTTGAGGCCGAGTATAAAATAGAGGACCAAGTTCATGAGAAGGTCCAAGAATTTATCAGTTTACAACAAGGGACTAGCGCCGTGAAAGAGTACTTGGTGAAATTCAATTCTCTTGCAAGGTTTGCACCCGGAATAGTTAGTACTCCGGCCTTGAGAAGGGATAAGTTTGTGCATGGATTAAAGCCGGAGATAGCCCAGGATATAATGACAAGTTCCAACCCTTCCCGAAATTATAGTGAGGCTTTGAGGCGGGCAATGAAGACAGAGATTTTTTAGAATAAAATCTTCCCCGTAGGATCCTCGACAAGAGGACCAAAGGAGCCACCCTCCGCCCCCCAGAGAGAGAAACATAAGGGTGTAAAAGGTAAAGACATGAAGAATCAGAAGAAGAAGTTTCAGTATAGATAGAATAGAAAAGAGTGGAAGAATAAGCAACCCCGGACGGAAGGGTTTCCTCTTTGCCCTAAATGTGGGAGGAATCACCCAGGAGAATGTCTGAGGGACCAGAGAGTGTGTTATAGGTGTCGACAGCTAGGGCATATGATGAGAGATTGTAAAGCTCCTCTTCCACCAACCACTCGAGTTCGGGGAGGTGCTGCCGAATGCCGAGTGTTTCTTGTGGCAGAGGGAAGCAGAGGCACCCATCATTGTTATTGGTCAGTTATTATTTCATTCAATTCCCTTATATGCTTTAATTGATTCAGGCGCCACTCATTCGTTTATATCTTATGGGATGCTTGAGAGATTAGGTTTGAAACCTATTAGAGCGACTCAACCCATTAAGATAGAGTTACCCGATGGGGTTAGTGTTTTGACTCAAGAGATTTTGTTAAGAAAGTCTTTGGTGATCCAGGGTAGAGAGTTAACAGTTGACTTAATAGTTTTTGATATGCCCGACTTTGATGTGATATTAGGCATGGATTTCCTAGGGAGATATGGAGTAGAGATTGGCTGTCGGAAAAAGAAGGCGAGATTTAATCTCAATAGTGGAGATAAGTTTAGTTTTGGAGAGGGCCATCAGTTGAGCATGCTGATTAGTAGTGTGAAAGCTAGAAAGATGTTGAGAAATGAGTGTTCGGGATATATTGCCCATGTAGTGTAGAGTGCTGATGTTCCATAGCTAGAGATTCAGAGGGTGCCAGTAGTTCGAGACTTTCTAGATGTGTTTTCGGAAGAGTTACCGGGTTTGCCTCCAGAGAGGGAGGTAGAATTTAGTATCGAACTAGCACCAGGGACAGCACCAATATCTAAAGCCCCTTATCGAATGGTGGCGTGCTGTCGTAGGCACCCAGAATTAAAACCTTCCGAACCTAACTACTGAACTGTAAATAGGGTAAGCAAGGGTCGATCCCACGAAGAGTGTCTACCCAAATTTTCTTTGATGTGAAAAACGCTGGGGGGTTTGTGTAAAAACAGAAAACAATTTCAGTAAAAGCAAAAACAATTTAATTCGAATTCAATCAAAAGGACGAACTTGGTCTCTATCAACATCCACCATCGGAATCTTACAACTGATCATTGATGCGAAGATAATCAATTCACACATTGAATATTCACCGTTGGAACTAATTTCCTATCTCTCCTTAATTGTAATTAATCAGGAAACAAGCGATCCTAATTGATCTTACCCCTAAACAACCCTAGACAAGCGCTCAAGATTTAATCTAGTGGCAGCCTTAAGAATTAGAGAGATCGATGAAGCTAAACAACACAAACACAAGCGGTTGTATTTAATTTAGTTGAATGTTCTTCATAAGGTTATTAATTCCTGACGCAGCAAATTACTAACCCTAATTGCTTCACAAGTTGGAGGGATCAAACAATTACGGATTTGATATCAAACTTAGCGGTAGATTTCAACAAATAATACACTAGTAGGCCTCCTAGTAATTAAATGCATCAATCATGAAAATATGCACAGAATAACATTCAATACTCAAACATGAATTTAACACTAAAAACAGAAAGATCTCACAGTTTATTTGATTCCGAGGTTTCCGTTTCCTTCGACCAAGTTACAAAAGTTCTAGCCGCTCATGGCCATCACAAAAACTCCAGTGAAAGAAAATTTCAGAGAAGAGAAGAGAGAGAGGCGTCGTCCCCTCAAACCTAATCTGATCTCCCTTTTAAAATCCAATTTTAGAATTCGAATCCCACTCAATCTCCTAAAAGAAATATTCTCCTATCCTAAAATAACATTAATCCTAATTTAATTCTAATTGGAAATAAAATAAAATAGAGTCCTAATAAAATAGGAAAGTGGTGTTTCCAGCTGTAATTTTCGTGCAGCATGTATGTCTTCAAAACGTGCAATAATAGACTGACTTGCATAACAAGTCAGAACGCTCCAGGACGTTAGCAATGCAGGTGCGTCAACTTCAAGCTCGATTACAACCTTTATTGAGCAAGTATCTCTAAAAACTCAAAACATGAAAGTTGTATATCTCTTTCTTAGCGTTCCACAGAATTTTGAATCATCTCAATTGGAGCTCGGATGAGAGAATTATGCCCAGAATACGAAGCAGTGGTGAAACTGTCCGAATTCCCCTAATTAATTTCGTTTTTCAATTAACACCTCCATTTGCTTCCTAAACCAAAATAAAGTAATAATGAGTCAATTAGGAAACAAATAAATATAAAATACTAAACATTAAGGGGCTTAAATATGACATTTTGCATTCCCATCAAATTCCCCCACACTTAGCTTTTGCACGTCCTCGGGCAAACTAATTCAAACAAACCCTACACTCAAGTCATATCAGGAACACCATCATCTCAAGTCATCTCAAGAACATCAGCATGATGCATAAGCAACAATATTTAATCCATGCATATTCATACCTAACTTAGGAAGCAACAAAATAAAATAAAACAGAGTTAATGACATTCATCTCTCTTTATCATCTTCCACAATTACTCTTAATTAGTCAACGCAAACAAGGGAACTAATCTCAACCAATTCATGTACAACTCCCCTCTCAACTTTTCTTTTACTGTTTCTCTTTACTACTACAAACTGGGTAGCAAACTAAGGATACAATTTTTTTTCTCTTTTTTTTTTTTTCTGTTTTGAAAAAGAATGAGTGCATTTTATGCTCCATCTCATTTCATGGTTGTGTTTATGAGTGAGTGCGTTTCACGCTCCATCTCGACTCACCACATACCTTTCTTTTCTTTTTCCTATTTGCTTAAACCCAAATTTAGGACTAGCTTAAGAGAAACAATTTTTTTTTTCTTTTAAGGGTTGTTATACATTCCTCAATCATGCTTCGTCACCAAGTCTACACAACTTCTCAATACATATTGTTTCAAACTACAAGGATTCAAATATGATTAACTCTATTTTATGAAATATTGCTAAAATCCTAAGTCAAGGAATATGCTCAACAACAAAGTCAAGTTACTATTTCATGCATCACTAGACGTTCAAAGACATGACTTAAAGCATAAACCTTCCTAAAAACCAAATGCGGGGAATTTCGTTTAAGGTGTATGTGGCGTTGTTATACCCGAGATTGCCAATATGCTAGGCGCTTTTAAGCGGGTTCTCGGTTTCCAGCCGATATACCCTTAAACTAGGCAGATTTTTTTTTTTTTTTTTTAACGTAACTTAAAACACAACCTAAACAAAACCTAAATCCTCCCCCACACTTAAAACTGACATTGTCCCCAATGGAAGATGAAATGCAAACAAAAGGGCAAAAATAACCAAAATTAAAATGCAAGAAAAGAAAACAAACTCCCCTTGGGTTGCCTTCCAAGCAGCGCATTTGTTTATTGTCGTTGGCTTGACTCAAAGCTGTCGTCTTCAATCTGAATAAGTCGGATCCTCAAGGTCCAATCCTGCCACATTTTCTTCTTGGAGACCTTCATAGAAAGTCTTAAGTCTATGGCCATTCACCTTGAACACTTTTGAAATTCCTAAACTTTGAATTTCAACTGCACCATGAGGAAAAATATTAGTAACAACAAAAGGTCCAATCCAACGAGAACGCAACTTACCTGGAAACAAACGAAGTCGTGAATTGTATAGAAGGACTTTTTGACCAACTTTAAACTTCTTTCCTAGAGACTATCCTGTCATGAAAAGCCTTCGTCTTTTCCTTGTAAATCCTTGCATTCTCATAGGCCTCATTGCGAATTTCCTCTAACTCTTGCACTTACAACTTCCTTATGTTCTCCACTTTCATCCATCTTCATGTTAAAACTCTTGATCGCCCAATAAGCCTTGTGTTCTAACTCAACTGGAAGATGGCATGCTTTCCCAAACACCAAACGAAAAGGTGACATACCAATGGGCGTCTTATATGCAGTCCTATATGCCCACAAGGCATTGTAACATTTGCTGAAAACTAGTACAATGCATGCATAATAACAATAGAAAATTGGGCCCAAGTTTTCTTTTCATTACAATTCATATGTCTTTTATACATAAAGAGTACTGTTTACAAAAATGCATTTTAAAAGACCAAACAGGGGAAACAGTGTAGCTATTGCTCCTCGCTTGCCGACGCCCCTCCGACCGCATCAACACTTAGATCCTGCATCCACAAAGGAAAATAACGGGGTGAGCACAAATAATGCTCAGTAAGTAAAACCCTCTAACTGTCTGTCCCCGTATGTATAACTCTTAATTCTTTCCTTTTCTCTAATTCTGTTTCTACTAAATACCATGACCTCATCTTACCGGAGGTACGGCCGGATGGCGTTCACACAACACCATCTCACTCTCCATGACTATCGGGTGGAATTCACACAGTACCAACCCGTTCTTAGTGACTACCGTGTGGGGATCACAAAGCACCTACTCGGTTTTCCTAACTATCAGGTGGAGACCGCTTCTACTAAATGTTGGATGATGATCACAAAGCATCAACCCACTTATCTAATAACTAATCGGATAGTGATCACAAAGTATCTACCCCATTTCTATTACTCATTGGGTGACGATCACAAAGCATCGACCCATCTCTAAGGGCTATTCGGGTGATGATCACAAAGCATCAATCCGATTCCCATAACGGTCGGGTGATGATCACAAAGTATCATCCCAACTATACTACTCTTCTAATTCACTCTATTGTAGCATTTTTCAATGCTCTCTACCCTTAGAGTAGTTGTACCCACCAAGCTCTCTACTCATAGGGTAATTGCATACACAATTTTCCTACACTTTCTTAGGTCACTTTTCCATGTACAACTAGTGCCTATGGATGGTTCAACTTCACCAATGCACTTATGAGATGCCAACATGCAATGTTGCAAGAATTAAGGTTCACTACTCACACTCAAACCTCTATTAGGCATTTCATCAAATAACTCATGTGCACTATAAAACTCTATTATAGCAATGATTCTAAAACTTTTTCTAACCATCCAAAATGGGGAAAAACCCCTTCACAAAACCATAAAACCTGTCAAACAAAACACTTCCAAAAAGGGATCCATAACACCCCTTCAATTTCATCTCAAACTACCTTTCCAACCCAACAACTCATTTCTCATATTTGCAAGATGTAAACATTCACAAGGCATAGAAACCTCTATTTAAACCTCCATACATGACATATTACATGTACATCACATACATACATCATTTCTATCAAAACCCTAATCAAGAAAATTCATAAATCTCAACTTGGGTTGGGTTTTACTTACCTTGTTATGGAGAGACTTCACCAACTCTTCTTTTCACTTGTTTTGCTTGACTTTTTCTCTACTCTTAACCAAAATAACAAAAACCTTCAAACTTCAATATGAACTAAAACTCACAAATCACACAACTTAAGTAGGAATCCTTACCTTAGGAAGGCTTAGGTTGCTTTTCTATCCCAAATCACTTCAAAAATCCCTTGGAATTCCTTGATCAAAAGAAAAGAGAAGTTGAGATGAACAAGAGTGGAGAGTTGCGTTTTTGGAGAAGAAGAATGAAGGGTTTGCTAATTCTTAATTCCTTTTAATGAAATATATACACAATCATTCCCATTTTGCCCTTACTCTTATTTGGGAATTCCATATATATCCTTTGATTCATTACAAACTCACCCCCATATCAACATATTCTCCATGAAAATTCCTTACAAATAACTCCCCACTTTTCCTGCTAATTAGGGGTAGAATGGTCAAATTGCCCTTAGGGAAGAAAATATCTAAAACTTAACCAACATTTTAATCGGCCTGTCGCCGCGGCGAAGAAACTTCTGTCGCCGCGGCGAAACTACCCAGGGAGTTTCCCCGTGGTTTTCAACACATCTTCGCCGCGGCGAAGATAATCCTTCGCCCCGGTGAAGCTTGGTACACTAAACTTCTTCCATTTTCAACCAATTTCAGGGCAAGCATTCAACATAACATTCAATCAAACAATATTACCAAAAACCAACTCAAATAAGAGCGAAAGAGGAAACAATAACAACGTACCTCATGTGGGGCATTACAATTCTTCCCCCTTAAAAGAATTTCGTCCCCGAAATTCATGCAAATAACTCTGGGAAACGATTTTGCATGTCTCGTTCTACTTCCCAAGTGGCCTCTTCCACTTTGTGATTCCTCCAAAGGACCTTCACTAGCGGAACACTCTTGTTCCGAAGTTCTTTAACCCTTCGATCTAAAATCCGAACTGGACGTTCTTCATATACTAGATTCTCTGCTACTTCAACGTCCTCTACGCTCAGGATATGGAGGGGATCACTTACATACTTCCGTAGCATCGAGACATGGAAGACATCATGCACCCTGTCCATGCTAGGTGGTAGTGCCAATCTGTAAGCCACCTTTCCTACTCGTTGTAAGATCTCAAAAGGACCTACATACCTCGGTGCTAACTTCCCTTTGCTTCCGAAGCGCATTACTCGCTTGTAGGGGGAAACTTTCAGAAACACCTTGTCGCCCACTTGGAATTCTACCTCTTTCCTCTTCAAGTCGGCATAACTCATCTGTCGATCTTGGGCTTGTTTCATTCTATTTCGGACTAACTTCACATCTTCTACTAGTTTTTGAGTCATCTCTGGCCCAAGAGCGGTACTCAACTCATCTCTTTCGCCTACTTCAGCCCAATGAAGCGAAGACCTACACCGTCTACCATACAAAGCCTCGTAAGGCGCCATTCTAATTGTAGACTGATAACTGTTGTTGAAGGCAAATTCCACTAATGGTAACATCTCATGCCAGGATACTCTATAGTCCATGCAACAGGCTCTCAACATATCCTCGAGCACCTGATTCGTTCTCTCGGTTTGGCCATCTGTCTGAGGATGGTAGGCAATACTGAATGCTAAACGGGTACCCAAACTCCTCTGTAAACTTGTCCAGAAGGCTGAAACAAATCTGGAATCTCTATCTGATACTATAGTCTTGGGCACACCATGCAATCTGACTATCTCCTTGAGGTAAGTCTGAGCCAACTGATCTGTAGTGGTACTTTCCTTTACTGGAAGAAAATGGGCTGACTTGGTTAACCTATCCACAATCACCCATATAGCATTATATCCTTTCATCACTCTGGGAAGACCCGTGATAAAATCCATTGAAATGCTCTCCCATTTCCACTCTGGAATACTCAATGGTTGAAGCAACCCCACGGCATTGTTGATGTTACGCTTTCACTGGCCGACAAGTTAGACATTTAGCCACAAACTCTGCAATGTCTTTCTTCATACCTGACCACCAATAGCCTTTCTTAACATCCTGATACATCTTTGTTGCTCCCAGATGAGCGGTGTACGGCGTGTCATGAGCCTCCATAAGAATTTTCTGTTTCAACTCCTCATTTGGAGGAATGCACAACCGATTTCTGAAATAGAGGACACCATCTCTCACAAAGAACTCTGTTGTCTTGCCCTCACGCACTTGCTGAACTGTTTTCTGACACCACTCATCGGCCATTTGCTTTTCTCTAATTTCCTCTAGTAAAGAGGTGTACCTCAGGCTGGCAATTCTTCCCGGAACCACTTCAATCTGCTCCTTAGACAATTCTTCTATTAACTCTTTCTGCCTGGTAAGCCGGAAAACATGGGCTTTTCTACTCAAAGCATCGGCTACTACATTGGCTTTCCCGGTTGATATTTGATCTCACAGTCATAATCCTTAACCAGTTCTAACCATCTCCTTTGCCTCATATTCAACTCCTTTTGAGTGAAGAAGTACTTTAGACTCTTATGATCGGTGTAGATATTACTCTTCACACCATAAAGGTAATGCCTCCAAATCTTTAAGGCAAAGACCACGGCTGCTAATTCTAAGTCATGCGTAGGGTATCTGGTCTCGTACTCTTTCAATTGACGAGAAGCATAAGCTATAACCCTACCTAACTGCATCAGCACGGCGCCAAGTCCTTGCAGAGAGGCGTCGGTATAAATGTCATAATCTACACCCTCCTGCGGTAACACTAGTACAGGAGCTGATGTTAACCTCTTCTTCAACTCTTGAAAGATTTCTTCACATGCTGCTGACCAAATAAAAGGAGTTTTCTGCTTGGTAAGAGCTGTCAACGGTCTAGCCAACTAGGCGAATCCCGCTACAAATCGCCGGTAGTAACCTGCTAAGCCTAAGAAACTCCTGATTTCTTTCACCTTTCGGTTTCTTGGCTTCGCCATTCCGGGGTAGGGATTGCTCGCACTTTACTCTGGATCTACCGAAATCCCTTCCTTCGACACGGTATGACCCAGGAATATCACTTGGTTCAGCCAAAACTCACACTTGGAAAATTTAGCACACAACTTCTTTTCTCTCAGCCGTTGCAATATCTCAAGTGTTTCTCATGTTCTTCTCTTGACTTCGAGTAAATCAGAATGTCGTCGATGAAGACAACAATGAACTGATCCAAATACTCATGGAATACCCTGTTCATCAAGTCCATAAAAACTGTTGGGGCATTAGTCAAGCCAAAAGGCATCACTACAAATTCATAATGCCCATATCTGGTACGAAAGGCAGCTTTAGCCACATCTTGCTCAGCCACTCTTACCTGATGGTACCCGGACCTCAAATAAATTTTGGAGAACACTGCCGCTCCTTTCAACTGATCAAAAAGGTCATCTATCCGGGGTAGCGGGTACTTATTCTTCATCGTAACTTTATTCAACTCCCTATAATCAATACACATCCTTAGTGATCCATCCTTCTTTTTCACAAACAGGATTGGAGCCCCCAAGGAGAATGACTTGGTCGGATAAAGCCTTTATCTAAAATCTCTTGGAGTTGCTTCTTTAATTCTTGGAGCTCAGCTGGGGCCATTCGATAAGGGGCTTTAGATATTGGTGATGTCTCTGGTGCTAGTTCGATACTAAATTCTACCTCCCTCTCTGGAGGCAAACCCGGTAACTCCTCCGGAAACACATCTAGAAAGTCTCGAACTACTGGCACCCTCTGAATCTCTAACTGTGGAACATCACCACTCGCACTACATGGGCAATATACCCCGAACACCCCTTTCTCAACATCTTCCTGGCTTTCACACTACTAACCAGCATGCTCAACTGATGGCCTTCTCCAAAACTAAACTTATCTCCACTATCGAGATTAAACCTCGCCTTCTTTTTCCGATAGTCAATCTCTACTCCATATCTCCTTAGGAAGTCCATGCCCAGAATCACATCAAAATCGGGCATATCGAAAACTATTAAGTCAACGGATAACTCTCTACCCTGGATCACTAAGGACTCTCTTAACAAAATCTCTTGAGTCACAACACTAACCCCATCGGGTAGCTCTATCTTAATGGGTTGAGTCGCCCTAGTAGGTTTCAAACCTAATCTCTCAAGCATCCCATAAGATATGAACGAATGAGTAGCACCTGAATCAATTAAAGCATATAAAGGGACTGAATGAAATAATAAGCGACCCGATGCGGTGATGGGTGGCCTCTACTTCCCCCTGTGCCACAGTAAAAACTCTGGCATTCGCAGTACCTCCTGAACTCTAAGTGGTTGGTGGAAGAGGAGCTTTACAATCTCTCATCATGTGCCCTGGCTGTCGGCACCTATAACACACTCTCTGATCCCTCGGACATTCTCCCGGGTGATTCTTCCCACATTTAGGGCAAGGAGGAAACCCTTCCGTCCGAGGTCGCTTATTCTTCCACTCATTTATATTCTGTCTATACTGAAACTTCTTCTTCTGATTCTTCATGTCTTTACCTTTTACACCCTCATACTTCTCTCTCTGAGGAGCAGAGGGTAGCTCCTTCGATCCTCCTGTCGAGGATCCTACGGGGAAGATTTTATTCTCAAAAATCTCCGCCTTCATCGCCCGCCTCAAAGCCTCACTATAATTTCGAGGAGGATTGGAGCTTGTCATTATATCTCGGGCTATCTCCGGCTTCAATCCATGCACAAACTTATCCCTTCTCAAGGCCGGAGTGCTAACTATTCCCAGTGCAAACCTTGCAAGAGCGTTGAATTTCACTGAGTACTCCTTCACAGCGCTAGTCCCTTGTTGTAAACTGATAAATTCTTGGACCTTCTCATGAACTTGGTCCTTTGTTCTATACTCAGCCTCAAACTCTTGCCTAAACTCTTCCCACGTCATTACTGTCACGGCATGAGTTTCTTCCATTAATTCCCACCAAATTCGGGCATCACCCCGAAACAAGAAACTCGCATACCGGATCTTCTCCGTCTGACATGGGAAATAAACCCGTGGCTTGTTCTACTGACCCAAGCCACTCTTCTGCTATTACTGGATCTGTAGTACCCTTAAACTCTGAGGGTTGATGCTGACTAGAAAGACCGTAAATCGGTTCAACTCGGTTCTGCACTGGGGGAGGTACCGGTTGTCCCCTTTCGACATGCATAACTGGCGGTACCTGTACGGGGGTACAACTATCCCCTGAGTTTCAGCCATAACTTGCTGTATAATTCCCGGATTCTAGCTTCATCCAAGGGAGGGGGCGTAGACTCTAGTGGGTTAGAAGGTTCTCCTTCATTCACCGCACCCTTACCGCGATTTCGATAACTACGCCTCATCTACAAAATGATCACACTAATGAACTCAAGAAACAATTTCTGTAAGGAAAGAATTACTCACACAGTCGGTTAGAGGACGTCGTGGAGATGAGAATAGTACACTGTTCAATCCCAAAATCTTTGCTCTGATACCAAAAATGCAACATCTGCTGAAAACTAGTACAATGCATGCATAATAACAATAGAAAATTGGGCCCAAGTTTTCTTTTCATTACAATTCATATGTCTTTTATACATAAAGAGTACTGTTTACAAAAATGCATTTTAAAAGACCAAACAGGGGAAACAGTGTAGCTATTGCTCCTCGCTTGCCGACGCCCCTCCGACCGCATCAACACTTAGATCCTGCATCCACAAAGGAAAATAACGGGGTGAGCACAAATAATGCTCGTAAGTAAAACCCTAACGTCTCGTCTCCCCATATGTATAACTCTTAATTCTTTCCTTTTCTCTAATTCTGTTTCTACTAAATACCATGACCTCATCTTACCGGAGGTACGGCCGATGGCATTCACACAGCACCATCTCACTCTCCATGACTATCGGGTGGAATTCACACAGTACCAACCTGTTCTTAGTGACTACCGAGTGGGGATCACAAAGCACCTACTCGATTTTCCTAACTATCGGGTGGAGACCACTTAGCACCTACCCGTTTCTCATGACTTTTGGGTAACGATCACCAAGCATTAACCCGTCTCTAGTCACTGTCGGGTGATGATCACAAAGCATCAACCCGCTTCTACTAAATGTTGGATGATGATCACAAAGCATCAACCCACTTATCTAATAACTAATCGGATAGTGATCACAAAGCATCTACCCCATTTCTATTACTCATTGGGTGACGATCACAAAGCATCGACCCATCTCTAAGGGCTATTCGGGTGATGATCACAAAGCATCAATCCGATTCCCATAACGGTCGGGTGATGATCACAAAGCATCATCCCAACTATACTACTCTTCTAATTCACTCTATTGTAGCATTTTTCAATGTTCTCTACCCTTAGAGTAGTTGTACCCACCAAGCTCTCTACTCATAGGGTAATTGCATACACATATTTCTTACACTTTCTTAGGTCACTTTTCCATGTACAACTAGTGCCTATGGATGGTTCAACTTCACCAATGCACTTATGAGATGCCAACATGCAATGTTGCAAGAATTAAGGTTCACTACTCACACTCAAACCTATATTAGGCATTTCATCAAATAACTCGTGTGCACTATAAAACTCTATTATAGCAATGATTCTAAAACTTTTTCTAACCATCCAAAATGGGGAAAAACCCCTTCACAAAACCATAAAACCTGTCAAACAAAACACTTCCAAAAAGGGATCCATAACACCCTTACAATTTCATCTCAAACTACATTTCCAACCCAACAACTCATTTCTCATATTTGCAAGATGTAAACATTCACAAGGCATAGAAACCTCTATTTAAACCTCCATACATGACATATTACATGTACATCACATACATACATCATTTCTATCAAAACCCTAATCAAGAAAATTCATAAATCTCAACTTGGGTTGGGTTTTACTTACCTTGTTATGGAGAGACTTCACCAACTCTTCCTTTCACTTGTTTTGCTTGACTTTTTCTCTACTCTTAACCAAAATAACAAAAACCTTCAAACTTCAATATGAACTAAAACTCACAAATCACACAACTTAAGTAGGAATCCTTACCTTAGGAAGGCTTAGGTTGCTTTTCTACCCCAAATCACTTCAAAAATCCCTTGGAATTCCTTGATCAAAAGAAAAGAGAAGTTGAGATGAACAAGAATGGAGAGTTGCGTTTTTGGAGAAGAAGAATGAAGGGTTTGCTAATTCTTAATTCCTTTTAATGAAATATATACACAATCATTCCCATTTTGCCCTTACTCTTCTTTGGGAATTCCATATATATCCTTTGATTCATTACAAACTCACCCCCATATCAACATATTCTCCATGAAAATTCCTTACAAATAACTCCCCACTTTTCCTGCTAATTAGGGGTAGAATGGTCAAATTGCCCTTAGGGAAGAAAATATCTAAAACTTAACCAACATTTTAATCGGCCTGTCGCCACGGCGAAGAAACTTCTGTCGCCGCGGCGAAACTACCCAGGGAGTTTCCCCGTGGTTTTCAACACATCTTCGCCGCGGCGAAGATTATCCTTCACCCCGGCGAAGCTTGGTACACTAAACTTCTTCTATTTTCAACCAATTTCAGGGCAAACATTCAACATAACATTCAATCAAACAATATTACCAAAAACCAACTCAAATAAGAGCGAAAGAGGAAACAATAACAGCGTACCTCATGTGGGGCGTTACAGGCATCATCCAAACGCAAACTCCAGTCTTTTCTACTTGGATTGACCATCTTCTCAATGATGGACTTGATCTCTCGATTTGACACTTTCACTTGTCCACTAGTTTGCGGATGATAGGCAGTAGACACTTTTTGGGTTACATGATACTTTCGCAGCAAAGCCTCCACAGTTCGATTGCAAAAGTGAGTGCCTCGATCACTTATTAGAGCTCTTGGAATTTCAAACCTGCAGAAAATGTTAGACTTGATAAAATCTGCAACAACTTTAGAATCATCAGTCCTAGTGGCTTTAGCTTCCACCCATTTCGAGACATAATCAACAGCAAGCAAAATATAAACATAACCAAAAGATACAGGAAACGGTCCCATGAAGTCGATGCCCCAAACATCAAAAATTTCACAAAATAGAATGGGGGTTTGTGGCATCTCATTTTTTTGGGATATATTACCTATCCGTTGACAATTATCGCATGACTTACAAAAAGAGTATGAATCTCAAAATAAAGATGGCCAAAAGAAACCACATTCTAGCACTTTTCTCGCTGTCCTCTTAGCTCCAAAGTGACCTCCACATGCATAAGAATGACAAAAGGTGAGAATGGAAAAAATTTCAGTTTCTTGAACGCACCTTCTTATTACTTGATTTGCACAATGCTTCCATAAGTAGGGGTCATCCCACACATAGTATTTGGCATCACTCTTGAGCTTATCTCTCTGTAGGGACTTGGCGCCGTGCTGATGCAGTTAGGTAGGGTAGTTGATAAGCATATTTTACACTATGATTTTGCATTGAATTTTGATAGGATTTAGGATACTTTTCATACAATTTGGGCCATAATTGCTACCTAATTCTATTAATTTGTCTTTATAGGCCTAAACGATGATTTTTAGCATAAATGACAGTTTTGAGTGTAAATTGTGTAACTTGAGCTTGAAACCTCGGAATAACCTGAATTTAGAAGCTTTGGAAAGCTAAGAAGAAGAGCTACAACGTTCATGTTTTGGGTTTTTCCTAATTCTGACTGGACAAAGGTGAAAACTTGGCTTGAAGTCGTGAAAAGGACGCTGGGAACTGAAGAAAAACGTCTTTGGACGTGCTTCAGTATTTCTGCAATAACTTGAGCTGTAGACCTTGGATTGTGCTGATTCTTGAACGACCAGAAAGATAATTTAAAGGGATACAATTCATATGTTTGAAACTTGTCCATATTCTAACTATATCATGCTCAAATTGGGACTGTAATTCTTCGCCGCGGCGAGGAAAAATCTTCACCGCGGCGAAACCTGCGTCAGATGCAAAAATAAAACGACGCGTTTTGGCTTGCTAGTGCTTCGTCCTTAAGTGAGAGAGGTATAAATTAGAGCGAAAAGGAAGAGAAAAGGGGCTTGGTTCGTGATTTGGGAGGCAGCTCATGGAAGGAGAAGATTATTGAAGATTTGGGCTTCAAATTAGAGAAGATTTCTCCATCTTTTGCTTGCTTTTCAATGATGAATCTTGATTCAGTTTGTTTTTGTTGTTTTATTTCGTTTTTGAGTATGAACTGAGTTGTTTAGCTAGGGTTTGATGTAATCTTGATACAATTATTCAAATTTATATGGATTGAATTACTTTGAGTTTTAATTTCATGATTGAGTGTTTATCTCTTTGTTTAATGTCTTTTGGATGCTTGATCACTATTCAAATGTGTGTTGTTCACAATGAGACTGAGAAGTGATTTGTGATTGTGCCTCTTGGGATAAATACCATAGATTAGCAAACGCTAGAGATAGGTTTAGCGATCTATGAAATCTAGATAGAATTCCACAAAGCTTAAAATCCTTTGAACTATTAATCTTCACTTTGTTGGGTGCGGAAGCTTAATAGGGATAAGTAGGGAAATGTAGCATGAGAATGTATGTTTTACAACTTAGGGAATTCGATTTTCAATCAAGGAATTAGAACTTGGGTAATAGATTCTATGATTTGGGTTAGCGTATTTAGGTGAATTCAACACCCTAGCATTTGTTTTAGAATTGTTTAATTAGTTAAGTTGTTGGGTTTTGCATTTGTATTTAGTTTGTTAATCTTCCATCAATCCAATTTATTGTTGCTTCAATTAGGACTTAAACTAGAAAAATCGGTAATTAGTAACACTATCCTCGTGGGAACGATACTCACTCATCACTTTATTACTTTTTGCGACTAGTATACTTGCTATTTTTGCATGTTGTAGTAAACACGCATCAAGTTTTTGGCGCCGTTGCCGGGAATAGTTGATTATTAATATTGATAGTATCTAGTGTAGTGCTAAATTGAGGCTTTTATTTCATTTTTGTAGTTAATTGTAAATATTGTATAGTCTTAAGTATGAGAATTGACATTACCTCTTTCGTGCAAGGCAACGTTGAATCACTATATGAAGCTTGGGAGAGGTACACGGAGTTGTTAAGGAATTGTCCTCATAATGGTCTACCGTTTTGGAGACAAGTCCAAACATTTTACAATGGGTTGCTACCAAATATTCAAATGATGGTAGATGTGGCAGCAGGCGGAGCCTTAAATAACAAAACCCCAGAAGATGCTTATGAATTGCTTGAGTTGATGGCCAACAATAACTACCAAAGACCTAATGAGAGAGCAATGCCGAAGAGAACAATGGGTCTACATGAAGTTGACGCGTTCGACACATTATCTGCACAAATTGCACCATGTCAAAGCCAATTGGGAGGTATGAATGTAAATTCTTTTCACTCAGCATTTATAACTTGTGAATTTTGTGCAGGAAACCATGAGAGTGTGGAATGCCAAGATGGGAACCAGTTATTCTTCTCAACAACCGAGCAAGTGAATTACATTGTTAGTTCACAAAGGCTGCAAAATGACCCCTTCGCCAATACCTACAATCTTGGTTGGGAGAATAACCCAAATTTGTCCTGGAGCGATCAAAGCAGTCAATCAAATCAAAGGACAATGCCAAACCATCAACCAGTGGTGAATCATCAACCATGTGAGCAAAGAATGTCAAAATTGGAAGATATATTCGAAGAGTTCATGCAAGAAACCACAAGTTTTATGAATGAGACACACTCAAACTTCATAAATCAAGGAATGTCCATTCAAAATTTGGAGGTTCAAATGGGGCAATTGGTTGAACAACTGACAGAGAGATCTCAAGGTTCTTTGCCGAGCACAAAGGTCACAAATCCTGAAGAACAATTAAATGTCATACCATTGAGGAGAGGTATAGTGTTGGAGCAACCTCACAATGAAGAAAAGTTGGAAGAACATGAAGACAAGACCAATGAAGAGGAAAATCTCAAAGCGGAAAGGTGTGCAAAATACTTAAGGGAATTTCAACCAAGCAACTTACCTCACAAGGAACAATTTGAGGAATTTGGTATAAATGCGCACAAGTCAAAATTGGTGTTGGAAGAGGCTCCAAACATTGGACTCAACCAATCACCATCTCATCTCAAGTACGCATATACGAATTTGAAGTTCCGAAAAGATGCTTATGAGAATGTCCGAAATCCAAAGGAAAGATCAAGAGGAGGCAATGGGAAGTGAAGCACCCCACAAGGATCCGGATTGACGAAGGACCATGGGAAAGTCAAGCTTCAGACTATAAACAAGTGCTTCTTGGGAGGCAACCCAAGTCTTTTCAATTGTTTTTCATTTCATTGCTGTTTGAATTTGTTTTAGTTTTCTTATGATTTTGAATTAGTTTTAATTTGTGTGTTTTTGGGTGTTTCAGGTGAAGTTTGAAGCTAAGGAAAAGGAAAGAAAAACTTCAGACTTCGCCGGCGAAGATTGTTCTTCGCCGGGGCGAAGTGCCCTGAAGAATGTTGTAGCTCCTGTAATTTTTCGCCGAGGCGAAGAATTTGTTGTCGCCGCGGCGACAACTGGGTTTGAATTTAGGGTTTTATCATGAAGAACTTCGCCGCGGCGAATTCTATTCCTCACCGCGGCGAAGTCTGTTTCCTTTTAATAGTCGCGTGACCTTTAATTTTTGCGAAAATTTTCCTGAAGCACTTTTCTTTTTAGTTTTTGTTTTTATTTCTTTATGTTTTGTAAGTAGGAATTGATGTTGATTTCCTGGTTTTTGGCTCTTTATTTGTTTTTGTTTAGATTTTAGGTTTAGTTCAATAAGGTTGAGATTAGGATGTAATTCTTTCATATTAATCGGTGAGGGTATCTAACACATTTGGCACCATAGACTTTCATTTGTTTGACAGATGATGATGATGAGGAAGCCAAGGAATGGATGCCAGGATGTTGCACAAAAATCGGCCTTTACGGATTAGTCAGGGGAGTATCTCGTAACCTTTACTTTTGTTTTTCTATTCCTTGGATGTGCATGATGTGACATTGGGGACAATGTCATTTTAAGTTTGGGGGTAGGAAATAGACATAAAGCTTGGTTTAAGGGTATACCGGCTGGAAACCAGAACCCGCCTTAAAAGCGCCTAGCAAGACTTGGCAACCTCTCGGTATAACAACGCCACGTACACCTTAAACGGAAAAAAAAAAAAAAACTTTAGTTATTTTATTTAGTTTGATTGTTTTTGCCGATGATGAATTGCATAAGTCTATGATGAAACTTGAATTGTTGGGATATTATTCTTGGAAAATGTTAAGCATTGCTTCAAGTTTAGGTTATTGACTGAATTTTGATTGAGGTTTGTTGAGTGGTTCAACCACCATTTTCATTTTTTCGGCATGCTTAGAAACATTTTATGTGGTTAGGTGAAGTTTGATAATGTTGGTGGACTCTAGAACCTAGTAGAGAAGTGCTTGAGGCGAAATTCTAAGATTAGACATTGTTGAGGAAATGATTTAGGCATTTTTCGGAACGTTTGAGCCTTTCCAACCGACCCATGAATGAATCTTTCCCTAGTCACCCATTTGAGCCTTATGAGATTATCATTGCCTTATTTTCCTTGCAAACCAAAAATTGTCCAATCCCTATACCCTAAACACTTTATCATACCCTTTAGGAGAATTATGGACCAAATGTATGGCACAAAATAGCTTTGAGAGGTGTGTGAATAAGTGATGGACCAAAATCTTAAGTTTGGGGGTTGCAAAAAAAGGGCACGAAGAAGGGGCAATAGACCTCAATGGTGTTGCAAATAATTGTTATTGTAAATATTTATATTTGAAAAAAAAAAAAAAAAAAAAAAAGAAAGAGAAGAAGAAGAAGAAAAAAAATTGCTTTAGTTCAATTCAAAATCAACAATAAGAAATGCATAAGTTTGAGGGTTGTAAAATGGTTGACACTTTGATTGGTGGTTGAGAAGAAAGTGGAGATTGATGTAGCTCTTAGTGTTTGCATGAGGAAAACCGAGTTCTCTTACTTTATTTATCCTATCCTTTTCCTTGGAGCCCACCACCCGAGCCTAACGTTACAAGCTTGCAAAGACCTTTTGATCCTTAGCGATGTCTAGTCCACATTAGTGGAGAGTGGTTCGATACTTAGGCTTATGGAGTCTGCCACCATTTGATAAACTTTACATTTCGCATAAAATAATCCGGGAAGTCGAATGTGGTGAAGTGGGGATCACCTACTCGGGGGATCAATAGAGAAAGATAGTCGATACAACTTATAACTTCTTGGAGTGTTGAACATTTTCTACTAATAATTTTTCAACAACCTTAGAGACTTGTATAAATTCTAGGCAATTCTTGTGTTGAGTTTGAGCCTAATTTTTGTTTGTTCAATTTTAGTTTTGTTGTTTTGTTGTTTTGTGTTTTTGGTTGTTTGTTGCTTTTCTTCCTTTGAGTTTTTATTCCTTTTTGCTCGAGGACGAGCAAATCTTAAGTTTGGGGGTAGTTGATAAGCATATTTTACACTATGATTTTGCATTGAATTTTGATAGGATTTAGGATACTTTTCATACAATTTGGGCCATAATTGCTACCTAATTCTATTAATTTGTCTTTGTAGGCCCAAACGATGATTTTTAGCATAAATGACAGTTTTGAGTGTAAATTGTGTAACTTGAGCTTGAAACCTCGGAATAACCTGAATTTAGAAGCTTTGGAAAGCTAAGAAGAAGAGCTACAACGTTCATGTTTTGGGTTTTTCCTAATTCTGACTGGACAAAGGTGAAAACTTGGCTTGAAGTCGTGAAAAGGACGCTGGGAACTGAAGAAAAACGTCTTTGGACGTGCTTCAGTATTTCTGCAATAACTTGAGCTGTAGACCTTGGATTGTACTGATTCTTGAACTACCAGAAAGATAATTTAAAGGGCTACAATTCATATGTTTGACACTTTTCCAGATTCTAACTATATCATGCTCAAATTGGGACTGTAAGTCTTCGCCATGGCGAGGAAAAATCTTCGCCGCGGCGAAACCTGCGTCAGATGCAAAAATAAAACGACGCGTTTTGGCTTGCTAGGGCTTCGTCCTTAAGTGAGAGAGGTATAAATTAGAGCGAAAAGGAAGAGAAAAGGGGCTTGGTTCGTGATTTGGGAGGCAGCTCATGGAAGGAGAAGATTATTGAAGATTTGGGCTTCAAATTAGAGAAGATTTCTCCATCTTTTGCTTGCTTTTCAATGATGAATCTTGATTCAGTTTGTTTTTGTTGTTTTATTTCGTTTTTGAAGTATGAACTGAGTTGTTTAGCTAGGGTTTGATGTAATCTTGATACAATTATTCAAATTTATATGGATTGAATTACTTTAAGTTTTAATTTCATGATTGAGTGTTTATCTCTTTGTTTAATGTCTTTTGGATGCTTGATCACCATTCAAATGTGTGTTGTTCACAATGAGACTGAGAAGTGATTTGTGATTGTGCCTCTTGGGATAAATACCATAGATTAGCAAACGCTAGAGATAGGTTTAGCGATCTATGAAATCTAGATAGAATTCCACAAAGCTTAAAATCCTTTGAACTATTAATCTTCATTTTGTTGGGTGCGGAAGCTTAATAGGGATAAGTAGGGAAATGTAGCATGAGAATGTATGTTTTACAACTTAGGGAATTCGATTTTCAATCAAGGAATTAGAACTTGGGTAATAGATTCTATGATTTGGGTTAGCGTATTTAGGTGAATTCAACACCCTAGCATTTGTTTTAGAATTGTTTAATTAGTTAAGTTGTTGGGTTTTGCATTTGTATTTAGTTTGTTAATCTTCCATCAATCCAATTTATTGTTGCTTCAATTAGGACTTAAACTAGAAAAATCGGTAATTAGTAACACTATCCTCGTGGGAACGATACTCACTCATCACTTTATTACTTTTTGCGACTAGTATACTTGCTATTTTTGCATGTTGTAGTAAACACGCATCAGGTTATAGCTTATGCTTCTCGTTAATTGAAAGAGTACGAGACCAGATACCCTACGCATGACTTAGAATTAGCAGCCGTGGTCTTTGCCTTAAAGATTTGGAGGCATTACCTTTATGGTGTGAAGAGTAATATCTACACCGATCATAAGAGTCTAAAGTACTTCTTCACTCAAAAGGAGTTGAATATGAGGCAGAGAAGATGGTTAGAACTAGTCAAGGATTATGATTGTGAGATCAAGTATCAACCGGGAAAAGCCAATGTAGTAGCCGATGCCTTGAGTAGAAAAGCCCATGTTTTCCGGCTTATCAAGCAGAAAGAGTTAATAGAAGAATTGTCCAAGGAGCAGATTGAAGTGGTTCCGGGAAGAATTGCCAATCTAGAGGTACAGTTTTCTTTACTAAAGGAAATCAGAGAAAAGCAAGTGGCCGATGAGTGGTGTCAGAAAACAGTTCAGCAAGTGCTTGAGGGCAAGACATCCGAGTTCTTTGTGAGAGATTGTGTCCTCTATTTTAAGCATCGGTTGTGCATTCCTCCGAATGAGGAGTTGAAACAGAAAATTCTTGTGGAGGCTCATGACACACCGTACACCGCTCATTCGGGAGTAACCAAGATGTATCAAGATGTAAAGAAAGACTATTGGTGGTCAGGTATGAAGAAAGACATTGCAGAGTTTGTGGCCAAATGTCTAACTTGTCAGCAAGTGAAAGCGGAACATCAACGGCCATCAGGGTTGCTTCAACCATTGAGTATTCTAGAGTGGAAAATGGGAGAGCATTTCAATGGATTTTATCATGGGTCTCCCCAGAGTACAGAAAGGGTGTAATGCTATATGGGTTATTGTGGATAGATTAACCAAATCGGCCCATTTCCTTCCCGTAAAGGAGAGTACCAATGCAGATCAGTTGGCTCAGACTTACCTCAAGGAGATAGTCAGATTGCATGGTGTGCCCAAGACTATAGTGTCAGATAGAGATTCCAGATTTGTTTCAGCCTTTTGGACGAGTTTACAGAGGAGTTTGGGTACCCGTTTAGCTTTCAGTACTGTCTACCATCCTCAGACGGATGGCCAAACCAAGAGAACGAATCAGGTGCTCGAGGATATGTTGAGAGCCTGTTGCATGGATTATAGAGTATCCTGGCGAGATGTTACCCTTAGTGGAATTTGCCTACAACAACAGTTATCAGTCTACAATTAGAATGACACCGTACGAGGCTCTATATGGTAAACGGTGTAAGTCTCCGCTCCATTGGGATGAAGTAGGCGAAAAAGATGAGTTGAGTACCGCTCTTGGGCCAGAGATGACTCGGAAACTAGTAGAAGATGTGAAGTTAATCAGAAATAGAATGAAACAAGCCCAAGATCGACAGAAGAGTTATGCCGACTTGAAGAGGAAAGAGGTGGAATTCCAAGTGGGCGACAAAGTGTTTTTGAAAGTTTCCCCTTACAAGCGAGTAATGCGCTTCGAAAGCAAAGGGAAGCTAGCACCGAGATATGTAGGTCCATTTGAGGTCTTGCAACGAGTGGGAAAGGTGGCCTACAAATTGGCACTACCACTTAGCATGGAAAGGGTGCATGATGTCTTCCATGTCTCGATGCTACGGAAATATGTAAGTGATCCCCTCCACATCTTGAGTGTAAAGGACGTTGAAGTAACAGAGAATCCAGTATATGAAGAACGTCCAGTTCAGATTTTTAGATCGAAGGGTTAAAGAGCTTCGGAACAAGAGTGTTCCGCTAGTGAAGATCCTTTGGAGGAATCACAAAGTGGAAAAGGCCACTTGGGAAGTAGAACGGGACATGCAAAGTTGCTTTCCAGAGTTATTTGTATGAATTTCGGGGACGAAATTCTTTTAAGGGGGGAAGAATTGTAACGCCCCACTTGAGGTATGTAGTTATTGTTTCTTCTTTTGCTCTTATTTGAGTTGGTTTCTTGGTAATATTGTTTGGTTGACCTTTGATTGAGTGTTGTGTTGAATACTTGCCTTGAAATTGGTTGAAAATTGAAGAAGTTCAGTGTGCCAAGCTTCGTCGGGGAGAACAAGAATCTTCGTCGCGGCGAAGAGGTGTTGAAGCCGTGGGGAAACATTCTGGACAGTTTCGCCGCGGCGACAGAAGCTTCCTCGCCGCAGCGACAGTCCGACCAAAATGTTTGTTAAGTTTTAGATATTCTCTTCCCTAAGGGCAATTTGACCATTCTACCCCTTAATTAGCAGGAAAAATGGGGAGTAAAATGTAAGGAGTTTTCATGGAGAATATGTTGCTATGGGGGTGTGTTTGTAATGAATCAAAGATATAGATAGAATTCCCAAAGAAGAGTAAGGACAAAATGGGAATGCTTGTGTATAAATTTCATTAAAAGGAATTAAGACATTGGAAACCCCTCATTCTTCTTCTCCAACGCCACTTTCTTCTCTTGCTTCCTCTCAATTTCTCTTTCTTTTGATCAAGGAGTTTTAAAGGGCTTTTGAAGTGATTTGGGGTAGAAAATCAACCTAAGGCATCCTAAGGTAAGGATTCTTACTTTGGTTGTGAAGCTTTGTGAGTTTTTGTATATATTTGAGTTTTGAGGGTTTTTGTTCTTTTGTTTAAGAGTAGAGAAAAAGTCAAGCAAACCAAGTGAAAGGAAGAGTTAATGAAGTCTCTCCATAACAAGGTAAGTAAACCCCAACCCAAGTTGAGATTTGGGAATTTTCTTGATTAGGGTTTTGATAGCACTTATGTATGTGTGTTATATACATGTTATATGCCATGTTATTGAGGCTTAAATAGAGATTTCTAGTGCTTTGTGATTGTTTATACCTTTCAAATATAAGAAATGAGTTGTAGGTTGGAAAGGTAGTTTGAGATGGAATTGAAGGGGTATTGTGGAACCCTTTTGGAAGTGTCTTTCTTTGGCAGGTTTTGTGGCTATGTGAGGGGGTTTCTCCCCATTTTGGATGGTTAGAGAAAGATTTAGAATTATTGTTATAGTAGAGTTTTATTATGCACTTGAGTTGTTTGATGAAATGCCTAATAGAGGTTTGAGTATGAGTAGTGAACCTTAATTCTTGCAACATTGCATGTTGGTATTTCATAAGTGCAATAATGGAGATGAACCATCCATATGCATTATTTATGCATTGAGAAGTGACCTAAGAAAGAGTAGGAAACTTTGTGTATGCACTTACTCTATGAGTAGAGAACTTGGTGGATGCAACTACTCTAAGGGTAGAGAGACTGAGAAGTGCTAGAGTAGAGTGAATGAGAAGAGTAGTAGAAATGGGTTGATGCTTTGTGATCATCACCCTACAGTTATGAGAATCGGGTTGATGCTTTGTGATCACCACCCAAATAGCCGTTAGAAATGGGTTGATGCTTTGTGATCATCACCCGATAAGTATTAGAAACGGGTGGATGCTTCGTGACCACCACCCGATTAGTTATTAGAGAAGGGGTTGATGCTTTGTGATCATCATCCGACATTTATTAGAAGTGGGTTGATGCTTTGTGATCATCACCCGACAGTGATTAGAGGCGGGTTAATGCTTGGTGATCGTTACCCGAAAGTCATGAGGAACGGGTAGGTGCTAAGTGGTCTCCACCCGATAGTTCTGAGTAGGTGCTTCGTGATCCCCACTCGGTAGTCACTAAGAACGGGTTGGTACTGTGTGAATTCCACCCGATAGTCATGGAGAGTGAGATGGTCTTTGTGTGAACGCCATCCCACCCAGTACCTCCCATAAGATGAGGCCATGACGTTTAGTAGAAACAGAAATAGAAACAGAAATAGTGTAAGGAAAGAATTAAGAGTAATACATACGGGGATAGACAGATAGAGGGTTTTACTTACTGAGCATTATTTTGTGCTCACCCCGTTATTTTCCTTTATGGATGCAGGATCTAGGTGATGAGGCAGTCGAAGGGCGTCGGCAAGCGAGGAGCAATAGCTACACTGTTTCCCCTGTTTTGTCTTTAAAATGACTTTTTGTAAACAATACTCTTTGTGTATAAAAGACATATGACTTATAATGAAAAGAAAATTTTTGGGCCCAATTTTCTATTGTTATTATGCATGCATTGTATTAGCTTGCAACAGTTGTTACAATGCTGCACATCAATGAGGTATTGACATTGATGATGGTGCGACAAAGCACTAATGGTGATAATTTTTATCAACACTATGTCATCACTGATGTGTCCTTTGGCCAAAGCCTAGTGAGTATATATGAGACATTAGAGAAAAAGGCCAATGATGGAGGTGCAACAAGGGGAGGCAAGCGAAGAAGAATGGTCGTAGAGGAGTTTGATGGTGTCCTTGTTGATTATTGGTTTGATGAAGGGATGATGCAGTATACGAGGGGGGAAATGCCCAAATATGGCAACAGTTGGGCAAAGGTGAAAAAGGTATATTGCATCGTGAACATCAAGCAAATGCATTGAATAATCGTCATTTGGCTATTAGAGGAGGGCTTGTTGTAGATCTTTGATTGCAACTTGAGTATTTGTTAGGAGAAAGAGCTGGACATGACAATGTAGCTACGTGTAATTTATTCCCATAGTTATTGCAAGACAACGGGATGGTTGAGCACTTGGGTTATGAACAACTGATGGGAAAGTGGCCACATAAGGACTTAGGTTATGAACTACTGACGGGAAAGTGGCCACACAAGGGCATTCCCACTCCAACTAATGACGCGAGTAAGTTGTGTATAAAACTTACATTGTTCTATAATTTGATCCTAATAGTAATGTCTTTCTCATATCGTAGTGCTAATTAGGGGGTATATGCACTCAAACTTCTTGAGTTCGACATGACTAACACCCCAATGGATAACTTGAATGATGATACAATTAGCAACTTTCAGGAGCACTTGGCTGTTGAGTGCTTTCACAGTCAAATGGATCCCCTAGTTACTACAGACTCAACTTAGGTGGTAGGTGGTTTATTTCTTTTATACTATGGTTTGAGCAACTACACTGAAGTTTGATACTTGCCATTCATATTAAATTTCAGTTTTTGATCTATTTTTGTGTATATGGTTTGAACTCCATAGATTTAACCTCTTTTGTTCTTATTTAGAAACTACTCTTCTTCATCTATTTTAGTCATTTGGGGCCTCCTTGAAGAAGAACAAGTGTGAAAGAAGAAGAGAGAGTGAAAGAGCCAAAGCCAGAAGTTGCTAGCAAAGCTTCATGGGCACAAGAAGATATGCTTGTGATCACTAATCTGTTTTTGAAGTTCCTTTTATTTTTATACTCTATTTGGCTTTGAGGAAGGAGAGAATTTGACAGATGTGTACCAGTTCCTTGCATGGTTTATGGATATAATGTAGGCATGGATATAATGTACTAGTTCTTTTATTTTGTGTTTGTTGGTGATGTTGTAGGCATGGAACATTGAGTCATTGGCTCAATTTAGCCTTAATGAACCAGTCGGCCAAGTTTATTGCGTGGTTATTGCTAATGAAATCTTGTTCGCTGGGGCACAAGTAACTTGAACAGTTTACATTATTTTCTGCAATGGATATGGTTTTAGTGTTTTCATTGTTAATACAAATTCTATTGATGGCTGTTAGGATTGTGAAGCATGCCATGTAAATTATCCACCTTTTATTTGACCAGAACCCAATCCAAGTCATTGTTGATGTTGTCATCAAGAAGTATGGAAGTTGGACTTATAGTTTTGTAGTTAATTTGAATTGCATTTCTTATATGGATCAGCTGGTGTTGTTAGATGTCAAGTTGTTGTTATTTCTCCATTGAGACATGTGAACCAGGCCCCCTATCTTTTTACTATTGGTGCTTGTCAAATCAGCATTTAAGAACATCAAGACTATTGCAAAATGCCTAGCTGATGAACTTATTAATGCTGCAAAGGGTTCCTCTCAATAGGTAGATGTTGTTCCGTTTACTTGTTCACTAGTTTCTCTTGCATGTATGTTAATCTTTTGTGGTGCATTAAACTGATTTTATGTTCTTGTATTTCCAGCTATGCCATCAAACAGAAGGATGTAATCGTGAGAGTTGCCAAGGCCAACCGTTGAAGACTTATTAGTGAATCAGAAAACAATTTTAATGGTGTTGACAAGTACTTTATGATATTACCTTTTTCGTCTCATGGACTTTTTTTGAATGCTTTGCTATTTCCAAATTTTTATGTTGACAATTGGATATCTTTTTGTTTGAAGTTTTGAATAGATGATATTGAGGGTGCTTTTAGTTACTCAATTGTTGCTCTTATTATGCTACTAAATTCATTCAATATTGAGATGTTATATGTGTGTGGAAAATTGACAAAAATTGCTCTTTCACAATTAAGATTTAACTCTTAAATTCAAAAAATGAGAGTAATATTGGATGTTTCCAAAACCAAGAGAGTGAAGTTGCTGTTTCATAATAGATTGGGGTCAAAATGTGATTCGGCCTTTTTTTTTCTTCCTGAAAAAGAGGTGTGAAAGGTAGGAAGATGAAGAAACGGGGCACAAGAGGACAATTATGTTATGGTTCATGATAGACTCAAATGTGTTGGAGCCACCATTGCCTTTACTAATCTTTTTGCTTTCTTTATCAACCTTATCATAATGCAATTGTTCATAAACTTCCCTCAAAGTTTTTAAAAGTAAAAAAAACCACCTTGCTTTTGACCCCACAAATCTTGGGTTGTGGGTTCCTTAAAATCTTTTAAACAATTAGCTTGATCGCTTAAGCAATGTCAGCTATCACTTAAGCGATCAATGGTTATCTATAGAGGATCACTTCAGCAAGAGCTGAAATCGCTTAAGTGATCATGTACTTAATAAAGATGATTTTTACACAAATTAGCCTTGATCGCTTAAGTGATGTCGACTATCGCTTAAGTGATCAAGGATTACTAGATCGCTTAAGCAAGAGTAGATATTGCTTAAGCGATCGTTTACTTGATAAGGATGATTTTGACACAAATTAGCCTTTGTCATTTAAGCGATGTTGGATATCGCTTAAGCGATCAAGGGTTATCTATACTGGATCGCTTAAGCAAGAGCTGACATTGGTTAAGCGATCGTGTACTTGATGAGGATGATTTTGACACAAATTGGCTTTCGTCGCTTAAGCGATGTCGAATATCACTTAAGCGATCAAGGGTTATCTATACTGGATTGCTTTAGTGAGAGCTAACATCACTTAAGCGATCGTGTACTTGATGAAGATGATTTTGACAGAAATTGGCCATCATCGCTTAAGTGATGTTGGCTATCGCTTAAGTGATCAAGGATTATTTGTACTAGATCGCTTAAGCGATGTTGGCTATCGCTTAAGCGATCAAGGATTATTTGTACTAGATCGCTTAAGCGAGAGTTGACATCACTTAAGCAATCGTGTACTTGATGAGGATGATTTTGACACAAATTAGCCTTGATTGCTTAAGCGATGTTGGCTATCGCTTAAGTAATCAACGGTTATCTATATTGGATTACTTAAGCGAGAGCTGACATTGCTTAAGTGATCGTGTACTTGATGAGGATGATTTTGACACAAAATGGCCTTCGTCGCTTAAGCAATGTTGGCTATTCGCTTAAGCGATCAATGCTGATCTATACTAGATCATTTAAGCGAGAGCTGACGTCGCTTAAGCGATCATGTACTTGATAAGGATGATTTTTACACAAATTAGCCTTGATCGCTTAAGCGATGATGGCTATCGCTTAAGCAACCAAGACTTATCTATACAGGATCGCTTAATCGATCCTATATTTTAGAAGAATTATTTGACAACCTAATTGTATCAACACATATTAAGGCTATTTAAGAATATTATTAATGTTAATTTAAACCTCAGATGTTCATAACATCAAAATATAATAGCTACGATATGTGACTAACAACCCTATGATACATGCAAGTTCATAGCACACAAGTGTGACACGTTAGTAGAAATGTACCTCATTTCACAAATATGGATGATTATGATTGAATAGACAACTGACTCACATTACAGAATATAATTTCTCACCCAAACGTTCACAATATCACAAGATTGAGGAGAAAAGAAGCAAATTGGCCTTGATCGCTTAAGCAATCACAGCTTATCTATTCAGGATCGATTAAGCAAGCGTTAACATTGCTTAAGCGATTGTGCATTTGTAACGCCCCACTTGAGGTACGTACTTAAGATTTGCTGTATTATTTAAAGATTCATTGTTTCAGCTTCAATTGAGTTTGTATGTTGTTATGATTAGTTGGTTAGCCTTTAATTAAAATGGTATGTTGTATGGGTTAAGTGTTTACCTTGGTTTTGGTTGAAATTTGGTGAATTTTGGAAATCCAATCTTCGCCGAGGCGAAGAAGAAGCTTCGCCGTGGCGATGAGGTGTTGCACCCACGGGTAGGTTCTGCCGTGTTTCGCCGGGGCGACGGAATGTTCTTCGCTGCGGCGAAGAGCCTAATAAAAAGTTTCTTGAGTTTTCTAGAGAATTATTCCTTTGGGGCATAATGACCATTCTACCCCTAATTAGTAGGAAAAGTGGGGAGTAAAATGTAAGGAAATTTAGTAGAGAATGTATTGGAAATGAGGGTGTATTTGTAAAGAATCAAAGGATATAGATGGGATTTTAGCGAAAGTGCAAGGGCAAAATGGGAAAGAAAGGTTATAATATGAGCTAAAAAGAGTTAAAGTGTAGAGAAACCCTTTACTCCATCCATTTCCACCGCCTCTTCCATTGTCTAATTTCTCTCAATTTCTCCATCCAATTTTCCCAAGATTTCTAAGGGATTTAAGAGAGTTTTTGAGTAATTTTGAGTAGAGATTTCGTCTAAAGCATCCTAAGGTAAGGATTCTTTCTTTAGATGTGAGTTTTCTTATAGTTATATTGAAGTCTTATTTGATTGTTGCTGTTCTTGTTGTTGTTTTGAGTTGTAGAGAGAAGACAAGACAATAAAGGAAAGGAAAAGTGCTAGAGAAGTCACTTTTTCACAAGGTAAGTAAATCCAACCAAGTTAAGATTTGAATAAGCTTTTGAGTAGAGATGTATGCATGATCAGTATGTAGTATGCTTGATGAGAAATTGAGTTGAGATGAGTAGCTATTTTGTGGTTGTTGGATAGACTCCATGTATGAGAAGTGTTTTAATGTGTATTGAGAAATGGAACTTGAGATGAAGTTGAGAGATGTTATGTAAACATATTTGGAAGTGCTTTTCTTGACAGGGATTATGGTTATTTGAGGGAGTTTTCTCCCATTTTAGATGGCTAGAGAATGAAGTGTAGTAGTAATTTTAGTAGAGTGTTTATGTGCACATGAGTTGCTTGATGAAGTGCCTAGGTGAAATCTGCTCTGTCACTGCCGTGAATTTCTAAGTGATTTTTAGGCATCTTAAGGATTGAACTGGGCTGAGACCAAAACATCAAAGTTGTAGCCCTATTTTTTAAGCTTTAAAACGAGACCAAAACCTTAGTAATTCTATGTGTATAACGCAAGTTATGCCCTTTTTAGTGCGACCTGTGCAGAATGACTGTTTTGATGCAATATTGCATTTGGCATTCATTAGTGTATTAGTGAGCATGAGTTGTCCATACACATTTTTCTTATGCACTTAAGAAGTAGCTTGAGACATACTAGAGAATTTGAGTATAAGCTACCTTAAGAGTAAAGAGAAAGAGAGAATGAGCACTAGAGAACGAAGAGAAAAGAGAATAGAGTAGGTTGTGCGATAGGGAACTCGTGAGTAACGGGTAGAGTATTCCCGTATGTACGCCGCATTGAATGAGCAGCATGAGTATAAGATAGAAAAGTGGTGTAGCCCGTGAGAATGCATGCGGATGAGGGCTATACCCGAGTACCCGAGAGAGAGATTATACACTCACATGGCCAAGGGTTCCGAATCCATGCATAACCGAGTCCGATCGGCTAGAAAGAGTAAAAGTCATGTATAGTGGGAGTGAGTCCCAGCCGTGCTTTGGTAAGATGAGGCCGTGACTACTAAAGAGAGTTAGTAGAAAAGAGTTATGAGAGAGAGAAAGTAGAGAGGGAAGTATAAATAGAGAGTAAATGAGAATCGTGAGGAAAGAATTAGAGAGAGAGTTACAGGGTTATACGAGTAGAGGATTTTCTTACTGAGCATTATTTTAGTGCTCACCCCGTTGTTTTTCTATGTTTTTGCAAGATCTAGGTGAGGACACGGTCGGATGGATGTCGGCACTCAGGGGGAAGCGGTTACACTGTCCACCATGTTTTTGGTGACTTTTGTACATATTATAATTTTATGTAAAAATGTATATGTTTTTAAAGAATATATATATATGTTTAATAAAAAGAAAATTTTGGGCCCAATTTCTTTATATTATTTCATATGTATTTCATTATGAGTATTTCAGTAGAAAGTGGCTATTACATTTTTGGTATCAGAGCCGAAATTTTGGGTTTGACAGTGTACCATTCTCGTTGTTACGGTGTCTAAGAGCCGACTGTGTAAGTTAATTTTTTTCCTTATGTTAAGTGTTTCTTTAAGTTGATCAAGTGTGGTTGTTTTGTAGATGAGACGTAGTACCAGGAGGAAGGGTAAGAGTGTGATGAATGAAAAAGAATCCTCCAACCCACTAGAACCAACTCCCCCTACCCTTGATGAGATGAGGATTCGAGCCATTGTACAACAGGTATTAGCGAAGAGTCAAGGGAGAGATGTTCAGGACAGAACAAGAAGGGCCAACACCTCAGACAGTACAGACTCGGGCTGACCCGATTTAGGGGCTTGTAAATAAACACCAGCCGCCAGCATTTAGGGGTACAAGGGACCCGCTAGAGGCAGAGGAGTGGTTTAAGTCGGTAGAGCAGACGACGACACTGTTTCCCCTGAATGATAGAGAGAGAATCAGATATGCCAGTTTCTTATTTAAGGGAGATGCCCGAATATGGTGGGAATTAATGGAGGAGACTCATGATATAGCGTCGATGACCTGGGAGGAATTCAAAAGATTGTTTGAGGCCGAGTACCGAACAGAGGATCGAATATATGAGAAAGTCCAAGAGTTCATTAATTTGAAGCAGGGGACTAGCACCGTGGAAGAATATTCAGTAAGATTCAACTCCCTTGCTCGTTTTGCACCCGGGATAGTGTATACACCGGAGCTAAGAAGAGATAAGTTTGTACAAGGGTTGAGATCAAATATTGCCCGAGATGTTATGACAGGAGCCGAGCCCCCTCATACCTACAGTGAAGCGTTAGCAAGGGCTTTAAGGGCAGAGATTTATGTAAACAAATATTTGGCAGAAGGGTTATCTCTAGCGGTACCTAGTGAACCTTCCACTACCTTACAGAGGGAGAGAGTAGATGTTACAAGAAACAGAGATGTAAGGGCCAAGAAGAAGTTTCAACCCAAGAGGAACAGGAGAGACTGGCAGAACAAGCGGCCCAGGACAGAAGGGTTCCCCCCTTGCGCTAAATGCGGGAGGAACCATACAGGAGAGTGTTTGAGGGATAGAAATGTTTGTTATAGGTGCCGACAGCGAGGGCATCTGATGAGGGATTGTAAAGCTCCCCTCCCACCAAGGGCTCAGACTCCTAGAGGTACAAATGCCAGGGTATTTCTGTGGCACGGTGAGGTTAGAGGCCGGCCCATCGCCATGGCAGTCAGTTGTTATTTCATGTTGTTCCTTTATATGCTTTAATTGATTCTGGAGCCACCCATTCTTTTATATCTCATGGAATGATAGAGAGATTAAACTTGAAACCTACTAGAGTGAGTCAACCCATTAAGATAAAGTTGCCCGATGGAGTTAGTGTGTTGACTCAGGAGATGTTATTAGGAGAGTCTATAGTGATCCAAGGTCGAGAGTTAGCAGTTGACTTGATAGTTTTTTATATGCCCGACTTTGATGCGATATTGGGCATGGATTTCCTAGGGAGGTAAGGAGTAGAAATTGATTGTCGAAAGAAGAAAGCGAGATTTAATCTCGATAGTGGAGATAAATTTAGTTTTGGAGAGGGCCATCAGTTGAGTATGTTGATTAGTAGTGTAAATGAGAGAAAGATGTTAGGAAATGGGTGTTCTGGATACATTGCTCATGTAGTTCAGAGTGGTGATGTTCTGCAGTCAGAAATTCAGAGAGTGTCGGTTGTTCGAGAATTTTTAGATGTGTTTCCGGAAGACTTACCAGGTTTGCCACCGGAAAGAGAGGTTGAGTTTAGTATTGAACTAGCACTAAGAACAACACCTATATCTAAAGCCCCTTATCGAATAGCCCCAACAGAACTGCAGGAATTAAAGAAGCAACTCCAAGAGCTTTTGGATAAAGGTTTTATCTGACCGAGTCATTCTCCCTAGGGAGCTCTAATCCTATTTGTTAAAAAGAAGGACGGGTCATTACGAATGTGCATTGATTATAGAGAGTTGAATAAGGTGACAGTAAATAATAAGTACCCTTTACCTCGGATAGATGATTTGTTTGATCAGTTGAAGGGAGCAGTAGTATTCACCAAGATTGATTTGAGGTCAGGGTATCATCAAGTAAGAGTGGCCGAGCAGGATGTAGCTAAGACTGCTTTCCGTACAAGGTATGGGCACTATGAGTTTATAGTGATGCTGTTTGGCTTGACTAATGCCCCAGCAGTTTTTATGGATTTGATGAACAGAGTATTTCATGACTGTTTAGATCAGTTTATTGTGGTGTTCATTGATGATATTCTGGTTTATTCTAAATCAAGAGAAGAGCATGAGGAACATTTGAGAATAGTGCTGCAACGGTTGAGAGAAAAGCAATTGTATGCCAAATTTTCCAAGTGTGAGTTTTGGCTCGATCAAGTAATATTTTTGGGCCATACAGTGTCTAAGGAAGGGATTTCAGTAGATCCGAGTAAGATAAAGGCAATCCTTGAATGGCAGAGGCCGAAGACAGTAAAAGAGGTTCGAAGTTTCTTAAGCCTAGCAGGTTATTACAGACGATTTGTTGAAGGGTTCACCCAGTTGGCTAAACCATTGACAGCTCTTACCAAACAGAAGACTTCTTTTGTATGGTCAGAAGCTTGTGAGGGATGTTTCTAAGAGTTGAAGAAGAGGTTAACATCAGCTCCAGTGTTAGTGTTACCACAAGAGGGTGTAGACCATGATATTTATACGGATGCCTCATTGCAAGGACTTGGGGCGGTGTTAATGCAGTTAGGTAGGGTGATAGCATATGCCTCTCGGCAACTGAAAGAGTATGAGACAAGATACCCTACACATGACTTAGAGTTGGCAGCCGTGGTCTTTGCATTAAAGATTTGGAGGCATTATCTTTATGGTGCCAAGAGTAACATTTACACCGATCATAAGAGTTTGAAGTACTTCTTCACTCAAAAGGAGCTGACTATGAGACAAAGAAGGTGGTTAAAGCTGGTGAAGGATTATGATTGTGAGATCAAGTACCAACCAGGAAAAGCCAATGTAGTAGCGGATGCCTTGAGTAGAAAAGCTTATTTGTCCCGGCTCACTAGGCAAAAAGAGTTGATAGAAGAGTTGTGTAAAGAGTAGATTGAAGTGATTCCGAGAAGGATTGCCAGGTTAGAAATTCAGTCTACCCTATTGGAGGAAGTTAGAGTTAAACAAGTGGCTGATGAGTGGTGTCAGAAAGTAGTGCAGTAAGTGCTTAAGGGCAAGACAGTGGAGTTTTACTTAGTTGATGGTGTCCTCTATTGTAGAAATCGGTTGTGCATTCCTCCGAATGATGAGTTGAAAAAGAGAATTCTTTTAGAGGCTCATGACACACTGTACACTGCTCATCCTAGAGCAACCAAGATGTAAAGAAAGGCTATTGGTGGCCAGGTATGAAGAAAGATGTAGCAGGGTTTGTAACTAAATGTCTGACATGTCAACAGGTAAAAGCAGAACACCAAAGGCCATCAGGGTTGCTTCAGCCACTTAGTATTCCAGAATGGAAATGGGAGAGCATTTTAATGGATTTTATCACAGGTCTCCCTGGAGTGCAGAAAGGTTATAATGCTATATGGGTGATTGTGGATAGATTAACTAAATCCGCCCATTTCCTTCCAGTAAAGGAGAGCACCACCTCGGATCAGTTGGCTCAAATTTATGTGAAAGAGATAGCAGGTTACATGGTGTGCCCAAGATTATAGTGTCAGACAAAGATTCGAGATTTGTTTCAGCTTTCTGGACTAGTTTGCAGAGAAATTTGGGTACCCGTTTGGCATTCATTACTGCCTATCATCCTCAGACGGATGGCCAAACAAAGAGAACAAATCAGGTGCTTGAGGATATGTTGAGAGCTTGCTGTATGGATTATAGAATGTCATGGCATGAAATGTTACCATTGGTGGAGTTTGCCTACAACAACAGTTATTAGTCTACGATTAAGATGGTACCTTACGAGGCTTTGTATGGTAGATGATGTAGGTCTCCACTACATTGGGATGAGATAGGTGAAAAGGATGAGTTGAGTACCGCTCTGGGGCCGCTTAAGCGATCGATCATGCCTGGAATCCATTTTTCATAATCTGCACCTATAATTGGTTTTGGCAATTGCTACCACCCCTAACTACCCGCAATGCAAGAAAATCATTAGCAAATTTCACTCATTTCAACTTGCATTACATCAAACACAACCTAAGAACCTAAACCGTTAAATCAAAATCATAACCCACACCAAATCCATTAAATCTTTATGGATAGAAATCTAAAATACAAAGAGGAGTAACACAAACCTGGACAAAATGTTAGGAGGAGGAGGAGGCGGAACTTCTAGCCCCTTCAAAATATCTCTTTCTAAGCATAAGATGCTAATGGCAAAGAAAATGTTAATGATGGAGGAAGAAGAAGATGTAAAGGAAGAGTAGGAAAAGGAGGAGGAAGTGGGCTTCGGTTTTGCTAAGAAGAAAAAGCAACAGAGAGGGGAGTGCGGACGTTAATGGTGGGAGGGAGGGGGGCAAATTCTTTGTTTTGGGTTTAGGTTTCTTTGCAACAATTTTGGGTTTTTGGGGACAAAGTATAATTTTAAAAAAATTATTCAATGCTTTATTAATCCTAATTAAAACATGATTAATGATTAATTGTCATTAATTAGTCTTCATAAAAAACAAGGTCATTTAGTAAAGGAGTAATGCTACAGTTACCGAAGGATGTGCATTGAATGACGTGACATAATCTTAACCATCGATTAATATTAATTCATAATTAATCGACAGTCAGGATTACGTTACGTCATTCGGTACACGAATTCGGTGCACATCTTTCGATAACTGTATTATTTTCCTTTAGTAAAGACTTTGAAATTTAATCGCCTTTTAATTAAATGCAAGGCCAAAATGGCCTTTTAATCTTTTGCCCCTCAAACAGGAGGATTCTATGGGATTAAATCTGAGGCTGATGACCCTTCTATTATTCACTAGCCATCATTCAAGGGATCGAGCTTTCAAGATATCTGCCATTGCTCATTTTCACAGAGGGTCTCGCCCCTTTGAAACCAAAGAGGTAATACATAGATGTAGCCCCAAGTTGTGGTTTGTTAAAGTTGTGTTTATGCTATTAGTCCGTTCTCATTTGTGTTTGGATAGTTGTTTGGGCTATTTTGACATCGTTTGAGGTAATTAAACAGTTAGATAACCTTAAATTGGCCTTCAGATTTTTGGAATTTAGTACAGTGAACTTGAGTCTCAATCATTCTTTCAAGACTTACTATTTACTTCTAAGAGCTTTATGTGAATCGGGTTTACATGATGTGGCCAAAGTGGTGTTTGACTATATGAGGAGTGATGGGCATTTGCCAAATAGTTCAATTATAGACTTTTTGGTTTTGTCATTTACAGAAGTAGGAAAATTGGATCTTGTCAAGGAATTGCTTTCTCAGCTGCCATCTGAAAAAATTGCTATGGACAGTTTCACTTGTAATAGTTTGTTGAATTTGCTGGTTAAACAGAATAAAGTTAATGAAGACATTTTCCTGTTTAAAGAGCATTTTAGATTTGACACTTGGACTTTGAATATTATGATCCGAGGGTTGTGCAGAATAGGAGAAGTTAATAAGGCGTTTGAGATTTTCTGCAATATGGAGAGTTGGAATTTTATACCTATGATGTGTATTGTTGCACTTGATTGAAGGATCTATTTAGCAGCCATCATGATTTTTGTTAAGCAACCAGTTGACTTAAATGTTTAAAGATGATATTTAAAAGGCTCACTATAGTGTTGAAGCTCTAAAGTGTCCTCTAATGTGAACTTGCATGCAGACTAAAAACAACAACAATCGCCAATACAACTACGACCACAAAAAATTTATAATTCAATTAATGTAACGTGGGAGATTCAAACATCAGATCTTTGGTCGACCTAGCTTTAATATTGTGTTAAGTAATCATCTAATCTAAAAGCTTAAGATAATAGATGAAGGTGCAACAATAGGATTTAAGTTTGGTGCTGAATATTGTATAGAAAATATGCTATAAATATCTTTGTTTGTTTCACTAACTTGCAAATCTTTTGGTTGATCACTGGCTTATCCTACTATTTTGTATTGCTTTTAGATAGCTATAAAATTATTTTCATTCCTATATATATGTGAAGACAACTGTATTTAAGATTTAACTCACTCAAATTAGAAGGATGCCAGCTAATAGGAGATTGGGATTAGTTATCCTCGTTATCATTGAGAGGTTTGAGTGGTTAGGCTTGTGGTTTTACGCCCATTAGTTAGGCTTGTGGTCTTAGTGAAGATTTTGGGCTTCAATGGGGACCCTAATCTTGAATTTGTGTTCATTAAATGGTTTGGCAGAGGGGTTTGCTGAGATATCAAACTAAAAAAAAAAAAAAAAATTAACAGTCTTCAATTTATTTTGCCAGAAACAACATGATTTCTCTTTGGTGACACTGCCGTGCTTCACGAGGTAATAATAAGTTTTCAGAATGAGATCAACAACAATCAGAAGTAGAAAAAGAAAGGGAAAACTGAAGTTTCTAGAGTTAAGGAGACTGAGCAAAGACTCTACTCTCATAGTTTAATTTTACAAATATTGTTAAAAGATTATTTATTACTAGGACAACTGTGCCCATGAATTTGGTGAAAAACAAAATATAGAAGGAAAGTATTGGAATAGATAGTAGTGTTACTCTTTATGCTGACCAGTTGGTAAATTAGTCTTAATGAGTTTGTCTTCTGCTTTCTGTGGTATTTTCCAGAAAAATGAAAGACAACAGATCATCTTTTCCTTTCCTACATGGTGGCTTCATTTTTATGGACTGAAGCTTGAAAAGAAGTTCACTTTCTGTGGGCTATTTTGATATCTGTTTCTTCCCTTTTGCTAAAAGTTCTTGTTCTTCTGGTAAGGAAATGTGCTAAGACCTTAAGTAAGTGAGGGGAACTGGTTCATCTTTGGATTGATTTGATGTGAAGGAAAAATAGGATTTTTGAAGATGTTAAAGTCTAGACTGCAATGTTTAGTGGGTTAAAATGCTTTTGTTTTATATTATTTTTATGAGCTTCAGTTTCAAGAGAGTTCGAAGATGCCTTTTTATTCTTGATTCATCTTAACCAAAGTGAGGTTCTAGGTTGATTTTGCTGTTGTTTTGGGGTTGCTTTACATGTACATATCATACAGCTAATGGGTCTATTTTCACAACCTATACAGAGTTCTTGTCAATATTTCTAGTACAATTTTTGCCTCCCTCTTCAAGAGGTAATCTTACACCTTAGTGGAGCTGATGTGCTTCCATATTCTCTCTTTCTATTTATATACTTTTTGTTTCCTATAGAAGAAAAATAATCTTAACATGACTAGTGAGCCTAGTTGTCTGTGCTTATTTGATGCTCTGTATCTCTTATTGAAGAGGGAAAGGTATATTGTTGAGGGTGGTGATGCTAAAAATTCTGATGTTGCCTTTCTCAATGAGCAAATTCCTTGTTGGTGCAACTTTATGTACACAACTTTTAAGTGTTTTCAAACATTTGGAGAACTCTCGCTTTGGTCTTCTGTTTTTATTACTTTTTGTGTGGGCAATGAGTCCTGATGTATCTTCTTTGTGATAGGTATTATCAGATGTTTATTGCTACTCAAGATGGGCGTTGGGTAGAAATGCTCCTGTACATAGCATACATGGTTCTTTACTAGCAGTTGGGGAGCTCTTGAGGTAGGTGAAAATTTACAATTATTTGCAAAATCTTTGGCTTCTGAAGTTGATGTTTGAGTTGAGAAGACCACTTCTGTCTTTCCAATTTATTTTTTTTCTTTCGGTTTTTTTTTTTTTTTCTTCACTTCCCCTGGTGGTATATAGGATCAAGGTTGAAACCAAGGTTTTGTGGTTGGCATCTTTATTTTACTTCTTTGTGTCATTGCCTCTCGTTGGATTTCTTGTGGAGCTCTGATACTCATATATAGGACACATGTGTTGTGCCCCTTTTATTTAACTAATTTTAGTGTTTGATGTGGATATAATGGAAATGTTTTCTGGACAGGAATACTGGTGAGCTCATGATGTCATGGTATAGAGCAGTCGCTGAAATTGTACTCTGGTACTTATAGCACCGGGATCAGCTTGTTCGCCTTAGTATAACTTCCCTGCTACCTCGATTGCTCATTTCTTGTGCGACCAATTTGTTACAAACTATTTAAAGGTTTGTGGATTGCTTCATTTTCTATCATATAATTGTATCTAGCATGGAGAGCATTTTGGATGATGAATCATCCTTATGTATATAGCAGTAAGTCACCCCAGTAATATGTGCATGCACTTGTGATGTGTTGCAGATATGCATGAATCACATTCTCACAGTTCTACGAGTTCCAGCTGAACATGACATTGGATTCATTGCTCTTGGGGAGATGGCTAGTGCTTTGGGAGGGGAACTCATCCACTATTTGCCAACAATTACATCTCACTTACGTGAAGCAGTAAGACGTAAAGGATTTTGGCTGAAATAAGTCTTGTGCCATCAATTTAGTTCTCTTTTGTTTCATTTTCCTTGTCACTACAATTTCTTTGAGTTATGCTGTTTTCATTTGATAGGCAACAAGACTTCTAATCAATGGCATATTTATGATATCTAGATTGCTCCACGTAGAGGCAACCCCTGCTTGAGGCTTTGGCTTGTGTTGGAAATATTACAAAAGCAATGGGTCTTGTAATGGAAGTTCCTCTTGTGGATGGTCTCCTGGATGTAAGTCTTTCCAGTATGCTTGTTGATGCCCTTGAACAAATTACTATCAAGTACACTGAGGCATTCTAGTATATTTTCTTTACATGCTTGTTATGATCATTTTATTAGAGAATTGGCCTTTTATATAACTGGTTGCTATTTCAGTATTCCTTCTTTGATGCCTACCATTCAAGATTGGCTGCTTGACTCTGTTTTACTAGTTCTTTCAAATCCCATTATTATCAAGCAAGGCCAGCTGCTCCCTTGGTTTGAGGAAATATGGTGAATATTCCTCAGCAAGTTTCTGACCTTGACTATTTTTGATCTCATATAGGGTCAAAAGTAATAAATGAAGTCTTGGCCTACGGGAAATCTTAATCTTTCTTTAATGTCACAATGAGAACAAGAAAGAAAAGGTTTTGGTTTGAAAAGTCAGTAGGTCAAGTCAAATAATTTCTTTTATTCTCACCTCAGTGTTTTTAAATGATCTACTTCTCAGAGGAGCCTGTTTATGTCAACAATCTAACTCTAAGGTTGGGTACTCAAATTACTTGACGTACAGCCTCCAGCACCTTCAATGGGTACAAAAAATAGCTATATAGTTAACTCGTAGCTAATAGTGATGCTATATGCCATGTAAATAAAATGTTATAGCTAAATACATTAATTAGTTACAATCTTTTACTATAGGTAATACATTGTAACTAAATAACTAGTTATTGTCACGATTTTAATAAGTTAAAGCAAGAGAAGAATATTAGCTTTGAGAAAGGAAGTCGTATCACTAAAATTATTTCAATTAGTTATAAATATTGACTTTTGTTGCTGTAAATATGTATTTGTTATAGTTTTCCTTTCTGTAGCTAATTTTAGTAGCTATGTGTCTATAATGTTGTAGTGAGCCTAGATGATTTGTTGTATAATTTATTTATTTGAAGGGAATCAAGGAATGTGTATAATGTAAGCCTGTTTTTTGTGGGTCTCATTCTTTAATTATGAGGGTATAAAGTTCAATATGTATACAAGTTAACATCAAAACTTCAATATGTATACAAGTTAACATCAAAACTTCAATATGTATACAAGTTAACATCAAAACTTCAATATGTATACAAGTTAACATCAAATTTAAGTTAATTCAAACTCATAAGTTTAATTTTCTCTTCTCTTTATTGGACAAAAATCATGAAGGCTGAGGCATACTGCTGCGGATGGAATGTCAAGACTTGCTGGCTTTGTTGTTGCCTTCCAGTTTGTTGTGTGGTAAGAGTTTCTGCAATTTTTTTTTTTTTTTTTCAAGGAAAATATAAAATAATAATTATTATTGTTGATTCTATTGAAATCACTTCATCTTTGGATCACATTTTAACAAGGGTAATGATAAATAACACTATAACAAGGTTAATGAAATATTTGAGTCACATACTTTTGCTTTGTTGGATTAATTTAATTTGTGAAATAAAATAAATTCGTCTGAATGTATGGATGTAGAAATGTTGCTACTATTGTTCTTGTTCTGTTGCTGAAGAATCAGAGCCAAAAAAGAAATGCTGCACGTGCAAGAAATCCAAGAAGCCAGCGAAGAAAGAGAAGGTTGACGATGAGATATCGGTGAAGTTCATCGATAGAATTATTATTTTCTCCCCTTTTGCATGTGCTAAAATTTTCTGTTCTTACATTTATTGGTTTTGTATATGTTAAGCAAAGAGGAATTGGAGAAGACATTCAATCAAATGGTAAGTTAGAACGAGGTCTTGCTTCACTAACTTGATTCTTGTATCAAATTGATAGCTAACTTTACCTCAGTGTCAGACACATAAATATTTATCTTAGATCTGCTAACATGTTGTGTTTGTTTGTTTACCTTCTTAATTTCTAATTTAAATAGTTAATTCAGTTAAATGTTGATGGATGTCATGTAACATGATGCATGATGTCTAATGCCACAGGATCAAAAGGAGAACAGGCTGGGGAAGGTGGAGAAGAAATCTGAGGCAAAGAGAGAAGAGTGCTCAATAACTCGTAAAATGAATTGTGGGAAATGCAAATAATGAGAAATGCAAGAAGGTCCATCAATTACTCATCAGTTTCAAGTGCAATTTGTTATTCTGTTTGTATTAATTATCACTTAATCGGAAGCTTAATTTGATTCACTCTAGAGGCTTTTTCTTGTATACTTTATAAGTGAAGTACTATTAATACTCATGAAAATTATATTAAGAGAATAGACTTGTGGCAAAAAAAAGGAACAATATCTACCGCAATAGTCTATACAAACAATTAATTTAAGCGTGAGCTTATTAGTTAGGAGAAACCCAACAAGAAAAATCATTTATCTTCCCAGCTTTATTGTAAATCACACTTGAAAGACAACTATTGCCATTTTAATTAAACTCTGCACATAACTATGAAGAAATACATCACTCATACATCCTAAACCTAACCTTGTCAGGATATTGGTAAGATTTTGAAAGGCAAAACTGTCATTTCATATTTTTTACTTAAACAAACCCTAACATAATTAGTCAAACCCTTAAAGTTCACGTTCTTCTACTCCTACCCCCAACATTCAAACCTTTACACTTATTTTCTCACACTCTAATCCCCACCTCCCCTTGGTCACCTAGCATCCCAAACATAACTCTTTGCAAGGCAGTGACCTTGCTTGAGGATGTTGTAGCCTTGCGAGGCTACCACCATTTCACAACGCTACAACCTCACTAGAGGTTGCCACCACCTTGCTGGTGCGTGTTTCCTACAACATGCAATATGTAGCAAGTATACTAATCGCACAAGTAATATAATGATGAGTGAGTATCGTTCCCACGAGGATTGTTCGCTAAGCACTAAGTTTTCTACCGTTTCCAAGTTGGAGCAACCAAATTCTTTTGGATTAATGGCAGCAATTTAACCTATTACTAAAACAAAATTACTAAACTGTGGATTAACTACGAATGCAAGATGTAAAACACGGGAAAAAAAAATCAATTCAAACAAACGGGTAGGGTTTTGATTTCATTCGGACTCTATGGGTTAAACCTAAAGAATTAAACTAAAATCATAGTCACCTGCATTGATTGTAAATCAAACTCTCTAAAGTGTCAAACATACCTTCTCAGGCTATGTTTTCCTACTCTTCCCTATTAACCTTCCGCACCCAACAAATTAAAAGTTAATAATTCTAAGCTCATTAAGCACAAGAATCCTAAATGATTTCATTGGTTCTTGAATCTATCTCTAGCATCCAATACTACAATGATGATTACCCAAGAAGCCTAACATGATTCATTTCTCAATCTCATCATGTTCATCACATAAAACCAGTAAATGCAGAGTAAACACACAATCAACGCAAAATCATATGAAAAGAAAATAATCAATAACTTAACCCATTAAAATCCGAACTACAATCAAAACCCTAACCCAAAATGGGTTAGTTCATGGCTAAATCAACAACACAAATGAAAGAAACGAAAATACTAAAGTTCAACATAATGAAAATAAAAGAAAAGAAATCTCCCCAATTGATGAATCTCTTGGTTCGAATTCAAATCTTTACCCTTGTTCAATCTCAAAATTCCTCAAAATCAAAACTAAGGAAATGTACAAAGTTGCTCTAACCCTATTCGAAGACCACATTCCAAAAAGGCTAAGTGTTTCTTTTATACCTTGCCCAAATTCCTTAGAAAAACACGCAAAAGTAAAGCGTAGCTTTTACAAAACTCGGAAATTACTTGCGCCGTGGCGAAGAAGAAATCTCGCCGCGGCGAAGAAAGAAGCAGATATGGTGCGTGACTGGCACACTTCGCCACGGCGAAGCTTCTTAAAAAGTTCTAAAATTACAGAATTGCCATTCTGCTTGCATCTTCACTTGATTCTTTGATCCTCGGTGCTCTCCCTTGGGAACAAGCCTCATAGTGCTTTATCCTACTTCAGAACTCTACCAACTTCTGAGATCCGCCAACTTCTGAGTCTAGAATTTCCAATTTTGTCCTTATTTGCTCAAAATGTCCATTTTAAACTGAAACACGAAATGTAAGGAATTAAGCAACAATTCAGGTCAAAATGAACTAGAAAGTACCCGAAATCTGACTAAAAAGTCTAATGAAAACGGTATAATCCACGGATTATCAAATACCCCCAAACTAAAGATATGTTCGTCCCTAAGCATACAGTATAAAACTCACGGAAACAAAAACAATAAATAAACAAACAACAACACGAAACACTCACACAACAAAACTGAAAAATTTAACAAAAACCAATAAGACTCAAACTCAACAAACAAATTGCCTAGAATTTACACAAGTCTCAAAAGTTGTTGAAAAATTATTATCAGGAAATGTTCAACACTCCAAGAAGTTATAAGCTACATCGATTGTCTTCCTCTATCGGTCCACCGAGTAGGTGATCCCCACTTCAATCCACATTCCAACTTCCCGGATTATTTTATGCAAAAAGGTAAAGTTTATCAAATGGTGGCAGACTCTATAAGCCTAAATATCGAACGACTCTCCACTGATGAGGACTAAACAAAGATGAGAATCAAAAGGTCTTTAAAAGCTTGTACCGTTAGGCTCAGGTAGTGGGTTCCAAGTAAAGGATAGGAAAAACAAAGTAAGAGAACTCGGTTCTCCTCATGCAAACACTCAAGTCAAATCGAACTCCACTTCTTTTCAACCAACAATCAACGTGTCTACTTATTTACCACCCACAAACTCGTATCCTTCTTATTTCTGATACCACAAATGCGTAGGTTTAGGGTGTACGTGGCGTTGTTAAACCTGAGGTCGCCAAGTACTGCTAGGCAGTTTTTAAGGCGGTTACTGGTTTCCAGCCGATATACCCTTAAACCCAGCAAATGAAATTATTATTATTTTTTTTAAATCAAAAAGAGAATAAATTGATTGAATTGAGGTGAACTACCTCTTTTTTTTTTTTTTCCTGCCCTTCTCACAACCCCCAAACTATTCTTTTGGCTTATTCGTACAACTCTTTTTCTGTTCTTTGTGTTTGCACTAAGGCTGAATTCTCCTAAGGGTACGACAAAGTGTTCAGGGTAACAGGATAGGACAATTTTCGGTTTGCCAAGAAAAATAAAGCAATACTAACTCATACGGCCCAAACGGGTGACTAGGGACAATTTCATTCCTAGGTTGGCTAGAAAGGCTCAAACGTTCCAAAAAGAATGCCTAAATCATCTCCTCAACCATGTCTAATCCTGGAATTTTTCCTCAAGCACTTCTCTACTAGGTTCTAGAGTCCACCAACATTATCAAACTTCACCTAATCACATAAAATGAATCTAAGCATTCCGAAATAAATGAAAATTGTGGCTAAACCACTCAACAAACCTCAATCAAAATCTAGTCAATAACATAAACTTGAAGCAATGCTTAACATTTCTCAACAGTAAAATTGCAACAACCCTATTCTCATCATTGATTTATACAATTCATTATCGCCAAAAACAATTAAACTAAAGAAAAATAACTAAAGATTTTTTTTTTTTTAAAATTTCGTTTAAGGTGTATGTGGCGTTGTTATACCAGAGGTTACCAAGTTCTGCTAGACAGTTTTTAAGGCGGGTACTGGTTTCCAGCTGGTATACCCTTAAACTAGGCTTTATTTCTATTTCCTACCCCCAAACTAAATATGACATTGTCCCCAATGTTCCAGTACGTAAAAATCAGGAATAGAAAATCAAAAATAACAAAGGTACGAGAAAGTTCCCTGGTTAATCCGTGAAGTGTCGCTCCACAGTGCACACCCGGTCTCAGACTTTTCTTCACCCAAAATCTGTCAAAACAATTGAAACTATGGTGTCCCTTGTGTTAGCAAAAATTCACAAACTAACTTGAAAATATTACAACCTAATCTCGTCTTTGCAACAACTACAAATTAAAAGAAAACAACTAAAACAACTACACAATCCAAAACCAAAAATACAAACTGAGTTTAATGTTTCAAATGAAAAACCAATTCAACTAAAACAAAAAAAAAAAAAAAAAAAAAACAGGTGCTGCTCATTCTTCTCCTCCCTCATCTTCCTCTTTTTCCTCGGAGCCCATCCACTCATTTGAGTCCCAGTTGGCCCATTGGTATGCTTAAGTGTCAACGTTGAGCTCTTTAAAGCTATTCTTCTGCATCTCATACATCATCTGGGTTTGCTCAACCAACCAATCCTGACGTTTTGTCATATATTTCATTAAACCCATCATCTGCTGCATCATTTCTTTCTGTGTAGCTGTGGAACTAGAGGATGTGGCAGGGCCTTTTGCGGTTCGCTATCGTTTTGTCCCTGCTCTTGCTTGCTCAGCTGCTGGACATTCAAGATGCTTTTGATAGTAGTTTGAGCTAAGAGTTGGGGCAGCATGTAAACGTTGCTCATCAGCAAACACCTTGACTCTAGCTTGAATGCACAAAGCTGTAATGAGATGTGGGAAATCATAGCTTGCTCGCCCTGGTTTCGAGGCATGCTAAATATTATTCCAGATAATATCTCCCACATCAATACTCTTTCCTGTGGCAATTGAATAAAGCAATACTGCCTTCTCTTTAGTTACTGTGCTATAGTGCGTTTCCGACATGATCTTCGCACTAACAAAATACTGCCACAGTCGAGCTATTGGTGTCAAATCAGTGCCCTTGAGGGTTTTCTTTTGTTTCTTTGACACTGCCCAAGTTGCCCCCAGTTTTGCAATGACCGGGAGAATGATATCATCCTCATAACTTGACATCCTAAACCTTAATACTCATCCTGGAAAATCATAGGCAGTTTATAAAACTCATTGATCGCCTTTTTCGAAAACGGCACATCAACCCCTCTCACAAATACCATCCCCTCTTCACAATCTGGGAGATTGGCATAAAACTCCCTCACAAGCGGCTCAACAGCCGATTGTGCAGGAGCACTCATAAACACTTCCCACTTTCTCCCTCGACTCCGACTACTCATCATGGCAACCCACGCTTAGGAACAAAACCCTTATCCTTTCTTTTGATAGCCCCTTCATATCTTTTCTGGGCTTCATCACTCAAGAAGCGGTCATCCACTTTTTTTCCTTTTCCCTTGCCCTTATATTGATGCTTGGCTTTGACCGGCATTTTCTCTAAATTTATAGTTCGATTAAAAAATGCACCCCAATAATTCAAGCCTAAGTGTTCTACACAACCAATTCAATCTTGCAAAAGAAAACAACACTTCCAAAAAAATTCGCACTTCAACCCCCAAACTACAAAATTTTCAAATCCAACCAAAACACTTCAAAACTCAAAACCCACTCTCCTCAATATCACCACACGCACAAACTACCCTTCCTCTAACAAAATCAACACTCAAAATCACCCAAATTCCACAACTCAACCGCAACAAAAATTTTCAGATCTATAATTAAAAACTTGAAATTGTGTGATAAAAAAGCTTTGGATACTTGAGATATTACCAATATGAAGGAGTATTCGCCACCAATTGAAACAGAAATAGCCCAAATTGAAAAGCCCCAAATTCTTGATCCAAAAATTTTCGTGAAATTTTTGCGAAAATTGTTGTTGAAATGAGTTGTTTTGGTGTTTAGAAGGGTTAAGGAGTACGATAATTGGTTGGGAAAACACGGGGAATGCAATGGATTGAAGTTTGAAATTTTTTCTCGCAAGTGGAATGAATAGTCGCATGAAGAATGAGAAGAAAAAGTGGATATTTATAGAAAAGGATCGTTTCAAACTCTAAAAAAACCCAGGTTTTGCTGCGACGAAGAAAAATTCTTCGCCGGGGTGAAAACCTCCAGGAGCTGACATGTTTTCTACCACTTTGCCATGTGAAGAAAACTCCTTCGCCCCAGCGAAGTCTGGAGCATTTTGTGTCCTTTCCTTCGCTAAAAATTTCACCTGAAACACCCAAAAACATACCAATTAAAATTCAAACAAACTCATCATGAATTCAAACAAATTCAAACAACCAAAATGAAAAAGAAATAATTAAAAACACTTGGGTTGCCTCTAAAGAAGCGCTTGTTTATAGTCGATAGCTTGACTCTCCTATGTCTTTCATGTCGGGATGTCAAGCCGGATTGGGGTTGATTTGCAACTCAGCATCCCATCTATGTATGGCTTCAATCTCTGTCCATTGACCGTAAAGGTGCCCTTTTCATCATGTGAAACTTCCACTGCTCTGTATGGGTGAATTCTTGTCACTGTGAATGGTCCGGACCATCTAGACTTAAGTTTTCAGGGAAAAAGCCTAAGTCTAGAATTGAACAGCAACACCTTCTGTCCTAATTCAAAGTCCTTCTTCCGGATATGCTTGTCATGCCACCTTTTTGTCTTCTCCTTGTAAATCCGGGCATTCTCATATGCTTCGAGACAAAACTCATCGAGTTCGTTCAAAGTCAACATCATTTCTTCTCCAGTAGCTTTCAAGTCCATGTTTAGCTGCTTGACTACCCAGTACGCTTTATGCTCGAGTTCAACCGGTAAGTGAGATGCTTTCCCATAGACCATCCTGAATGGAGATATACCAATTTAAGTCTTAAAGGTAGTTCGATGGGCCCATAATGCATCATCCAGTTTCCTTGACCAATCCTTCCTAGATGCATTAACTGTCTTTTCTAGAATCCCCTTAAGTTCTCTGTTAGAAAGTTCTACTTGCCCGCTCGTTTGTGGATGGTAAGGTGTTGCAACCCTATGTGTCACTCCATACTTACTCAACAGCGCATCTAATTGCTTATTGCAAAAGTGGGATCCTCCATCACTAATGATTGCCCGTGGTACCCCAAACCTTGAGAAAATATTCTTTCTCACAAACCTGATCACTACCCTAGCATCATTAGTCGGTAATGCAATTGCTTCGACCAACTTCGACACGTAGTCCACCGCCACCAAAATATATGTGTTCCTAAAAGAACTTGGGAAGGGACCCATGAAATCAATCCCCCACACATAAAAAAGCTCAATCACCAAGATGTTGTTCAACGGCATCTCATCTCTTTTTGAAATATTACCCATCCGTTGACATTGGTCACACTCTTGAATCATCCGGAAGGAATCCTTAAAGAGGGTTGGCCAATAAAACCCCGATTGTAAAACCTTGGCTGATGTCCTAGCTCCTCCAAAATGGCCACCTACTTTCTTCTCGTGACAATGCCATAGAATGCTTTCCATCTCCTCCTCCGGGACACATCTCCGTATCATTTGATCAGCACAATGTCTGTAAAGAAACGACTCTTCCCAAAAATAAAACTTCAAATCTGAGAAGAATTTTCTCCTTTGTTGGTATGTCATACCAACTGGGAGTAACCTTGATGATAGATAATTTGCAAAATCCGCATACCATGGTGCTTCATCCACTCTCATCAACTTCTCATCCAGAAAAGTTTCTCTAATGGGGATTTCCTTCTCAGTTCCCTTGATTGGTTTCTCAATCCTTGACAAGTGATCTACCACAACATTTTTTGACCCCTTCTTATCTCGAATCTCCAACTCGAACTCCTGAAGTAGTAAAATCCATCTTATCAGCCGAGGTTTTGCTTCTTGCTTTGCCAATAGGTGCCTGAGTGCTGAATGGTCCGTGTAGACGATCACCTTTGCACCTAACAAATATGAATGAAACTTGTCAAAAGCAAAAACTACAGCCAACAATTCTTTTTCAGTGGTGGTGTAATTCAATTGTGCATCAATGAGTGTTTTGCTAGCATACTGAATTACATGCAACACTTTGTTTTTCCTCTATCCTAAAACTACCCCTAGAGCAAAATCACTAGCATCACACATTAATTCAAATGGCAGTCCCTAATCGGGAACTGCAAGAATAGGGGCAGATACTAATACTTTTTTTAGAGTTAGAAAAGCATGCATGCATTCATCATTAAAGTAAAAAACAACATCTTTATTCAACAAATTGCATAAGGGTTTAGAAATCTTAGAAAAATCCTTGATAAAGCGTTTGTAAAACCCCGCATGCCCCAAGAAACTTCGGACCGCTTTGACATTCGATGGTGGTGGCAGCTTCTCTATCACTTTAGTCTTTGCTCGATCAACTTCTATTCCGTTCTTTGAAATCTTATGACCGAGCACTATTCCCTCCTAGACCATGAAATGACACTTCTCCCAATTGAGCACCAGGTTTGTCTCCTTACATCGCTGCAAAACAAGAGAAAGATTAGTTAAACAATTATCAAAAGATGAACCAAAAACTGAGAAGTCATTCATAAAGACTTCTATGAACCGTTCCACCATGTCCCCAAAGATCGACATCATGCATCTTTGAAATGTCGCTGGTGCATTGCATAACCCCAAAGGCATCCTTCGGTAAGCAAAGGTGCCGTATGGACAAGTAAAGGTTGTTTTCTCTTGATCCTTAGGAGCGATGGCAATTTGGTTGTATCCTGAATACCCATCCAGGAAACAGTAATAGGCATGTCCTGCCAACCTTTCCAACATCTGATCAATGAAAGGTAGTGGAAATAGTACTATGGCCTTGTTGGAGGTCATCATAGCCTTGCAAGGCTAGGACCTTTCTTGAAGTTGGGATTGGGGATGGGGATGGGGATGGATGTGGGTTAGGGTTTATGTCAATTTGGTATAATTTCATTAAGTTTTTGGTACTTTTATTTATTAACATAGGTAAAATGTTATTTGATTTCAATTTAAGGGTAAAATCAACAAGCCTTACTCAAGATCTAACAAAAATCAGACAAAATTATGTTTAAGGGAGTGAGTGATGATTTTTTAAACAGTTATGGGGGGAGTTTGATTAAAATGGCAATAGTTGTCATCTTGATGAGTGCTTGGAACTGCATTCATACTTAGTGATTTTAAGGGTATTTTGTGAGAGAATTAGGTTTAATTGGTTAATTTTAATTAATTTATGTATCTCTTTTGTTTTCTAGAATCATGGGTATGTTTTGTGAATTTTCAGGTGTTTAGTTGCTGAAAAATGAGGATTTTAGGCATGGACATTGAAGATAAAAGAATCATAAATGTGTAGGAACAAACGGTTCGAGAATCAAAGCTCAAACGAAGAAGTTATGGATTTTTGTAGACTGTTCGCCACAGTAGAACTATTTCCATGCTGCAGCAGAACTATTCCCACACCGCAGCATAAAATTCAAAATGGATAGAAACTTCATGCCGCCGTGCCACAAAATCATGCCGCGGCACAATGCAGGAAATTTATGTTTGGAAATTTTTTTGCCAAACATGTTGCACAAAAATGATCATAACTTGAGTTACACAACTCTGATTGACCTGGTTTTGATGGCATTTTAAAGCTAAGAGACATATATACAACTTTTATCTTTTATCGTGGCTAGTTCAATATGGAATATGGTAAAACGTGGAGACGAATGTTATGTTAGTGCTTAGAGATGTGCAGATTTGTTATTATGCATTTTTCATTGAAGTATAACTTTTTACCATAATACCCTCACGGCTTCTCACGACTTTAATATTATAAATAGATTCCCTTAGCAATATTTTAGGGAGCTAGGGTTTATAATATCAAATATAATTAGGAAGAGGCAAGGAGAGGAGATCTTACCTAGGGTTTCATCTTCTTCATCTTGTACTTCATGGTTTTCAATATTTTGATGTTTGATTTCCGTATGATCATGTGTAACTAAACTCTTATTTAGGGATCCAATGTAGCCTAATTGGAAGGCTCTATGTTTAAACATATATTTATTATTATCAATTCAATGAAAATCTAGATTCATTCATGTATTTATTTTGCCTTTAATTTTCATTATTGTGTGACGACACTTAGTGTGAATTAGTAGGTCAGTTAGTGTGAATTAGTAGGTTGTTTGTGTTGGGATGATTGAATGAATGATTAGTATTTTGTGTATACGCCTTGACAGAATATTAGTTGGTTCATGATTTCTTGAATAATTAGTGTATGTGCATACGCCCTAACAAATGCACCTTTATTCATGATTTCAAGTATTCTTGTGTTTAATGGGTTTTTAATTCATAGGCTAGACTATACGCCCTAGCTGGTCTTGTGTTAAAAATACTAGGTTAATCTTGAATGTCTTACGGTAATACCTTGATTTAGTGAATGCGAACCCTAGAGATTGAATTGATAAACAATTGAGAGATGTTTGACATAGAGCTAGATAATTATGGTGAAATTGGAGACCTAGGTTTTGGTCAATTGGGTTTTAGATAATTTTAATAGTTGTTTAATTTTAGTTTTATTCAGTTGTTGCTTTTAAAGTGATCTTCCTTAATTCCTCATTATTAAGTCTTGTTTTTAGTTTTAATTGAAGCATAATTATTAGGATTAGTAAATTGTTTATAAATCTTTGTGGGATCGACCCTTGCTTTTGCACACTAGACTACAAGAATGATTCGTGCACTTGCGAGGTTATAAAATTATTCATCACATCTCAATAAAGATTTCCGATAAAGTTAGAGAGGTTAGTATTTTTTGCCCAAAACCTAACTCTTAAGTTACAATAAGCTGATAAATTCCTCAAACATTATAATCTCTTTTAATACCGAAACCATACTTGGTGGAAATTATTTAAGTTTCAGTAATTCTAGCAAACATCAAATTCAAGACTCATGCTTATTAAAAAAAATTACTTAATGATTCAAGCAAGTACTATTCTTAGGCTAAACACACATTATAACATAATTAAGGGTTCCACAAACCATGAGATATGGTTTTGTAAGTATTTTTGTCAAATTATGAATTCAGTGTGGTAACACTAATTTTTTATGTCATAAAATCACTTTGTTTATGCACAATCATTTTATGTTTTCTGGTGTCACCACATTCATTGTTTGTGTGATGACATGTGCCTAGTCAGATTTCTTTTTGTATAGGTCCCGTTTTTAACTTGATTGTCAATTTAATTTTCTTTCATGATCTTTGTGAGACCTAACTTTACAGGTGTCCTACTATCCTAATATGGTTCTACAAGATTTGTAAGGTTTGTCTGTGTTCCCAACAAAAGTTGAAAGGGTTTGTACATGTCTTAAAGAGATTGGGTGAGCAAGGACTAATTATTATCATCTTCTTCCTTGCATTTTCTCTTGAATCTGGTGCATCCATTATTGTGCTCTCTGAATTTTTTCTAGAGCTTATTTATTTACTCAGGTTCCCTTTCTTTGTTAATCATTTCTTTGAGTTTTGTTAAGCGAGGATTGTTTGTTTCCATCTTCTTCTTCCTTGTGTGTTTAAGCCTGAATATACCTCTCAAAGTTCTCTACATATTCTTTGAAGTTTTTTTTTTTTTTTTTTAAATCAAGTTTCATGTGTTTTAGGTAGGCTTACAGATGCCTTGTTATGTTGTGTTGTTCACGTGTGGAACATGGGTATTCCATAGTTGTTGCTTGATAGGATTTCAAGCTATTCAAGCTCAAGTGCTTCTTCAATGTTGAACCTTGAGAGGAGCTCAATGGTGACTAGGTGGTGTCATGGGCTTGGTAGTTCGAAGTTTGACCAAAGGGTGAAGTTTGAAGCGTTGTCATAATAGGAAGTGTTTTGCAACTAATGCTTAACTTTGGCTTTGTATTTGAAATATAAATGTTTATCATAGTGGATTAACTTCATCTGGACATGGTCATGTAGGTATGTTACCAAACCATGTAAAAATGTGTTGTGTGCTTTACTTTATGTTTTGGATACATTGTTTATATTGATGTTAAATAAGCCAATACAAAACGCACAAATGAAAATGTTAACCCATTCCGCTTAAGTTTAATCCACTTGGTAAAATGATTAAAACTTTAATTTGGTATAAGAGCATGTTCTAAAGAGTTATTTCAGGAGATCCTTGCTTGTTATTTGTGATTTTATTTTGATTTGATGTATGTTGCATTTTACCTTCTTTTTTTTTTTTTTTTTTTTTTTTTTTTGCGATTTTGAACAGTTTGCTAGCTACAAACCTTGTGTGACTACATCTATGTTTTTCGTAGCCACTTCAGCCTTTTGTGTTTGACTGTGTTACAGATCACGATTTGCGTTTACTATGCTTGTGTTTTTTTTTTTTTTTTTAACCATGAGCTTCTTTGGTGAAGTTGGTCTACCAATAGGTCGTCCATGTTAGAAGAACCCAACTACGCTTATTGGAAACCTAGGATAAGAGGCTTCCTCAAATCCATTAATGAGAGGGTATGGATGTCATTTGTAGTTAGATGGAGTGAACCCAAAATTGAAGAAGAAGGTGTGACTAAACCAAAAGAGATTAAACGGTGGACCAAGGCTGAGTTAGATGCTTCTAGTTTTAACTCAAAAACCCTTCATGCCTTTTTTAATGTTGTGAGTATAAATCAAATGAAAAATATTGCTAACTATGAGATTGCAAAAGAAGTTTGGGATAAACTCCAAGTTGGTACCTGACAATGAAAATCTTGTCATGCATGAAGATGAAACAATTGCAAATTTTCATGGCAGATTGTGTGATGTGACTAATGAATGTTATGCTTTGGGTAAGATCTATTCTAACTCTAAGCTTGTTAGGAAAGTGTTATGCTCTTTGCCCAAAAGATTCATGTCAAAAGTGACCTTCATTGAGGAATGTCATGACCTTGAAGTTATGTAGCTAGATGAGTTGATTGTATCCCTGCAAACATTTGAACTCAACCGAAAAGATGGGACAAGAAATCAGGCAAAGGTCTTGTGTTAAAACATGAGGTAATTTTTGAATCCTTTGATGATGTTGAAGCCAGTGGTGTGGAAGATGATGAGTGTGCCTTGCTCAAAAAAAATGTTGCCAAATTTTTGAAAAAGAACATGAGAAATCCTAATGGCGAGGAAAAGGGAAAACAACCAAAAATTAAATTTCTGACCAAACTAGTCAAGGTGCGTTTTCAAAAGGATTTTCTAAAGAAAGTGAAAAGAAAAACAAAGGCATTAGGTGTTTTGAGTGTTAGGGTTATAGCCACATCCAGTGTGAGTGTGCCAACACTTTAAAGAGAAAGGGTAAAGCTATGGCTACCACCTGAGTGAGAGTGATGACAGTGAAAGTGGGGGTGATGACAATGATGAGGATGAATACTTTTTAGCCTTTACGAATAACCAAGATGATAGTGATAGTGTGTCCTCAAATGACTCATGTGATGTCTATAAGAGCAACAGGAGGATTATGACAAGATGTATGAGTCATGGTTGAAGGCCATCAAAAAGATTAAATCTCTTGAATCCAAAAATCCTCCTTAATAGGAGATAAGAAAATTTTGAATGATAAAATGAAAGCCTTATTTTTTGATTTGTCCAACAAGGAGCTTTTGTTAAATCAAGCTTTAAATGAACTAACTAAGGCCAAGGACATTGTTGAAATGATAAATGTAGGTTCATACAAGCTTGATGAAGTTCTTGGCCAAGGAAAGATTTTTTTGTGATAAATCAGGTTTAGGTTTTTCTCCTGGTGCGAGCACATCCAAATCTGGTGTGACCACATTCGTCAAAGCTTTTGAATCAATTCCAAAAGTTGTTGCTGCCCCTTGTGATCAATCCTTGCAGGTAAAAAGGTTCATTCTAGTTTGTCATTTATGTCATAGGGAAGGTCACATTAGACCTAAATGTTTCAAACTCATTTTATATTTGAAAAGGTGTCTTAAAAATCATAAAATGACTTCCTAAATGTCACCACACCATTTTTGAATGTCATTGCATTCAAAACTAAATTCTAAAAACAAAAAGGTGTGGAGACCTAAGTTAAGTGTGAACTGTTTTGTTATACATACATCATTGCTTGCATTTCAAGATGATCAATGGTATTTTGGCAGTGGTTGTTTGAGAAACATGACAGGTAACAAAGCATTATTAACTACTATTGAACTTGTGGAAGTTGGCCATGTTCCTATGGTGATGGCAAAAGAGGTAAGATTCTTGGAAAAGGTTGAATAGTTTTTCCTAGCTTCCCAATGTTGGATGATGTGTTTTATGTTAAGGGACTTAAAGCAAATCTTATTAGCATTAGTCAAATTTGTGACAAGGATTGTATTGTACAATTTTCAAAGAATATGTGTCAAGTTTTGAATGGTGATGGTACTTCCTTGCTTGAAGGAAAGAGGATCGATGATAATTTCTTTTTGTTGTCTAACAAAGTTTCTTGCTTGAGCATTGAGACAGATTGTGTGGAGCTATGGCAAAAGAAGCTTGGACACATGAACTTCAAAGACCTTGTGAAACTTTCCAAGAAGGATGCTGTCAAAGGTCTGCCCAAACTAGGTTTTCCTAAAGGTAAAGTATGTGGCCTTTGCCAACAAGGTAAGCAGACCAAGAGTGCTCATAAACCTCTATCTCATTTAACCACATCTGGTGTTTTAGAACCTTCTTCATATGGATCTAATGAGTAATATGCAAACTAAAAGTATTGGTGGTAAGAGATATGTCTTTGTATGTGTTGGTGATTATTCTAGATTTGCATAGGTTGATTTCTTGAGAGAAAAATAAGATGCATCTGATGCTTTCCAAAGTCTTGTTAAAAGTTTACTGGTTGAACAACATTGCCTTGTGAAGAAAGTGGTGTGAATTAGGACTAACCATGGGAAAGAGTTTGAGAATTCTCACTTTGCTATTTTTTGTGATGCATAGGGCATTTGGCATGAGTTTTTAGCCCCAAAGACACCTCAACATGGTGTAGTGGAGAAAAAGAATAAAGTTCTTCAAGAGATCGCAAGAGTTATCCTGAATGCAAAGAAGTTGCCAAAGAGATCATGGGCCAAGGCTATCAACTACATGCCACATCTCAAACATGGTGTTCTTGAGGAAAGGTAAATCACAAACTCCCTATGAGCTTTGGAAGGGTAAGAAACTAAATCTCTCATATTTGCATGTTTTTGGTTGCAAATGTTATGTCTTGAATGATAGAGAAAACCTAGGAAAATTTGAATCTAAGTGTGATGAAGGTGTATTCCTTGGTTACTCTTCAAATTGTAGGGCATATAGGATCTTCAATATGAGAACTAAAGTATTGTTGAATCATTTAATGTTGTGTTCTTTGATTTTAAAGATTACTCAAAGTTTTCTCAAGTTGATGAAATTGTAGACATAACTGTTCCTTATGATGTGACCACAAGAAAGACAATGTGATCACATCAGACTATCCAAAAGCTTAAACCAGTGTGACAACACCCGCATCTAATGTGAAACAAGCTAGAACTCAACAAGGACAAGCATCAGTTTGCAAAGGATGGGCTTGAACTGATTATTGATCTTTCTGATGAGATCACTTAAAGAAAGACCTCCACAAGGAAAGAACCACCCTTATGGATCAAGAAAGCACATCTATCATCCATTGTAATTGGTGATCCCAAAGAGATTATTGTTACTAGGAGAAGAAGGTTGTGTGAAATTAATCATTTGTGCTATATTTCTCTTGCAGAATCAAAGAATGCAAAGCAAGCTCTAGAGGATGATTGCTAGATATCCGCAATGCATAAAGAGCTTGAGCAGTTTGAAAGAAATGATGTGTGGAGCTTGGTTCCTAAACTCGAAGGAATAAACATCATTGGAACCAAGTGGATCTTCAAGAACAAGTCTGATGAGTTTGAGAACATTGTCAAAAACAAGGCGAAACTTGTTGCACAAGGATACACAAGTGGAAGGTATTGACTTTGATGAGACATTTGCTCCCGTGGCCAGACTAGAGTCCATAACATTGTTGTTAGTTGATGCATGTTGCCTGAACATAATGCTTTACCAGATAGATGTAAAGAGTGCCTTCTTGAATGGGATGTTGATGGAAGAGGTGTATGCAAAGCAGCCTGCTGGTTTTCAAGATCCTCACAAGCCAAACCATGTCTTCAAGTTGAAGAAAGCCTTGTATGGGTTGATATAGGACCCAAGAGCCCGGTATGAGAGGCTTACCTCATTTCTCCTTGATCACAACTACAAGAAAGGCAATGTTAATAAAAACACTTTTCATTAAGTATTTTGATGTTGATTTTTTATGTGCACAGATATATTTTAATGACATTGTTTTTGGATCTACATCTCAAACTCATTTGAATGAATTTGTTGCCTTAATGAAAAATGAATTTGAAATGAGCATGATAGGTGAGTTGAGCATGTTTCTAGGACTTCAGATAAAGCAATTTGATAATGGTGTATTTGTGTGCCAAACTAAATATGCCTAGAACATGCTTAAGAGGTTTAATTTTGTAAATGCCAAACATGCTAAAACACCAATGAGTTCTACCCTTAAACTATATAAGAGTGAAAATGGGAAAAAGGTAGACAAGAAATTGTACAGAAGCATGATTGGAAGTCTTTTGTACTTAACTGCTAGTGGACCTAACTTGTGTTTCAATGTAGGTATTTATGCTAGAGTTTAGGCTGATCCCTATGAACTCCACCTAACTACAGTGAAGAGAATCATGAAATATGTTTCAGGTACATGTGATTTTGGATTGTGGTTTGTATATGACACTAATTCTACCTTGGTTGGTTACAATGATGCAGACTAGGCTGGAAGCTTGGATGATAGAAAAAGCACTTGAAGAGGATGCTTTTATTTTGGAAACAACATGGTGACATGGTACAACAAGAAGCAGAACTCCATTTCACTCTCAACTACTGAGGCTGAATACATTGTTGTAGGAAGCTACTATACATAGGTTTTGTGGCTTAAACAAATATTGTTTGATTATGGTTTTGATCAAGAATGTATGCTTTGTACTTGTTTGTGTATTGCATGGTGCCCAGTACATGAGCCTTAGACCTAAGGGTGAATGTTTTAAATTATTTTGGGTATGTATGGTTGTAATATTTTTTTAAAATAGGGCCTGCGTGTCCTACCTTCTCTCCTCTTCTTGATGTACATTCTTTTCTCAGCTCATTCCCCTCGAATGTTAATCGAGGTTTCTAAATTTGTTGATGTAAAATTAGTTTAATATTAATTTTATTGTAAATTTAGAATGATGTTTTTGTAATGTACTTGGACTCGGAGCAAAGGACGAGGCAACCATACTTGAAGACTCAAGATATTTATTACAGGACCCCTAGGTGACCCACCGATTCCTCTAGGCTCGAGGAGATCGGTTTTAGTTAGGCCATGTACCGGCACGTTTAATATTTTGTTTAGAATGCATGCTAAGGTTGAATGTTGAATAACATGCCAAACAATGTCATTCTAACAAAGATAATAATCTGATGAGACATTAAATAACAAACCCCTCAGCTAAGTATATTAGGTCACGAATGCCTTCCATCACCATGGTTTTAATCAAACCACTGTTCGTCGGAACCTTGTTCGCCAAAGCGAAGGGTACACTTCTACCAGTGGGAGGTTAAAATTCATTGGAGTTTTCCTTAATGGTGATGGGTCGACTTAAAATGACCGTTTTGCTTGTTCGCCAAAGCGAAGGTTGATAAACGCGTCATAGGCATAGTAGAGTAGTACACATATTATGTGCACGTGGTGACATGTAGTGTCCACTCTACTAATACTGAGAATCACACTTGAGGACAATGGTTGGAGCCATTGAATTGTGTGATTGGCTTGTTGGCTTTTTTACATTTGAGGTTGATAGTAGGAGCTATCAATTGGTGTGGATTAAGTTTGTTGGCCTACCTAATCAACTCATTTTTGGCTTGTTCACCAAAGCGAAGGTTTGAAATGGGCAGGATGGGATCTCGGTCCACTAGGAAAGCCAACGGGCTTTCCCGAGTTAATAGTGAGGGCTATTAGGTTGAGTAAAATAGTGGGAGCATCGTTTAATAAAAGACCATATTAAATTATAATGAACTTTATAATAACTTTATCTTTTCTACAATTGTAGATTCACCAAAAATGAGCATTATGAACCTGCGACTGATAATCAAAAAAGAAAACAGGTTGGATGGATCCAATTTCTCAGATTGGTATCGTAATCTTCGGATTATACTCAAGTCGAAAAGAAATTGTATATCCTTGAAAAAGCCATACATGGCTGAGCCTGATCCTGATGCCACTTAGGAAGTTAAGGATACTTATCAAAAGTTCCTTGATGATGCTGATAGCGTGCAATGCTTGATGTTAGCATCGATGACACCTATGCTGCAAAAGCAGCATGAGAATATGAATGCTTCTTCCATTATTCTACACCTCAAGGAGCTTTACGAAACAAATGCTCGACATGAGAGGTACAAGGTGTCGAAAGCACTGTTTGGGAGTCGTCTGACTGTGGGTGCCCAAGTTGGTCCTCATGTGCTCAAGATGATTGGGCACATTGAGAGGCTTGAGACTTTGGGATGTGGCTTGGATGCAGAATTACAAATGGATTTAATTCTGCAATCCTTGCCTGACTCATATGCTCTGTTCATAATGAATTTCAATATGAACACGATGGAGAAAACCCTGTCAAAACTTCTGAACATGCTGAGGACTGCAGAGCAGGACTTGAAAAAGTCTAAGCCTGTTTTACTGGTTGCTACCAGTAAAGCAAAGGGTAACGGCAAGGGTAAGGCCAAGGCCAAACCCAAGCCCAAGCCCAAAGGACAAGTTGCTTTTGGGCCTGAGAGTGGCATAGGAAAGGGTAAGGTAGTCTGCTTCTTTTGTGGTAAGCCTAGCCACTGGAGGAGACACTGCAAGGCTTTCCTCACAAGCAAGAAGAAGTCAAAGGCTACGACTTCAGGTGCTTTCATGATTGAGATTAACTTCTCTCCCTCAACATCTTGGGTCATGGACACAGGATGTGGTACTCACATTTGTATCGATGTGCAGGAACTAAGGCAGAGTAGAGTGCTCGCCAAGGGAGAGGTGGACCTACGAGTTCGAAATGGAGCACATGTGGCTGCATTACCTGTAGCTACTTATTGTTTATCTTTGCCTATGGGCTTATTATTAGAACTACATAATTGTTATCACGTACCTTCTATTTCTAGAAATATTATTTCAGTATCCGTTTTGGATAATATGGGGTATCATTTTGAGATATCTGATGGATTGTTGTCCTTTAGTTTGAATGGTATTCTATTTGGAATTGCAAGGTTATATAATGGATTATATGTTCTTGATTTAAACAATAAAGATATTCTCAATATTGAAACCAAGAAAGCTAAACATAGCGATCAAAACCAAACATATCTCTGGCATTGTAGATTGTGTCATGTAAATAAGACTCGCATTGCAAAACTTCAAAGGGATGGAGTTTTGGCCCCTTTTGACTTCCAGTCATTTGAGGTATGCGAGTCATGCCTTTTAGGCAAGATGACCAAGTCTCCTTTCACAGACGAAGTGAAAGGGCTACTGAACTGTTAGGCATCATCCATAGTGATGTATGTGGTCCACTAACAGTTGAAGCCAGAGGTGGATATTCATACTTCATCACATTTATTGATGATTTCAATAGATATGATTATGTCTACCTTATGAGACATAAATCTAAAGCCTTTGATAAATTCAAGGAATTCAGGAATGAAGTGCAGAATATGTTGGGCAAAAGTATTAAAGCTCTTCGGTCGGATCGAGGAGGTGAATACTTAAGCTCAGGGTTTTGAGAGTACCTGAACGAATGTGGGATAGTATCACAACTCACCCCTCCTTATACACCCCAACACAATAGAGTGTTAGAAAGGAGGAATATGACCTTACTTGACATGGTTAGGTCCATGATGAGTTTTAGCGATTTACCTGCACCGTTCTGGGGATATGCCCTAGAGACTGCGACTCACGTTTTGAACCGTGTGTCGTCAAAGTCTGTAGATAAGACTCCATATGAGCTATGGAGTGGGTGAAAGCCTAACTTGTCTTATCTAAGGATTTGGGGTTGCGAAGCTTATGTTAAGAAATTGACTTCGAACAAGCTGGGCCCAAAATCCTGTAAATGTATATTTTTGGGGTATCCAAAGGAGACCAAACGATACTATTTCTACCACCCAGAAGAGCGCAAAATCTTTGTTGCTCGATCTGGTGTCTTCCTAGAAAAGGAATATTTTCTAAGAAGTACTAGTGGGAGAAAAGTAGAACTCGATGAAGTTCTAGAACCACAAGATATACTAGGACGAAGGGACGGGATGATGTGCCACAGGAAGTGGTTGAGCATCATGAGGAGGTTACTCCACAACTTATGGATCAAAGTGAACCACCTCAGGTAGCACAGGAGCTATGTAGATCTGGGAGAGTACGCCATGAGCCCGAGAGATACGGTTATCTCGTGACTCAATATGGTGACGTACTAGTCTACCAAGACGATGAACCCAGAACCTACGAAGATGCTATATTGGATCCAGATTCCGTTAAATGGCTTGAAGCCATGAAATCTGAGATGGAATCCATGTACCATAACCAAGTGTGGTCTCTGGTGGAACCACCTGAAGGGGTAAAACCCATAGGGTGTAAATGGGTCTTCAAGAAGAAGACTGACATGGATGGCAACATGCATACTTATAAAGCATGGCTGGTTGCCAAAGGTTTCAAACAAATTCATGGCATTGATTATGAAGAAACCTTTTTGCCGGTTGCCATGATTAAATCCGTCCGGATTATACTTGCAATTGCTGCATATCATGACTATGAGATTTGGCAAATGGATGTCAAAACTACTTTCCTGAACGGAAACCTTGAGGAGGATGTGTATATGATACAACCTGATGGTTTCGTTCTTGATAGTCAAGCTAATAAGGTATGCAAGTTACAGAGATCCATTTATGGACTCAAGCAAGCTTCAAGGAGCTGGAACATTCATTTTGATGAGGCCATAAAAGAATTCGGTTTCATCAAAAACGAAGATGAGCCATGTGTTTACAAGAAAGTGAGTGCGAGCGTAGTAGCATTCCTAGTGTTGTATGTCGATGACATACTTCTGATTAGGAATGATATACCAAACTTGCAGTTGGTAAAGACTTGGTTATCCAAGTGCTTCTCCATGAAGGACTTAGGAGAAGCAGCCTACATCCTTGGTATAAAGATTTATCGTGATAGATCGCGTACGTTGCTTGGCCTAAGTCACAGTGCATATATTGACAAAGTACTGAAACGATTCAGTATGGAAGAATCCAAGAAAGGATTTTTTTCCAATGTCACATGGTGTTTATCTCTCTAAGGAATTGTGTCCTAAAACACAAGATGAGAGAGATAGGATGAAGAGGATCCCATATGCATCAGCAATTGGATCCATCATGTATGCCATGCTATGTACTTGGATTGATGTCTCATGTGCTTTGAGCACTTGTAGTAGATATCAATCGGATCCAGGTGAGCATCACTGGATGGCTGTCAAGAATATTCTTAAGTACCTAAAGAGGACTAAGGATATGTTCTTGGTTTATGGAGGGGAAGATGAGCTCACTGTAAGAGGATACAGTGATGCTAGTTTCCAAATGGACAAACATGATTATCGATCGCAATCAGGGTTTGTATTTTGTCTCAATGGCGGTGCAGTGAGCTGGAAGAGCTCCAAGCAAAGCACTATAGCAGACTCTACAAGGGAGGTTGAGTATATTGCATCGTCAGATGCGGCCAAGGAGGCAATCTGGACTAAGAAGTTTTTCACTGAACTTGGTGTGGTTTCTATGATTGTTGATCCTATAGACATCTATTATGACAACAATAGAGCAATTGCTCAAGCTAGGGAACCACGGTCTCATCAGAAGTCCAGACAAATACTCAGACGATTCCATCTCATCAAATAGATAGTTGAGAGGAAAGACGTACAGATTAGTAAAGTGCATACTGACGACAATCTCACTGACAAAGCCTCTGTCGCATCAGAAGCATGAAAGGCACTTGAGATCATTTGGTATTAAATACATGAATGATTGGCTATAGTGCAAGTGGGAGATTGTTAGAGTAGATGCCCTAGAGCCAATCAATTATTGTAGAATTGACTCTTTGTAATATGTTCATTAATCAATAATAAAAGGCATTTTATTCTATATCGCGTAAATCATTATTATTGCAATATGTATTGATATATGTCCTTAGAATGGTAGAACCGTGACGAGGGTATCAAGTGTTTCAAATCTTGATAGTGAGAACCTTATGAGCACATATGGTGGCCATTCTAGAACCGTCTGTAGCCCTAGTATTATTCTGAAGTAAGGGCACAAATAATACGGTAAGGCTATCATAGTGTTGAACGACCTTGTTGAAAGGCAGTGACTGATCTCACTTGTCAAGGTTGTTTGGTGACAACCTGGTGCAACACATGGGTGCTTGTTGTAGGCGGATATACCGCAGCAAGTTCACTGGACTGACCCACCAGAGGATTCCATGTGGATGGTAACCCCAGTGTCTATGGAACAAATCCTCTAACGAATGGTGGTGCATGTGATCCTTAGACTTGAGATCACCGGAGTGCCTTGTGCATCGATTGGTGCAGTTTGACACTAGCCTAATGCAGTTCTTTTTAGAGTTGTCAATACGGTGGTGATTGGCTGCATCAAGGAGTGTATCAAGACTATGGTGGATAGACAGAGGATTCATCACTCCCAGATACGAGAGAAGTTATGTCACGACACAATTCAGTATATGGCAATGACACTAAAACTGTGGCCACAGTGAGATTGAGTTGTTGCTCTATCCGGATTATAATACAGGTCATTGGTCTAGAAACTGAATACATAACAACGAGAGTAACCGGAGGTTGACACTATTTCTATGCCTTCGTCTCGTCGAGATAACGTATGATGAAAGGATCGAATTGTACGGTAACCATATCGTTGACGGTAGCTACTTTGTTTGAATCCGAATCTATCTGGTGGCCATGATGCCTTGCTAGGGGCCAATCTTGGTCTGTGTACTAGTGAGACGATTAATTGGTGTTAATCGCGATACTATACACTACCGGTATGATGAGGAGCCTATGGGTCACACACATAGAAGATAATTTAAGACTCAAGAAGAAAGAAGGGCGCTTTCGTCTTTTTGGGCGAAGTGGTATTTTGGTAATTTCATAGTACAGTTAAATTTGCTGAGGTCGTAGCCTTTATTTAATTTGTTAGAAAAAATTAAATAAGTGAAATTCCGTTTAAATATATGTTCGCATATATTTAAATAAATTATCATTATTGCTAAATGTTAATATATATATTAAATATATATTAATTGATTTTAGTTGAAATAATGATGAATTAAATTAAAATATCTAAATGGGAGTGTTTGGCAAATTTAGGGGTGTTTGGGTTGGAGCCCAAGCCCATTCCATATGGGAATAGGGCAACTAAAATAAGACTATAAAAGAAAAGGTTTTAGTTGAAAGAAATGGGTGTGTGTTATCTTATTATTTTCATTATTCATTTGAAAAGAAAGAAACCTCCAGCCTCAAAACTCTCCCACGCCACTTTCATTGTTCCATTGAAAAACAAACACTTTTTTTGTTCTTCTTGATTTTTTAAGGCCAAGGAGGATCTAGCAAATCCCTCCTTGGTTCTTGTTGATTGTCTTCGTGTGGACCTCTACAGTTCGATCCTATACTTGGATCGGTAGCAAACACATTCAGAGACAATATTGGTGGAGCCTCCAACGTGGGTATGGTTTCTTAAACCTTGAACTGATTTTTGCAGATTTGATTATTTCAATGTAAACTGTGATTTTTGTACTTGGATCTTGGTTCTAAGGAACGATCCATAGAGTTTATGTTTTTGTTTTCCGCTGCGTAATTGGGTCGTTCACTAACATTTAATTCCATAAATATATATAAACTAATTAAATAAATGCATATATTTAATCCATATATATATTTATATCTATTTAATATTTGGGTTTTTAATATATATTTAATTAAATTGAATATATATATTTCCATATTAATTAAAATTAGTATGATTCCAATTTTACTAAATCCTCTTCCAATAAATTGGAAAATGGCGTCAACCCTTTAGCAAAATTACCCAAGTGCCCTTTTCACCCATAATGACAAAAATGCCCCCAGACTCCTAAATTATCGGAATACCCTTTTTGGCCTAAGGACAAGTTTGTCCTTCCATTTCCATTTCTCACTTAAATTCCTTCTATGTGTATGATCCGAAGGCTCTTTACTTTGTCGGCAGTGTCCTGATAACTATTTAGGATCAATCAATTAGTGTTTTTCATACACTAATCATGATGATTGGCCTCTAGCAAGGCATCATGATCCTCTAGTAAGCAAAGAATCAGTGATTAGGCTTACCTTGTCTGCGATATGGTTACCATGCAATTTGATCCAATTCATCATCTTATATCTCATCAAGGTTTGAGGTAAAGAAATAGTCTCTACGTCAAAATGCTATCTTAACATGTTCTATATTTGGTTCTTGAATCTGATGACTATATAAAATTGGATTTGAGCACCAACTCGATTCCACCATGGCCACAGATTTGAGGTCATAGTTCTTAACCAAATATCTTGTCGAGATATGATCTCCTGTAACCAGGAGTGATGAATCCTTTGTTGATCCACCATAGCCATAGTGTACTTCTAGATGTAACCAATCACCATTGTTCTGGTAATCCCTAAAAGAGATGACATTAGGTTGGTGTGCATCAATACTTACACATGGTGCTCTAGTGACCTCAAGTCTAAGGACATATACTTTTTTTTTTTTTAACATGAAGTAAATGGATGCTATAGTATATTTGCTCATAAATAAGCGTTGCCCTTTATTCATTTATAAAATGAGTTTATAAGAGCTAAAATGTTGGCACTAGTGCAAGTGGGAGATTGCACTTGCTCTAACAATCTCCCACTTGCACTATAGCCAATCATTCATACGTTTGATCCCTAAATGATGTTATGTGCCTATCATGCTTTTGCTGCAACAGAGATTTTGTCAATGGGTCTGTGATGTTATCGTTAGTATGTACTCTGCTAATTTATATGTCACCTATCTTCATGATTTCTCTGATGAGATAGTATTGTCGGTGTACATGTTTGGATCACTGGTGAGATCGTGGTTCTTTGGCCTGAGCTATGGCACCATTGTTGTCGCAGTAAAGCACAACTGGATCAACAATCCTCAGAACCACCTCTAGTTTAGTCATGAACTTTTTGATCCAAATAGCCTCTTTGACCGTATCACCCAATGCTATGTATTATGTTGTAGAATTTGCTACAGTGCTTTGTTTTGAACTTTTCCAGCTCACTGCAGCCCCATTAAGATATAACACATAACCTAATTGTGATCGATAGTCGTCCTTGTGAACGTTTGCTATGCGAGTCTGGTTCACGTGACCAAGCCTACAATGCCAAAGGTACGTTTGATTAAAGCCATCAACCTTGGGTTTCTTATTCTCTAGATTGAAAATCTCATTATTATTTAACTCTAGAACATACAAACCATTATGTAATCTTGCAATTCCATATTGAATACTGTAGACGCTAAAATCTATGGTTATAAAAAGAGGTTTGATCTTGTGAGGTTGAGGCCACTGATAAGCTGCTAAACCTACACACAAAGCAAACAAGCACAAAGCTTGCATAAACACCGGTGTGGTGTCTATCGTAGTCACTAATAGTTAAGTTCCCTTTTTGAGTATTCTGTAGAAGGTTTTTAAGATGCAAAGCTCTTACCTTAGAGTCATTTAAGAACTCGTTCTCAAGAGTGAGCCAAATAGCAGTAGATGACTGACATTTGGACATATAGCTAAACATACATTCGGATATTGATGCTAGCAACCAAGTAATCAAAAATTTATCAGTCCTTTTCCAAGCTACATATGTTGGATTAACTAAATTTCTTGCCCTAATTTCTCCTATTTCTGAAGTGGTTTCATCTCACTATCAATTAGTGGAGTAGGGCAGGGAACTAAACCTATTAGGTGGTCTTCAAGCTCATGAGCTCTAACTGCCAATAGAACTTGCAATTTCCAGAATCTATAGTTGTCCCTGTAATTGTCTCTTGTCAACTTAGGGTTTACAACTTGGAGGCTAGAGGGAAAGGCTGAAGTAAAGGAGTTGGATGAGCTATGAAGCATGTTAGTCCCCAGTTTCACTCACTGATCAGAATCGAAGGAATTCACCATTCATAGTTAGTCGGTGGCTCTGATTCCATGTGAATCTTGAAGGAATTTAGAAGAAAAACTTCTAGACTACAGTTTAGTAAAGAAAAATAGAGAAAGTTGCTTTAATTATTAGCTGATTTTCATTAAGGAAAAGCTTATTACAGACTACTTTATATACAAGAGCAGTAGAGTAGTTAACTTCATTGAAACGACATCACTTTGGCACTTTTACAAACTAAACCCTTAACTTTATGGACTAACACTTTGATCCACATTCCCCTTGAAACCAAGCCAAGGTCTATTCTTTGCAAACCTAACTTCTTAGCTTTCTTCACTTCATAGTCTGACTCTTTTATCCACACCGCTCGGGTAAGTCTAAATGGGGTTAGGTTTTTATTATGTATTTTCTGTAATAGTGAAAAACCTAAGGTGGGAGAATAGAGAGAAGAGTGAGTTGCCAATACTGTTCATCTTTGTATTTTGCAGTTTCCTGATACTCAATAAAATCGTTCTATTTGAATGTTGGACATAATTCCTTGAAAAGGGAACGAACCAAGGTAAATCATTGTGCTTGGTTATTATTTTATGCTTTTGTTGTAATGTGTTCGCTTTCAGTTTCAACAAATATTACATTAGGATTTAGGACATTGGTGAGACAGTTATCCACTTCATAAAGTTGTTAATGGTTTTGATGCATCTCTGTGCAAAAACAATAAACCAAAGTTCTGATTAATTATTTAATCAAATACTCTAGGTCTTATATTGAGTAATTTTTGTTTAGGAGGGGATCAAGTTCACGATGCCAACTTCCCATGTCTTTCCAGGATGCATAAATATTATGAAGTTATTATATGTTGCAAAATTTACCATGTTTTTTACTTGAAAACGTGTGATTTAATCTACCAAGTCTCACTATTTTAAGAATTCCAATATTGATACTGATAATCCGAGGATTATACTTTTTTATTAAGCCTTTTGACCGGATTTTGGATACTTCTCATGCAATTTGGGCCATAATAGCTACCTAATTCTCTTAACTTGTCTTTGCAGGCCTAAACGATGATTTTGAGCATAAATGACAGTTTTGAGCGTAAATTGTGTAACTTGAGCTTGGAAGCTCGGAATGACTAAATTTAAAAGCTTTGGAAAGCTAAAAAGAAGAGCTACAACTTTCATGTTTTGGGTTTTTCCTAATTCTGACTGGACAAGGGTGAAAACTTGGCTTGAAGTTGTGAAAAGTACGCTGGGAATTGAAGAAAAACATCTTTGGACGTGCTTCAATATTGTTGCCATAACTGAATCTGTAGAACCTATATTGTGCTGATTCTTAAACGAGTAGAAAGATAATTTAAAGGGCTACAATTCATTTGTTTAACACTTTTCCAGATTCAGACTCTATCATGCTCAAATTTTGCCCGAAAGTTCCTTGCCGCGGTGAAACCTGCATCAGATGTAAAAATAAAACGACGCATTTTGGCTTGCTAGGGCATCATCCTTAAGTGAGAGAGGTATAAATTAGAGCAAAAAGGAGGAGAAAAGGGTCTTGGTTCGTCATTTTGGAGGCAGCTCATGGAAGGAGAAGATTATTGAAGATTTGGGCTTCAAACTAGAGAAGATTTCTCTATCTTTTGCTTGTTTTTCAATGATGAATCTTGATTCAGTTTGTTTTTGTTATTTTATTTCGTTTTTGATTATGAACTGAGTTGTTTAGCTAGGGTTTGATTGATGTAACCTTGATACAATGATTCAAATTTATATGAATTGATTTACTTTGAATTTTAATTTCATGATTGAGTGTTATCTCTTTGCTTAATGACTTTTTGATGCTTGATCACCATTCAAATGTGTGTTGTTCACAATGAGACTGAGAAGTGATTTGTGATTGTGCCTCTTGGGATAAATACCGTAGATTAAGCAAACGCTAGAGATAGGTTTAGTGATCTATGAAATCTAGATAGAATTCCATAAAGCTTAAAAGACTTTGAACTATTAATCTTCAATTTGTTGGGTGCGGAAGCTTAATAGGGATAAGTAGGGAAATGTAGCATGAGAATGTATGTTTTACAACTTAGGGAATTCGATTTTCAATCAAGGAATTAGAACTTGGGTAATAGATTCTATGATTTGGGTTAGCGTATCTAGGTGAAATCAACACCCTAGCATTTTTTAGCATTGTTTAATTAGTTAAGTTGTTGGGTTTTGCTTTAATTTAATTATCATTCATTTATATTTTGTTAATTTGTATTTAGTTGTTAATTTTCCATCAATCCAATTTATTGTTGCTTTAATTAGGACTTAAACTAGGGAAATCGATACTTAGTAACACTATCCTCGTGGGAACGATACTCTACTTATCACTTTATTACTTTGTGCGACTAGTATACTTGCTACATTTGCATGTTGTAGGAAACACACATCAAGTTTTTGGCGCCGTTGCCAGGGATAGTTGATTATTAATATTGATAGTATCTAGTGTAGTGCTAAATTGAAGCTTTTATTTCATTTTTGTAGTTAATTGTAAATATTGTATAGTCTTAATCTTTTACTTTTATTTTGTAGTTAAGCTTAATTAACTTTTTCTTGTAGTGCTTGTGGAGATCATGGCAGAAATACATAGAACGTTGATGGATTATGCCATACCAATGGTGCAAGAATGCAATTATGGTATTACAAGGCCACCTATTGCAGTGAACTTTGAGATTAAGCCTACAATAATTCAGATTATCCAACAGTCAGTCCAATTTGGTGGAAATTCATATGAGGATCCAATTTTGCATATCGCTTGCTTTCTAAAGATATGTGACACATTCAAGGTTAATGGAATGGCTGATGATGCAATTAGGCTGAGATTGTTCTCATTTTCACTGAGAGATAAAGTGAAAGGTTGGTTCATGTCACACCCAGCTAGAACAATCACCACGTGGGACGGATTAGCTCAGAAGTTTCTTGCAAAATACTTCCCACCAAAGAAGACGGTAAAAATGAGAAACGACATTATCTCTTTCATGCAAGGCAATGATGAATCACTCTATGAGGTGTGGGAGAGATACAAGGAGTTGTTAAGGAAATGTCCACATCATGGTCTACCATTTTGGATACAAGTCCAAACATTTTACAATGGGTTGCTACCAAATATTCAAACTATGATAGATGTGGCAGAAGGCAGAGCCTTAAATAACAAGATCCAGAAGATGCTTATGAATTGCTTGAGGTGATGGCCAACAATAACTACTAAAGACCTAATGAGAGAGCAATGCCGAAAAGAACAATGGGTCTACATGAAGTCGATGTATTCGCCACATTATTTGCACAAGTTGCATCACTTCAAGGCCAATTGGGAGGTATGAATGTAAATTCTATTCACTCACCTTTTATAACTTGTGAATTTTGTGCAGGAAACCATGGGAGTGTGGAATGTCAAGATGGAAACCAGTTAATCTTCTCAACAACCGAGCAAAGAGTGTCAAATTGAAGATATGTTCGAAAAGTTCATGCAAGAAACCACAAGTTTTATGAATGAGACACGCTCAAACTTCAGAAATCAAGGAGTGTCCATTCGAAATTTGGAGATTCAAGTGGGCCAATTGGTTGAACACTTGATAGAGAGATCTCAAGGTTCTTTGCCGAGCACAATGGTCACAAATCCTAAAGAACAATTAAATGTCATAACATTGAGGAGAGGTATAGTGATGGAGCAACCTCACAATGAAGAAAAGCTGGAAGAACATGAAGACAAGACTAATGAAGAGGAAAATCTCAAAGCAAAAAGGTGTGCTAGATACTTAGGGGAATTTCAACCAAGCAACTCACCTCACAAGGAACAATTTGAGGAATTTGGTGTAAATGCGCACAAGTCAAAATTGGTGTTGGAAGAGACTCTAAACATTGGACTCAACCAATCACCATCTTATCTCAAGTATGCATATTTGAATTTGAAGTTCCGAAAAGATGCTTATGAGAATGCCCGAAATTCCAAAGGAAAGACCAAGAGGTGGCAATGGGAAGTGAAGCACCCCACAAGGATCCAGATTGACGAAGGACCATGGGAAAGTCAAGCTTTCGACTTTAAATAAAGCTCTTCTTGGGAGGGAACCCAAGTGTTTTCAGTTTATTTTGTTTTCTGTTGAAGTTTATTTTCAATTTTAGAACTTTGATTTTAGTTTGATGAGGTTTGATATTTCCCTTACTAATTTGTAATGTGTTTTAACAAATTGGTGCACCATGAGGTTTCTTGTTTTGATAGATTCTTATGATGATGAAGATAATGAATGGATGTTGGGCATTGACATAAAGGACACACTTTGCGGATTAATTAGGAGAGTATTTCTTAACCCTTCTTTTTTCTCTATTCCTTTTTCTTTATGGTGTGACATTGAGGACAATGTCATTTTAAGTTTGGGGGTAGAAAAATTTTCAAAATTTGTTGTGTTTAGTTTGTTTTTGTGTTTTTGCTCGAAATTGTGTTTCTTTTTGTTTTAAGTTCTTTGATGGTTATTTGTTTAGTGTGTTTTGTGTGTGTTGTGTTGTTGTTGCCTAGATGAATTGCATAAGTCTATGATGAGACTAGAATTGTTGGCATATTATTTTTGGAAAATGTTAAGCATTGCTTCAAGTTCAGGTTGATTGACTTGATTTAGCTTGAGGTTCGTTGAGTGGTTCAACCACCATTTTCACTCTTTTGGCTTAGATTCATTTTATGTACTTAGGTAAAGTCTTGATAATGTTGGTGGACTCTAGAACCTAGTGGAGAAGTGCTTGAGGCGAAATTCTAGGATTAGACATTGTTGAGGAAATGATTTAAGCATTCTTTTTGTAACGTTTGAGCCTTTCCAGCCGACCCATGAATGAATCTTTCCCTAGCCACCCATTTGAGCCTTATGAGATTATCATTGCCTTATTTTCATTGCAAACCAAAAATTGCCCAATCCATATACCCTAAACACTTTATCATACCTTGAGGAGAATTTTGGGCCTAATGCAAACACAAAGAACGTGAAGAGCTGTGCAAATAAACTAAAAGAATAGCTTGGGGGTTGTGAGAAGGGCAAAAAGAATAATAGAGGTAGTTAACCTCAATTCGAATGATTGTTATTATTATCAAAAAAAAAAAAAAGAAAAAAAGAAGAAAAAAAATTTCTTTAATTCAATTCAAAATCGAAAATAAGAAATGAACAAGTTTGAGGGTTGTAAAATGATTGACACTTTAATTGGTGGTTGACAAAGAAAGTGGAGATTGATGTAGCTCTTAGTGTTTGCATGAGGAAAACCGAGTTCTCTTACTTTGTTTATAGTATCCTTTTCCTTGGAGCCCACTACCCGAGCCTAACGTTACAAGCCTGTAAAGACCTTTTGATCCTTAGTGATGTCTAATCCTCATAAGTGGAGAGTAATTCGATATTTAGCTTATGGAGTCTACCGCCATTTGATAAACTTTGCATTTCTGCATAAAATAATCCGAGAAGTCGGAAGGTGGATTGAAGAGGGGATCACCTACTCGGTGGACGGATAGAGAAAGATAGTCAATGTAGCTTATAACTTCTTAGAGTGTTGAACATTTTCTAGTAATAATTTTTCAACAATCTTTGAGACTTTTATAAATTCTAGGCAATTCGTATGTTGAGTTTGAGTCAAATTTTTGTTCTTTCATTTTCAGTTTTGTTGTTTTTGTGTTTTTGGTTGTTTGTTGTTTTTCTTTCTTTGAGTGTTGTACCTGATGCTTGGGGACGAGCATGACTTTAGGTTGGAGGTATTTGATAATCCGAGGATTATGCTGTTTTATTAAGGCTTTTTGACCGGATTTTGGATACTTCTCATGCAATTTGGGCTATAATAGCTACCTAATTCTCTTAATTTGTCTTTGCAGGCCTAAACGATGATTTTGAGCATAAATGACAGTTTTGAGCGTAAATTGTGTAACTTGAGCTTGGAAACTCAGCATGACCTGACTTTAGAAGCTTTGGAAAGCTAAAAAGAATAACTACAACTTTCATGTTCTGGGTTTTTCCTAATTCTGACTGGACAAGGGTGAAAACTTGGCTTGAAGTCGTGAAAAGTACGCTGGGAACTGAAAAAAAAGGTCTTTGGATGTGCTTCAGTATTTTTGCCATACCTGAATCTGTAGAACTTGGATTGTGCTGATTCTTCAACGAGTAGAAAGATAATTTAAAGGGCTACAATTCATATGTTTAACACTTTTCCAGATTCAGACTCTATCATGCTCAAATTTGGCCCGAAAGTTCCTCACCGCGGCGAAACCTGAATCAGATGTAAAAATAAAACGACGCATTTTGGCTTGCTAGGGCATCATCCTTAAGTGAGAGAGGTAAAAATTAGAACGAAAAGGAGGAGAAAAGGGTCTTGGTTCGTCATTTGGGCGGCAGCTCATGGAAGGAGAAGATTATTGAAGATTTGGGCTTCAAACTAGAGAAGATTTCTCTATCTTTTGCTTGTTTTTCAATGATGAATCTTGATTTAGTTTGTTTTTGTTATTTTATTTCGTTTTTTATTATGAACTGAGTTGTTTAGCTAGGGTTTGATTGATGTAACCTTGATACAATGATTCAAATTTATATGAATTGATTTACTTTGAGTTTTAATTTCATGATTGAGTGTTTATCTCTTTGCTTAATGACTTTTTGATGCTTGATCACCATTCAAATGTGTGTTGTTCACAATGAGACTGAGAAGTGATTTGTGATTATGCCTCTTGGGATAAATACCGTAGATTAAGCAAACGCTAGAGATAGGTTTAGTGATCTATGAAATCTAGATAGAATTCCATAAAGCTTAAAAGACTTTGAACTATTAATCTTCAATTTGCTGGGTGTGGAAGCTTAATAGGGATAAGTAGGGAAATGTAGCCTGAGAATGTATGTTTTACAACTTAGGGAATTCGATTTTCAATCAAGGAATTAGAACTTGGGTAATAGATTCTATGATTTGGGTTAGCGTATCTAGGTGAAATCAACACCCTAGCATTTTTTAGCATTGTTTAATTAGTTAAGTTGTTGGGTTTTGCTTTAATTTCATTATCATTCATTTATACTTTGTTAATTTGTATTTAGTTGTTAATTTTCCATCAATCCAATTTATTGTTGCTTTAATTAGGACTTAAACTAGGGAAATCGGTACTTAGTAACACTATCCTCGTGGGAACGATACTCTACTTATCACTTTATTACTTTGTGCTACTAGTATACTTGCTACATTTGCATGTTGTAGGAAACACGCATCAGGTACCTCAGATATCTGTTTAAGAATTGAAACGCCATAAACTAATGATTTGAGTCTCAGATTGGTCTCTTTTATTTCATCCTATGGTTTTGATAAGTAAAATTTTTTTTGAAGCATTTATAGTTTATACACTATGAGAACCAACACATTTTTCAAAACTACAAAACATGTGAGAATTGAATTCCCCATGTGAACTTCTTAATTGATGTTTTCCAATCACTTGTTAGAGACAATTAGAATCTTCACAACTCTGATGTCTATTTAAAATTTGAATACACTAATTGTTGATGCTTGATTTTGACACCAACTATTTGTACGTGAGAAATGCTGAGTGGGCTCAGAAGTCACATGTGATTATGGAAATATTTAGCTAATAAAAAGGTGAAAAACAATGTTTAAAGTGGTTTGGATGCTCACAAGGCGAATCCTACGTCTACTGGTATTTGTATTAATGGAAGAAGTCAGGTCGCGTTCAGCGAGCTGATTTATAGCTTAGAAAATACAATAGCGAGAGAAAAAGGGTAGAGAAAAATTAGCCAATCCCATAAACAAGAGAGAAGCCCTCTATTTATAGTGGGATGAACCAAGGTAATGATTACTAAATCTATGAGTGGGGCAGATGTCGTGCAAATCCTTCTCTGCATCCCATTGCTCACCTACCTGAGTGATTTCCTCAACTTGTGCAGGGATTAGACACGTGGACCTTTTCTAGCCTTTTGCCGGCCTGGCGCATACCCACTGCACTGGTAGGAGCATGCTGCTCATGTCATCATGCAACATGGCTGCATATGAGTGGTAGTAGAAACTTCTTAAGCTCGAACCACCCATGTCGACAAGGCTCGACGTTAGCCCTACTTTCTTAGTCATAACAAAAGTCCCCTAGTTTTTAAGGTTTGAGGATTGAACCTTGTAAACTACACAATCATGCCTTGATTTGATGTGTCAAGTGATCGCTAATCGATCCGACCTAGTTGCAAGGAGGTCACAAAATATTTCCATATAGGCGACCTGAAATGATCTTCGTAAGGTTTGTGACCTGTACTAGAACTTATTTAGTGCCATAGCGATGATTTTGGTCTTAATCGAGGTTCAGGACTTGATTGTACTTAGCGTATTTTTTTTTTGAAGGCAAAGAGTCACGTCGAATCGCAACTGACACTGTAATGGCTTCTTTCTACTAAGATACTTAGAAAATATACTATGATAAAAGTATACATATAGCAATTTAAAAATATATGGGCCCAAAATTTTTTCTTTTCTAAACATATATTATTCTGTACATAGCCAAAATAAAATATATATAAGCTTTTACGGCGGTGGATACTAATGCCATTTCTCTCCGCTTGTCGACGTTCTTCCGACTGCTGCTCACCTATTTCCTGCAAACATGGAAATACAACGGGGTGAGCACAAAAATGCTCAGTAAGTAAATCCTTTATCTCTTCTATCCCCGCAACTCCTTCTTTTGTTATTTCCTTAATTCTCTTCTTTTTTATTTCTTAGTTCTTTCTCTTTTCTTTCTTTGTTTCTAATTCTCACTATTCCTTCTTTCCTTCTAATTCTCGCTGTTCTTTCTATTCTCTCTATTCTTTCTAACCATGATGGAATTCATGGTAATATGCATGAATGAAATGCATATGCAATAATGCATAAAAATGCATTTTCTTTCTTTTTCCTATTTCTTATTTTATTTTATTTATTTTATTTCTATTCTTCTCTTTTCTTTGCTTGCTCAAGACTTCTCATTCTTTCTTATTCTTATTCTTATTCTTATTCTTTGCCGATCGGACTCGGTTGATGCATGGATTCAGACCGTCGGCCGTGTGAGTGAGTACAGTCCTCATCTACATGCACTCTTGTGGACCGTACATATTCTTTCTTTCTTCTTAGGCCACTCAATTAAGGTGGCGTGCATGTAGGAATTCTTCTTGGTACAACCCTTATCCACATACAATCTTACGGGTCGTACAAATTCTTCTTCTTCTTATGCCACTCAATTAAAGTGGCGTGTATATGGGTATTTTTTCTTCTTAGCACTCATAGGTTCCCCATCGCAACAACCTATTTTTTTCTCTTCTTTGACACTTTTTCTTTCTTTAATTCTTTAGTGCTTTTCTTTCTGTCTCTTTATTCTTACAATTCTTTATTCTTTCTTTGAGTTCTCATGCATATGTAAATATATGCATATGGATGGCTCATGCTTATGTTTCCTTTTTAAGTGCAATTATGCTATGTTGCACAAAAATAAGTTTCTCTACTTATGCATAAGCTTCTCTTAGGCATTTCATCAAACATCGTGCATGCATATTTCAAGCCTACTTTAACTATACTTCTCCTTCTTTCTTACACCATCCATAATGAGAGTAAAACTCTCTTGAATCATCTCAAATCCTAGCCAAGAAAATACACTTCATAAATGCTCTTAAACTCCCTCTAAATTCAACCCAACTTCTATCAACTCAACAAACCCTGCTCATGAAGAAAACCCATTCAAGGATTATCATCAAACTCAATAACAAGTTTCATACACAAATCTCAAGCATATGAACTTCATATAAAATTCACATAAAACAATCTTTATGCTTTACTTGCTCAAACAAAGGGTTAGGGTTGGATTTACTTACCTTATGCTTGAAGAATTACACAAAAGTTCTCTATCTTTGTTGGACTTGTTCTTCCTCTTAAACCCTAAGCATAAACTTATTAAGAATTCAACCTTTATACAAATTAATCTCATGTTTAGAGCAAGAATTCTTACCTCTTGATGCTTAGGATCAAATCCTTGTAAAAATCCAACAAAAAACCCTCTATTTCCTTAGCTAAAAGGATGAAGAATTGAGAGTAGTAGAAGTGTATGAGGTGTAGAGAATGGGAGGGTTTCTAAGGCTAAACCCTTTTTAGCTCTTACAAATAAGCACATTTTCCCATTTTGCCCTTGCTCTTCTTAAGGAATTCCATCTCTACCCTTTAATTCTTTACACATCCAACCCCACTCTAATGCATTGTCCTTGAATTTTTCTTGCATTTCACTCCCCACTTTTCCTGCTAATTAGGGGTAGAATGGTCACTTTGCCCCTATGGAAAATTCTCTAGAATCTTCACTAGAAAAATCAGCCGACTCTTCACTCCGGCCAAAAAATATAGAGCCTATATCACTGTGGCAAAACTCTTTCTTCGCCCCAGCGAAGTCTGTAATTCACAAAATACGCCAAGACTTCACCAAATTCAGGGCATCCAAGCAATTCTAATAACTATAACACATACCAAGTAAGCTTAGGGCCAATAACAACATTTAAAAGACAAATGAACATGAATCAAAGATGTACCTCAAAGTGGATGTTACAATTCTCTCCCTCTTCAAAGAATTTCGTCCCCGAAATTTATACGAATAATTCCGGGTAACAGTTCTGCATTTCTTGCTCTGCCTCCCATGTAGCTTCTTCAACTTTATGGTTTCTCTAGAGGACTTTCACTAGTGGGATACTCTTGCTCTAGAGCTTTTTAGTCTTTCTATCCAATATTTGAACCAGACGCTCCTCATACACAAGATTCTATTCCAAGTCCACGTTCTCTACACTCAGTATATGGGAGGGATCCCTTACATACTTCCTAAGCATTGAGACATGAAACACATTGTGAACTTTGTCCATGCTAGGTGGTAGTACCAATCTGTAGGCAACTCTTCCCACTTGTTGTAACACTTCAAATGGACCAATGTATCTCGATGCTAACTTTCCTTTACTACCAAAGCGCATCACCCGTTTGTAGAGGGAAACTTTCAGAAAAACTTTATCACCCACTTCGAATCAACATCTTTTCTTTTCAAGTCGGCATAACTTTTCTGCCTATCTTGGGCTTGCTTCATTCTATTTCTGATCAACTTGATGTCTTCAATAATTTTCTGAGTCATTTTTGGCCCAAGAGCTAAACTCAACTCATCTTTCTAGCCTATCTCGTCCCAATATAGTGGAGATCTACACCGTCTACCATATAAGGCCTCTTAAGGCGCCATCTTAATTGTAGACTAGTAGCTATTATTATAAGCAAACTCCACCGAAGGTAACATCTCATGCCAGGATACTCTATAATCCATAGAGCATGTCCTTAACATATCCTCAAGCACTTGATTTGTTCATTCTGTCTGACCATCTGTTTGAGGATGATAGGCGGTACTGAAAGCCAATCTAGTACCTAAGTTCTTCTACAAACTCGTTTAGAAAGCTGACACAAATCTGGAATCTCTGTCAGACACTATTGTCTTAGGTACTCCATGCAGTCTCACTATCTCCTTAACATATATCTAGGCCAATTGGTTAGAAGTGGTACTCTCCTTTACCGGAAGAAAATGGGCTGATTTAGTCAATCTATCCACAATCACCCATATAGTATTATATCCTTTCTGAACTCTAGGGAGACCCATAATAAAATCCATGGAGATACTCTCCCATTTCCATTCAGGTATACTAAGTGGCTGAAGCATCCCTGATGGCCTTTGGTGTTCTGCTTTCACTTGTTGACAAACCAGGCACTTAAGTACAAAATCTGCAATATCTTTCTTCATACCGAGCCACCAATAGCCTTTCTTTAAATCTTGATACATCTTGGTTGCTCCAGGATGAGTAGTGTATGGTGTGTCATGAGCCTCTATAAGAATCCTCTTTCTTATCTCATCATCTTGAAGAATACACAACTGATTTCTAAAATGAAAGACATCACCCAACAACTGAAACTCTAATGTTTTGCCCTTTAGCACTGGCCGAATTATCTTCTAACACCACTCATCGACTACTTACTTTCCTTTGATTTCTTCCAGTAAGGTAGACTAAACCTCTAACCTGGCAATCCTTCTTGGTATGACCTCAATCTACTCTTTACACAACTCTTCTATTAACTCTTTCTACTTTGTGATCGGGACAAATAAGCTTTCTTACTCAAGGCATCAGCTACCACATTGGCTTTCCCTGACTGATACTTAATCTCACACTCATAATCTTAAACCAGCTCTAACCATCTTCTCTATCTCATATTCAACTCCCTCTGAGTAAAGAAATACTTGAGACTCTTATGATCGGTGTAGATATTACTCTTGGCACCATAAGATAATGCCTCCAAATCTTCAGTGCAAAGACCACAGTTGCTAACTCTAAATCATGCGTAGGGTATCTTGTCTCGTACTCTTTCAATTACCGAGAAGCATAAGCTATCACCCTACCTAACTGCATCAACACAGCACTAAGTCGCTGCAATGAGGCATCTGCATAAATATCATAATCTACACCCTCATGTGGTAAGACTAACACGGGAGCTGTTGTTAATCTATTCTTTAACTCTTGAAAACTCTCTTCACATGCATCTGACCATATAAAAGGAGCTCTTTGCTTGGTAAGAGCAGTCAATAACTTAGCTAGCTGGGCAAACCCTGCTACAAAACGCCGATAGTAACCTGCTAGTCCCAAGAAACTTCTTACCTCTTTTACTGTCTTCAGTCTTTGCCATTCAAGGATTGCCTACACCTAGGTAGGATCTACTGATATCCCCTCTTTAGAAATAGTATGGCCCAGAAATATCACCTGATCAAGCCAGAATTCACACTTAGAAAACTTAGCATACAGCTTCTTTTCTCTCAAATGCTGCAGCACAAATCTTAAATGTTTCTCATGCTCTTCTACTAATTTAGAGTAAATCAGGATGTCGTTAATGAAGACCAGTATGAATTGATCCAAACAATCATGGAACACCCGGTTCATTAGGTCCATAAAAACTGCACGGGCATTTGTTAGCCTAAAGGCATCACCACAAATTCATAATGCCCATATCTTGTACGGAAAGCAGTCTTAGCTATATCTTGTTCTGCCACTTTTACCTGATGATAACCCGACCTCAAATCAATCTTTGAAAACACTGCTGCACCTTTTAATTGATCAAAAAGATCATCTATCCAAGGTAAAGGGTATTTATTCTTCACTGTCACTTTATTCAACTCTCTGTAATCAATACACATCCGCAATGACCCATCTTTCTTCTTTACAAACAAGATTGGAGCTCCCCAAAGAGAATGACTTGGCCAAATAAAACCTTTATCTAGGAGCTCTTGTAGTTGCTTCTTCAATTCCTAGAGTTTAGCTGGGGCCATTCGGTAAGGGGCTTTAGAAATCGGTGTAGTCTCTGGTGCCAGTTCAATACTGAACTCTACTTCTCTTTCCAGAGGCAAACCTAGTAAATCTTTCGGAAATACATCTATAAATTCCTGGACTATTGGCACACTTTGCAATTTTGGTTGTGGGACATATCTACTTTGCACCACATGGGCAATATACCCAGAACACCCTTTTCTTAACATCTTTCTAGCTTTTACACTACTAATCAACATACTCAATTGATGGCCCTCTCCAAAACTAAACTTATCTCAACTATTAAGATTAAATCTCACTTTCTTCTTCTGACACTCAATTTCTACTCCATACCTCCCTAGGAAATCCATGCCCAAAATCACATCAAAGTCGGGCATATCAAATACTATCAAATCAACTATAACTCTTGACCATGGATCACTACAGACTCTTCTGACAGCATCTCATGGGTCAAAACACTAACCCCATTAGGTAACTCTATCTTAATGGGTTGGCTCACTCTAGTAGGTTTCAAACCTAATTTTTCTATCATCCCATAAGATATAAATGAATGAGTGGCTCTGGAATCAATTAAAGGATAGAGAAGAACTGCATGAAATAATAACTGACCAGTAATAGCTGATGGACTGGCCTCTGCTTTACCTTGTGCTACTGTAAACACCTTGGCATTTGTACCTCTGGAAGTCTGTGTTACAGATGGAAGAGGAGCTTTACAATCTTTCATTAGATGCCCTGGCTATCAGCATCGATAACACACATTACGGCCCAACTCTATCAGGCACTTTCCTGGTTGAGTCTTCCCACATTTAGGACCTAGGGGAAACTCCACTATTCTCGTCCGTTTACTCTGCCAATCTTTTCTATTCTTCTTTGGCTGAAACTTCTTCTTATTCTTCACTTCTCAATTTCTTACACTCTCAAATCTCTCTCTGCAGAGTGGGAGATGGTTCACTTGGTCTCGTTGGGGTGAGCTTGTTCACAAAAATTTATGCCCTTAAAGCCCTCTCTAAAGCTTCACTATAGGTTTGAGGGGGCTCAGCTCCTGCCATTACATCCCGGGCTATCTCTGGTTTCAGCCCATGGACAAACTTGTCTCCTCTCAATTCGGGGTACTGACTATTCCAAGTGTAAATCTTGCAAGGGAATTAAATCTCACTGAATACTCTTTCACTATACTCGACCCTTGCTTCAGATTGATAAACTCTTGTGTCTTCTCATGGACCTGGTCAACTGTTCTATACTTAGCATCAAACAATCTTCTGAACTCTCCCCAAGTCATCACAGAAACATCATGAGTGTCTTCCATCAATTCCCACCAGATTCGAGCATCACCTCGGAAGAAGAAACTGGCATACCAGATCTTCTCCCTATCTGTCATAGGGAACAATGTCGTCATACGCTCAATGGACTTAAACCATTCCTCTGCCACTAAAGGGTCCCTCGTACCCTTAAATTCTAACGGTTGATGTTGACTTGGGAGCCCATAAATCGACTCAATCCGATTCTGTCTATCAGAGGTACCGACCTTTCTCTCTCTTCTCTAATGGTCGGTACTTGTACGAGGGTCTCAACTCTTCTTAGTTCAACTCTTCCTTGACTTTCCACTAAAACTTGCTATACAATCCCCTGAATTCTAGCTTCATCAAGGGTAGGGGGAGTAGGTTTTGGCGGGTTAGAGGGTTCCCCCGCACTCACTGTCTTCTTACTACTTGCTCGGGTTCTATGTCTTATCTACAAGACAACCACATTTAATCAACTCATAAAACATTTTGAGTACGGAATGTAGTGGCAGTGAGAGTGGCATACTGTCAAATCCAAAAATCTTTGCTCTAAACCAAAAATGTAATGGCTTCTTTCTACGAAGATACTTAGAAAATATACTTGATAAAAGTATACATATAGCAATTTAAAAATATATAGGCCCCAAAGTTTTCTTTTCTAAATATATATTATTTTGTACATAGCCAAAATAACATATATATAAGCTTTTATGACGGTGGACAGTAATACCATTTCTCTCCGCTTATTGACATCCTTCTGACCGCTGCTCACCTATTTCCTGCAAACATGGAAAAACAACGGGGTGAGCACAAAAATGCTCAGTAATTAAATCCTTTATCTCTTTTATTCCCACAACTCCTTCTTTGGTTCTTTCCTTACTTAATTCTCTTCTTCTTTCTTTCTTAGTTCTTTCTCTTGTCTTTCTCTGTTCTAATTCTCACTGTTCCTTATTTCTTTCTAATTCTCGCTGTTCTTTCTTTATATTCTTTCTATTCTTTCTATTTTTTCTAACCATGATGGAATTCATGGCAATATGCATGAATGAAATACATATGCAATAATGCATAAAAATGCATTTTCTTTCTTCTTCGTATTTCTTATTCTATTTCTTATTCTATTTCTTTTCTTTTCTTTCTATTCTTTTCTTTTCTTTGCTTGCTCAAGCCTTCTCATTCTTTCTTATTCTCATTCTTTCTTTCTTATTCTTTGCTGATCAGACTTGGTTGATGCATGGATTCAGACCCTTGGCTGTGTGAGTGAGTACAGTCCTCATCTACATGCACTCTTGCTGATCGTACAAATTCTTTCTTTCTTCTTAGGCCACTCAATTAATGTGGCATGCATGTAAGAATTCTTCTTGGTACAACCCTCATCCACATACACTCTTACGGGTTGTACAAATTCTTCTTCTTCTTATGCCACTCAATTAAAGTGGCGTGTATGTGGGTATTTCTTCTTCTTAGCAGTCACGGGTTCCCTATCGCAACAACCTATTCTTTTCTCTTCTTTAACACTTTTTCTTTCTTTAATTCTTTAGTGCTTTTCTTTCTTTCTTTAATTCTTCAATGATTTTCTTTCTTTCTCTTTATTCTTAAAATTCTCTATTCTTTCTTTAAGTTCTCATGCATATGTAAATATATGCATATGGATGGCTCATGCTTATGTTTCTTTCTTAAGTGCAATTATGCAATGCAATTATGCTATGTTGCACAAAAATAAGTTTCTCTACTTATGCATAAGCTTCTCTTAGGCATTTCATCAAACATCATGCATGCATACTTCAAGTCTACTTTAACTATACTTCTCCTTCTTTCTTAAACCATCCATAATGAGAGGAAAACTCTCTTGAATCATCTCAAATCCTAGCCAAGAAAATACACTTCATAAATGCTCTTAAACTCCCTCTAAATTCAACCCAACTTCTATCAACTCAACCAACCCTTCTCATCAAGAAAACCCATTCATGGATCATCATCAAACTCAGTAACAAGTTTCATACACAAATCTCAAGCATATGAACTTCATATAAAATTCACATAAAACAATCTTTATGCTTTACTTGCTCAAACAAGGGGTTAAGGTTGGATTTACTTACCTTATGCTTGAAGAATTACGCAAAAGTTCTCTATCCTTTTTGGACTTGTTCTTCCTCTTAAACCCTAAGCATAAACTTAATAAGAATTCAACCTTTATACAAATTAATCTCATGTTTAGAGCAAGAATTGTTACCTCTTGATGCTTAGGATCAACTCCTTGTAAAAATCCAACAAAAAACCCTCTATTTCCTTAGCTAAAAGGATGAAGAATTGAGAGTAGTAGAAGTGTATGAGGTCTAGAGAATGGGAGGGTTTCTAAGGCTAAACCCTTTTTAGCTCATATAAATAAGCACTCTTTCCCATTTTGCCCTTGCTCTTCTTAAGGAATTCCATCTCTACCCTTTAATTCTTTAAACATCCAACCCCACTCTAATGCATTCTCCTTGAAATTTTCTTGCATTTCACTCCCACTTTTCCTGCTAATTAGGGGTAGAATGGTCAGTTTGCCCCTATGGAAAATTCTCTAGAAACTTCACTAGAAGAATCAGCAGACTCTTCACCCTGGCGAAAAAATACAAAGCCTACGTCGCCACGGCAAAACTCTTTCTTCGCCCCGGCGAAGTCTATAATTCACAAAATCTGCCAAGACTTCACCAAATTCAGGGCATCCAAGCAATTCTAACAACTATAACACATACCAAGTAAACTGAGGGCCAATAACAACATTTAAAAGACAAATGAACATGAATCAAAGATGTACCTCAAAGTGGATATTACGGACACACGACAAAGAGTGTTTTATTTAACAACCTCTTCAGATGTTATCCGTTGCGCTTTGATAGCGGATACATTAATGAAACACCTTTTGCTTTGACAAACGTGTCCTATGCGTAATAAGTGCCAGCCATGCGCATTAAATGCAAGTAATGCTGAAACAACATTCCCTATCAGAACATTAAATGCAAATGTGAGTACATTTAATGTGGAGGAGGGAAGCGAGCGGTCACTCGAGTATTTCAATAGAGAGAAACAATGATTTGATTTCTCGAAGCGTGACAATTACTCTTTCCCATTGATTGACGACACGTGGTCGCGATCAACAGTGAGAGACGATTTTTGTTCAAACATCGTTTGACTTCGGGAAAACCAAGTGCCACTTCCTTTACTATAAAACCCTAGGCTCACCTTAAGCAATATCACAATACTTACTTCTTCAGAGAGAACAAGAAGCTTTCGTGAGCCTTGATTTTCCGTTTTTAAGACTGGTGTGCACTTGGCATTCAAAGTAGAAGTGTCAATCTTCACACTTAAAAGGTAAGGATGATTCTTCTGTTGCTTTCTTTTTTTCTGTTTTTTGATGATAGTCATGCAATAACAATAAACGTTTTCTGGTGGTTGATTGGAGAATAATCTTTCTCCTAGGGTTTGAGTCTTTGTACGATGACTGAGTAATTCTTGCATGTCGCTCTTTTTTAACCGTAGAAGAAATGGACCCCTCAACAACCAGGACAGATGAGGGAACGAGCTCACCAGTGCAGGATGCCCCAGCGGGTCCCTCTCAGGAGATTCTATCAATAGCCACCACAAAGGAGTTTCAAAAAGTGATAGACCAATATGCTTTCAGCGTAGAGGTCTACCAACATAGGATGTGCACAGCTCGGAATTCACCAAAAGGAATGGCTGCGATCTCCGAGAACATTTTTAAGAGTGGAGTGCTAATTCCTTTCTACCATTTTATTAGGCCGGTCCTCGATCATTTCGGGGCCGCACCATTACAGCTTACGCCAAATGCATATCTGATAGTCATTGCTATGTATATCGCATGCAGCGAGAATGGTTTAGGTGAGCTAATCGCGTTAGAGCTTGGTTGCTCTTATTATCTAAAGAAGAGTAAAGACAAGGACTCTTTCTACCTTTCAAAGAAATCTACGATCGAGGGAGGAATACATAGTTACCCCAACAACGTCGAGGCGTACGAGACGAAGTTTTTCTTTTTTCACTATGATGGCATCTGCCAATTTAAGGAGCCGAGTAGGTTTTCCTTTCTTTGACTTGGCGAATTTCCTTTTAATATTTGCTAATGAATTTTTTGTTTCTTCGTAGTAAATAAGACGACTAGGTTATTGGCTCTTGAGGATCCTGACAGACTCACTGCTTTCGGCCTTTTGCCTAAATAAAGTTGCGACGCAAGGTTGCTTGTGACAACCGCAAACTTATAGAAATACGGTTTCTTCAATCTTGAAGCGACCTTAGAAACCTTACCGAGCAAGTGCCATAACCTTAGCCAGTTTCATTATTTGTATGCAGCAAAATATTTGGCTAACGATGGTCGCATGCAGCAACCATGCCTCTTAAGGTGCCCCGGTTGCCGTGACCAAGGCAGTTCACCTTTCCTCTAGTTAGTATTACTGGACTAGCCGAGGTAGCCCCCAGTGGTCCCCCCATCGGAGGGATACTGATGGGTGCGCTGGTTCAACCTACAGGTACTTCTCAACCTACGACTGCTCACCCTAAGTAGAAGACAATGGCCTAGAAATCCAAGAAGAGGAAGCAACTTCGGGCCGAGGAGTTTGAATCCGAGCTAGAGGGTCTGGGCGTTCAGCGTAAGAGGTCACAGCCTTACCAGGCATTCTGCATGGGAGGGGCTCTCGAGGGCATGACCGACATTACCATTGCCCTAGAGGGTCTATGAAAGAGGCAAATGGAGGCTGCAGATCTTGGGAGGAAACCAAGCAAGGAACCAGCAGGCGAGATGCTACCTGCTACGGGCATGGGCATGGGCATGGGCATATGCATAGGCACAGACACGCTCGTGTTGGACTTTATGGGGTAACTTCCCAATCATTTGTAGCTGGTGGTTTTTACCCTACTCTGTGCCTCGAGCAGCCTTGTGGCCTCTAACCCAATGGATCTGATGTCCACGTCCTTTCAGCACCTGAGCAAGGTAAAACAAACTGTCCTCGGTGAGGATTTTTTCACATTTCCTTGCTTTTTTCAATAGAAAGGAGATTAACTCTTTACTCTCTTCGTTACACAGGCCCTGTTCGCCATGCACTTGTTGGTAGCGTGCCGAATGCTCCAAATTAATAACCTTCCTAACCTAACTACTGAATTATATATAGGGTAAGTAAGGGTCGATCCCACAGGGAATGGTTCGATTAATTCCTATGTTCTATCCAATAACCACAACAAAAATGACAAAACAAATAAAATCCTAAACAGTAAACATGACAACGGTAATGAAAGGGGGTTGTAGACAACGCAAACTAAAGTAAAACAAAGAAATCTCAAATGGTAGAAAATATCAAATTAAACACAATTAGTTCTTGGTTCAAGATCCACCTAAACATGCATTGGACATAAAGTAACCGTAACATTGTTCTATCTCGTTATTGTGGAATTACTGACCCTAGGAAACAACAAGCTCATACTCCGAATTCCTCCCTTAGTTTGTCACTATGAAATAAGCTCTTCGAGTAGATACTAACCCTTGAACAACCTAGAACAAGATCTCTAAATTTAATTCAATGGCAGCCTTAAGAATTAGGAGAATAGATCAATCTAAGCAACAATCACGCAAGCTCGGATTATTTAACTTAGGTTATGTTATTCAAGACAATAGACCGAAAACTTGTCCATAATCAGCTATCATCATGTGTCACTCGTTGAATAGAAAAAGGACAATTACGGATCACAATTCCTAACTCTAACAGATAAAATTCTGATGAAATAATTCAGCAGGCCATTACTAAATCACCCAAACAAAAAATTATAAACAATTAAAACAGAATAACATAAACAATTCCAATAAAAACAAGATTAAGAAAAATGTTACTGAAGTTAGGCTACACCAATGACATGAATTTAGGCTTCAAAATCCCCTTGAACTGAAGAAGAAAGATCACCACATCTTGGACGTAGAAAGTAAAAGAAAACCGAAAAAAAACTAAAAACTACTGCTGTCTCTCTCCTCCCCTGGTTAACCTAACACTCCTGAATAAATAACATGTTTTTCTCCTAATTCTACCCCAGGAATCATGGAAAATCTTTCCTAGACGTTTCCTAAAAGATAGACTTCCAGATTTGACAAAATCTTATCAGATATGGATTCCAGAATTCATCTCCAGATTGCACCAGGATTCTCGCAATGAAAAATTTCTTTTCTGGGCTCCGTCACTTGATAAAAATTGTAGTCCTAGATGTGTAGATGAATCTGGGCTTTCGAATTACCCGCTTTCGATATCTGACGCCTAGTTAGGCCCGTTCAAGATTCAATGCTCGCCAGGGGAAATCCTACCGCGACTAGGGATTCCAGGTCCGGTTTGTAACGACTACTGAGAACCCAAACGAACTCGGATTTTCGCCCATAACACTTTCCTGGAAAGCTTGATTTGTCAACTTTACTTCTTCTGAAGGACACTTTTGCAATAGAGAAGTCTGACTCTATGAAAAACCTGAAAAACGCAGCACTGGTCAGAATAACGAAAAATCTGGAAAATCTGGAATTTCCTAATATTTTCTTAATTATTTCCTAAAGTCTATCCAAATATGCCAAACTTACAAAATAAACTCTAATCAACTCAATTAGGCATAAAACATAACAAAAACATAATATGATAGGAATAAAAAATATGTAAATTACACTCTTATCACTTGTCCTTGTAGACGGTTCAGCTAGGGGCTGCTGAGGGGCTGGCCGATCTGAGAGAAGAGAACATGCGGCTTAAACGGGACTTAGAAGCCGCACAAGTAGAGAAGAGCCTATCCACCGTTCAGGCGACTCAATACCTGCCAGAGAGGAACGCTGCACTTCACACGGTGGGTTTCTAGAAGGCCGAGCTAGAGAAGTGAGAAGAGGAAGTTAAAGAGCTCCAAAGGATAGTGGCCAGGCTCACCAAAGAAGCTGGAGCTATGAACGAACTCCGAGTGGGCCTTGCAAGTAGAGCAGGAAAGGGTGCAACTGTGGGAGACCACTAAGAAGCAGAGGTGGGCACTTGAGGCCAAACTCAAATTCGCTCAGGGGCGCGTCGCTTCAGTGACTGAAGAGATGTAGCAACAAGAGTCGGAGATTGAGAGAAGGGCTACCAACTAGATGATCCAATCCATCTATGCCCTATGATCTAAGAATCCTACCATCGATCTGATCGACCTCCCAAAAGATTACCAGGATATCCTCACCTTCATGGTGCGGGCTGAGGATGAAGAGGCAGCTCGGGGACCTGATCCGAAAGAGGAGCATCAAGAGGAGTGTGTCTCAAAGGAGCCTACGGCCGGCCAGGTGGTTGGCGACCAGCTTGGAGATGCTGAGATCGTACCTTTGGGACCTAGGGATGAAGGCCAATGATTGCCTTTGCTTTTGCACTACTTTTCCTATGCTCGCTAATACGTACTTATTTTATTTCTTAATGAATAAAGATCTTTTCCTTAGTCATTTGTAAGTACTTATAATTTTTTCGTACCCCACAAACGTTACACATGTGGACATAAGGTCGCTTTCTAATAGCATCGTACAAATAATATCTATGCGAACAAAATTGTATACATGCAAGAAAAGATATTACAAAAGAACTTATCTTATTTATAAGTCTTGAGAAAAGTTAAGTTTTTACAAGAGAATTGAAAAGAAATGAGTTCAAAATTACTGATAATATGGGCGGAGATGTTCAGCATTCCAAGCTTGCAGTACTTTAAAACCGTTCAGCCTTTTGAGGTGATAAGTCCCTGGCCTTATCACTTTGGCGATGCGGTATGGGCCTTCCCAGTTTGGCCCCAATACTCTCGCACTCGGTTCTCACGTATCGAGAAGGACTTCCTTTAGAACAAGGTCGCTGACCTAGAAGTCTTTTCTTCTAACCTTAGAGTCGAAGAACCTTTTTGCATGTTGCTGATAGACTACTATTAGTAACTGAGCCTTGCTGCGATGTTCTTCAACTAAATCCAGACTTGTGCGTATAAGCGCCTCATTGTCTATTTCATTAACAGGTCTCTTCGGAGTGAACCAGTTCCTACCTCCACAGGGATCATCGCCTCGCAGCCATATGCTAGCGAGAAGACTGTTTCTGAGGTAGAGGTTCTTGGAGTTGTCCTGTATGCCCATAAGACTTCAGGGAGATCGTCGGCCTAATTTCCTTGGCAGCACCAAGTTTGACTTTCAGAGTGTGTTTGATGGTCTTGTTGATAGCTTCAACCTGACCATTTGCTTACGGTCTCGCAACTGAGGTAAACTTTTTGTGGATACCCAGCTCGTCGCAAAATTGCTTGAACTCCTTATTATTGAACTGCTTTCTATTATTGGAGATAAGGGTATGAGGAATTCCGTAGCGGCACACAATGTTCTTGAAAATGAAGTCCTTAAGCTTTTTGGTGATGATCGTAGCTAAAGGCTCGGCTTCGACCTACTTGGTGAAGTAGTCCACCGCGACCACTGCGACCACTGCATACTTGACCCCTCTTTTATCAACTGGCGTAGGTCCAATGAGATCGATTCCCCACATGGAGAATGGCCAGGGGCTAGGCATGGTTATCAACTGGTAGGAAGGAGCTCGCAGTATGCTCGCGAACCGTTGGCACTTGTTACACTTTTTAACAAAGTTGTAGGTGTCTTCTTGGAGTAGGGGCCAATAATACCCTTGACAAACAACTTTATTGGCGAGAGATCACGCGGCCGTGCGATTATCACAGATCCCTTCATGTATCTCCCTTATGATATAGTCTGCCTCTTCATCGGTTACACACTGGAGGAGGGGGGCACTAAATCCTCACTTGTAAAATTGATCTCTTACAAGTGTGTAACAAGCAACATTGGTTTGCAGGGTTCCTTCCTTGATCTTGTTGTTGGGCAAGGTCCCATCTTGGAGATACTCGATGATTGGGGCCATCCAAGAAACTAACTCGGTCACATTCATGGCCTGTTTGGGCGAGTTGATACTGGAGGCCTCTATGAACCAAACAGGAATACTTTCTGGCATGTCTGAGTCCAGCGACGAGGCTATCTTTGCCAAGGCATCTACAATAGAATTACTGTCTCTAGGAATCTGCGTGATCGTGAAGTGCTTAAATGGCTCGAGTGCGACCTTAGCTTTCTTTAGATAGCCGATCATGTTTTCTTCCTTGGCTTGATACTCCCCCAAAATCTAGTTGACAACCAACATGGAGTTGCTGTGGATGCTAATCGTGATTGATCCCATTTCTTTGGCCAACCACAGTCTAGCGAGCAAAGCTTCATACTCAGCTTCGTTGTTGGTTGCTTTGAACCTAAACTGAAGAATGCCGTGAATACGAGTCCTTTCGGGACTAAGGAGAAGGAGGCCTGCTCCGACTCTTCTCCTGTTTGATGATCCGTCGATGAAGAGGCTCCAGGTCTATAGATTTTTGACAGTTTCCTAGGTGACTTCGTTGGCTTGTTGCTCAGATTCCTTAGACGGATGATATGAGAATTCCAAGATAGAATCGGCAACAGCCTGCCTTTTGATGGTTGCTTTTGGTCTATACTACAAATCGAACTGACTTAGCTCCATGGCCCACTTGACCAACTTACCCGAAGCCTCTGGCTTCTGAAGGACCTGCCTGAGTGGGTAGTTAGTCAATACATAGATTTTGTGAGCGTGGAAGTAAGGTCGTAACTTTTTGGAGACGATCAGTAGGGCATAAGCCAATCGTTCCATTTCTAGATACCACATCTCGGCGTCTAATAGACGCTTGCTCGCATAATATACTAGCTATTGGACCCTGTCTTCCTCCCAGATTAGAGCCTTGCCGCCGTGTACCTGAGATAGACGAGTGCGCGAAGAATTTCTTGTGGGAGAGGCTTGGACAGAAGAGGCTGCTTTCCGAGATGTTCTTTAATGCTCTGCAATGCTTGTTCGCACTCAAGAGTCCATTCAAACTTCTTGTTGGCCCTGATATATTGAAGAATGGCAAGCAGCGATCTGTTGCCTTCAATATGAAGCAACTGAGTGCCGTTATTCGCCCGTTGAGACTCTGAACCTGTTTTCGGTCGGTCGGGCTTTTCATATCGAGGAGATCTAGGATTTTTTTGGGTTCATCTCTATTCCCCTCTAATTAACCATGTAGCCCAGGAATTTTCCTGAGGAAACTCTGAACGAATTTTTGAGAGGATTGAGCTTCATTCCATATCTCTGAAGTATGTCGAACATCTCAGTAAGATGTGCTAGGTGATCAGAAGCGACATGCGATTTGATCAGCATATCATCAACATAGACTTCCATCGATTTCTTGATCTGTTCGAAAAACATCCGGTTAACCAGTCGCTGGTAAGTTGATCTAGCGTTCTTTAAGCCTAAGGGCATAACTCGGTAACAATACAACCCCCGATCTGTAACAAAGGAGGTATGCTCTTCATTTGGTGCGTACATTAGAATCTAATTATATCTAGAGTAGATGTCCATAAAACTCAGCAGCTCGTGCCTGGAGATGGCATCAACGAGCTGATCAATCCTTGGCAAGGGAAAGTTATCTTTTGGACATGCTTTGTTAAGGTTAGTGAAGTCAACGTAGGTCCACCATTTACCGTTGGGCTTCTTTACTAGAACCAGGTTGGCAACCCAGCTCAGGAAAGCACCCCTCGGATGGATCCATTTAGAAGGAGATTATCAACCTCAGCCTTCAAGGCAGCAGATTGCTTTGGATCCATTGCTCTTCTCTTCTGGCGAATTGGTTTGGCCTCACTATCGATGTTCAAGGCATGGCAAATGATATTTGGGCTGATCCCGACCATGTCAGTATGAGTCCATGCGAACACGTTGATATTTTCCTTGAGGAAGCTGTTTAGGTCACTAGCAAGCTGGGGGTTGAGATTACTTCTAATTCTCAACACTCGGCTCAACTTACTTTAATCGACCAACACTTCAGACAAGTCCTCAATTGGCCCACTGGAAAGGTATTTCTAGATGAGAGGGTCCATGTTATCCTTGACTAGACCAGGTTGTGGTTCAATCTGACTGATCGCCATTGCCTGTTCAGGGATGCCAAGTAGACTGCCTTTTCCCTTATACGTCATCTACACTGCCATTATGTAGCAGTCGCGAGATGTGTGTTGAGAGCCGTTGACTTCCCCTATGCCCATCGGGGTGGGGAACTTCATCTTTAGATGGTAGATCAAGGTGACTACTTTGAAGTTTCTTAGTAGAGGTCATCCCCAGATGCCATTGAAAGTGGACGGATAGTCTACTACCAGGAACTCAATGATTTGGGTCACCTCGTTGGAGTCACCCAATGTGACTGGGAGTGAGATCATCCCTTTGGGGATCAGATGATCCCCGGTGAAACCATATAGCGGGATGGAGGCAGGCTTCAGATCGGCCTCATCCAGTTTCATTTTTTCAAAAGCTTGTTGGAACAAGATGTTCAAGGCGCTTCTGTTGTCTACCAGCATTCGGTAGACATCTTACCACCCTATTTGGGGTGTCATGATGAGAGCATCATCATGAGGGTGATGTAGTTGTACTGCATCTTTCTCAGATAAGGTGATTTTCTCTTCTCTGTGGGCCATAGATGGTCATCGTGTCGTGTTCAATACACTGATGGGGTCATGATGGGCTGTGCGAGCATATCTTTCTTAGGCACCTCGCAAATTCCCTGCGAGATGTGGTCCCCCAAAGATAATCCCTACACTATAGATACCCTTGCGACCACGACGCTTCTTGCCTGGATCCTCCTGGTTTTTCTCTCGTATAAGAGCAGAGTCATTGACATGCTCTTTGAAGTGCCCCTACTTGATGAGGTCTTCAATTGCTTACTCAAGGGTTGGAAACTCATCGGTGTGATACCTATTATCCTGATGATAGCAATAGTACTTTTTACTAGTTCTAGCTGAAGGGGGATTTTTCATGGGCTCAGGCTCCCTGAGCAGGCTGGCTTCTTTTGATTTGTCAAGGATAACCGAGACCGAGGCATTTAGAGAAGTGTATTGACTCTTGTTGCAATTGCAACGAAGAACTGGGGCATAGGATTTCTTCGGCTCATATCGCTGTTTCTTTCTTTTTCACTAATCGTCGTTGGCCCATTTGCATCGGCCCTCCTATTCTCCCCCCGACAAGGTGCACTGCCTAAAAGACCGGGGTCGTGGCAGTTAAGCGCTACCACGAAGTTTTCAATATGGAGGTATTTTTTCGTAAGGCTATAGAAGCGGCAGAGGGAAACATTATCCTCGAATTGCAGCTCTTTTAACAGATTTGTATGTGGATGAACTCCTGCTATGATGAGAGTCTGAATGGACTCTTTGGGAGTGTGAGCTACCTTATGGAGCTCTCTATGGAACCTGTCAATATAAGATTAGAGGGGCTCATCCCTCTCTTGCCTTATGTTACTGAGGTAGCTTAGGGGCATCGAGAACTTCTTGTTCGCCTAGAAGTGTCTCAGAAATGTCTAGCTCATCTGAGGCCACGAGTTGACTGATCCTGCTAGGAGCGACCTAAACCATCACTTGGCATAAGAGGTAAGAGTTACAACCAAGCAACGACATTTTGCCAGGTTAGAGACCTGGTGGAGTTCCATGAGGTCGTTGAACTCGTACAAATGATCCTGTGGATTGGAATTGCCATCGAATGCTTACCTATCGGGCATTCTGAATCTTGATAGGAGAGGGGCGGCTAATACTGCCAGAGAAAAGGGAGACGCCTCTGTGACCTGCCCTTACTCATTTCGCTGAGCCTTTAACTAATCCAAAGCTCGTTGTAACTCCTCAATCTGAGGCAGCAGAGCCACTTGGGGATCGCTTTTCGCAATGTGGATTCGACCCTCATGGTTACGGTTGAGGAAAGACTGTAGGTCGGATTCCTCCTCACCTCAGTAGGTAGTCCCAACCAGTCTCGACACATGCTGGCTAGAGTTGTGTGATGGCGTTGAATGGTTTGGGGAACTTTCCCGAATTCTATAGTCATACGAACTGACTCGTAGACAGTGGGAATCTTCCTCACAACGATGATCAAGGTCATCATTCTGGCGATTATGGGAATTTCCTTGCCTTGCACTTTTGTGGGAGTGCTCATGCGACGTGGCATGAGATGGCTCGGGCCGCGACATGTCAATAAGTCTCAATGCCACGAGTATTCTACCAGGGGTACTGTCTGTGTTCACTAGTCCCTCAAAGCCTCTGGGTCTACTATGTGCCACTTACTTTCCATTTCTTTAATGCGCTGCAATGCTCGCGTTATGGGCTTTTACCTTTTTCTACTCTTTCACGCGACCTGCAGGTGTTTTTGCACCACCTCATTTGATTTGAGTGGCACGACCCAATCCAATCGGTCTAGCCTTTGGCTGACCATTTGGAGAGTATTGTTGAACCTCTCTAGGTGGCTCATGACGGTTGGATCAAGCTGTGAGCTTGAAAGGATATCCCCTACGATATTTGGTGGGGCTAAGGCACCTTGGGAGAAGTGTCCTCTTGTACCTGGGGGATCTCTTCATCACCATGATTGGTTCGCTCAGATTAAAATCCGTGAGCCAGTTGCTGTAGTGGGATCGATTAGTCAGAGATTCTCCTAATGAAGAACAAGCACTAAATCAGGCCCTCCTTCTAGCTGTTGATGCTTGATTTTGACACTAACTGTTCGCATGTGAGAAATGCTGAGTAGGCTCAAAAGTCACACATGATTGTAGAAGTATATAGCTAATAAAAAGACGAAGAACAATGTTTAAAGTGGTTTGGATGCTCACAAGGTGAATCCTACGTCCACTAGTATTTGTATTAATGGAAGAAGTCAAGTCGCATTTAGCGAGCTGATTTATAGCTTAGAAAATACAATAGGGAGAGAAACAGGGTGTGCTATTTTAGAGAAAAATTAGCCAATCCCGTAAACAAGAGAGGAGCCCTCTATTTATAGTGGGATGAACCAAGGTGATGATTACTAAATCTGTGAGTGTGGCAGATGCCATGCAAATCCTTCTCTACGTCCCATTGCTCACCTGCCCGAGTGATTTCCTCGACTTGTGCAGGGATTGGACACATGGACCTTTTGTAGCCTTTCGCTAGCCTGGCGCATACCCACTACATTGGCAAGAGCATGCTGCTCACACGCGACGTGGCTGCATCGGAGTGGTTGTAGAACCTTCTTAAGCTGTAACCACCCATGCTGACAAGGCTCGACGTCAGCCTTACTTTCTCAGTCATAACACTAATAATTGAGTCTTGATTACATCATTCATCTAGTTTCTAAGCTATTGCTTTATTAGGTTAAAATTTTCTGAAGAAAAGTTAAAGTTCACTTATTAAGTGTATCACTGTGTTTATTTATTTTTTACTTCAGAAAAAAGTTTGATCATTTCAGTTGTGAGTTTATTCATTCATGAGATGAAAAATAAGGTCTGCTTCTACTAGAATGCTAGTTTCATCTTAGGGGAATAGAAAATCAAATATAATGTTTTAAATATTGTTTCTTGCTACAGAAGTAAGTGATAATGAGTGAGAGGGAAAATAGGATATCAAAACAAAGCTTTGTCTGTGCATCTAATTGATTTAGTATTAAGAAGAATATACAAGTGTATTTGATTCATCTACAAGTATAGAGTATCAAAATTTTGTAATCTAATTGTTGAGGATGTTAAGAAGAGAGACTCTAGGTTTGATCAAATGCCTAGTCAAAGACTCGAGTCCTTCCTCAAGATCTTGAACGTTTGACTCCAAATCTTTATGTTGTTTTGGATGTTATCAGATTTGCTTGTCTTGTGAGAAACGATGCTAGACAATTCCGTATCCACCTTTTCAAACTTATTTATTTCTGTTTCTTCATATGCTACCTTTTTTGGGTGCATTAGCTTGGAAACTATGCTTAGCTTTGATGAAGCCCTTGGCCCTGAGATGAGAGATAACAATGTTCAATCACCTTGAAAGTGACTACTTCAACCTCTCTTAACATGCTAATCGTGGCCTTCGTCTGATGTTGCTCAGAGATTGGAGAAGAGCTTTGCTATTTATGGCCTTCTAAATTCTTCAAGGCCTTTTGGATTGTCTTTTTCACTGCCTCCCTAGAGGTCAAGTATTTCTTAACCTCACTTGTAACCTCAAGATCATCACCCTTTCTTCTACAGAAAATGGATTGAAGTCCTTGAACAGATTCCTTTGTTTGCATCTAGGCATCTTTAGCAATGCTGCAGACATCCAAGAGTCTAAGAGATCCATTCAACAACTCATTAATAGGTTGCTTTTGTTGGTGAGCCAAGGATAATTGAAGCAACTTATCAACGCAATCGTGCAAATCTTGAAGTCCATTGATCTGATTACTGATTGGTGATGATGATGACGTGGAAGTGATTTTAAAAGCATTTAATCTGCTCAAATGTTGATCAACTTCTAAAGTGATTGGGTGGGGTCTAGAAGGAAAACTGTTGGAGCGAGTATGGTAAGAAACGGCCATTTTTTCTTTGTTTTGGAATTGGAAAGGCCTAGAAATGAATTGTTCAGCTTAATTTGCCTTCCTCTTGTGACCATATGCTCAATATATATTATGAGATAAGGGAGACAAGGGAATCTCTTCCATCTATTCAACTAGATGCATAATTTTAGGTTTGGATCTAAACATTATATTAGGTACATTTATGCAATGTCTCCCACCAGCTTCCTAGTGTCATAGTTCTTATGTTTCAAAATCATAAACTAATAATAGATTAATTGTGGCTTAATGATTCCCAAACTAATGCATGGATGGACTTGGCCATGTCTCCACATCAACATCACAAGAGAAGTGTTGAAGGTGAAGTCAGAAACGGCGTCACACAACTAATCTGATACGCTGCCATATTTCCCTTGCACCTTCCTAACCATGGATTTTTTGAACTGATCTGAAGGCTGTCTTGATGCCTCCTGGACAACAGTATAAAAGCATCCTCTCTCTCATCTGAAGTCAACACAAAATACAATTGAATATCCCTCTCTCAATTTTTTGGATCTGTATCGCATTAGAGCTTGCTTTTCTTGTTTTTTCTTCAGTGTAAATTCTGTCATTGCAGTAGTGATATTCAGTCACTTTTTGAGGGGTGGGTTTACTCTGAGGTGCAAGGGTTTCTAGGTAGAGTTCCCTTGGGACAAATTTGCGGGTGTAAAGAAGAAAGTGTTAAGTGGGAATAGAGTGAGGATATTAGAGAGTGTGTGTGTGTAATCTGTAACAAAGGTTCTAATTAGTGCAGAGAGCTCTTCAATTGTTGAATTCAACGTGGATGTAGCTTATCCAAATCTTGGACAAGTGAACCACGGTAAATCGTGTTCTTCCTGGTTGATTTTTTTTTTTTTTTTTTTTGTGTGTTGTGATTGTTCTTGATTTTAGTTTATTAAGTTGAAATTGGTAATTGGTTTGAATCTTTACAAGAAGTAATACAGTTTGGCTTGCCTCCCTTTAGGAAATACAATTTTTCCGACTCGTGTGGGCTTAAATACATCCAAAGTTAAAAATATTACAATTTTCTTTACACGAGTGGTGATGACACCAGAAAAATGTATATAGCCAACTGTCCTCATGTGCATTTTAAATACTGGAACAAGACCCATTTTTAATGTGGCTCAATATGAATGCTCTGCTACACATCATTTACATAGAACTCATAATTGTTTATAAGATAATGGCTCTTATCCAATCAGATGTTTATGTTTGTCACATAATATATCTTTTACCATGCTTAAATGTTCCAAAACAAAGGTTTAAATTTCATTGGTTATGTCTCTGTGACTATTTTGCAATTATAACTTCCTTTTTACCCCAGGAACAATAAATTACATTGTAATGCTCGCTTTGAGGTACATGGCTTACTATTGTTTAATTGCCTTTAAATGTTGGTGTTTAGCCTTGGTTAATTTGGTTTGTGGATATTGTGGATTGGATGCCCTGAATTTGGTGAAGACTTGACAAAAGTGTGAATTACAAACTTCGCCGGGGCGAAGAAAAAGCTTCGCTGTGGCGCCGTAGGTTCTGTAATTTTTTGCCAAGGCAAAGAAAAATCTTCGCCAAGGCGAAAAGTCGGCTGATTTTTCTTGTGAAGTTTCTGGAGAATTTTCCATAAGGGTGAAGTGACCATTCTACCCCTAATTAGCAGGAAAAGTGGGGAGTGAAATGTAAGAAAATTTTATGTAGAATGCTTTGGAGTAGGGGTGAATTTGTAAAGAATTAAAGGACAAGGATGGAATTTTCAAGAAAGGTAAGGGCAAAATGGGAAGGAATGCTTAGTTACATGAGATATTAAGGGTTAAAGCACACAAACCCTCTCATTTGCTTTATCCCACACGCCACCTCCACCCCCAATTCTCTCATCTTTCCATCAATTTTCCAAGGTTGATTTGAGGGCTTTTGGTTGGATTCTTATAAGGATTTGATCCTAAGCATCAAGAGGTAAGGATTTTTACTCTAGATATGGGATTAATTTATGTTAGTATGGAATTCTTATGAAGTTTATGTTTAGGGTTTGAGAGCAAGAACTAGTCCAACAAAGATAAAGAGTTTCTTGTGGAACTACTCAAGCCAAAGGTAAGTAAATCCAACTTAAGTTAAGATTTAAGCAGCCAAATGATTTGATATGCATGTTTATGCTTGTGAGCCTGGAATGGATTGTTGAGAATGTTTATGTTGATGAGTAGATGGCTTTTGATAAGTAGAATTGAGCCATGAGAAGTAGAGTTGATGTTGTGGTGACCAAGTGAAAATTGGTTGCATTTAAAGAGAAATTGAGTAGAATATTTGAAGTGTATTTCTTGACCAGGATTTGTGATGATTCAAGGAGTTTTACTCCAATAATGGATGTTTTAAGAAATAAGTAGAACTATGGTTAAATTAGCATTTAAATATGCATGCTTATTGTTTAATGAAATGTCTAAAAGAAGCATGTGCATGAGTAGAGAACCTTAATTTTGTACAACATGACATTTTTGCATAGCATACTTGCACTTAAGAAAGAAACATAAGCATGAGCCATCCACATGCATAAACTTGCATATCCATGAGAACTTAAAGAAAGAATAAAGAATTTATAAGAACAAAGAGATAGAAAGAAAATCACTAACAAATTAAAGAAAGGAAAGTGCTAAGGAAGAGAAAAGAATAGGTTGTTGTAACACCCACATAGAGGTACGTGATTTAATTTATGCTCTTATACTTTTAGTTGATTTTTGTTAAAGTTATTTTGAGAGAATGTGAAGAAAATGCCTTAAACTTGCATTAAGGGTAAAATGGTCTTTTCACTCAAAATTAGTTGAAATTGTGGGGAGTGAAAAGAGATAGAATTTCATAGAGAATGCAATAAAAATGAGGGCAGTATGGTAATTGACTAAGGGATAAAGATGGAATTTCCAAGAAAGTGTAAGGGCAAAATGGGAAAGTATGTTTATAAAATAAGATGTTAAGGGCTTGTAACCCTTATTTCTTTCCTTCCACCGCCACTTTCCTTCTCCATTTTCTCTCAACTTTTCACTCAATTTTCCAAGTATTTTTTAGGGCTTTTGAGTGAATTTTAATAAAGTTTTGATCCTAGGCAACAAGAGGTAAGAATTCTTGCTCTATATATAAGATTTATTTATGTAGAAGTTGAATTCTTATTAAGTTTATGCTTAGGGTTAAAAGGAAATTTGAGTCCAACAAGAGTAGAGAGCTTTAGTGGAGACTACTCAAGTATAAGGTAAGTAAATTCCACTCAAAATCCAACTTAAGTTACAGTTTATCAATTGAGTAGAGATTTCTTTAAGCATGTATATGTTATGATTATTGGGAAATTGAGATGAGATTGGTGATGATTTATACTTGTTGTTGGAAATATTTGAGTATGAGAAGTCTTTTTGATTGTACGATGATGGATGGAAATTCGGTTGAAATTGGAAGAATTTAAGAAAATTTTTGGAAGTGTCTTTGCCGTGTAGGGATTGTGATGATACAAGAGAGTTTTACTCTCATTTTGGATAATTTAAGAAACAAATAGAATTATAGTTAAAGTAGAGTTTGTATATGCATATTTATTGTTTGATGAAATGCCTAAGAGAAGCATAAGTATGAGTAGAAACTTTAATTTTATGCAACATTTCATATTTGCATTTCATGAGTGCATTTAAGTAAGAATTCTAAGCATGAGCCATCCATAAGCATATTTTTGTATATGTGTAGTAACTTAAGAAGGAATAAAAAAAATTTAAGAATAAAACACTCTAAGAATAAAGAGAAAGAAAGAAAAAACACTAAAGAATTAAAGAAAGAAAAAGTGATAAAGAAGGGAAAATAATAGGTTGTGCGATGGGGAACTGTGAGTGCTAAGAAGAAATTCCCATATACACGCCACCTTAATTGGGTGGCATAAGAAGAAGAAAAATTGTATGACCCGTAAGAGTGTATGTGGATGAGGGTTGTACCAAGAAGAATTCCTACATGCATGCCACCTTAATTGAGTGGCCTAAGAAGAAATAAAGAATTTGTACGGTCTACAAGAGTGCATATAGATGAGGGTTGTACTCTCTCACACGGCCAAGGTTCCAAATCCATATATCAATCGAGTCTGATCGGCAAAGAATAAGAAAAGAAAGAATAAGAAGAAGAAAAGAAAGAATAAGAAAGAATGAGAAAGCTTGAACAAGCAAAGAAGAGAAAAGAAAAGAAAAACAAGAAAGAAAAGAAGAGAATAGAAAGAAAAAGAAAAGAAAAGAAATAGAAAGAAGAAAGAAAATGCATTTTTATGCATTATTGCATATGCATTTCCTTCATGCATATTACCATGATCCATCATGGTTGGAAAGAATAGAAAGAGTAGAAAGAACAGAGAGAACGAAAGAACAGCGAGAATTAGGGGGAAAAAAAAAAAGAACAGTAAGAATTAGAAAAAGAGAAAGAAAAGAGAAAGAACTAAGAATGAAAGAAAGAAAAAGAGATTTAAGTAAGGAAAGAACCAAAGAAGGAGAAGAGTTAAGGGATTTACTTACTGAGCATTTTTATGCTCACCCCGTTGTTTTTCCATGTTTTGCAGGAAATAGGTGAGCAGTGGCCGAAAGGGAGCCATCAAGCGGAGAGAAGTGGCATTACTGTCCACCGTTGCTAAATTTTTGTGCTTGTTATTTTGGTATATGTAAAGAATTATATTTTATAAGTAAAGAAAAATTTGGGCCCAACTATTTTTCATATGCTAAGTATGTATGTTTTATTGTTTATGTTCTAGAGCATACTTGTAGAAAGAAGTCATTACAGTTGTTGCGTTGGGGAACCCGTGGGTGATAAGAAGAATTTCCCACATACATGCTGCCTTAAGTGAGCGGCATAAGAAGAAGAAGAATTTGTACGACCCGTACGAGTGTGTGTGGATGAGGGTTGTACCAAGAAGAATTACTACATGCATGCCATCTTAATTGAGTGGCCTAAGAAGAAAGAAAGAATTTGTACAGTCCACAAGAGTGCATGTAGATGACAACTATACTCACTTACACGGCCACGGTTCCAAATCCATGCATGAACCGAGTCCGATCGGCAAAGAATAAGAAAAAGAATACGAATACGAATAAGAATAAAAAATAAGAAAGAATAATTAAGAAAGAATAAGAAAAAGGAAAAGAAAGAATGAGAAAGTATGAGAAAGCTTGAGCCAACAAGAAAAGAAAGAAAGGAAAAGAAGAGCTTGAGCAAGCAAGAAAAGAATAGAAAGAAAAAGAAAAGAAACAGAATAAGAATTAGAAAAGAAAGAAAGAAAATGCATTTTTATGCATTACTACATGTGCATTCTATCCATGCATGTTACCATGATTTATACCATGGTCAATAAGAAAGAAAGAATAGAGAGAATTAGAAAGAAATAACATAAAGAATTAGAGAGAAAGAAAAGAATAGTGAAAGAAAAGAGAAAGAATAGAGTAAGGAAAGAGCCAAAGAATAAGTTGAGGATAAAGGAGTAGAGGATTTACTTACTAAGCATTTTGTGCTCACTCGGTTGTTTTTCCATGTTTTTGCAGGGAATAGGTGAGAAGCGGTCGGATGGACATCGAGAAGCAAAGAAGAATGGCACCACTATCCACCATTGCTAAAGTTTATGTATATACTATTTTTGTATATGTAAAGAAAAATTTTGGGCCCAATTTCTTCTTATTTAATGAGTATTTATGTTTTCATAGTATATTTTTTAAGAATACTAGTAGAAAGAAGTTATTACATACATGTCCTCCACTGATTACTGTTTAAGAAAGAGCAAGGTCCATGATATTAGAAATATTATGAAGTTACTACATGTTGCACAATTTATCTTAACACATGGACAGCTAGCACAATTTTCGTTGCTTCAAAACTTGTAAGAATTGAATCTACCATGTGAACCTCAATAATCGATGTTTTTTATCAGCTATCTAGAGACAATTGGAATCTTGACACATCTGATGCTTGTTTTAATATTTCATTCAAATTGCCTTATACTAAGGATTAGTTCTCTGAGTCAGTATTGATCTATTTTGAAACCTATGACTTTCATGGGTTAAAACTTAAAATGTTTTAAAGCAAAGTAATCAACCTAATAAATTTTTTATTTACTCTTTTTTTTTTTCTTTTACTTAATTCCTCATAGGTTGAATCATTTAAGTTATCGAGTTCATTCATTCATGAGACAAACATTGAAAAAAAAGATCAACTGTTATTGGTAGAATGCTAGTTTTAGCACAAGGAAATAGATACCCAAATATAATCAACTAATCAATTTTACCTGTAAAAGTAAATTATCTTCAGGGAAAAAAAAAGGAAGATAGGATATAGAGGAAAAAAGTTGTTTGTGTGTATAATTGATTTAATATCAACAGAATATACAAGTATCTTTGATTGATGTACAAGTATAGAGTATCAAAATTTTGTAATCTAATTGTAGAGGATCTTGAGAAGAAAGACTCTAGTTTTGATCAAACGCCTGCTCAAGGACTCGAGTTCGTTTTCAAGATGTTGAACGTTTGACTCCATTTCTTTAAGCTGGTTCTGGATGTTTTCAGATTTGCTTGTCTTGTGACTGATGAGGACAGATAATTTAGCATCCACTCATTTGTGTTTGTTTCCTCAGATGCTACCTTTTTTGGGTGCATTAGCTTGGAAACTATTGACCAGCTGGTTAGCTTCCTTGGCCCTGAGATAAAGGGACAACAAAGATTCAATCATATTGAATGTGATTGCTTCAACCTCTTTTAAAATGCTAGTTGTGGCCTTCTAATGCGTGATTTCATAAACATGCAAATATAGCAAGTGTACTAGTCGCACAAAGTAATAAAGTGATGAGTGAGTATTGTTCCCACGAGGATTGGTGGCTAAGCACTAAGTTTTTCTACTGTTTTCAAGTTGGAGCAATTGAGTTGTTTGGATTGAAAGGATACAAATTAAACTTAAAACTAAAACAAAATTTCTAAATATTCAAAACTAAATGATGAAAGCAAGATTTAAAACAAGGATAAAATCAATTCAAATAAACGGGTAGGGTTTTGACTTCATTCGGACTCTATGGGTTAAACCTAAGGATTATACTGATTCCATATTCACATGCATTGATTGTAAATTGAACTCTCTAAAGTATAAAATATACCTTCTCAGGCTATATTTCCTTACTCTTCCCTGTTAAACTTCCGCACCCAATAAAATGAAGACTAATTGTTCAAAGCTCATTAAGCACAAAGAATCCTAAATTGATTTCATTGATTCTTAAATCTATCTCTAGCATTTAATATGACAATGGTGATTACCCAAGAAGCTTAACATGAATTATTTCTCAATCTCATCATGTTCATCACATAAAAACAATAAATACATAATAATCACACAGTCAAAGCAAAATCATATGAAAATAATAATCATCAATTCTTTAACCCATTAGAATCCGAACTACATCAAAAGCCTAACCCAAAATAGGTAGTTCATGGCTAAATCAACAATACAAATAAAAGAAATGAAAAATCCAAAGTTCAACATAATGAAAATAAGAGAAAAGACAAGAAATCTCCCCAAATGATGAATCCACTGGTTTAATCTCAAATCTTCACACTTTGCAATCAAAGTTCGCCCAAAACAAATCTAAGAAAATGTAAAAAGCTGCTCTCTACTCAAAAAACGAACTCTCCCACAAAAATGACTAAGTTTCTCTTTTATACCTCGCCTAAAACCCTAGGAAAATGAATAAAAATTGAAATTGTGCGTTTTGGAATTCACAAACTTCGCCGCAACGAAGAAAGATTCTTGCCGCGGCGAAGAAGTGAAATAAAGCTCTTGTGCTCAACTCTCTGCGCCGCGGCGAACCTTCATGTGGAATTCTGAATTTATAGAATTGCCCTCCGCTTGTTTTCTTTGCTTGAATCTTCGATCTTCAACACTCTCCTCATGGAAGCAAGCTTCATAGTGCTCCACTCTACTTCAAAACTTTCCCAACTTCTGAGATCCGCTTACTTCTGAGTCCAAAAACTCCAATTTGCTCATTATTTGCATAAAATGTCCATTTTAGCCTGAAACACAAAATATAAAGAATTCAGTAGCAATTCAGGTCAAAATAACTAAAAAGGATTTGAAATCCGACTAAAAGTCTAATCAAAACAGTATAATCCACGGATTATCAAATACCCCCAAATTAAGGACATGCTCGTCCCCAAGCATAAGGACTCAACGAAAGGAAAACAATAAACAACCAAAAACACAAAACACAACACAACACAACAAAACTGAAAAATGAACAAACACAACTTAGACTAAAACTCAACATATGAATTGCCTTAAAATTACACAAGTCTCAAAGGTTGTTGAAAAATTATTATCAGAAAATGTTTAACACTCCAAGAAGTTATAAGCTACATCGACTGTCTTTCTCAATCACTCCACCGAGTAGATGATCCCCACTTCAATCCACATTCCAACTTCCGGATTATTTTATGTAGAAATGAAAAGTTTATCAAATGGTGGCGGACTCCATAAGCCTAAATATCGAACTACTCTCCACCAATGTATACTAGACATCGCTAAGAATCAATAGGTCTTTACAAGTTTGTAATGTTAGGCTCGGGCAGTGGGTTCCAAGAAAAAGGATAGGATAAACAAAGTAAGAGAACTCGATTGTCCTCATGCAAACACTAGAAGTCACATCAATCTCCACTTCTTCTTAACCACCAATCAAAGTGTCAACCATTTTACAAACCTCAAACTTAATAGTTCTTATTTCTGATCTTGAATTGAACCAAGAAGAATTTAAATATTTTTTTTTTTTGAAAATAATAACAATCATTCAAATTGAGGTTAACTACCTCTCTTATTCTTATCGCTCTTCTCACAACCCCCAAACTGTTCTTTTAGTGATTCGCACAACTCTTCGCTTTCTTTGTGTTTGAATTAGGCCCTAAATTCTTCTAAGGGTACGATTATGTGTTTAGGGTAGTTGGATTGGGAAATTTTCGGTTTACAAAGAAAATAAAGCAATGATCAACTCACAAGGCTCAAATGGTGACTAGAGACAATTTCATTCATGGGTCGGCTGGAAAGGCTCAAACATTCCGAAAAATGCCTAAATCATTTCCTCAACAATGTCTATTCCTAAGATTTCACCTCAAACACTTCTCTACTAGGTTCTAGAATCCACCAACATTATCAAATTTTACCTAACCACATAAAATGAATCTAAGCATGCCGAAACAAATGAAGATGGTGGTTGAACCACTCAACAAACCTCAATCAAAATTCAGTCAATAAACATAAACTTGAGGCAATGCTTAACATTTTTCAACAATAAAATCCCAACAATCCTAGTCTCATCATGGACTTATGCAATTCATCATTGGCAACCATAACAAAAACACAAACGTAATTGAAACAAAAATAAATTTTTTTCAAATTTTTCCTACCCCCAAACTAAAGAAGACATTGTCCCCAATGTCACATTATGCACAAATTAGAATAGAAAACAAAATAGAAAAAAGGTGCGAGATAGTTGTAACGCCCCACTTGAGGTACGTAGCTAAGTTATGGTGTATTGCTTGAATGTTTATTGTTTTGCTTTTATTTGGGTTGATATATTGTTAATATTGGTTGGTTGGCCTTTAGTTGAATTTTGTTAAAGTTATTTTGAGAGAAATGTGAAGAAAATCCCTTAAACTTTCATTAGGGGTAAAATAGTCTTTTCACTCAAAATTAGTTGAAACTGTGGGGAGTGAAAAGAGATAAAATTTCATAGAGAATGAATTAGTAATGAAGGCATTATTGTAATTAACTAAGGGACATAGATGGAATTTTTAAGAAAGAGCAAGGGCAAAATGGGAAAGTGTGGTTATAAATTAAAGTGTTAAGGGTTTGAAACCCTTATTTTCGTTCATTCGACCCCCTACACTCCTCTTCTTTTTTTCTCTCAAATTTTCATTCAATCCTCCAAGGATTTTGAGGGCTTTTAAGTGGTTTTTCATAGGGTTTTGATTCTAGGCATTAAAAGGTAAGGATTCAAGCTCTTTATCTATGATTTATTTGTGTAAAGGTTGAGTTCTTATGAAGTTTATGCTTAGGGTTAAGAGAAGATTGGAATCCAACAAAAATAGAGAGCTTAGGAGAGACTACTCAAGCACAAGGTAAGTAAATTCCACTCAAAATCCAACTCAAGCTAAAATTTAAGAATTCAAGTGAGTAGAGATTTCTTTTAAATATGCATATGTTGTGATTATTGAGAAATTGAGATGAGATGTATGATGAATTATGCTTATTGTTGGATATATTTGAATATGAGAAGTATATGTGATGATTTGATGATGGGTTGAAATTGGAAGAATTGGAGAAAATTTTGTGGAGTGTGTTTGCCATGTAGGTATGTGATGCTACAAGAGAGTTTTTGTCTCATTTTGGATGGTTTGAGAACTAAATAGAATGATAATTGAATTAGGGTTTGTTTATGCACAATTAATGTTTGATGATATGCTTAAGTGAAAACTGCCATGTCACAGCCGTGACTTTCTGAGTGACTTTTGGGCAACTTACAGATTGAACTGGGTTGGGACCAAAAGGTAAAATTGTAGCCCCGTCTCTAAGCTTTAAAACGAGACCAAAACCGTAGCAATCCAAGGTGTATAACTCAAGTTATGCCTTCTTGAGTGTGACCTGCGCAGAATGACTGTTTTGATGCAATATTGCATTTGTGCATTTCATAAGTGCATTAAGTAAGAAACTTTAAGCATGAACCATCCTTATGCCTTAATTGTGCATTGAGAAGTAGTTTGAGAAAGAGTATAGAACTTTGTGAATGGGCTACTCTAAAAGTAAAGAGAATGAGAAAAATCTAAGAATGGGTTGGTGCTTTGTGAACTCCACCCAGAAGTTATGAAGAATGGGTTGGTGCTTAGTGAACTCCACTCGGAAGTCACGAAGAGTGGGTTGGTGCTTTGTGAACTCCACCCGGCCGTGCCTCTAGTAAGATGAGGCCATGACATTCAAGTGAGAAAGAATGAGAAAATATGAGAAAGAATAGAGGAAGAGAATGAGTAGAAGTCACGAAGAGTGGGTGGATGCTTTGTGATCTCCACTCAGCCGTGCCTTCGGTAAGATGAGGCCGTGACATACAATAGAAAGTTAATAGAAAAGAGCTATGTGAAAGAGAAATAGAAAGAGAAAATAAATGAGATGAGAAAAGTGTAGGAAAGAATTGAGAGTAAGAGTTACGGGGACAGACGAGTAGAGGATTTACTTACTAAGCATTATTTTGTGCTCACCCCGTTGTTTCTCTTTGTGTTTGCAGGATCTAGGTGAGGATGCAATCAAATAGGCGTCGGCACGTGAGGAGCAATAGCTAAACTGTCCACTGTTTTTGATAACTTTTACTAATGATGCCTTACTTTGTATAAAGAATGATTAAATGTATTAAAAGAAAATTTCGGGCCCATTTACTTTTGCTAATATAAATGCATTTTACTTTATGTATTTCTATGAGTAACCTAGTATGAAGCAGTTATTACATTTTTGGTATTAGAGCAGGGATTTTGGGATTTGACAGTGTACTATTCTCATCGCCCCGAGTCCAATAACTGACTTGTGTGAGCTAATTCTTTCCTTACTATAAGTGTTTCTCGAATTGATTAAATGTGATTATTTTGTAGATGAGGCGTAGTACCTGAAGGTGTGGTAAGGGTGTGATGAATGAAGGAGAACCTTCTAACCCACCAGAAGCTACGCCTCCTCCCTTAGATGAAGCTAGAGTTTAGGGGATTGTACAGCAAGTTATGGCAGAAAGCCAAGGGAGAGTTAGGACCCGCGTACAGGTACCACCAACCATTAATGTAGAAAGAGAACAACCAGTACCTCCCCCAGTACAGAACAGAATCGAACCAATTTATGGTCTTCCCATCCAATATCAACCATCATAGTTTAAGGGTACTATGGACTCGGTAGTAGCAGAAGAATGGTTTAAGTCCATGGAACATATAACAGCCTTGTTTCCCATAACGGACCGAGAGAAGATCCGATATACGAGTTTCTTATTTTGGGGTGATGCCCGAATTTGGTGGGAATTAATAGAAGATACCCATGATATGGCAGTGATGACTTGGGAAGAATTCAGACAAGAGTTTGAGGCCGAGTACAAGACAAAGGAACGAGTTCATGAGAAGGTCCAAGAATTTATCAGCCTGCAGCAGGGGTCTAGTACCGTGAAGGAGTACTCAGTGAAATTCAACTCCCTTGCAAGATTTCCACCCGGAATAGTTAGTACCCCGGCATTGAGAAGAGACAAGTTTGTACATGGGTTGAAGCCAAAGATAGCTCGGGATATAATAATGAGTTTCGATCCCCCTTGAACTTATAGTGAGGCCTTGAGGCGGGCAATGAGGGCAGAAATATTTGAGAATAAAATTCCCCCGATAGGTTCCTCGACAAGAGAACCAAGTGAGCCATCTTTCGCCTTGCAGAGAGAGAAATTTGAGGGTGTGAAAAACAAGGAAATGAAGAATAATAAGAAGAAGTTTCAATCTAGACAGATCAGAAGAGAGTGGATGAGTAAGCGGCCCCGGACGTAATCGTTTCCTTTTTGCCCCAAATGTGGGAGGAACCACCTAGGAGAATGTATGAGGGACCAAAGGGTGTGTTATAGGTGCCGACAACTAGGGCACTTGATAAGAGATTGTAAAGCTCCTCTTCCACCACCAGCACAGAGTTCTAGAGATATTACCAATGCCAGAGTGTTTACAGTGGCACAGGGTGAAGCAGAGGCTAATCCATCAACCGTTACTGGTCAGTTATTATTTCATGTTGTTCCTTTATATGCCTTAATTGATTCAGGAGCCACTCATTCTTTTGTATCTTATGGGATGATAGAGAGGTTAGGCTTGAAACCTACTAAAGTGACTCAACCTATTAAAATAGAGTTACCCGATGGGGTTAGTGTTTTAACGTAAGAGATATTGTCAAGAGAGTCTGTGGTGATCTAGGGTAGAGAGTTAACAGTTGATCTAATAGTTTTTGATATGCTCGACTTTGATGTGATATTGGGCATGGATTTCCTAGGGAGGTATGGAGTAGAAATTGATTGTCGGAAAAAGAAAGCGAGATTCAATCTCGATAATGGAGACAAGTTTAGTTTTGGAGAGGGCCATTAGTTGAGTATGTTGATTAGCAATGTGAAGGCTAGAAAGATGTTGAGAAAGGGGTGTTCGGGATATATTGCCCATGTAGTGCAGAGTGGTGATGTTTCACAGCCAGAGAATTAGAGGGTGCTAGTAGTTTGAGATTTTCTAGATGTGTTTCTGGAAGAGTTATCGGGTTTGCCTCCAAAAAGGGAGGTTGAGTTTAGTATTGAACTAGCACCAAGAATAGCACCAATATCCAAAGCCCCTTATCGAATGGCCCTAGCAGAGCTTCAGGAATTAAAGAAGCAACTCCAAGAGCTTCTGGACAAAGGCTTTATCCGATCGAGTCATTCTCCCTAGGGAGCTCCAATTTTGTTTGTGAAAAAGAAAGATGGGTCACTACGGATGTGTATTGATTATAGAGAATTGAATAAAGTGATAGTGAAGAATAAGTACCCGCTACCTCGTATTGATGATTTGTTTGATCAGTTGAAATGAGCCGCAGTGTTCTCTAAAATTGATTTGAGGTCAGGGTACCATCAGGTAAGAGTGCCTGAGTAAGATGTAGCTAAGCCTGCCTTCCGTACAAGGTATGGGCATTATGAGTTTGTAATGATGCCATTTGGCTTGACTAATGCCCCAACGATTTTTATGGACTTGATGAACCGGATATTCCACGATTATTTAGATCAGTTTATAGTGGTTTTCATTGACGATATCCTTATTTTTTCTAAGTCGAGGGAAGAACATGAGGAACACTTGAGAATAGTATTGCAACGATTGAGAGAAAAGAAGCTATATGCTAAATTTTCTAAGTGTGAGTTTTGGCTTGATCAAGTGATATTTTTGGGCCATACTGTGTCAAAGGAAGGGATTTCAGTGGATCCGAGTAAAGTGAAGGCAATCCTTGAATGGCAGAGGCCAAAAACAGTAAAAGAGGTCAGAAGTTTCTTCGGCCTAGCAGTTTACTACCGGCAATTTGTAGCAGGGTTCGCCCAGTTCGCTAAACCATTGGCAGCTCTTATTAAATAGAGAACTCATTTTGTATGGTCAGAAGCATGTGAGGAGAGCTTCCACGAGTTGAAGAAGAGGTTAATGACATCTCCCGTGTTAGTGCAACCACAGGAGGGTGTAGACTACGACATTTATACAGATGCCTCACTATAAGGACGTGGTGCTGTGTTAATGCAGTTAGGTAGGGTGATAGCATATGCCTTTCGGCAATTGAAAGAGTATGAGATGAGATACCCTACGCATGATTTAGAGCTGGCAGTCGTGGTCTTTGCATTAAAGATTTGGAGGCATTACCTTTATGGTGCCAAGAGTAATATCTACATCGATCATAAAAGTTTAAAGTATTTCTTTACTCAGAAGGAGTTGAATATGAGGCAGAGAAGGTGGTTAGAGCTAGTTAAGGATTATGAGTGTGAGATTAAGTATCAACCGGGGAAAGCCAATGTAGTATCTGATGCCTTGAGTAGAAAAGCTTATCTGTCTCGGCTTACTAAGCAAAAAGAGTTGATAGAAGAATTGTGTAGAGAATAGATTGAAGTGATTCCAGGAAGGATTTCCAAGTTAGAGGTTCAATCTACTTTACTGGAGGAAGTCCAAGATAAGCAAGTGGCCGATGAGTGGTGTCAGAGAATAGTTGAGCAAGTACATGCGGGCAAGGTAGCGAAGTTCCATTTAATAGACGGTGTCCTCTATTTCAAGATCAGTTGTGTATCCCTCAAAATGATAAGTTGAGGAAGAGAATACTTACAGAGGCTCATGACACACCATACACTTCTCATCCTAGAGCAACCAAGATGTATCAAGACATAAAGAAAGGCTACTGGTGGCCAGGTATGAAAAAGGATATTGCAGAATTTGTAGCTAAGTGCCTGGTTTGTCAGCAGGTGAAAGCTGAACACCAACGGCCATCAAGGTTACTTCAGCCACTTAGTATTCCAGAGTGGAAATGAGAGAGAATTTCGATGGATTTTATTACAGGTCTCCCCAGAGTACAGCGATGGTATAATGCTCTATGGGTGATTGTGGATAAGTTAACCAAGTCAGCCCATTTCCTTCCAGTAAAGGAGAGCACCACTACGGATCAGTTGGCTCAGATTTATATTAAGGAGATAGTCAAGTTACATGGTGTGCCCAAAACAATAGTATCAGATAGAGATTCCAAGTTTGTTTCAGCTTTTTGGATGAGTTTACAGAGGAATTTGGGTACCCATTTGGCATTCAGCATTGTCTATCATTCTCAGATAGATGGATATGTTGAGGGCCTGTTGTATGGATTATAAAGTAGCTTGGCATGAGATGTTACCCTTAGTGGAGTTTGCCTATAATAATAATTACCAGTCTACAATTAAGATGGCGCCTTACGAGGCCTTGTATGGTAGACGATGTAGGTCTCCACTACATTGGGATGAGATAGGCGAAAAGGATAAGTTGAGTACCGCTTTTGGGCCAGAGATGACTCAGAAAATGATAGAAGATATAAGGTTAATCAGAAACATAATGAAGCAAGCCCAAATCGTCAAAAGAGTTATGCTGACTTGAAAAGAAAAGAAGTTAAATTCCAAGTGGGTTATAAAGTGTTTTTGAAAGTTTCCCCCTACAAGCGAGTAATGCGCTTTGGAAGCAAAGGGAAGTTAGCACCGTGATATGTAGGTCCATTTGAGGTATTGCAACGAGTGGGAAAGGTGGCCTACAGATTGGCACTACCACCTAGCATGGACAAGGTACATGATGTTTTCCATGTCTCGATGCTACGGAAGTACGTAAGTGATCCCTCCCATATCTTGAGAATAGAGGACGTTGACCTAGAGGAGAACCTTGTGTATGAAGAGTGTCCAATATAGATTTTGGACCAAAGGATTAAAGAGCTCCGGAATAAGAGCATTCCATTAGTAAAAGTCCTTTAGAGAAATCACAAGGTAGAAGAGGCCACGTGGGAGGTAGAGCAAGACATGCAAAATCGTTACCCGGAGTTGTTTTTGTGAATTTCGGGGATGAAATTCTTTTTTTTTGGGGGATTGTAACGCCCCACTTGAGGTACGTAGCTAAGTTATGGTGTATTGCTTGAATGTTTATTGTTTTGCTTTTATTTGGGTTGATATATTTAATATTGGTTGGTTGGCCCTTAGTTGAATTTTGTTAAAGTTATTTTGAGAGAAATGTGAAGAAAATCCCTTAAACTTTCATTAGGGTTAAAATGGTCTTTCACTCAAAATTAGTTGAAATTGTGGGGAGTGAAAAGAGATAGAATTTCATAGAGAATGCATTGGTAATGAGGGCATTATTGTAATTGACTAAGGGACATAGATGGAATTTCCAAGTAAGAGCAATGGCAAAATGGGAAAGTGTGGTTATAAATTAAAGTTTTAAGGGTTTGAAACCCTTATTTTCGTTCATTCCAACCCCCACACTCCTCCTCTTTTTTTCTCTCAAATTTTCATTCAATCCTCCAAGGATTTTGAGGGCTTTTAAGTGGTTTTTCATAGGGTTTTGATTCTAGGCATTAAAAGGTTAGGATTCAAGCTCTTTATCTATGATTTATTTGTGTAAAGGTTGAGTTCTTATGAAGTTTATGCTTAGGGTTAAGAGAAGATTGGAATCCAACAAAAATAGAGAGCTTAGGAGAGACTAATCAAGCACAAGGTAAGTAAATTCCACTCAAAATCCAACTCAAGCTAAAATTTAAGAATTCAAGTGAGTAGAGATTTCTTTTAAATATACATATGTTGTGATTATTGAGAAATTGAGATGAGATGTATGATGAATTATGCTTATTGTTGGATATATTTGAATATGAGAAGTATATGTGATGATTTGATGATGGGTTGAAATTGGAAGAATTGGAGAAAATTTTGTGGAGTGTGTTTGCCATGTAGGTATGTGATGCTACAAGAGAGTTTTTGTCTCATTTTGGATGGTTTGAGAACTAAATAGAATGATAATTGAATTAGGGTTTGTTTATGCACAATTAATGTTTGATGATATGCCTAAGTGAAAACTGCCATGTCACAGCTGTGATTTTCTGAGTGACCTTTGGGCATCTTACAGATTGTACTGGGTTGAGACCAAAAAGTAAAATTTGTAGCCCCATCTCTAAGCTTTAAAATGAGACGAAAACCGTAGCAATCCGAGGTGTATAACTCAAGTTATGCCTTCTTGAGTGTGACCTGCGCAGAATGACTGTTTTGATACAATATTGCATTTGTGCATTTCATAAGTGCATTAAGTAAGAAACTTTAAGCATGAACCATCCTTATGCATTAATTGTGCATTGAGAAGTAGTTTGAGAAAGAGTAGAGAACTTTGTGAATGGGCTACTCTAAAAGTAAAGAGAATGAGAAAAATCTAAGAATGGGTTGGTGCTTTGTGAACTCCACCCTGAAGTTATGAAGAATGGGTTGGTGCTTAGTGAACTCCACCCTGAAGTCACAAAGAGTGGGTTGGTGCTTTGTGAACTCCACCCGGCCAATCCTCCGGTAAGATGAGGCCGTGACATTCAAGTGAGAAAGAATGAGAAAATATGAGAAAGAATAGAGGAAGAGAATGAGTAGAAGTCACGAAGAGTGGGTGGATGCTTTGTGATCTCCACTTAGCCGTGCCTCCGATAAGATGAGGCCGTGACATACAATAGAAAGTTAATAGAAAAGAGCTATGTGAAAGAGAAATAGAAAGAGAAAATAAATGAGATGAGAAGAGTGTAAGGAAAGAATTAAGAGTAAGAGTTACGGGGATAGACGAGAAGAGGATTTACTTACTGAGCATTATTTTGTGCTCACCCTGTTGTTTCTCTTTGTGTTTGTAGGATCTAGGTGAGGATGCGGTCGAATGGGCGTCAACAAGCGAGCAGCAATAGCTACACTTTCCACTATTTTTGATAAATTTTACTAATGATGCCTTACTTTGTATAAAGAATGATTAAATGTATTAAAAGAAAATTTCGGGCCCATTTACTTTTGCTAATATAAATGCATTTTACTTTATGTATTTCTATGAGTAACCTAGTATGAAGCAGTTATTACAATAGTTCCCTGATTAATCCATGAAGTTGAAGTTCTGCTCAATAGTGTGCACACCCGGTCCTCAGCTTTTTCATCACTCAAATTCTGTAAAAACAATTGAAAACTGTGGTGTCCACTATGTTAGAAAAATCCACTAACTAATATGAAAGTATTACAACCCTAATCTCGTCTTTACATTAACTAGAAATTAAAACAAGAATGAAATAACTGAAACTACTAACACAATCCCAAACAAAAATATCAACTGAGTTTAATGTTCAAAATAAAAGAAAAATAAAAACAAATAAAAATAAAGAAAACTAAAACAAGTGCTCAGGTGCTCATTCTTCAGCCTCCTCGTCTTCCTCAGCGTCATCCTCTTCTGCTTCTAAGCCCATCCACTCATCTGAATCCCAGTCAGCCCACTGGTGTTCTAAAGTATCAATCCCGACGTTGTTACAGCAGCTAATTGGCAGCTCATGTGTCTTTTTGGCCTACTCTGCCAGCCAATCCTGATGTTTTACCATACGTCTCATTTGACCCATCATCTACTGGATCATGTCCTTCATGGTGACTATGGAACTGGATGATGTGACAGCGTCTTGGATGGTTCGCTGTTATTTTGTCCCAGCTCTAGGCTACTCATCGGATTGCTACGCAAGATGCTTATCATAATAAGTGGTGTCGAGGACTGGGGCAGAATGAATCAGTGGTTCATCATCAGTTTTCTTGACTTTTGCTTTAAGGCACAATTTTGTAATGAGCTATGGGAATGGAAAACTGCCTCGCCCTAGTTGAGCTGCATTCTTGATACTATTCAAAATAATGTTCCCCACATCAATTTTCTTCCCTGTGGCAATGGAATAGAGAAGCAATGCCTTTTCATAAGTCAGTGTGCTATAATGCGTCTCCGGCATCATCCTTGCACTCACAAAATATTGCCACAACTGAGCCATTGGAGTCAGATTTGTTCCCTTGATAGTCTTCTTTCCTTTCTTCGAAACCCCCCAAGTGGTACCTAGTTTTGTTAAGATCGGAAGTATCACATTATCTTCAAATTGTCTCAATTTCCACTCCATATGCTCATCACGGGAGATTTGAGGTAATTCAAAGAACTTATTTATCTCCTCTACATCAAAGGGTACATCAATCCCCCTCACAAAGACAAACCCCTCATTACACTCAGGGAGGTTGGTATAAAACTCTCTAACAATTGGCTCTACGGTCGGTTGCTCGGGTTGACTCCTAAATAACCCCCAACTTCTCCCTATGTTCCATTCTTCAGCATGGACAGTGGTCAATCCACGCTTGGAAATGAATCCTTTATCCTTTCTTTGGGCTGCTCTTTCATACCATTGCCGAGCATTGTCACTTACAAAACGGTGGTTTATTTTCTTTCCTTTTCCCTTGCCCTTGGATGGTACCTTGACTTTGAGCGGCATTTTCTCCAAAATTATATTTCAACTCAACAGTCCAACTCAAAAATTCAAACCTAATTGTCCTACAACAACCAATTCAATCCTGTAAAAATTGACAACACTTCCAAAAATTTTCACGTCAACCCCCACACTACGATTTTTCCAAATTCAACCAAACACTCCAAAATTTAAAACTCACACTCCTCATATCGCACAACACACAATCAACCTTTCCTTAAACAAAATCAACACTCACAAGCACAAAAATTCCACAACTCAACCAACAATCAAAATTTCAGATCTACAAATTAAAACTCGAAATTTTTGAGATAAAAGCTTAGAGAACGTTAAATCTTACCCAAAGTAAGGAGCATTTGCCACCAATTGAGCCAAAATCAGCCTAGATTGCAAACCCCCAAATTTCCTTGAACTCAAAAATTTCGTGAATTTTCGCGAAAATTGTTGCGGAAATGAGTTGTTTTTGTGCTTAGAGGGTTAAGGAGTGAGAAAATTGGTTAGGAAATCACTGGGAAAGCTCTGGATTGAAGTTGGAAAATTTTTTTCTCAAATGGATTTGAAAAGTCGCATGAAAAATGAAGAAAGAAAGTGAGAATTTATAGAAAGCAGACTTCGCCGCGACGAAGTTCTTCATTCTATAAACCCTAATTCAACCCAGGTTTTACTGCGGCGAAGACAAATTCTTCACCGCAGCGAAAAAAATACAGAGAGTACAAAGCCACGTCGAAGAACAATATTAACCACGGCGAAGAACAATATTCGCCGCAGCGGAGTTCCCTTAGACAATTTCACCACTTTTGCTTCACCGCAGTGAAAATTTACCGAGAGAATGGCGCTGCGGCGAAGAACAAACTTCGCCACGGTGAGGTCTGGAACCCTTCGCCTTCCAAAATGTAAAAAAAATTGCTTCGCCGTGGCCGCGGCGAAGAAAAAGCTTCGTTGCAGTAAAAACTGGAACTTTCAGTTTTCCACCTTGATTCTCAATTTCACCTAAACATCCAAAAACATACCAATTAAACATTTATAAACAACACCAAACAAACTAAACAACTACAAAACAATCAACAAAGAAAAATAAATGAAAACACTTGGGTTGCCGCCCAAGGAGCGCTTGTTTATAGTCGAAAGCTCGACTCTCTCAATTCTTCAAGTCGGAATGTCAAGCTGGACTGGGATGGACTTGCAACTCATCACCCCATCAATGTATGGCTTCAATCTCTGTCCATTGACTGTAAAAGTGCCCTTTTCTTCATGTGAAACTTCCACCGCTCTGGATGAGTGAATTCTTGTAACTGTGAATGGTCCGGACCATCTAGACTTAAGTTTTCCAGGGAAAAGCCTGAGTCTAGAATTGAACAACAATACTTTCTGACCCACTTCAAAGTTCTTCTTCTGGATATGCTTGTCATGCCACTTCTTGGTCTTTTCCTTGTACATTCTAGCATTCTCATAAGCCTCGAGACGGAACTCATCGAGTTCATTCAAAGTCAGCATCCTTTCTTCACCAGCAGCTCTTAAGTCCATGTTTAGCCGCTTGACTGCCCAGTATGCCTTATGCTCGAGTTCTACCGGTAAGTGACATGCTTTCCCATAGACCGTCCTGAATGGAGACATTCCAATCGGAGTCTTAAATGCAGTTTGGTAGGCCCATAATGCATCATCCGATTTCCGTGACCAATCTTTCCTAGATGCATTTACTGTCTTTTCTAAAATTCCCTTTAGTTATATGTTCGACACTTCTACTTGCCCGCTGGTCTGTGGATAGTAAGGTGTTGCAACTCTATGTTTTACCCCATACTTTCCCAAAAGTGCGTCAAATTGCCTATTGCAAAAGTGTGATCCTCCATCACTAATGATTGCCCTTGGTACTCAAATCTTGAGAAAATATTCTTTCTCACAAAATTAATCACTACCCTGGCATCATTAGATGGCAATGCAACTGCTTCCACCCACTTCGATACGTAGTCCATTGCCACCAATATATGTGTTCCCAAAAGAGTTTAGGAAGGGACCCATGAAGTCAATCCCCTACACATCAAATAGCTCAACCATGAGGATGTTGTTCAATGGCATCTCATCCCTTTTTAAAATATTACCCTGCCGTTGACATTGGTCGCACTCCTGAACCATCTGGAAAGGATCCTTAAAAAGGGTTGGCCAATAAAACCCAGATTGAAGAACCTTGGCTGCTGTCCTAGCTCCTCCAAAATGGCTACCCACTCCAAAATGGCCATAGAATGTTTTCCATTTCCTCCTCCGGGACACATCTACGTATCATTTGATCAGTACAGTGTCTATACAAAATTGGCTCTTCCCAAAGTAATACTTCAAATCTGAGAAGAATTTCCTCTTTTGTTGGAAAGTCATTCCAATTGGGAGCACCCTTGATAACAAATAATTCACAAAATCTGCATACTATGGTGCTTCATCCACTCTCATTAATTTCTCATACGAAAATGTTTCTCTAATTGGAATTTCCTATTCATTTCCCTAGATTGGTCTCTCAATCCTTGACAAGTGATCTGCCACCACATTTTCCGACCCTTTCTTATCTCTAATTTCTAACTCAAACTCCTGAAGCAATAAGATCTATCTTATCAACCGAGGTTTCGCTTCTTGCTTTGCCAATAAGTGCTTGAGTGCTGAATGGTCCGTATAGACAATCACCTTTGCACCTAACAAATATGAACGAAATTTGTCAAAAGCAAAAACCACAGCTAACAATTCTTTTTCAATCGTGGTGTAATTCAATTGTGCATCAGTGAGTGTTTTGCTAGCATACTGAATTACATGCAACATTTTGTTTTTCCTCTGTCCTAACACTACTCTTAGGGCAAAATCACTAGCATCGCACATCAATTCAAATGGTAGTCCCCAATCGGGAACTGCAATGATAGGTGCAGATTCTAAAAGTTTTTTTAGAGTTAGAAAGGCATGCATGCATTCATCATTAAAATCAAAAGCAACATCTTTAATTAACAAATTGCAAAGGGATTTAGAAATCTTAGAAAAGTACTTGATGAATCGTCTGTAAAACCCCGCATGCCCCAAGAAACTTCAAATTGCTTTAACATTTGATGGTGGTGGCAGCGTCTCAATCACTTCTATCTTTGCTCGATCTACTTCTATTTCGTCTTTTGAAATTCTATGACCAAGCACTATTCCCTCCTGGACCATGAAGTGGAACTTCTCCCAATTGAGCACCAAGTTCGTCTCCTTACATCGCTGCAAAATAAGAGAAAGATTAGATAAACAGTTGTCAAAAGATAAACCAAAAACTGAGAAGTCATCCATGAAGACTTCTATAAACCGTTCCACCATATCTCCAAAGATCAACATTATGCATCTCTAAAATGTGGCTGGTGCATTGCATAACCCAAAGGGCACGGTAAGCAAAGGTGCCATATGGACAAGTGAAGATCGTCTTCTCTTAATCCTCAGGAGCGATGGCAATCTGATTATATCCTGAATACCCATCCAGGAAACAGTAATAAGCATGCCCTGCCAACCTCTCCAACATCCAATCAATGAAAGAAAGTGGAAAATGATCCTTCCTTGTCACCTCATTCAATTTCCGGTAATCAATGCACACTTTCCAGCCCATGACCATCCTAGTTGGTATCATTTCATTACTCTCATTCTTTATCACCGTGATACCTCCCTTCTTCGAAACCAGTTGTACTGGGCTAACCCATGGACTATCGGAAATAGGATAAATTATTCCCGCATCTAGGAGTTTCACCACCTCCTTTCTCACCACTTCCTTCATTGACGGATTCAATCTTCATTGTGGCTACACCCTAGGCTTGATATCATCCTCCATGAGTATCTTATGCATGCAGAATGATGGTGAGATGCCTCTAATATCCGAAATAGTCCATCCAATTGCTAATATGTGTTCCCTCAACACCCTTATCACTCGCTTTTCTTCCAATTTGCTCAAACTTGAACTAATAATTACTGGGAAGGTCTCTGATTCCCCAAGATGCACATATTTGAGGTGGGAAGGTAAAGGTTTCAACTCAAGTTTTAGAGGTTCTTCATTTTTTTTCCTTTTCCTTCTCCTTTTCAAAATCAAAATCCTCAAATTCTCGATCTTGGCTCTTATCAATCGATTGAAGTGCTTCCAACAATCTAGCACATTCATTACTCACTGACTCATCTACCTCTACTGTTTTTGATTTGGCAATATAGGCCTCTAGAGGTAATGATGGGGTGTTCTCTTCAATAGATTCTACTACTAGTTTATCCACCACATCAACACTAAAACATGAATCTGATTTGGATAGAAACTTCGTAGCCTCAAAGACATTGAAAGTTGCTGTTTCATCTTGAACTCTCAATAGTAACTTCCCTTCTTGCACATCTATAAGTGCTCTTCCCATGGCCAAAAATGGTCGGCCCAAAATGAGAGGAATTTCCTTATCCTCTTCCATGTCGAAAACAACAAAATCTGCTGGAAAGATTATCTTATCCACTTTCACCAACACATCTTCCACCATCACCCTCAGATGTTTTATAGACCTATCCGCAAGTTGCAACGACATGGTCGTTAGCTTCACTTCACCAATTCCCAATCTCCCGAAAACAGAAAAAGGGCATTAAATTAATACTAGCACCTGTGGGACATCTCTACTTTGCACCACATGGGCTATATACCCGGAACACCCTTTTCTTAGCATCTTTCTAGCCTTCATGCTACTAATCAACATACTCAACTGATGGCCCTCTCTGAAACTAAACTTATCTCCACTATCGAGATTAAATCTGGCTTTCTTCTTCCGACACTCAATTTCTACTCCATACCTCCCTAGGAAATCAATACCCAAAATCACATCAAAGTCAGGCATATCAAACAATATTAAATCAACTGCTAACTCCCAACCATGGATCACCACGGACTCACTTGACAACATCTCATTGGTCACAATACTAACCCCATCAGGTAACTCTATCTTAATGGGTCGACTCACTCTAATAGGTTTCAAACCTAATCTTTCTATCATCCCATAAGATATAAATGAATGAGTGGCTCCAGAATCAATTAAAGCATAAAAAGGAACTGCATGAAATAATAATTGACTAGTAACAACTGATGGACTAGCCTCTGCTTCACCTTATGCTACAGTAAGCACCTTGGCATTAGTGCCTCTAGAATTCTGTGCTGTAGATGGAAGAGGAACTTTACAATCTTTCATCAGATGCCTTGGCTGCCGGCATCGATAACACACATTACAACCCAAATCTCTCAGACACTCTCCTGGATGAGTCTTCCCACATTTAGGACATGGGGGAAACTCCACTGTTCTCGGATGTTTATTCTGCCAATCTTTTTTGTTCTTCTTTGGCTGAAACTTCTTCTTATTCTTCACTTCTCTATTTCTTGCACTCTCAAATCTTTCTCTCTGCAGAGCGGGAGAGGGTTCACTTGGTCCTACTGGGGTGAGCTTGGTTACAAAAATTTCTGCCCTTAAAGCCCGCTCTAAAGCTTCACCATAGGTTTGAGGGGGCTCAGCTCCTGTCATTACATCCTGGGCTATCTCTGGCTTCAACCCATGGACAAATTTATCTCTTCTCAATTTTGGGGTACTGACTATTCCGGGTGCAAACCTGGCAAGGGAATTAAACCTCACAGAATACTCTTTCACTGTACTCGACCCTTGCTTCAAATTAATAAATTCTTGTATCTTGTCATGCACCCGGTCCACTGCTCTGTATCAAACAATCTTTTAAACTCACCCCAAGTCATCACAAAAACATCATGAGTGTCTTCCATCAATTCCAACCAAATTCGGGAATCACCCTGAAACAAAAAACTGGCATACCGGATCTTCTCCCTATCCGTCATAGGAAACAATGTTGTCGTACGCTCAACCGGACCTAAACCATTCTTCTGCCACTAAAGGGTCCATTGTACCTTTAAATTCTGATGGCTGATGTTGACTTGGAAGCCCATAAATCAGTTCAATCCGATTTTGTATTGTCTGAGGTATCGGCCTTTCTCTTTCCCCTGTCTTTCCACTAAGACTTGCTGTACAATCCCCTGGATTCTAGCTTCATCAAGGGTAGGGGGAGTAGATTCTGGTGGGTTAGCAGGTTCCCTTGTACCTACTGTTTTCTTACTACTTGCTCGGGTTCTATGTCTCATCTACAAAACAACCACATTTAATCAACTCATGCAACACTTTAAGTAAGGAAAGAAAATATAACTTACAACGGTCGGCTATGAAACGTTGCGGTGGTGAGATGTACTGATTGCTGGATCATCTGGATGATTGTTGGCTTTATCTCAAAGTTGTTGGCTTGTACTGCTGGTCTAGTAATACTCGACCCACTACCATCAACTGAGGGAACTGAAAACTCCCTTAGCGTTCTATTTTCTGCCATCTCAACAACTATAACCTCTGGTTCCATCAGAGTCTTCTCTTTCTTTTTCTTTTTTTCTCTGTTAAGTCTTCTAGTGGTTCTTTCAATCTCTGGATCAACAGAAACCACTGGCTGACGTCTTGCTCTTCGCATAAACTACACAGAAAAATAGAAAAAGTAAGATCACAAACCAACCTAAAAGAATAACAAAAATTAAACAAACAACAATTAAGCAAAAAATAAAGCTCCAATCTAGCTAACACAAGAAAACTTTAATGTTAACACAAAACTCAATCCCCAGCAACAGCGCCAAAAACTTGATGCGTTTGTTACTATAACATGCATAAATAGCAAGTGCACTAGTCGCACAAAGTAATAAAGTGATGAGTGAGTATCGTTCCCACAAGGATTGGTTGCTAAGCACTAAGTTTTCTACTGTTTTCAAGTTGGAGCAATCGAATTTGTTTGGATTAATGGGAGAAAATTAAACTTAAAACTAAAACAAAAATTGCAAAATATTCAAAGCTAAATTATGAAAGCAAGATTAAAAACAAGGTAATATCAATTCAAACAAACGGGGAGGGTTTTGACTTCATTCGGACTCTATGGATTAAACCTACGGATTATTCTATTTCCATATTTGCATACATTGACTGTAAATCAAATTCTCTAAGTTGTGAAACATACCTTCTCAAGCTATGTTTTCCTACTTTTCCCTCTTAAACTTCCGCACCTAACAAATTGAAGATTAATAATTCTAAGCTCATTAAGCACATGGAATCCTAGTTGATTTCATTTATTCTCAAATCTATCTCTAGCATTCAATACTACAATGGTGATTACCCAAGAAGCTTAACATGACTCATTTCTCAATCTCATCATGTTCATCAAATAAAAGCAATAAAATTAGAATAACCACACAATCCATGCAATAGCATATGAAAATAACAAAAATCAATTGCTTAATCCATGGAAATCCGAATTACATTAAAACCCTAACCCAAAATGGGTTAGTTCATAGCTAAATCAAAATACACAAGAAGAAAAACAATAAACACAAGGTTCAACATATTGAAATGAGAGAAAAGACAAGAGATCTCCCCTAGTTGAAGAATCCACAAGATTCAACCCCAAATCTTCTCACGTTTCAACCCAAAATTTGTCAAATCTAAACTAAGCCATATGAAAATAAGCTACTCTAGACTAAAAACGACCCATCTTCTCAAAATGGCAAAGTTTTGCTTTTATACTTCGCACAAAAACCTAAGACTTTACCTAAAAATGAAACCGTGCGTTTCAAAGAAACTGAAATTCGCAAACTTCGCCGCCACGATGAAGTAAAAATTGACTCTCGTGCGTAACTCCTTTTGCCGCGGCAAAGAACACGTTGGCCGCGGCGAACCTTCATGAAGAATTCTGAAATTACAGAATTGCCCTTTGCTTGCTTCTTTGTTTGAATCTTCGATCTTCGATCCTCTCCCATGGGAACAAGCTTCATAGTGCTCCACTCCGCTTCAAAACTCTCCCAAATTTTGAGATTCGCTTACGTCTGGGTCCAGAAACTCCAAATTGCTCATTATTTGCTCAAAATGTCCATTTTTGCCTAGAACACAAAATGTATAGAATTAAACAGCAATTCAAGTCAAAATAAACTAAAAAGTATCTAAAATCTGACCAAAAAGCCTAATAAAAACAGTTAATCCTCGGATTATCATGGCATCCGCTAGAGACCTTGATTGCCTCGTAACAACCTTTGAACGCCACAAATTCCTTGTGGCAAATGATAATGGCCTAGAGCCTCATGACAACCATGTGAAGCCCGAGAGGCTTCATGTCAATGTCAATAAAAGCCATTATTTGGCCTCTTGGCATCAACCAAGACCTGATTTGGCCCTTTTGGCACCATAGAGTGGGGATGGAAAAAGTGAAGTAATTTTTAGCCCCCATCTAATTGATCTTCACCCCCATGGCTAAAGAAACCTCATTCATTAATGAAGAAAATCTCTTTAAACCCTATTTGATATCGAAAACAACCCTTTAAGCTTAATTAGGTTATTTTTCCCCAATTTCAAACAAATTAGGTTTTTTTGTTTTACACCTTCCGCGCCACCCCCTCCCCCTCCCCAAAAAAAATAAACTTAATTAATTTTTTTTCTTTATATGTTTTTCTCCTCCGCTTTCCTAATTTCAACTTATTTTCTCTTCTTCATATTCAAATTCATCCGGTTATGTAATTATTTTTTCCATAGTTTTAGTATTATATTTTTATCAAACAAACAAATATCTAAAATAAAACAAACGGTTTCAATGATTATGAAAATATAGGATTATGCTATGAAAATTTAGGGTATATGTAAGATTAGATGTTAAAAATTAAAAAATATATATATAAAATAGAGTATGAGTGTATTTAGAAATTATAATGTTATTTCTAGTAATTTGAATTAAGGTTAAACTAGTCAAAACAAAAAATAAATTTAAAAGTGAGGGGTGAAGATCAATTAGGTGGGAGCTAAAAATCACTTCTTATCTTTTAAAAAAAAAAAGCTTGATTTAGGCCCGAGCCTACCCAAGTTCGGCTTGGCTCAGGCTTGGAAAATTAGGTCCACATACATAAATGAAAATTATATAGCCCTTAAAAATTTTGTCAACTCATGAAAAGTTTAGATTGCCCCCTAAAAGTAATCTAACTTCCTTATGTATTGTAAAATTCTAAATAATCCCTTAATTCCATCCAACCTCTACTTATCAAGTAAAATTTATGAAAACCCACTCATTATGTCAACCAATCTTGGGTCGACCCTATAAGCTTAGCTTGACTTTGTAAAACTTGGGCTTTTTCCCAGGCTAAGCTTGGATATTAAAAATATATAGTCGAGCTTAGGATTGTAAATGAGCCAAGTCAAGTTGAGTTTCACCCTAAATGAGCTTGATTGGGTATACTATTAGTCGAGTTTGAATCGAGTCACAAGTTGGTTGAGTCAGAAAATTTCAGCTCGTGACTCGACTTGAGCTCGTTTGACTCGACTCGAGCTCGTTTGACTCGACTCAAGTAAGCTTCATTGATTCGACCCGAGTAAGCTCGATTATAGCTCAAAATGGCCTCTCTTTTTTAACCTGTTGTTCTTTTTTACACAAATCCAATCCAATTCCTTGTAAATTTGCATCCAAATAAATAGAAATAATGTATTACACAACAAATTATACAATCCAAAACAAAAAGAAACACAAATTTCCATCAAAATACATAAATCATCCAAAACAAACATAAGGAATCATCAAAATACACATCACACAATTCAAACTTTTGAAAGTTGAATCTCCAATGGTTCCTTCTGTATCTGAAATTCAAAATGAAAAAAAGTTAATATTAATGTTCAAATGAAATAAGAGTAATTGTAGAATAAATACATAAATCTATTATAATAAATGTACCATGATTCCTTTTTTCACTCCATTTAAAATGCGACACCAATTAGCTCCACATAATAGCATTTCCATTGTTTTGGGAGACAACAAAGATTGATACGTGTCAATAACTCCACTATCGACACTGAAAGTAGCCTATAAAGCCACTGCAGTGATAGGAATGGCTAGTATATCACGAGCTATCCTAGATAAGATAGGGTACTTCAAAGTATTTGCCTTCCACCAATCAGAAGCATCGAAATCTTCAAAATCACTCTAACACTTATAACATGCCTCGCTTGGGTAAATATCCAACTCAGATTTATTTGGCTCAATAGTTTCAACCTCTTCCAGAAAATCACCAAATTCCCATTCGGAGGCTTGTCCTTCCATAGACCCCTCAAGAATTACTCCAAGTCCAACCCTTTCACTTGTACCTCTGCAAGCTGCATTAGATGAGTGACTATCAGTAACATATTCCCCATATACCTCATATAGGGCATCTTAGATAGTTGTAGCATTTGCCTGTGCATCAAACTCAGAATATATGTTAGGGAAAGAACACTCAATCACCCTCATTTTGTACCTAGGGTCTAATATAGCTGCCATAGCCATCAACAAATTACATTCCTCCTAGTACTTAGTAAAACTTCTCTATCATTTTTCTCACCATGAGTCTAAGGAAATCATTTTCACTTTCACTATTTTTATCTAACAAGATTTTGATTATACATACTTGCTTCAAAAATACATTTGATGTTGGATAATTACTTCCTAAGAGATATTGGTCATTGTACTAAAAACCTTCAAAATCTCACAGACCTTCTCTACTTTCACCCAATCTTTATCATCTGGAGAATGTTTGTAATCCCCATCCCTTTCTTTGAATCTTTGAAACACTTCTTTAAACTTAATTCCAGTCACCAACATGTCATAGGTTGAATTCCACCTTGTTTTACAATCAAGGATAAGTTTTTGACACGGCAAACGCAATTGTTGCACAATCTTTGTAAAAACCTTTAGCCTACCCTCCGAACCATTGATGTATATCACACTTTTATGGATCTTGTCGATGATATGCCTAATCTACCAAAGCCCATCTTGCACCAGCAGGTTTAAGATGTGTGCACAACATCTAACATGAAACATTTTACCCCCACAACTCAGCTGCCTTGTCACTGTAAAATTTTCCTTTAACACCCTAATTACAACATCATTACTAGTAGCATTGTCCATTGATATCATTTGGACCTTGTCTTCAGTTTCCCATTTCGTCAAGCATTTGTAAGTTACACCAACAATCTACACACCACCTTTTGGAGGAGGTAAACAAGTAAAATTAAGAACACGTTTGTTTAACCTCCAATTATCATCTATCCAGTGCCCTATCACAACCATACTCCATCTTTTGGTTATCAGCATTCACAAATCTGAAGTGGTCAAACTAATCCTCCTTAGACTATTTAGCAATGTCTTCAACTTTTGTTTCTCCATTTCATATATCTTCACACAATCATTTTTACATGTATTGCACGAAACCCTGGACCATTCTAGAATCCCATATTTCAACAAGTTGTTCAAACCGTCCTCCTCCACCAAGGTAAATGGGTGCTCATGCATAAGCACCCATTGTGCAACCAATTCCCTCATCACTATCATGTCAAACTTGTCGCTAAGAGTATGAAAGACATATGCTCCAACACTAGAATCAGCCGGGGGAAAATTAATATGTTGTTGACTAATGGAAGCTGCTCGCTTCACACACCTTTCTAAATGTCTTGTAAACTGTGTAGTGCTTCTGGATACAGTCATTTGAAGCTTGTATTTACAATGGATACATTCTGCCTTTTTCACACTATTAGGAATGACCACTTCTTTAAATTCAATTCATATGGTAGATGTCTTAGCTCTTTTTCTCCTTTGAAAGAGATTATCATTTGCATCTTCATTCAGTGAGCCACTAACACTTGGTTGCATACTCGTTGTTTCATCAATGGAGTTATGGGGAGTTAAATCATCCACTGTTGACTGGCTAATGGATGTCGAGGCCATACCTGTAAAAAGCAAATAAAACTTGTAATACAAATTTATACTATAAGACTTAGGATACATGTGAAAAACTTCAAATGTCAACTCAATTACAAATAATATCAACGTAATATTAAAGTTTTCCACCTAGCAAGCAGCAACCAAATCAACTGGAATAAAGCTAATAATGCATATTATCACTATTAAGTATAGACTGTAAAATCTATTATTATAGAATAAAGTCTAATCTTGTGAGGTTGAGGCCACTGACAATCTCTTGAACCTGTACACAAAGTAAACAGCGCGAAGCTTACGTAAGATACTGGTGTGGTGTCTACCATAGACACTCCGACGCTCAAGTTAGTAAGGCTGAATAAGGATATTTAGTGAGGGCTAAGGGAAGGAAGGGTTATCAAAAGTTTAGTCAAAGACTAGAACTATGGTGTAGGTGTATAACTCTTAAGACTAAGAGCTTAGGAGCTAGCCGGTGATATTGACATTTTTTCCCGATGAAAGGGAGGACCTCTCTTTATATAGTGATCATAGGATCTTCAAATCTTAGTAGGACTTTAAATCCATAATGACAGAGTACAAGTAAATAGGAAAGACCCTGATTTACTTGCGTTAGTAGGGTTGAGAGTCCTAATTCACATAAGATACATGATCTTGAGTGAATTAGGATAAAACCCAAATAGGAGGTAGGTGTTGTAGGAACCGTGTCATGGCAAGGGTAAAATAACAAAAATTTTATTCTTGCCATGACGATTCTGACAAAATTTATCAACATAAATTAAAACAACCATACAAGGTTATGTGATATACCTGCCATTGGCGGCTCCTTTTCTAGATTAGAACTTTCAGTACTGTTCATTGGCACTACTCATGGGTACTATTCACCCTAGGATTGACTGCTAGATTGATCAAAAGGCTTAAGTGAAGGTGGCGGAAATTAGTGTGAGAAAAACTCACAAGGTGGCTAGGGTTTGGCATGAATGGGAGAGTTAATTTTGCTATTCAATTTGCAAAATTAACTTTATTAGAATTGCTCTATTAAATCAAAACCCAATGACCCTTTATATAGGCAATCCCAAATAGGAATCCAATAAGGATTGTAAATGCTTAATTCCTATTTGGATTGGATTACAATCCTTTTAATTTGTATTGGAATTGGATTGCAATCCTTGATATTAGGGATTAGAATCTCTTAAAGATATTCTCCTTAAATATGAATCCTCATTAAATAAAGATTCCTATTTATTTATTTCCTAAATATATACTTCCATATTAATTAAAATTAATATAATTCCAATTTTGCTAAAAATTCTCCCAATAAATTGGATAATGGCGTGAACCCCTTAGCAAAATTACCGAAGTGCCCTTTTCGCCCATAATGACGAAAATGCCCTTGGACTCCCAAATTATTGAAATACCCTTTTCGGCCTAAGGACAAGATTGTCCTCCCATTTCCATTTCTCACTTAACTACCTTCTACGTGTGTGACCCGAAGGCTCTTCACTTTGTCGGCAGTGTCTCAATAACTAATTAAGCATCAAGCAATTAGTGTTTCGTACACCAATCAAGATTGGCCTCTAGCAAGGCATCATGATTCCTTGGTAAGTAAAAAATCGACGACTTAGGCTTCCCATGTCTTCAATATGGTTACTGTGTAATTTGATCTATTTCATCATCTTTTATCTCATCAAGGTTTGAGGTACATAATTAGTGTCTATCTCAAAAGCTACCTTGACATGTTCTATATTTAGTTCTTGAATCTAACAACTATAAAATTGGATTCGAGCACCAACTCAATTCCACCATGGCCATAGATTTGAGGTCTTAGTTCTTTAACCAAATAACTCATCGAGATAAGATCTCCTATAATTAGGAGTGATGAATAATTTGTTGATCCACCATAGCCATAGCGTACTTCTCGATGTAACCAATCACCACTACTTTGGTAATCCCTAAAAGAGATGACATTAGGCTAGTGTCAAATCACATCGATATCTACACACGGCGCTCTGGTGATCTCAAGTCAAAGGACCACATGCACCACCATCCGTAAAAGGATATATTCCACAGACACTAGGTTTAGCATCTTCTGTGGAATCCTCTGATGAGTAAGTCCAGTGTACTTGCACAAGCAAGTACCCATGTGTTGCACCAAGTTGATGTCCACAACCTTAACATGTGAGAATTGTCACTACCTTTAGATAGGGTCATTCCACATGATGATAGTTTTTTCGCATAGTCTATGTCCTTAGTCAGATTTATACTATGACTATGGACAGTTTAAGAAGGGCCAACATTTGTGCTCATAGGGTTCTCATAATTAAGATTTATAACGCTTAATTCCCTTGTCATTGGTTTCAACCTTTCTATAGACGTATACTATTTTCTTTACATGCAGTAAATAGATGCTATAGTATATATGCTCATAAATAAGCAATGCCTTTTTATTCATTTATTTGAAGTAAGTTTACAAGAGCTAAAACATTAGCTTTAGTGCACCTACTTTAACAATCTCCCACTTGTACAATAGCCAATTATTCATACATTTGATCCCATATGATGTTATGTGCTTATCATGCTTCTACTACGACAAAGCTTTTGTAAGTGGGACTGTGATGTTATCATCAATAGGTATTCTATCGATTTCTACGTCACCTCTTTTCACTATTTCTCTGATGAGATGGTATCGCTAGAGCATATGCTTAGATCGTTGGTAAGATCGTGGTTCTTTAGCCTGAGCTATGGCACCATTGTTGTCGCAATAAAGCACAACTGGATCAACAATGCTCAGAACCACCTCTAGTTCACTCACGAACTTTTTGATCCAAATAGCCTCTTTGACCACATCACCCAATGTGATGTACTCGGCTTCCGTTGTAGAATCCACTATAGTGTTTTATTTTGAACATTTCCAGTTCATGTAGCCCCATTAAGACAAAACGCGTAACCTGACTATGATCAATAGTCATTTTTTTTCAGTTTGAAAACTGGCATCACTGTATCCTCTTACAGTGAGATAATCTTCTCCTTCATAGATCAAGAATATATCCTTAGTCCTCTTACGGTACTTAAGGATATTCTTGATTGTTGTCTAGTGTGTTTCACCTGGATCCGATAGATATCTACTACAAATGCTGAAGGCATATGAGACATCAATCCTAGTACATAACATGACCTACATTATGGATCCTACTACCGAAGCATAAGGAATACCTCCAATCCTATCTCTCTCCTCTTGTGTTCTAGGACAAATACCTTTAGAGAGATACACGCCATGTAACATTGCAAGGTAACAATTCTTTGAATCTTCCATACTGAATCTTTTCAATATTTTGTCAATGTATATACTGTGACTTAGGCCCAACAACCTACGAGATCTATCATGATAGATATTTATACCGTGGATTTAGGTTGCTAATCAAAACCTATCAACTCCTTATTGTGTACCAAAACCAAACCTAACCCTGATTCACCTCTACACCCTGACCCTCATGCATATCGATCTCTGGTGGGAGCCCTTCAATACTTAACCTTGACACATCCAGACCTCTCTTTTAGTGTGAATTATGTCTCCCAATTTATGCATGCACCTTGGTTTGGTAAGACGAATCCTACACTATGTCAAAGGAACAATTAATCTTGGTCTTCATATACAAGCTTCCAATTCTCTTGATCTTTATGGATTCTTGGACACTGATTGGGCTGGGTGCAATGTCACTAGGAGATCAACAACTGGTTATTGTACCTACCTAGGAAGCAACATCATTTCATGGTGCTCAAAGAAGCAACCAACAGTCTCAAGGTCAAGTTTCGAAGCTGAATATAGAGCACTTGCTCAAGCAACAGCTGAAATTACGTGGCTTACTTTCATCCTTCGTGATCTGGATGTCCCCCTATCTCAAGCTCTAATTCTACTTTGTGATAATATGAGTTCACTGTTCATGACAATTAATCTAGTATTCCATGCAAGAAGCAAGCATATTGAAGTGGATTACCACTATATTAGGGAACGTGTGTCATTCGAGTTACTTGTTACCAAACACATCCAAACACAGTCTCAGATTATAGATGTCTTCACAAAACCTCAACTGAAACCAACTTTAGAATTCTACATGACAAATTGTGCATTTCAACAATGCTCAATTTGAGGGGGGATGATAAAACAGAGGCTACAATTGTGGATGAAGACTCGGAAAAAAAAAACATCAATACTACAGCTCAGTAGAGCTCAGCAATGCTCTGGCATGATAGCAAAATATGGAAACAAATCAGTAGTTAAAGGCTTACGTGATAACAGCCATGATCTTGTGAAATCTTGTAATTAACGTTAGCATGATTATAGCATTGTTTATAGCAGTTTACAATGTAAACATTTTTTTGTAAAGATATACAAAGTCTTATAAATACAGAGTATCACAGCCTGTTATAGGTGTGACGAATTTCCCAACTCCTCTATTTTCATTTTTCTTCTATCAATTTAAGCATGAATCAACATCCATAAGCAATAAACGTAAAGCACATAAGCATATACATGGTTCAGCTAAAACCACTCTTAGCCTACATCCATGGGACCTCGTCCAGATCGAAGCTAATCCACTATAACAACAAACATTAGAAGACATCACTTGGAGTTGATTTTAGCTACAGCAAAGAGAACTCCCTGTTCTACGTTACACAAAACACTACCCTCTGAACCTCTAATGTTTTGTTGCTTCTAGGATCACTGATAGGCTTATAATTTTATATTTTTATTATCCTTGCATTAATTTATTTTGCATGTGTAATATTTTATGGTGCCTATTTTTTATGATTTTTATGTATAAGACATTTGCGGGTAAGAGTTAGTAAAATATACTTAAAATCAGAAGTTTCCAACATTTTTACTTTTGGATGTTTTGGGCTGTTTGCAGATTTTTGATGGACTTGGAGTTACAGTTCGGTTTTTGGACCTTCTATGAAGTTAAAGTAGACAGCTTGACCTTTCCAAATTGGGATGGGATGTCCAAAGATGACTTCATTTGGGCCTCCAATTGTTGGTGTGAAGTCAGAGCTGAAAACTAAAATCGAATCCTAATTAGAGTACGATTTCTATCATAAATGGAGCTTTCGAAATTCAAATGAGGCAATTCAAAAGCCCAAATTGAAGTCCACATCCTGAACTACAATTCTTATAAGTCCAGAAAGTTTGTTGTCCTATCCAAACTGGCCTAGAAGTTACTGCTTCAACCCAGAAGCATTAATCCTTAGCTGATTTGGATTATTTTTGTATGGCTTGTATAAAGACTTGGTCTAATTTCAAGAGGGAGTTCAATACAAGTCTAGAGGGCTGGAAATTCTTGTGTCTTAGTTGGAAATTCACGGGCATAAAATAAGGGCAGCCTTGAAGAGAGAGAGAGAAACATGTTTTCCTAAAGGGCTTTAGTTGATTGCTTTAATTTTAGGAGTTGGCTTTTAAAGGGCAGCTTATATACTTTTCTTTGGGATATAAATAGAACTTTTAGGCTGCCAGGGTTTTAGAGGTTGGAGACAATGCAATTTTATTTTCCTTTTCTTCGTGCTTTTCATCTCATCATGTCTTGCTATATTCTTTAGTTCGATTCAAGGAAACTCCAATCCACATCACTTGAGCTCCACCCAAGCTTCACTCGCCGAAGAACACCTCCAGCTTCCATGGCTTGAACTCCTTTCAAGCTCTTAGTGTAGGAACCAAGTTCTAGCAACAACAAACAATAAACAAAGATGAACAAAGTGATTTAAGCATTAAACCATAAATGGAACCTGTCAAGGAATAATCTCTCTGAAGAATTTCAGAGCACAAATAAAATAATAGCCTTGTTTAAAGATACAAGGAAGAAAAAGATGAGTTTAAATAATCCTTGCTTGACCAATCTCTTTAAGACAAGTGGTGGACAATCTCTTTCTGTAATACTTTCTCTCTAGCAAGTATACTCGGAAAAAAACAGTAAAACTCACACAATATATATAAGAAAATATACATGTAGATGAGTATGAAATAATGGGCCCATAATTAATTTTTTCTTTATTTACAAATCTTTACATAATATAATAAAGTCACAAAATAGTAACTCGACAATGTCGCCAAACCCTTCCGCTTCTTGACGTTCCATGCGATTACGTCTCACCTACTACTTACAAAAATATTGAAAACAACGGGGTGAGCACTAATTGCTCAGTAAGTAAACCCGCTATGCTACCCTTCTCTCTCTGTTGCTTAAATGCTGAATTTCTTTCCTTACATCACACTTCTCTATTCATCTCTGTTATTTCTCTGTTCTTTCTCCATTCTTTCTGTATTCTTTCTCTGCTTTCTCCCCTCCCCTTCTTCTCTTTTCTCTTTCTTTCTTTCTTTCTCTCATTTCCCTTTCCCACTACTCAAGATAATGGGCATGGTATTATGCATATATATGATGCAAATGCACAAATGCACAAATGCATAGAATGTGCATTTTCTTTTCTATTTTTCTTATTCTTATTCTGTTTCTTTTTCTGTATTTCTTTCTTTCTCTTCTTTCTCTTCTTTCTTTCTTTCTCTTCTTTCTTTCTTTCTTTTTATTCTTTCTTTCTTTCTATTCTTTCTCGCCGATTAGACTCGGTTGATGCATGGATTTGGAACCCTGGCCATGTAAGTGTATTCTCCAATTATGGGTACACTCCTCATCCACATTCACTTCTAATAGACTGTACAATTCTTCTTTCTGAATTCTGAGGCTGCTCACTAAAGGCGGCGTGCATGTGGGGCTATGTCACTCACGAGTTCCCCATCGCAATAACCTTCTCTTCTTTTATCTTTTTACACTTCTTTAAATAAAAATTCAGATTTGAATTTCTTTAATATTGTCATTTCTTTCTATTTACTCTTTAATATTCTTTAATGCTTTTTCATGCTCTCATGAGTATGTATGCATGTAGATGGTTCATCCTTATAATTCTTTCTAAATTCACATGTTTAGATGCAATAATGCAATATGGAATGCAAACATGTCATTCTCTACCATCTACTAGCTCATCTCAAAAAAACACATAACCATACTCATACATGCACTTCTCTTTGACATTTTATCAAACAACTTATGTGCACATCTAAGCTCTAAATTGGCTACACTTCTAGTTCTTTTCTAAGCCACCAAAATTTAGAACAAAATCTTTCAAGATTAACGCCAAACCTGTCCAAATTGCACACTCCATAATTTCTACTCCAATTCTTCCAAAATTCATCCAAAATCTCATCAAACATCAAATACACAAACATTACTTCTCATGGATAAGTTCTAACCATCATACAACCCCAAATCCATCAACAATTCTTCATATAAAACACATATATGCATAAAACAAATTCTCTACACAATATTGCTTCAATCATAACTAGGGTAGGATTTACTTACCTTAGATGTGAGCAATCCAACACTTTAATACTCTTCTTTGATCCAACTCTCTTTCTCTTAAATCCTATGAATAGAAATCATCAAAATTTAACACTTTAAAAATTAAAACTCACTTCTTAGTGCAAGGATGCTTGGGATTGAAATTCCACTAAAAAGTAACCCAAAATCTATAAATTTCCCTTGAAAAAGAATTGAAGAAATTGAGAGAATTTGGAGGTGAAGGTGGCGTGAAAGTGGAGGAAGAATGGCTAAGGTTTCACTCTTCAACTCTTGATATAACATAATATTATTTATAGTTTCCCATTTTACCCTTGCACTTCCTATGAAATTTCGTCTATGTCCCTTAGTCAATTACCATAATGCCCTCATTTTATTGCATTCTCCATGAAATTCTATCTCTTTTCACTCCCCACTTTTTCAACTAATTATGAGTGAAAAGACCATTTTACCCCTAATGACAATTTAAGGATTTTCTTCACACTTGTTCAAGATAACTTTAATAAAATTTAACTAAGGATATTAGGGCATAAGTAAAACTACGTACCTCAATGTGGGCATTGCAATTCTCCCCTCTTACAAGAATTTTGTCCTCAAAATTCAAACAAACAACTCAGGATGGCGGTTCCGCATATCTTACTCTACCTCCCATGTTGCTTCTTCTACCATATGATTCCTCTAGAGGACTTTTACGAGTGGAATACTTTTGTTTCGGAGCTCTTTAATCTTTCTGTCTAAGATCTGTACTGGTTGCTCCTCATAAATGAGATTCTCTTCTAAGTCCACTTCTTCTACTTTTAGTATATGGGAGGGATCACTGACATATCTTCGGAGCATTGAGATATGGAACACATTGTTCACCCCGTCCATATTAGGTGGTAGCTCCAACTTATAAGTTACGTTTCCAACTCGTTGCAACACTTCAAAGGGGCCAATGTATCTAGGTGCTAACTTTCCTTTACCACCAAAACATATGACCCGTTTATAGGGGGAAACTTTAATAAATACTTTATCACCCACTGCAAATTCCACATCTTTTCTCTTTAAATCTGCATAGCTCTTTTGTTTATCTTGGGCTTGCTTCATGCTACGTTGGATCAACTGGATATCTTCTATCATTTTCTGGGTTATCTCTAGCCTAAGAGTTGTATGTAACTCATCTTTCTCTCCTACCTCATCCCAATGCAAAGCAAATCTACATCGTCTACCATACAAAGCCTCATAAGGAGCCATATTAATTGTAGACTAATAACTATTATTATAGGCAAACTCCACCAACTGTAACATCTCATGCCAGGCCATTCTATAATCCATACAGCATGCCCTCAACATATCCTTAAGTATTTGATTTGTTCTCTCAGTCTGGCCATCTTTCTGAGGATGGTATGCTGTACCAAATGCCAATCTAGTACCCAAGTTTCTCTGTAAATTGGTCCAGAAGGCCGAAACAAATCTGGAATCTCTATCTAATACTATAGTCTTAGGTACACCATGGAGTCTAACTATCTCCCTAAAATAGATCTGGGCCGACTGATCTGAGGTAGTGTTATCCTTTACTGGAAGAAAATGGGCTGATTTCGTTAATCTGTCTACTATCACCCACATCGCATTATACCCCTTTTGAACTCTTGGAAGGCCTATGATAAAATCCATTGATATACTTTCCCATTTCCATTCAAGAATGCTAAGTGGCTGAAGCAAACCTGATGGTCTTTGGTGTTCTGCTTTCACCTGTTGACTAATCAAACATTTAGTCACATAATCTCCAATATCTCTCTTCATACCAGGCTACCAATAACTTTTCTTTAAATCTTGATACATCTTGGTTCCTCCAGGATGAACAGTATATGCTGTATCATGAGCCTCCGCAAGAATCTTTCTCTTCAACTCAGCATCTTGGGGAATGCATACACGATTCTGGAAATGGAGGACACCATCTAACAGGTGGAATTCTGATATCTTGCCCTCAATCACTTGTTGACTTATTTTTTGACACCACTCATCAACAACTTTTCTTTAATCTCTTCCAGCAAAGTAGGCTAAATGTCTAACCTGGCAAGCCTTCCTGGTATCACCTTTATCTGGTCTTTTATCAAACCGCCCAATGACTCTTTCTGTCTTGTGAGTTAAGACAAGTAGGCTTTTCTACTCAAGGCATCAACTACTACATTGGCTTTTCCAGGCTGATACTTAATTTCACAATCATGGTCCTTTACTAGCTCTAACCATCTCTTCTACCTCATATTCAACTCTCTTTTGGTGAAGAAGTACTTCAAGCTCTTATGATCCGTATAAATGTTACTCTTTGCTCCATACAAATAATGCCTCCATATTTTCAGTGCAAAAACTACAGCAGCGAACTCTAGATCATGCATAGGGTATCTCGTCTCATACTCTTTTAACTGACGAGAAGCATAGGCTAGTACTCTACCCAACTACATCAATACTATGCCAAGTCCTTGAAATGAGGCATCTGTATAAATATCATAATCTACACCCTCTTGTGGTAACACAAGAATATGAGCTGTGGTCAATCTTCTTTTTAACTCTTGAAAATTTTCTTCACAGGCATTCGACCATATGAAATGTGTTCTCTGTTTGGTGAGAGTTGTAAGCAGCTTAGCAAATTGAGCAAACCCTGCTACAAACCGCCTATAGTAGCCTACTAGCCCCAAGAAACTTCCAACTTCCTTTACTGTCTTAGGCTTGTTACCATTCCAGAATTGCCTTTACCTTACTTGGATCCATCGATATACCCTCCTTTGAGACAATATGGCCCTGAAAGATAACTTGATCTAGCCAAAACTCACACTTAGAAAATTTGGCAAATAGCTTCTTATCTCGCAATTGCTGTAGCACAAATCTTAAATGTTCTTCATGCTCCTCTTCTGTCTTAGAATAAATAAACACCACTATGAATCGATCGAGACAATCTTGAAACACTTGCTTCATTAAGTCTATAAAGACTGCTGGGGCATTGGCTAACCCAAAAGGCAACACCACAAACTCATAATGCCGATATCTGGTCCGAAAAGCAGTCTTGGCAATATCTTGCTCTGCAACCCTTACTTGGTGATAACCCGACCTCAAATCAATCTTTGAAAACATGGCTGCTCCTTTTAGCTGATCAAAAAAATCATATATACGAGGTAACGAGGTATTTATTCTTCACCGTCACTTTATTTAACTCTCTTAATCTATACACATCCGTAGAGATCCATCTTTCTTCTTCACAAATAAAATTGGAGCACCCCAAGGAGAATGGCAAGGTCAAATAAAACCCTTATTTAAGAGTTCTTGAAGCTGCTTTTTCAATTCTTGAAGCTCGATTGGGGCCATCCAATAAGGGGTTTTAGAAATTGGTGCTGTCCCTGGTGCCAGTTCAATGCTGAACTCTACTTCTCTTTCTAGAGGTAAACTCGACAAATCTTACGAAAATACATCTAAAAACTCCCGGACTACTGGCACATTATGAATCTCTGGCTGTGGGACATCACTACTGTGCATTACATGAGCAATATACCCCGAGCACCATTTTCTTAACATCTTTCTGGCCTTTACACTGCTAATTAACATACTAAGCTAGTGACCCTCGCCAAAATTAAACTTATCACCATCATCAAGATTAAATGTTGCTTTCTTCTTCCAACAATAAATCTTTACTCCAAATCTCCTCATGAAATCCATGCCCAAAATAACATCAAAATCGGGCATATCAAACATTATCAAATCCACTGGCAACTCCCTTCCATGGATCACTATGGACTCCCCTAGAAGCATCTCTTGAGTTATTACACTAACATCATCTAGTAACTCTATTATAATGGGACAATCCACTCTAATAGGTTTCAAACCTAATCTCTCTAAAATCCCATGTGTAATAAATGAATGTGTGGCTCCAGAATCAATTAATGCATAAAAGGGAACTGAATGAAATAATAACTGACCGGTAACAGCGGATGGGCTAGCTTCAGCTTCACTCTGAGCTACTGTAAACACTCAAGCATTAGTACCTCTAGGTGTCTGCATTGTGGGTGCAGGAGGGGCTTTACAATCTCTCATCATATGCCCTGGCTGCTAGGATCTATAATATACATTTCGGCCCAAATCTCTAAGACACTCCTTAGAATGATTTTTTCCACACTTCTGACACTGGGAACTTCAACAGTTCTCGACCTCTTATTCTGCCAATCCCTTCTGTTCTTCTTGGGTTGAAATCTTATCTTATTTCTCACCTTTCTATTAGTGGGGGCATCAATTCTATCTCTTTGTGGAGCAAGAGGTGGAACACTAGGGGCTACTGTTGATGGAGTTGATGGAGTTAGCTTATTCACAAATATTTCTGCCCGTAAGGCTCATTCCAAAGCTTCAATGTATGTCTGAGGGGGCTCAGCACCGGCCATCACATCTCGGGCTATTTCTAGTTTCAGCCCATGCACGAACTTATCCCTTCTCAATTCTGGTGTACTCACTACACCTGGCGCAAACCTTGCCAAGGAATTAAATTTCACTGAATATTCTTTCACTGAGCTAGTCCCCAGTTGCAAACTAATAAACTCCTGAATCTTTTCATGGACTCGATCAACTGTTCTATATTCTGCCTCAAACAATCTTCTAAAATCTCCCCAAGTCATTGAGCTATATCATGAGTATCCTCCATCAATTCCCACCATATACGGGGCATCACCCCTAAATAGGAAACTGGCACACTGAATCACGACCAAACCATCGTGGGTATCCTCCATTAATGCCCACAAAACTCGGGCATCACTCTAAGACAAGAGACTGGTATACCGGATCTTCTTCAGGTCTATTATACACTCAACGAGCTAAACCATTCTTTTACTACCAACGGGTCCATTGTACTTTTAACCTCTAACGGCTGATAAAAACTTAGGAACCCATGAATCGACTCAATCCGATTCTATACCGCCTAAGGTATCGACCTTTCTCTTTCTCTTCTAGCAGGTTGCACTTGGACGAGATTTCAATTCCTTCTAATTCAACTCGGGGAAATAAGTTACCCTGCACTCACTGCCTTCTTACCACATACTCGGGTCCTGTATCTCATTTACAAGACAACCATATTAAACCACTCAATAACACGATAACGGTCGGCACTAACGTCATGGCGGTGAGAATGGCACACTGTCAAATCCCAAAATCTTTGCTCTGATACCAAAAATGTAACACCTCCTCTTTACTCCTATTCTTATAATACATACTATGTAAAATATAGAGATGTATATCATATGAAAGATAGTGGGCTTAAATTTTTCTTTACTCATAAAATATAATTCTTGACAAATACAAAATACTATGTGTTACAAACTTCTAATTAATACAAAATATCATGATTGGTGGACAGTGGTGCCAATACTCTTCGCTCCTCGACGTCCATCTGGTGCGTATTTACAACAATATGCAAAACTAGCAAGTGCACTAGTCGCTCAAGCAATAGAGTGATGGGTAGGATATCGTTCCCACGAGGACTGGTGGCAAAGCACTAAGTTTCCTAACGTTAACAAGTTGAAGCAATCGAATATCTTGGATTGGTGGGAGCAAATTGTAATTGAAAGGAAACAAAAATCAGATTTAACAAAGAATTAATTCTTAAATAAGAAAGCAAATGAAACACAGAATATCAATTTAAGTAAAACGGGTAGGGTTTTGACTTCGTTTGGATTTTTATGGGTTAAACCTAAGAGTTACACTATTTTCACATTCACGTGCAATGGTTGTAAATCGGATTCACTAATATGTTAACATACCCTCTTGGGCTATGTTTTCCTATTCATCCTTATTAACATTCCGCACCCAACAAATTGAAGGTTAATAATTCTAAAATCATGAAGCACAAGAATCCTAAATTGATTTCATTAATTCTTGAATCTATCTCTAGCATCCAATACTATAATGGTTATTACCCAAGAAGCTTAACATGAATTATTTCTCAATCTCATCACGTTCATCACATACAACATTTAATTTCAGAGTAACACACAACCAAAGCTTATTCACATGGAAATAACACAATCAAATACTCAACCCATTTCAAATCCAAACTACAATCAAAACCCTAACCCATAGAAGATTAGTTCATAGCTAAATTAACAATACAAAAACGAAAAATAGAAATAAACAAGTTAAACATAATGAAACTGAGATGAAAGAATAGAAATCTCCCCAAAAGATGAATCTTCTAGTCAAAATCTGAATCTTCCCTTTAACAATCCGAAAAACTCAAGCTTTTTCTCTAAGGAAAATGTAAAAGACAGCTAAACCTAAACCTAACATTGCTCCCCTCCCCGGCAAAAAGTTAAGTTTTTTCTTTTTATACCTAGTCCAAAACCTCAAATAAAAACACGCACACACGAAACTGTGCGTTTACAAAACTGAAAAATTTGACTGTCGCCGCGGCAAAGAATGAAAATTCCACTTCGTCTCTGGCCTACTTCGCCGCGGCGAAGACAATTTCTTCGCTGGGGCGAAGCTCCTTCAAAGGTTCTGAAATTTACAAAATTGCCACTCTGCTTGCTTCTTCGTTCGATTCTTCGATTTTCGGCTCTCTTCCTTGGAAACAAGCTTCATCGTGGCGTTGTCCTGCCTCCCGAACTCTCCTATCTTCCTGAAATCCGCCACTCCCGAGTCAAAACTATCCAATTTTGTCTTTATTCGCTCAAAAAGTCCATTTTAACCTGAAACACGAAAAGTTAAGAATTAAGCACCAATTCAGGTAAAAATGTACTGGAAAGTACCTGAAATCCGACAAAAAGATCAAATGAAAACTGTATAATTTACGGATTATCAACTACCCCCAAACTAAAGAGATGCTCGTGCCCGAGCATACAAAGATAAAAACTAACGAAAACAAAGACAACAACGAAAAACAAAAACATGAAAACATGCACACAAACTGAAAAACCAAAATAAAAAAATTCAAATGCCACAATGATTTGCCTAGAAATTGCACATGTCTCACAAATTGTTGAAAAATTATTATCAGGAAATGTTCGACATTCCAAGAAGTTATAAGCTACATCGACTGTCTTCCTCAATCGGTCCATCAAGTAGGTAATCCCCACTTCAATCCACATTCCAACTTCCCGGATTATTTTATGCAAAACTTGTAAAGTTTATCAAATGGTGGCAGACTCCATAAGCCTAAATATCGAACTGCTCTCCACTAATGAGGACTAAACACAGATGAGAATCAAAAGGTCTTTAAAGGCTTGTAATGTTAGGCTCGGTTCATGGGCTCCAATAAAAGGATAGGAAACAAAGTAAGAGAACTCGGTTGTCCTAAAGCAAAACTCAAATCACATCGAAACCCACACTTTCTCAACACCAATCGACATGTCTACTAATTCACAGCCTTCAAACGCGTATTCTTAAACTTTTGGATACCATAAATGCAGGGGAGACTTGTTTAAGGTGTATGTGGCGTTGTTAAACCCGAGGTCGCCAAATACTGCTAGGCAGTTTCTAAGGCGGGTTACGTTCATTGGATAGTACCTCACCCTTAAACTAGGCAAAGATTGTGTTCGACATTTTTTTTTTTTTTTTTTTAACACAACACTAGAATTGAATTGAGGTGACTACCTCCTTTGTTTTTATTCTTTTCTCTCAACCCCCACATCATTCTTTTTGGTCTCTTCTTCATTTTTCTTCTCTTAACCCCCAAACTAATCTTTTACTCAATTGTACACTCGCTTGCTTCTGCTTTGCATTAAGACCGAATTCTCCTAAAGGTATGATAGAGTGTTTAGGGTAAAGGAATTTACAATTCTGTTGTTTTCTAAGAAAAATAAAGCAAAGTTCAAATGGCTCAAATGGGTGACTAGTGAAAATTTCAATCATGGGTTGGCTAGAAAGGCTCAAACGTTCCAAAAATTGCCTAAATCATCTCCTCAACCATGTTTAATCCTAAAATTTCGCCTCAAGCATTTCTCAACTAGGTTCTAGAATCCACCAACATTATCAAGACTTTGCCTAATCGCATAAAATGAATCTAAGCATGTTCAAAATGAAAATCGTGGTTGAACCACTCAACAAACCTCAATCAATCCAAATAATAAACGTAAACTTGAAGCAATGCTTAACATTTCTCAACAATAAAAATTCAACAATCTTATTCTCATCATTGATTTATACAACTCATCATCGGCAAAACAAAACAAACACACGAAAAATACAACACAAAAGTAAAAAAAAAAAAATTTTTTTTTTTTTTTAATGACTTTTAAGGTGTACGCAGCTGGGGTTAAATAGATTTTTTTCGCTTTAAGGTGTACGCGGCGTTGTTAAACCCTAAGGTCACCAACACTGCTAAAGGCGCTTTTTAAGGCGCATCGGTTTCACCAATATACCCTTAAACTCAAAATCTATTCCCTACGCCCAAACTAAATATAACATTGTCCCCAATGTTCCATTATGCATAAGTTAGGAATAGAGAAAAATAAACAACAAAAAGAAAACAACAATAAAAGGTACGAGAATGCTCCCCGTTAAGTCATGAATTGTCGCCCACAATGTTCACCCGTTCTCGGACTTTTCATCATCCAAAATTCTGGCCAAAAACAACAAAACCTATGGTTTCCCTCATGTTAGAACGAATTCCACAACTAAATTGGAAAGTATTACAACCTAATCTCGCCCTTTTAACAACTAATAAATAAACAACCAACTAACAAAAAAAAAAAAAACAAAATCCAAAACCAAAAATAAAATGAGTTTAAACGTTTCAACTGACAAAAAAAAACAATTAAACAAAACATAAACAAAGGTTCGGTTCAGTCTTGTTCTTCCTCTTCTTCCTCTTCATCTTCCTCGCCTTCTTCTTCTTCCTCCGATTCCGGCCGCCAATCATCCGAGTTCCAAATCAACCCATTGATATGGGAAAGTGTCAACATTTAGATCCTTGAAAACTATTCACAAGAATTCATGAATGTTCTGTGTCCGCTCCATCATCCAATCCTGTCGTCTCTTCATGTATTTCATCATTCCCATCATTTCTTTCATCATTTCTTTCTGAGATCCCGTGGAGCCGGGATGATGTGGCCATGCTTGTTCTCTTTGCCTCTTCGCCCCGGCTCTTGGTCAAGTGCCTTGTTCGGTCAAGGTGTTTCTTGAAATAATCCGGGGTCATCTGTAGTCGGGAGCCGATGAATACGCGGCTCATCATCTTGAACCTTGACCCCCGCTTTTTGGCACATGGCAGTGATGAGATGCGGGAAACAATAGCTTGATCGTCCCTTTGTGGATGCTATCCCGATACTCTCATAAATGATGTCTTCCCACATCCATACTTTCTTTCTTGTAGGCAATAGAGAGCAATTCCGCCTTCTCATGAGTCACCTCTGGCCGTAGTGCTCCTCCGCATTAGTTTAGCATGCCATAGTACTGCCACAAAATTGAGCCATTGGTGTCAACTCGTGGTTCCTTTGAGTGTCTTTTTGTTTTTTAGACACTTCCCACGCTGCCCCCTGGTTTCGCAATGACCTCAAGATAATATTATCCTCATAGGTTGATCTTTTGAACTCCACATACCGATCTTGAAAATTTTCGGGCAAGTTGAAGAATTTGTTGATGTCTCTCTGAAAATAAACATCCTCCCTCGTGACAAACACAATCTCATCCCCGACTGGGAAGTTGGCATAGAACTCTCTCGACCAACGGTTCTATTGGGCCGGCCTCCTCGAGCACGCATGAACATGTTCCAACGCCTACCCCCTACTCCCATTCCACGATTGTTTTGTCACCAATCCACGCTCGTGGATGAAGCCCTTATCCTTTTTGTGTGATCACCTCCTCATAACGCTTGGCCGCCTCGCTTCACAAACCGATTGTCAACGTTCCTTGCCGTATGCTTAATTTTCGGGCCATTGATTCACTGAAATTCAATCCAAAATGTTAACCCCAAGGAATTAGCCCTATAAAAACATGGCCATGTCCAACCTGCAAAAACAATCCACACTTCCCAAAAATTTGCAATTCAACCCCCAAACTATGATTTTTTCTATTTTAAGGTGTACGCGGCGTTGTTATACCGGCGAGGTTGCCAAATACGCTGCTGCGTTTTAAGGCGGGTTACGGGGTTTCCACCAATATACCCTCTTAAAATAAATTCCACATCAAAATTGCAAAAACAATCCACACTTCTAAAAATTCGCAATTCAACCCCCAAACTACGATATTTCAATTCAACACAAACACTCCAAATAATCAACAACCACATTTCTAACAATCACTTGGCTCACAAACTTCTCAACATGAATCACAATCACAACTCAACAAACCCAAAATTTCTCAAGTTAAAAGTTCACATAATTTTTAGATCTACGATTATAGACTAAAAATTTTCCAAAATAAAGCTTTGGGTTTTCGAGATCTTACCAATATGAAGGCGTTTGCACCACCAATTGACCCGGAAACGATCCAAACAAGAAAGCCCCAAATTTTTGATCCAAAATTTTTTTTGAAATTTTTGTGAAATTTGTTGTTGAAAAGGGTTGTTTTGGTGTTTAGGTGTTGTGTGATTATTTTGGTTGGAAAAGCAAAATAGAAGTGAAAGATTGAAAGTTGGAAAATTTTCTCTCAACTCAAGATGCAAGGCGGCGTGAAAATGAGAGAAGAAAAGTTGGTATATATTAAAAAAAGCTCTTCGCCGTGGCGAAGTTCATCACGCATAAACCCTAAAAAATTTTCCAAGCCTGGTTACGCGCGAAGAATAATTCTTCACCGGGCAAAACTTCCCGAGAGTTCAAGGCTAATTCGCCTCGCCCGAAGAAAAATTTCTTTCCGCGGCGAAATGCCTTAGCCAATTTTTCGCAAATTAATTCCTTTACTGCCGCATACTGGCGCGACAACAATTACTTCGGGCCGCGAGAAATACTCCGATACAAACCTGGTATTCTTTTCATGTCTCTTCCGCCGTGGCGAAGAAACTTTCTTTCGCCCAAAGTGGGAAGTCCTGGAAATTTTTTTATACCTTCCTTTGGCTCTAGACTTCACCTGAAACACCTGAAAACAATAAAAACATCAAATTTTATACAAACTCATAATGAAATAAGAAGAATTCAAACAACAAAAATTTAAAATCAAAAAGTTAAAAACACTTGGGTTGCCTCCCAAGAAGCGCTTGTTTATAGTCGGAAGCTTGACTCTTTCCATCCTTTAGGTTGGGATGTCCAGCCGGATTGGGATGAATTTCCAACTCATCACCCTCTCAACATATGGCTTCAACCTCTGTCCATTAACCGTGAAAGTGCCCTTTTCCTCATGTGTGACTTCCACTGCTCCGGATGCATGTATCCTCGTTATAGTGAACGGTCCGGGCCATCTAGACTTAAGTTTTCCGGGGAAAAGCCTAAGTCTAGAGTTGAACAACAATACTTTCTGCCCAACTTCAAAAGCCTTGACCCGGATGTGCTTGTCGTGCCACCTTTTTGTCTTCTCTTTATAATTCCGGGCATTTTCATATGCTTCCAGACGAAACTCATCAAGCTGGTTCAAAGTCAGCATTCTCTCCTCTCCCGCGGCTTTTAAGTCTATGTTCAACTGCTTGACAGCCTAATATGCCTTATGTTCAAGTTCCACCGGCAAGTGGCACACTTTCCCATAAACCAATCTGAACGGAGACATACCAATTGGGGTTTTGAAGGCAGTGCGATAAGCCCATAAAGCATCGTCCAGCTTCCATGACCAATCCTTCCTCGAGGCATTAATCGTTTTCTCTAAAATCCCCTTCGATTCTCTATTTGTGATTCTACTTGCCCGCTCGTTTGTGGATGATAGGGTGTTGCCACTCTATGTGTCACTCCATACTTACTTAGCAGTGCATCCATTTGCCTATTGCAAAAATGCGATCCTCCATCACTAATAATTGCTCGTGGTACTCCAAACCTTGAGAAAATATTCTTCCTCACAAAATTAATCACCACCCTAGCATCATTAGTTGGCAATGCAACTGCCTCAACCCATTTCAACACATAATCCACAGCTACCAAGATATACGAGTTCCCATAGGAACTTGGGAAAGGACCCATGAAATCAATCCCCCAAACGTCAAAAATTTCTACCACCAAGATGTTGTTCAACGGCATCTCATCTCTTTTTGAAATATTTCCTATCCGTTGACATTGGTCACACTTTAGAATCATCCGGAAGGAATCTTTAAAGAGGGTTGGCCAATAAAACCAAGATTGTAGCACCTTCGCTGCTGTTCTAGCTCCCCCAAAATGGCCACCTACTTCTTTCTCATGGCAGTTTGCCTTAGAATGCTCTCCATTTCTTCCTCCGGGACACACCTCCGTATCATTTGATTAGTACAGTGTCTGTATAGGAACGGCTCTTCCCAAAAGTAGTACTTTAAATCGAGAAAAATTTTCTTCTCATTGGGACTCTCCATACCACTTGGGAGCACCCTTGATGATAGATAATTTGCAAAGTCCGCATACCATGGTGCTTCGTCCACTCATTTCCTTTCATCCGGAAATGTTTCGAAATTGGCATTTCCACCTCATCTCCCTTGATTGGTCTCTCAATTCTTGACAAATGATCGCCTACTACATTTTCCGGCCACTTCTTGTCTTCGAATCTCCAACTCAAACTCTTGAAGTAGTAGAATCCATCTTATCAATCGAGGTTTTGCTTCTTGCTTCGCCAAAAGGTGTCTGAGTGCTGAATGGTCCGTGTAAACGATTACCTTTGCACCTAAAAGGTACGAACGAAACTTGTCAAAAGCAAACACCACAGCCAATAATTCTTTTTCAGTGGTGGTGTAATTCAGTTATGCATCAACAAATGTCTTGCTAGCATACTGAATTACATGCAACACTTTATTTTTTCTCTGACCTAATACTACCCCTAAAGCAAAGTCACTAGCATCACACATTAGTTCAAATGGCAGTCCCCAATCAGGAACTGCAATAATGGGTGCAGAAACTAGCAATTTTTTTAAAGTTACGAAAGCATGCATGCAATCATCATCAAAAGCAAAAACAACATCTTTATTCAATAGATTGCAAAAGGGTTTAGAGATCTTAGAAAAATCCTTTATGAAGCGTCTGTAAAACCCCGCATGCCCCAAAAAGCTTCAGACCGCTTTGACATTTGATGGCGGTGGTAGCTTCTCAATTACTTTTTTGTCTTTGCCCGATCAACTTCAATCCCATCCTTGGAAATCCTATGCCCGAGCACAACCCTCTTGGACCATGAAGTGACATTTCTCCCAATTCGGCACCAAATTTGTTTCCTTGCATCAGTTGCAAAACAAAGAGACGTAATTTGTTAGACAATTATCAAAGATGACCCCTAAAAATCGAGAAGTCATCCATGAAGACTTCTATGAATCTTTCCACCATGTCTCCAAAGATTGACATCATGCATCTTTGGAATGTTCTGAGTGCATTGCATAACCCAAACGGCATTCTTCGGTAAGCAAAGGTGCCGAGGGGAAGTGAAGGCGCTTCTTGATCCTCAAGAGCGATGGCAATTTGGTTATATCCCGAATAGCCATCTAGGAAACAAGAATATGCATGTCCCGCCAACCTCTCCAACATCGATCGATGAAGGGCGGGCAATGGAAAATGATCCTTTCTTGTCGCCTCGTCAGGTTCACGGTTAATCAATGCATACTCTCCAACCCTGCTACCTTTTGTCCCTTGTTGGAATCAACTCATTACTCTCATTCTTCACAATGGTAATCCCTCCTTCTTTGGAACAACTTGCAACGGGCTCACCCCATGGACTATCTCGAAATCGGATAGATGATCCCCGCATCTAAGAGTTTCACCACCTCCTTTCTTTCACCACTTCCTTCATTCAAGGATTCAATCTCCGCTTGTGGGTTGTACCTCGGCTTAAAGTCACCCCTCCATGAGAATCTTATGCATGCAAATGAGGTTGAGATACCTCTAATGTCCGTAATGGTCCATCCAATCACCAGTCTATGTTCCCTCAACACTCTAATCAACTTCTCTTCCTCTAAGGCACTCAAATCTGCACTAATAATCACCGAAAAAGTATTTGAATCTCCAAGATAGACATATTTGAGGTGAGGCGGTAAAGGTTTCAGTTCAAGCCTTGGGGCTTCTTTATTATTTTCCTTTGCCTTCTCTTTGTCAAGGTCAAACTCCTCAAATTCTGCATCTTGACTCTCCTCAATCGGTTGGAGTGCTTCTAACATTCTAGCACAATCGTTCCTTGCTGATTCTTCTACCTCTACTGTTTTCGATTTGGCTATACACACTTCTAGAGGTAATTATGGGATGTTTTCTTCCATGGACTCCACAACAAGTTCATCCACCACGTCCACACTAAAACATGAATCCGCTTTCGATGGAAACTTCATTGCATCAAACACATTAAAAGTTACTGTTTCATCCCACGAACCCCTTAATTGACAACTTTCCTTCTGTACATCAATCGGGTGGGCTCTCCCCATGGCCAGAATGGTCGGCCCAAAATGAGAGGAATCTCCTTATCCTCTTCCATGTCCAAGACTACAAAGTCCACTGGAAATATTATTTTCCCCCACCTTCACTAATACATCTTCAACTATCCCCTCGGGTGCTTTATCGGACCGATCCGGCTAGTTACACGACATTGTCGTTGGCTTCACTTCACCAATCCCTAATCTCCTGAAAACAGAAAAGGGCATCAAATTTATACTAGCTCCTAAATCACAAAGCACTCGATCAAAAGTAATATCCCCTATGACACAAGAAATAGTAAAACTCCCTGGATCTTTGAGCTTCGGGGGTAATTTCTTCGGAGGATTGCCACCCGCACTCTTCCTGTTAGCATCACCGCTTTCCTCATCTTCTAATTTCCTTTTGTTCGAAAGGATTTCCTTCAGGAACTTCGCATAACTCGGCATTTGCTGTATTGCATCTGCAAAAGGAATGTTAATATGCAATTTCTTAAAAATTTCAATGAACTTCAAAAATTGCTTATCCTGATACTTCTTTTTCAATCTCTGAGGAAAAGGCACTGGTGGGGTGTGATGTGCTAATTCTGGTGGTATCTCAGGGAATGGCAATTTCTCCTTCTTCTTTTGCCCTTCATCCTCTTTCTTTTTCTCTTCCCCTAAGGCACCTGAATTTTCTTCACAATTAATCTCTTCATCGATTCTCTCTTCAAACTCTTCCTTTCCGGGTTGCTCCACCTCTTTTGTAGACTGACCTACCTCTTCCAACACTGTCCCACTTCTCAAAATTATGGCATTTGCTTGTTCACGTGGGTTGGTTACAGTATTACTTGGTAGAGAACCCTGTGGTCTATCATTCAGCTTCTCGGCCAATTGGCCCATCTGTACCTCAAGATTCCGAATGGACGCCCCTTGGTTCCTAGAGTTTGTCCTCGTCTCATTCATGAACCCTGTAGTTTCTTGCATGAATTTACCGAACAAATCCTCCAACTTCGACACTCTTTGATCTCCCGGTTGGTTGGTCACCCCTAGCTGGTTATTTGGAACTTGTCTCTGGTTCCATTGGTTACCTTGTTGATTCCCGATTTCCCAGCCGTATTCGGATGATTTCTCCACCCCCGGGTTGTATGTGTTGGAGAACGGGTTGTTCGTCTGTCTTTGATTTCCTGCCAAGTAATTTACTTGCTCCGTTGATGAAGACGACGGTGCAAATGTGTTTCCGACTTGGCACTCACTGCTCACATGGTTTCCTGCACAAAAATCACATGTTAGTTGAGGTGCTTGTATAGAATTTACCTGCATAGTTCCCAATTGTTTTTGGAGTGCGGTGGAGTTGAAATTTGAGATGGCGTGAAAAACATCTACTTCATGAAGACCCGAAGATTTCCTCGTTGTTACTCTCTCATTCGGTCTTTGATAGTTGTTGCCTTGCCAAAACCTCAAGCAACTCATACGCCTCTTGGGTGTCTTATTCCCCGCAAAGCCTCTCCGTGATCCACCATGGTTTGCACGTTACCCATCAAACCATTATAGAATGTTTGGACTTGAAGCCAAAGGCGGCAAACCATGATGTAGGCACTTCCTCATCAATTCCTTGTATCTCTCCCAAGCCTCGTACAACGACTCGACATCATCTTGTAGAAATGATGTGATATCATTTCTCAACCCATTGACTTCGCTGGAGGAAAGAACTTGGTCAAGAATTTTTTGTGTTGATCATTCCATGTTATGGTCGTTCGGTGGTAATGCCATTAACCACCCCTTTGCTTTATCTCCCAATGAGAATGGGAATAAACGCAGCCTAATAGCATCATCCGACACTTTATTTGACTTGAAGGTATCGCAAATTTCGGGAGGGGGAAATTTGCAATGTGCGATTCGGATCCTCTTTCAAATCACCGTTGAATCTTACCGAACGCTGGATCATCCGGATGATTGCCGCTTGATCTCAAGTTGTTAGCTTGGTATCCGGTCTAGTAATACTTGACCCACTTACGTTCACTGTGGGAACTGAAAATTCCCTCAGTGTCCTATTTTCTTGTTTAGCCATTTCAACAACAACTTCTTCGGCTTCTGCAGTAGGATTATCTCTTTCTCTTCTCTCTCTGTTTAGTCCTCTTACAGTCCTCTCAAGCTCAAGGTCAACAGGAACCACTGGTTGACATCTTGCTCTTCGCATAAACTGAATGAACACAAGTGAAAGAAAAGTGAAATCACAACTCTAACAAAAATTTAAAACAAAAATTTAAAACTTCAATCTAGTTAAACTCAAGGAAAAACTTAATGTTAACTTAAAAACATTCCCCAGCAACGGCGCCAAAAACTTGTGCGTATTTACTACAATATGCAAAACTAGCAAGTGCACTAGTTGCTCAAGTAATAGAGTGATGGGTAGGATATCGTTCCCACGAGGACTGGTGGCAAAGCACTAAGTTTCCTAACGTTAACAAGTTGAAGCAATCGAATATCTTGGATTGGTGGGAGCAAATTGTAATTGAAAGGAAACAAAAATCAGATTTAACAAAGAATTAATTCTTAAATAAGAAAGCAAATGAAACACAGAATATCAATTTAAGTAAACCGGGTAGGGTTTTGACTTCGTTTGGATTTTTATGGGTTAAACCTAAGAGTTACACTATTTTCACATTCATGTGCAATGGTTGTAAATCGGATTCACTAATATGTTAACATACCCTCTCGGGCTATGTTTTCCTATTCATCCTTATTATCATTCCGCACCCAACAAATTGAAGGTTAATAATTCTAAAATCATGAAGCACAAGAATCCTAAATTGATTTCATTAATTCTTGAATCTATCTCTAGCATCCAATACTATAATGGTTATTACCCAAGAAGCTTAACATGAATTATTTCTCAATCTCATCATGTTCATCACATACAGCATTTAATTTCAGAGTAACACACAACCAAAGCTTATTCACATGGAAATAACACAATCAAATACTCAACCCATTTCAAATCCAAACTACAATCAAAACCCTAACCCATAGAAGATTAGTTCATAGCTAAATTAACAATACAAAAACGAAAAATAGAAATAAACAAGTTAAACATAATGAAACTGAGATGAAAGAATAGAAATCTCCCCAAAAGATGAATCTTCTAGTCAAAATCTGAATCTTCCCTTTAACAATCCGAAAAACTCAAGCTTTTTCTCTAAGGAAAATGTAAAAGACGGCTAAACCTAACGCTCAAGCTCCCCCTGGCAAAAAGTTAAGTTTTTCTTTTATACCTAGTCCAAAAACCCAGTCAAAAACACGCACACACGCAACTGTGCGTTTACAAAACTGAAAAATTTGACTGTCGCCGCGGCGAAGAATGAAAATTCTACTTTGTCTTCTGGCCTACTTCGCCGCGGCGAAGACAATTTCTTCGCTGGGGCGAAGCTCCTTCAAAGGTTCTAAAATTTATAGAACTGCCACTCTGCTTGCTTCTTCGTTCGATTCTTCGATTTTCGGCTCTCTTCCTTAGAAACAAGCTTCATCGTGCATTGTCCTGCTCCGGAACTCTCCTATCTTTTGAAATCCGCTCAATTCTGAGTCAAAACTATCCAATTTTGTCTTTATTCGCTCAAAAAGTCCATTTTAACCTGAAACACAAAAAGTAAAGAATTAAGCACCAATTCAGGTAAAAATGCACTGGAAAGTACCTGAAATCCGACAAAAATATCAAATGAAAACTGTATAATTTACGGATTATCACCATCCGACCGCTGCTCCTATTTCCTGCAAAACAGAGAGGAAAAACGGGGTGAGCACAACAATGCTCAGTAAGTAAATCCTCTACTATCTGTCCCCGCAACTCACTCCTTGGTTCTTTCCTTACTCTACTGTTCTTCTATTTCTAATTCTCACTGTTTTTCTCTTTCTTTCTAATACTTTTATTCTCTTTTAACTTTGTTCTGCTCTTTTTATTCATTCTTTCTCTCTGTTCCTATTCTCTTTTATCCTTCTCTTATTCTTACTCACCATGAAGGAAAATCATGGTTCTCTCTCTTATTCTCGTTATACTCTCACTGACCATGGAAGAACTCATGGTACATGCATGTATGAGAGGTACATGCATGTATGAGAGGTACATACAATTAATGCAAAAGAATTGCATGTTTCTTTCTTTTACTCTCTATTCTTACTAACTCAAACTCTTCCCATTCTTTCTCATATTCTCTCTCTTTCTATCTCATTCTTTCTCAAGTTTCCTCATTCTTTCTCATTCTTTAATTCTTTCTATTATCTCATTCTCATTTCTCATAAACCATTTCTCCTAACTCGCTCTTTAGGAGTCACGGCCTCATCTTATCGGAGGCATGACTGGGACTCACTCCCACTCTACATGACTTCTACTCATTCTAGCTGATCGGACTCGGTTATGCATGGATTCGGAACCCTTGGCCATGTGAGTGTATAATCCCTCTCTCGGGTACTTGGGAATAGCCCTCATCCGCATGTACTCTCACGGGCTACACCACTTCTCTTTCTCATACTCATGCCGCTCTCTCAATGTGGCATACATGCGGGAATACTCTACCCATTACTCACGGGTTCCCCATCGCATAACCTACTCTATGCTCTTCTCTCTTTCTTATTCTTTCTCATGTTCGCTCATCTCTTTCTCACGCTAGTACTCATACTCAAGCTAGTACTCATAATATAGCTTAACTCTTAGCTTTTCTCATCTCTGTTCTTTCTGTTTCTGTTCTTTCTCATTCTTACTCATTGGAATGTCATGTCCTCATCTGACCGGAGGCACGGCTGGGTGCTACCACTCTACGTGACTACTACTCATTTCTCTACCGATCGGATTTGGTCATGCATGGATTCGGAACTTTTGGCCATGTGAGTGTACATGCTTTCTCTCTATCTCTCTCAAATGTCACGACCCCTTCTTACCGGAGGGACGGCTAGAACCTCATGTTCCACTCTACGTGACAGTCACGGCCTCATCTTACCGGAGGCACGGCTGGGGATCACAAAGCACCCACTCGTGACTCTACATCACTCACAGATTCCCCATCGCACGACTTGCTCTATTCTCTTCTCTAGCACTTTTCTCTCTTTTATTCGCTAGTGCTCAATCTCTCTTTCTCTTTACTATCATAGTGTTCTCATTCTCTTTACTCTTAAGAGTTGCTATTCTCAATGTTCTCAATATTCTCTACTCTTTCTCACTCAAACTATTACTCATAGTATAGCTTATACTCAAAATTCTCTACTCTTGCTCAAGCTAATATTCATCTCTTCCTCAACAAATAGACATACATCTCTATTCAATTTCTCAATGAAGAACTTTCCGTCGCCCCGGCGAAACGTTCCAGAACCGACACCGCCAACACAGAACTAACATTACCGCGGCGAAGCTTCTTCCTCGCCCCGGGCTGCAACTCCTAAATCCGCCAAGTCTTGATCAATTCCATGGTACACACTCAACCAAACCCAAAACATAAACTTAACCAAAGGCCAACCAAACAACATGAACAATATATAAACTCATTTAGGGGCAATTCAGTAATCCTTTAGGCCATACCATAAACAATGGCTACGTATTTCAAGTGGGGTGTTACAATTCTCCCCCCTTAAAAGAATTTCATCCCCGAAATTCAAATGAACAACTCCGAGTAATGGTTCTACATACCTTACTTTACCTCTCGTACTTTCACTGGAGGGAAATTCTTGTTTTGGGAGCTCCTTGATCTCTCTGTCCAATATTTAAACTGGACACTCCTCAAACTTAGGATTCTCAATCTCCATCCTTAATGCTCAAAACATGGGAGGGATCACTTGTATACTTTCGAAGTATCGAAATATAAAACACATTATATACACTCGTCCATACTAGGGGGTAGTGCACGGCGCCTTTCCCACTCATTATAATATCTCAAATGGACTTCTGTACCTCGATGCTAACTTTTCTCTACTACTAAACACGTTACCCGGTCGTAGGGATTTCGCTTGGGCTTGATCTATTCTATTTCTGATCAACTTTATCTCTTCGATCAATTTCTGAGTCGTTTCTAGACCAAGAACTGTATTTAACTCATCTTTCTTGCCCACACATCTCAGTACAGTGGAGTTCAACATAGTCTACAGTGCCAAGTCTCACAAAGCGCCATCTTATTCGTAGACTAAAATCGTAACGTGGCAATCCTTGCTGAAATGATTTCAATCTTCATACTTTTAATCTAGCTCTAATCATCTCTTCTGCCTCATACTCAACTCCCTCTAAGTAAGGAGATTCATTAAACTCTTAGGGTAGGTGTAGATCTTACTCTAGGCACCATAAAAGTAATGCCTCCGAACTTCAGAGTAAAGACTACTACAAACTGAGCAAGACAATTAAGAAACACCCTGATGATAACCCGACCTCTAATCACTCTTGGAAAATACTATTGTACTCCTTAACTGGTCAAAAGATCATCCGTCCATGGTAATGGGCATTTATTCTTCACTATCGGTTATTCAAATTCGTAATGACCCTTCTTCCTTCCCTACAAACAAGATCGGAGTTCCCTAGGGAGGATAACTCAATTGGATAAAACCTTTATCTAAGAACTCTTGGAGATGTTTCTTCAATTCTTGAAGCTTGGCTGGGGCCACTAAATAAGGGATTTAGACATCGGTGCTGTCCCTAGTGCCAGTTCCACACTAAATTCAACTACTCTTCTCAGAGATAAGCTCAATAACTCATTCAGAAATACCTCTAAAAATTCTCAGACTACTACCACACTCTGCATCTCTGGTTATGGGACATCACTACTTAGCATCACATGGACTATCTGTCCAAACACCCTTTTCTTAACGTCTTTCTAACTTTCGCACCACTACTCACCATACTGAACGAATGGCCCGTTACAATCCTGGACATGATATTATGATTGAATCTCATTCTTCCCTCGACAATCAACCTCTACTCCATACCTCCTTTAGGGAACTCATGCCCAAAAACATCCAAGTAGGGCAAAGGATACTAGCTAATAAATTGTTAACTCTATTTCAGGGATCACTACGAATTTTCCTGAATAAGTCTTCCCTTCTCTCAAACTTTACTCTAAACTCGAGGGGGTTCTATTCCCTCTGATTTTAGCCCATGGATCACTTGTCTTTTCTCAACTCCGGAGTACTCACTATTCCAGATACAACCTTACAAGGGAGTTAACTCTCACTGTCTACTTTTCACTATACTCAATCCTTACTAAAACTGATAAACTCTTGTACCGTCTTATGAACCTTACCAACTATTCTCAACTTCAACCATCTTCTAAACTCTTCTCAAATCACGACCAAACCATCGTGGGTATCCTCCATTAATGCCCACAAAACTCGGGCATCCCTCTAAGACAAGAGACTGGTATACCGGATCTTCTTTCGGTCTATTATACACTCAACGGGCTAAACCATTCTTTTACTACCAACGGGTCCGTTGTACTTTTAACCTCTAACAGTTGATAAAAACTTAGGAACCCATGAATCGACTCAATCCGATTCTATACCGCCTAAGGTATCGACCTTTCTCTTTCTCTTCTAGTAGGTCGCACTTGGATGGGATTTCAATTCCTTCTAATTCAACTCGAGGAAATAAGTTACCCTGCACTCACTACCTTCTTACCACATACTCAGGTCCTATATCTCATTTACTAGACAACCACATTAAACCACTCGAATAACACTGACAACGGTCGGCTACGGAACGTCATGGCGGTGAGAATGGCACACTGTCAAATCCCAAAATCTTTGCTCTGATACCAAAAATGTAACACCTCCTCTTTACTCCTATTCTTATAATACATACTATGTAAAATATAGAGATGTATATCATATGAAAGATAGTGGGCTTAAATTTTTCTTCACTCATAAAATATAATTCTTGACAAATACAAAATACTATGTGTTAAAAACTTCTAATTAATACAAAATATCATGACTGGTGGACAGTGGTGCCAATACTCTTTGCTCCTCGACGTCCATCCGACCGCTGCTCCTATTTCCTGCAAAACAGAGAAGAACAACGGGGTGAGCACAACAATGCTTAGTAAGTAAATCCTCTACTATCTGTCCCCGCAACTCACTCCTTGGTTCTTTCCTTACTCTATTGTTCTTTTATTTCTAATTCTCACTGTTTTTCTCTTTCTTTCTAATACTTTTATTCTCCTTTAACTCTGTTCTGCTCTTTTTATTCATTCTTTCTCTCTGTTCCTATCCTCTTTTCTCCTTCTCTTATTCTTACTCACCATGAAGGAAAATCATGGTTCTCTCTTATTTCATCATACTCACCATGAAGGAAAATCATGGTTCTTTCTCTTATTCTCGTTATACTCTCACTGACCATGGAAGAACTCATGGTACATGCATGTATAAGAGGTACATGCATGTATGAGAGGTACATGCAATTAATGCAAAAGAATTGCATGTTTCTTTCTTTTACTCTCTATTCTTACTAACTCAAACTCTTCCCATTCTTTCTCATATTCTCTCTCTTTCTATCTCATTCTTTCTCAAGTTTTCTCATTCTTTCTCATTCTTTAATTCTTTCTATTATCTCATTCTCATTTCTCATAAACCATTTCTACTAACTCGCTCTTTAGTAGTCACGGCCTCATCTTATCGGAGGCATGGGCGGGACTCACTCCCACTCTATGTGACTTCTACTCATTCTAGCTGATCGGACTCGATTATGCATGGATTCGGAACCCTTGGCCATGTGAGTGTATAATCTCTCTCTCGGGTACTCGGGTATAGCCCTCATCCGCATGTACTCTCACGGGCTACACCACTTCTCTTTCTTATACTCATGTCGCTCTCTCAATGCGGCATACATGCGTTAATACTCTACCCATTACTCACGGGTTCCCCATCGCATAACCTACTCTATGCTCTTATCTCTTTCTTATTCTTTCTCATGTTTGCTCATCTCTTTCTCACGCTAGTACTCATACTCAAGCTAGTACTCATAATATAGTTTAACTCTTAGCTTTTCTCATCTCTGTTCTTTCTATTTCTGTTCTTTCTCATTCTTACTCATTGGAATATCATGTCCTCATCTCTCTCGACGTGAGGCACTCTCTACTGGGATCACAAAGCACCCACTCTCGTGACTCTACTCATCACTCACAGGTTCCCCATCGCACGACTTGCTCTATTCTCTTCTCTAGCACTTTTCTCTCTTTTATTTGCTAGTGCTCAATCTCTCTTTCTCTTTACTATCAGAGTGTTCTCATTCTCTTTACTCTTAAGAGTTACTATTCTCAACATTCTTTACTCTTTCTCACTCAAACTATTACTCATAGTATAGCTTATACTCAAAATTCTCTACTCTTGCTCAAGCTAATATTCATCTCTTCCTCAACAAATAGACATACATCTCTATTCAATTTCTCAATAAGCATCATATATACATGCATAAATAAATCTCTACTTAAGAATTTCTTAAACTTTAGCTTGAGTTGGATTTACTTACCTCATACTTGAGTAGTCTCCACTAAAACTCTCTACTCTTGTTGGACCTTAGCTTTCCCTTATTTCCTAAGCATAAACTTAGTAAGAATTTAACCCTTACATAAATAAAACTCATATCTAGAGTAGAGATTCTTACCTCTTCTTGCTTAGGATCAATTCTTTGTCAAATCCCAACTCAAAACTCTCAAAAATCCCTTGGAAGATGAGTGAGGAAATTGAGAGGAAATGGGAGATGAAGACGCGGTGGAAATGGGTGAAAATGAATGGGTTAAGAGAATTCAACCCTTATTAGCTCCTATAATAAACACTCTTTCCCATTTTGCCCTTACTCTTCCTTGAAATTTCCACCTTTATCCTTTAATTCTTTACAAACTCACCCCCATTTTACACTATTCTCCATGAAATTTCCTTACATTTTACTCCCCACTTTTCCTGCTAATTAGGGGTGGAATGGTCATTTTACCCCTATGGAGAATTCTCTAGAAAACTCAAGAAACTTTTCAACCTCCCATCGCCGCGGCGAAGAACTTTCCGTCGCCCCGGTGAAACATTCTAGACCCGACACCGCCAACACAGAACCAACGTCGCCACGGCGAAGCTTCTTCCTCGCCCCAGCGAAAGCTGCAACTCCAAAATCTGCCATGTCTTGATCAATTCCATGGTACACACTTAACCAAACCCAAAACATCAACTCAACCAAAGGCCAACCAAACAACATGAACAATATATAAACTTATTTAGGGGCAATTCAGTAATCCTTTAGGCCATACCATAAACAATGGCTACGTATTTCAAGTGGGGTGTTACAGTACCCAAGAAAGAAGAATACACTCACAAGGCCAAGGTTCCAAATCCGTGCCTCAACCGAGTCCGATCGGCAAAAGAATAAGAAAAGAAAAGAATAAGAAAGAGAAGAAAAGAAAAGAATGAGAAAGAATAAGAAAGAATAGAAAGAAAAGAAAGAAGCACAGAAAAGAAAGAAAGAAAAACAGAATAAGAACCGGGAAGAAAGAAAAAACAGAAAAGAAAATGCACCTTTTATACAATTGTGCATTTGCATTTTATTTATGCATAATATCATGCCCATTATCTGAGTAGTGAGAAATTAGAATAGAGAAAGAAAAGAGAAAAAACAGAGAAAGAACAGAGGGAAAAACAGAGAAAGAACAGAGTGAAAAAAATAAAGTAAGAGTAGAGAAAGAATAAAGAAGAATGGGGAAATGTGAAGTAAGGAAAGAAATTTAGAATTTAAGCAAAGGAAAGAGAAGGGTAGCATAGCGGGTTTACTTACTAAGCAATTAGTGCTCACCCCATTGTTTACATTGTTTTTGCAGGTAACAGGTGAAATGCAGTCATTTGGATCATCACATAGTGGAAAGGGTTGGGTAAAACTGTCAAGCTTATATTTTGAGACTTATTTGTATTATGTAAAGTTTTGTGTATAAAGAAAATTAAATATGTGCCCATACTTTTATAATTGTTTATATATTTTTCTTATATGTATTTAATGAGTTTTTACTATTATTTTACAAGTATACTAGCTAGAAAGAGAGTCATTACATTTTTGGTATCAGAGCAAAGATTTTGGAATTTGATAGTGTGCCCTCCCGCCGCGCTGATGTTCCATAACCGACCATTTTAAGATTATTTCTTTCCTTACTTATAGTAGTAGATAAGTTATTTGGTTTGATTCAAGTGTGATTATTTTGTAGATGAGACATAGAGCTCGAGAAAGTAGCAAGAACACAACAAGTGCAGGAGAAACTTCCAACCTGTCAGAACCTACTCCCTCTACCTTTGATGAGGTGATTCGTAGTATTGTACAGCAAGTGCTAGTAGAAATTCAGGGGAGAGTTGTACTAGAAAGAGTTGAGAACCTTGTTCGAGTACCAACCACCAGGGAACAAAGAGAAAGGTCGATACGCCCAACAGTACAGAACTGTATTGAGCCTATTTATGGGCTCCCAAGCTAACACCAACCATCGGAGTTTAGGGTTACCACAGACCCGTTAGAGGCTAAGGAATGGTTCAGGTCCGTGGAGCACACAAAGGCACTTTTCCCATGACTGATAGAGAAAAGATACGGTATGCAAGCTTTCTTTTTCGGGGTGATGCCCAAATTTGGTGGGAACTAATGGAAGATACCCACGATATGGCTTTGATGACTTGAGAAGCGTTTAGGAGACTGTTTGAGGCCAAATACAGAACAGTGGATCAGGTTCATGAGAAGATCCAAGAGTTTATCAATTTGAAGCAAAGGTCTAGTACAATGAAAGAGTATTCTGTAAGATTTAACTCTCTCGCACGTTTTGCACATGGGATAGTAAATACACCAGAGTTGAGAAGAGATAAGTTTGTTCATGGGTTGAAACCAAAAGTAGCTTGCGATGTGATGGTAGGAGCTGAGCCCTCTCATACTTATAGTGAGGCTTTGGAGCAAGCTTTACGGGTTGAGATCTTTGTGAACAAGCTCACCCCAGCCGGTCTATCAATAGCAGGATTGAGTGAACCATCCCCCGCTCCACAGAGAGAGAGAGTTGATGTTCCAAGAAATAGGGAAGTGAGGAACAAGAAAAAATTCTAGCCTAAGAAAAACATGAGAGTCTGGCAGAGTAAACGGCCAAGGACTGCTGAATCTCCCCCATGTCCCAAGTGTGGGAGAACTCACCTAGGAGAGTGTTTAAGAGAGTAGGCCAAAATGTTTACTATAGGTGCCAGCAGCCAGGGCACTTGATGAAAGATTGTAAAGCTCCTCTTCCACCCGCAGCACAGACTCCCAAAGGTACAAATGCTAGGGTTTTTACTGTGGCACAAAGTGAAGCAAAGGCCAATCCATCTACAGTTACTGGTCAGTTATTATTTTATGTAGTTTCTCTTTATGCATTGATTGATTATGGAGCTACTCACTCTTTTATTACTCATGGAATGATAGAAAGATTAGGCTTGAAACCTATGGTAGTAGATCAGCCTACCAAGGTAGAATTACCAGACGGGGTTAGTGTGGTGACCCATGAGATGCTTCCAGGGGAGTCCGTAGTGATTCATAGAAGGCAATTACCAGTTGATTTGATAGTGTTCGATATGCCCGACTTTGATGTTATGCCCGACTTTGATGTTATTTTGGGCATGGATTTCCTAGGGAGGCATAGAGTAGAAATTGATTGTTAGAAGAAGAAAGCAAGATTTAATCTTGATGACGGAGATAAGTTTAGTTTTTGAGAGGGCCATCAGTTGAGTATGTTAATTAGTAGTGTAAAGGCTAAAAAGATGTTAAGAAAAGGGTGTTCTGGGTATATTGCTCATGTAGTGCACAGTAGTGATGTCCCACAACCAGAGATTCAGAATGTGCCAATAGTCTAGGAGTTTTTAGATGTATTTCTAAAAGATTTGTCGGGTTTACCTTCGGAAAGAGAAGTAGAGTTTAGTATTGAATTGGCACCAGGGACAGCACCGATTTCCAAAGCCTCTTACCAGATAGCCCCAACCGAGCTTCAAGAATTGAAGAAGAAACTCCAAGAACTCCTAGACAAAGGCTTTATCCGACCTAGTCATTCTCCCTGAGGAGCTCCAATCTTGTTTATAAGGAAGAAAGATGGATCTCTACGGATGTGTATAGATTACAGAGAATTGAATAAAGTGACAGTAAAGAATAAGTACCCATTGCCTCGAATAGATGACTTATTTGATCAGTTGAAAGGAGTAGCAGTGTTTTTAAAGATTGATTTGAGGTCGGGTTATCACCAAGTAAGGGTTGCAGAGCCAGATATTGCCAAGACTGCTTTTCGGACCAGATACGGGCATTATGAGTTTGTAGTGATGCCTTTTAGGCTAACCAATGCCCCAACAGTCTTTATGGATTTAATGAATCAGGTGTTTCATGATTGTTTGGATCAATTTATAGTGGTATTTATTGATGATATCCTGGTTTATTCTAAGGTAGAAGAGGAGCATGAAGAACACTTAAGGTTTGTGCTACAACAATTGAGAGAAAATAAGCTATCTGCCAAGTTTTCTAAGTGTGAGTTTTGGCTGGGTCAGGTGATATTTATGGGCCATACTATCTCTAAAAAGGGTATATCAGTGGATCCTAGCAAAGTGAAGGCAATTCTTGAGTGGCAACAGCCAAAGACAGTAAAGGAAGTTAGAAGTTTCTTGGGGCTAGCAGGCTACTATCGGCGATTTGTGGCAAGATTTGCTTAATTGGCTAAACCATTAACAACTCTTACCAAACAGAGAACTCTTTTTATATGGTCAGATGCTTGTGAAGAGAGTTTTCAAGAACTGAAGAAAAGATTAACCACTGCTCCCATTTTGGTGTTACCACATGGATTATGACATTTATACAGATGCGTCACTACAAGGACTTAGTGCTGTGTTGATACAATTAGGTAGGGTAATAGCCAATGCTTCTCGGCAGTTAAAAGAGTATGAGACAAGATACCCTACACATGATTTAGAGTTGGCAGCTGTGGTCTTTGCATTAAAGATATGGAGGCATTATCTGTATGGTGCTAAGAGTAATATCTACACTGATCACAAGAGTTTGAAGTATTTCTTTACTCAGAGGGAGCTGAATATGAGACAAAGGAGATGGTTAGAACTGGTTAAAGATTATGACTGCGAGATTAAGTATTAGCCTGGAAAGGCTAATGTAGTAGTTGATGCGTTGAGTAGAAAAGCCTATTTGTCCCGACTCACAAAGCAGAAAGAGTTATTGAAAGACTTGAGCAGAGAACAGATTGAAGTGATTCCGAAAAGGATTGCCAGGTTAGAAATTCAGTCCACTTTACTGGAAGAGATTAAAGAAAAGAAAGTTATCAATGAATGGTGTTAGAAAATAAGTCAGCAAGTACTTAAGGGCAAGATACCAAAGTTCCACCTGTTAGATGGTATCCTCTATTTTAAGGATCGCTTATGCATTCCCCAAGATACTAAGCTAAAGAAGAGAATTCTTACGGAGGCTCATGACACACCATACATGGCTCATCCTGGTGCAACCAAGATGTATCAAGATTTAAAGAAGGGCTACTGGTGGCCAGGTATGAAGAGAGATATCGGAGATTTTGTGGCTAAGTGTTTGGTTTGTCAACAGGTGAAGGCAAAACACCAAAGACCATCAAGATTGCTTCAGCCACTTAGCATTTCTGAATGGAAATGGGAGAGTATGTCCATGGATTTCATTACAAGCCTTCCCAGAGTTTAGAAAGGGTTTAATGCCATATGGGTGATAGTAGACATATTAACTAAATCAGCCCATTTTCCTCCAATAAAGGAAAGCACTACCTATGATCAGTTGGCTCAGATTTACATTAATGAGATAGTCAGATTGCATGAAGTGCCCAAGACAATAGTGTCGAATAGAGATTTCAGATTTGTTTCAGCTTTCTGGACTAGTTTATAGAAAAATTTGGGTACCCGATTGGCATTTAGTACAGCATATCATCCTTAGACAGATGGCCAGACTGAGAGAACAAATTAGATACTTGAGGATATGTTGAGAGCATGCTGTATGGATTATAAAATGACTTGGCATGAGATGTTACCTTTGGTGGAGTTTGCTTATAATAACAGCTATCAGTCTACAATTAAGATGGCTCCTTATGAAGCCTTATATGGTAGACGGTGTAGATCTCCACTGCATGAGGATGAGATTGGAAAGAAAGATGTTCTAGATACAACACTTGGGCCAGAGATCACTCAAAAAATGATAGAAGATATCAAATTGATAAGAAGTAGAATAAAGCAAGCCCAAGATAGATAAAAAAGTTATACAGATTTGAAAAGAAAAGATGTTGAGTTTGAAGCGGGTGATAAAGTGTTTCTAAGAGTATCCCCCTATAAGCGAGTAATGCGTTTTGGTGGCAAAGGAAAGTTAGCACCGAGATACATTGGTCCATTTGAAGTATTACAACAAGTGGGAAAGGTAGCCTTTAGGTTGGCTCTACCACCCAGTATGGACAGAGTACACTATGTATTTCATGTCTCGATGCTTTAGAAATATGTAAGTGATGCCTCCCATATATTAAGTGTAGAGGATGTGGACTTAGAAGAAAATCTTGTGTATAAGGAGCGTCCAGTTCAGATATTGGATAGAAAGATTAAAGAGCTCTGAAACAAGAGTATTCCTTTAGTGAAAGTCCTCTGGAGAAATCATAAAGTTAAAGAATTACATGGGAGGTTAAGAAAGATATGCAGAACCGTTACCTGGAGTTGTTTGTTTGAATTCTGGGGACGAAAGTCTTATAAGAGGGGAAGAATTGTAATGCCCACATGGAGGTACGTAATTTAATTTATGCTTTTATACCCCTTAGTTGATTTTTGTTAAAGTTATTTTGAGAAAATGTGAAGAAAATGACTTAAACTTGCATTAAGGGTAAAATGGTATTTTCACTCAAAATTAGTTGAAATTGTGGGGAGTGAAAAGAGATAGAATTTCATGGAGAATGTAATAAATATGAGGGCATTATGGTAATTGACTGTAACGCCCCACTTGAGGTACGTAGCTAATGTTTCTTCTTTTGCTCTTATTTGAGTAGGTTTATTAGTATTATTGTTTGGTTGGCCTTTGATTGAGTGGTATGTTGAATACTTGCCTTGAAATTGGCTGAAAATAGAAGAATTTTAGTGTTTTAGGCTTCGCCGAGGCGAAGAGGTGTTGAAGCCATAGGGAAAGCTGGACAGTTTCGCAGCGGCGACGTTCCGACCAAAATGTTTGTTAAGTTTTAGATATTTTCTTCCCTAAGGGCAATTTGACCATTCTACCCCTAATTAGTAGGAAACGTGGGGAGTAAAATGTAAGGAATTTTCATGGTGAATATGTTAATATGGGGGTGTGTTTGTAATGAATCAAAGGATATTGATGGAATTCCTAAGGAAAAGTAAGGGCAAAATGGGAATGCTTGTGCACAAATTATGTTAAAAGGAATTAAGTCATTGCAAACCCTTCATTCTTCTTCTCCACCGCCACTCTCCTTTCTTACTTCCTCTCAATTTCTCTTTCTTTTGTTCAAGGATTTTAGAGGGCTTTTGGAGTGATTTGGGGTAGAAAATCAATCTAAGGTATCCTAAGGTAAGGATTCTTGCTTTGGATGTGAAGTTTTGTGAGATTTTGAGTATATTTGATTATTGAGGGCTTTTGGTTGAATTGTTTAAAGGGTAGAGAAAAGTTAAGCAAACCAAGAGAAAGGAAGTGCTAGTGAGACATCTCCTTCACAAGGTAAGTAAATTCCAACCCAAGTTGAGATTTGAGAATTTTCTTGATTAGAATTTTAATAGCAATTATGTATGTATGTTATATACATGTTATATGCTATGTTATTGAGTTTTAAATGGAGATTGTTATTGCTTGTGGTTGTTCATGCACTTCAAATATGAGAAGTGAGATGTGGGTTGGAAATGTAGTTTGAGATGGAATTGAAGGATATTGAGAAATCCTTTTTGGAAGTGTTATTCTATGGCAGGAATTATGGCTATGTGAGGAAGTTCTCTCCCATTTTGGATGGTTAGAGAAAGACATAGAATTATTGTTATAATAGAGTTTTATCATGCACTTGAGTTGTTTGATGAAATGCCTAATAGAGGTTTGAGTATGAGTAGTGAACCTTAATTCTTGCAACATTGCATGTTGGCATTTCATAAGTGCATTAGTAGAGATGAACCATCCATAGGCATTAATTGTGCATTGAGAAATGACTTAAGAAAGAGTAGAAAACTTTGTGTATGCACTTGCTCTATGAGTAGAGAACTTTGTGAATGCAACTACTCTAAGGGTAGAGAGAATGAGAAGTGCTAGAGTAGAGTGAATGAGAAGAGTATTAGAAATGGGTTGATACTTTGTGATCGTCACCCGATAGTTATCAGAAACGGGTTGATGCTTTGTGATCGTCACCCAATAGTTATCAGAAATGGGTTGATGCTTTGTGATCATCACCCGATAGTTATCAGAAATGGGTTGATGCTTTGTGATCGTCACCCGATAGTTATTAGAAACAGGTTGATGCTTTGTGATCGTCACCCGAAAGTCATGAGAGACGGGTAGGTGCTTTGTGGTCTCCACCCGATGTTTATGACAACCGGGTAAGTGTTTTGTTATCCCCACTTGGTAGTCACTAAGAGCGGGTTGGTGCTGTGTGAACTCCACCCGACGGTCATGAAGAGTGAGATGGTGCTGTGTGAACACCATCCGGCCATACCTCCGGTAAGATGAGGCCATGACGTTTAGTAGAAAACAATAGAAAGGAAGTGTGAGGAAAGAATTAAGAGAAATATATACAGGGATAGACAAAAAGAGGGTTTGCTTACGAGCATCATTTTGTGCTCACCCCGTCATTTTCCTTTGTGGATTAGGTGATGATGCAGTCAGAGGGACGTCGGCAAGCGAGAAGCAATAGCTACACTGTTTCCCCTATTTTTGTCTTTTTAAATGGCATTTTGTAAATAATGCTCTTTGTGTATAAAAGACTTATTACATATAATAAAAAGAAAAGTTTTGGGCCCATTATCTATTATTATTATGCATGCATTGTACTAGTTTACAGCAGTTGTTACATTGACTAAGGGAGATGAAATTTTAATTATTTTTTTTGTAATGTGGGTAGAGTATATGATGGTTTTGTTGTTTTTGGAAGGATTTTGAGGTGGGGTTTTAGCCGAAATGTTGTGACTTTGACTTCTTTGATTGAAGGATTGTGTTTGGAGAATAGGAGTACGAAGGCTACGATGTTGTACAAGGAAATGGTTGTGTTTGGGGTTATGCCTAACGTGATTAAGTAGGTGACTTTGATTAACGGGTTGTGTCAGACAGGGAAGGTAAATGAAGCTAATGGGTTGATGGGATTGATGATTCAAAGAGGTTTGCAGCCTAATGTGGTGACATTTAATACAATGATAAATGGGCTTTGCAGGGAGGGGAAGATGGAGGAAGTTTATAGGTTGCTGGAATTGATGAGTCAAAGAGGTTTGCAGCCTGATGTGGTGACGTTTAATACAATGATAAGTGGGCTTTGCAAGGAGGGGAAGATGGAGGAAGCTAATGGCTTGATGGAATTGATGAGTCAAAGAGGTTTACAGCCTAATGTGGTGATGTTCACTGCAATGATAAGTGGGCTTTGCAAGGTGGGGAAGATGGAGGAAGCTAATGGGTTGTTTGAATTGATGAATAAAAAAGGGTTGCAACCTAATGTGGTGACTTTTAATTCAATGATAAATGGGCTCTGCGCAAGGAGGGGAATACGAAGGAATTTAATGGGTTGTTAGAATTGATGAGTCAAAAAGGTTTGTAGCCTGATGTGGTGACATTTACTACAATGATAAATCGGCTTTGCAAGGAGGGGAAGATAGAAAAAGCTAATAGGTTGTTGGAATTGATGAGTCAAAGAGGTTTGCAACTTGATGTGGTGACATTTACTACAATGATAAATGTGCTTTGCAAGGAGGGGAAGACGGAGGAAGCTAATAGGTTGTTGGAATTGATGAATCAAGAAGGTTTGCAGCCTAATTTGGTGACTTTTACTACAATAATAAATGGGCTTTGCATGGAGGGAAAGATGGAGGAAGCTAATGGGTTGTTCAAATTTATGAATCAAAGAGGTTTGCAACCTGATTTGGTGACTTTTAATACAATGATAAATGGCTTTCCAAGGAGGGGAAGATGGAGGAAGCCTATGGTTGTTGGAATTGATGAGTCAGAGAGGTTTGCAGTCTGATATGGTGACATTTACTACAATGATAAGTGGGTTTCACAAGGACGAGAAGATGGTAGAAGCTAATGGGTTGTTGGAATTGATGAGTCAAAGAGATTTGCAGCCTATAATCTGATCTTCTAGTCTTGACCTTTATAAGTACCCATAGACTGATTTGGTATCTTTATGTGTTGCAAGCTTCGATCATAAGTCTTAACATATATAACCCTTTATATTGTTTTTTAAGTTTTTAGCGTATTTCAATTTGTTATTGCTCACCTGAATTCGGACTCCTCTAATTATTTTTAACTCTTATTTTTGCAATGAATTCTGAATATTCTGAGAGTATAATGCCATGAGGGAAAGATGGCTCTTGATTGTTTTTTCAAATATCTACTGCTAGGTGTTTAACCGTGAAGGAAAATTTTAAGATAGCCATTTAGTAAATAGACATTTTTTCTTTGTTTAAATGCTCGTTTACCAAAGTTCTCTAAAAGGATGAAGCTAGAACTCCAAAATCCAATGGTTATTTTTGCTTTTGTGGAACTTGTCCAACCTTGTGTTTGCTCAAATACTGTTATATTCATGACTTGGTTCTTCTTTCTCTATTTTTTTAAGTATAGTGCTTCTCCTAACCGCTTTGAATAGAACTTCTTCATGTAAAACCTGCTTGATTTAGATTGGGAGAATCCTGCGGTTTTATGAAAACATGTGCTATGGTTCGAATCCATAGTCAATCCTATTTATAGGAGCAGTTGACAATTGAATCCAATTTTTCCCATTAATTTCGTATCCATAATAGTGCAAAAGGAAGGCTCATCTCTGAGTTGTTCAAGAACAGAGACGTTGAGTTCATTATTTCACTGATTGCTGATGGGGGACCAGGGCTTCATTGACTTCGTTGCTCATTTGCTTGAAGTGAATATTAGGACATGCCTTTCTGCATATAAGGCTCTGAAGCACCCATGGCAATCATAGCCTTAGAAGTTTCAACCACACAATCTGTATTCACTCAAATTAAATTCATGTTGTTGGTGACATATGAAGTATGATTTTCCTTTCTCATACATAGTTGGATTTCAGTTTTCAAGAATGTAAATTTGCGCGTATCATGTATTTCAGGGATTCATTCCTTGCTTTGTTTTATAAGGTAGTATCAGAATCTCATTATGGTCTTGTTGTACATCAGGAGAATTCTTCTTTATTGTTTGAGGAAATATACTTTCAGTATTTTTGACTATATTAGAATTTTTTATATAATTTTAGAACTTTGATCTTTTTAATCTTTTTCCTATTTCTCATAGTCCATTATTGATTTATGTTCTAATAAATTACTAAATACTGTTCCAAGAGTAGATTTATAATGATATGATCTCAATTTCACTAAAGCTTTACTTATATGATTCTAGTGTGAAGCATCTAAGAGGGGTGTTTTAGTTGATGAAAGAGCAGGGTGTTTTAGTTGATGAAAGGGCAGTCGTTGTGCATAGTCTAGAGATATATATTGAAGAGAAGAAGCATTTCAGACTGAAGTGAGTACAATTTTCAAACTCTTTTACATGAAATAAGCTGTAACATTTTTGTTGAAATTTTCTTTATGTTGGGGTTTGACAGTAGTGGTGATAAGCTACATGTGTGGTCGTGTAGCATTGATTGATTGGTTGGGGGGACTGTATTGGTGGTTTGTTGTTAGCAGCTGGATAACTTAATCTTCAAAGAATCAATCAAAGCTTCCATTTATTTGCAGTCTAAGAGCCAGAGGGTTCTCATCATGATATATATATATAGTTAATTTACACAAACAACTTGTAATATACTCTCTAGCTAGTAATTCTTTGAGAAATATATGATAAAATCTACTAAATAACTTTTATAAACATATATACATAATGTAAAATCCGAAAATTCTAATTTTAATTCATATAAATATATACACAAAATACTGATATAGATTAGTAACACAAGGTAATATTGAACAGTGCCGCCAAACTCCTCTGCTTCTTGACATTCTACCCAGTCGTAAATCATCTAGTGCCTGCAAAACAATAAAATAATGGAGTTAGCACTAATTGCTCAGCAGGTAAACCCAACTGCACTATTGTGTTTCCTTCGTTACTCATGTTCTGATTTTCCTTTTCCTACTTTATTCTTTGATAATATTCTTCATTCTTTTCTGATATTCTGCATTCTTTTCTGATATTCTAATTTGCTACTTGTCAACGTGTAAAGACAATGAATAAAACTGTATATCGTCGAGCACATAAGAAATGCTGAATCATGTAAGTAACATAATACATATGCAGAATAATACACTTTCTTGAGAAAAGAACTTTCTTTTCTTTTCAGTTATCCGTCTCTTATGTTGTATCTCTTCCTTTTCTTCTCTGTTTCTCTTTCGTTTCTTTTTCTATTCTGGTTTGCCAATCGGACTAGGTCGATGCATGGATTTGGAACCATGGCCATGTGAGTAGGTACAGTCCTCATCTACATGCACTACTCATAGACTGTACAAGTATTGTATCTCTATGCTCTGGCCGCTCTCTCGTGCTGGCGTGTATATGGGTATGCTCCGCTGGGTACAGTCCTCATCCACATACACTACTCATGGACTATACAAATGATGTATCTCTCTGCTGATGCCGCTCACTCGTGGTGGCATGTATGTGAGCATCTCTGTCACTCACGGGTTCCCCATCGCAAAAACCTTATATTATAGCATGTTGTAGAAAAAGAATAGAAAGAGATAGTATACACATTTCAACATGAATTTCCAAGCTATGGAAAATCTACACTTTCATTCTTTAGTAAATGAGAAAATATAGATATTTGTATGTTAGCCTAAAAGAAAATTACTAGTCATTTTCTTTTCTTTCTTTCTCATTCTATGCTAACATATTCTTTCATATTCTCATTTACTAAATCAAGGCTATACATATATATCATTACACAAAATATGCATGATCAAGCCCATTCTTTAATATGCTTTCCAAATTCACATATATAAACTTGCAAATTCATTATGGCATAATGGTATGTCATGACATATTCTACCATTCTCTACTATCACAATTACCATATCAAAATAACACTTTAACTTACAATTCCTTTCTAACACTTTCATGTGGTATTCAAAAAGTAGAAAAGGTTCAAGTAGCTAGAACCCAACACTAAGGGTTATTTCTTTCATGGAACTAACATGACCAAGTCATATATTAAATTTGGGCATAACAATATGCACTCTTGAATACTAACAGTTACATTTGGTTAAGCCCAAACATAATCTTCCTACTTCAATTCATGCCTTTCTCTAACCCTTTCTTCAATAGGGTTTAGCCAACTCATGCATACATTTTCTCTTTGGATTTTCATAAAAAATTTCATATGCACATGCAACTACCATGTTAGCTACACTTCCACAACTCTCTAATTCAACCAAATTGTGAGCCAAAAACTCACTAACTTTAGTATCAAACCTGGCCGAATTCATCACTTCTCTACACTCCAAAAATTTCAACACAAAATCTTCCACAACTTCACCAAATCATCACATAACCATACACTACTTCTCATGACTAGAATTTATACATCATTAAACATAAAAAACAACCAATAATTCTCTCATACCATCACATACAAACATGCAAAAATTCATTCAATACAAGTCTTGCTCAAATCAAGGTTCAAATTAGGTTTACTTCCCTTGAATATGTGAGATCACTTCCCTTTGCTCTAAATCTCTTCCTCTTGGACCTAGTCATACAAAAACCATAAGAATTTAAAACTTTAAAGTTTAATCACACTCCTTTTGCTATAATCTTACCTTAAGATGCTTTAGTGTGAGTAAACAGTCCCATATACGCAACGGAAAAAAAAATATAATTAAGGGATCGTTTACATGAGCCAAGATCAAGGGTATAATTTTACAATTCATATTAAATAGAATCTGCAGAAAAATAAATCTGAGTTTAAAAAAACAAACGCACGTTGAAGGCTCCTCCAAATTTGTCGACGAATATTTTGCTACCAATCCAAGTGTAGGATCGAACCTGCATAGTCCACTCGAAGACAATCTAAAAAGAATCAAAGAGGGATTTGCTAGATCCTCTTTGGCTTCAAGATTAAGAAGAAAGCAAATCAATTGAAATTGATTTTAGGCCAAGAATGTTTATGCTGTGGGAGTGATTGAGAGGGTTGCTGTGTGTGTATTTTTTTTTTAAAAAGAAATCAATTAATTTATTAATTAACACACACACACTTTTTCTTTTTATAGTTAATCAATTTGCCCTTATCCCATACGGAATAGGCTTGGGCTCCAACCCAAACGCCCCATGTTGCCAAACACTCCCAATTTAATATTTTATTTTTTCATCATTATCTCAATTAAAATCAATTAATATATATATATATATATATATATATATATATATACATTTAACAATAATGATAATATATATTTAAATGTGCAAACACACATTTAAACGTAATTTTACTTATTTAATTTTTCTAACAAATTAAATAAAGGCTATGACCTTAGCAAATTTAATTGCATTGTGAAATTACCAAAATACCCTTTCGCTTTAAAAGATGAAAATGCCCTTCTTTTTTCTTGGATCTTAAATTGTCTTCTATGTGTGTGACCCATAGGCTCCTCATCATATCGGCAGTGTATAGTATCGCGATTAACACCAATTAATCGTCTCACTAATACACAGACCAAGATTGACCCCTAGCAAGGCATCATGGCCACCCGATAGATTCGAATTCAGCCAAGTAGCTACCTGTCAACGATATGGTTACTATGCAATTTGAACTTTTCATCATACGTTATCTCAACGAGACGAAGGCATATAAATAGTGTCAACCTTCGGTTACTCTCGATATTATGTATTCAATTTCTGGACCAATGACCCGTATTATAAACTGGATAGAGCAACAACTCAATCCCACTGTGGCCACAGTTTTAACGTCATTGCCATATACTGAATTGCGCCGTGAGATAACTTCTCCCGTACCCAAGAGTGATGAATCCTCTATCAATCCACCATAGTCTTGATACACTCCTTGATACAGCCAATCGCCACCGTATTGACAGCGCTAAAAAGAACTGCGTTAGGCTAGTGTCAAACTACACTAATCAGTGCATAAGGCACTCTGGTGATCTCAAGTCTAAGGATCACATGCACTACCATTTGTTAGAGGATTTATTCCATAGACACTGGGGTTACCATCCATATGGAATCCTCTGGTGGGTCAGTCAGTGAACTTGTTGCAGTGTAATCGCGTACAGCAAGCACCCATGTGTTGCACCGGGTTGTCACCAAACAACCTTAACAAGTGAGATCAGTCACTGCCTTTCGACAGAGTCGTTCAACACTATGATAGTCTTTCCGTATTATCTGTGCCCTTACTTCAGAATAATACTAGGGCTACGGACGTTTCTAGAATGCCCACCATATGTGCTCATAGGGTTCTCACTATCAAGATTTGAAACACTTGATACCCTCGTCACGGTTCTACCATTCTAAGGACATATATCAATACATATTGCAATAATAATGATTTACGCGATATAGAATAAAATGCCTTTTATTGATTAATGAACATTATTGCAAAGAGTCAATTCTACAATAATTGATTGGCTATAGGGCATCTACTCTAACATTTACGATTGAAAATCTCCAAAAATCCAAACCAAATCCTATGATTTCCCTTTGAAATTTAGTGAAGAAAATTGAGAGAAAATGAGGTGAAAGTGGCGTGAACAAGGGCTGAAGGTGTGTTAGGGTTTCTTCAAATAAAGCCTTATATCAAATAAGATAAACATGTATTTCCATTTTGCCCTTGCACTTTCTATGAAATTTCATCTATGTTCTTTAGTCAATTACTAAAATACCCTCATTTTTATTATCTTCTTCACATTATTTTGCTTCATTTCACTTCCAACTTTTTCAAGTAATTAAGAATGAAAAGACCATTTTACCCCCAATGAAGTTTTAAGGAATTTTCCTTCACATTTGTCTAAGGTAACTTCAAAGAAATCCAACTAAGGGTATTAGGGCATAAGTAAAATTACGTACCTTGATGTGGATGTTACACAGCTTTGTATTTGTACTAGGCATATACTCTAGTGTCTTATCCGGTTTCCAAGTTGAAATGTGGCCAATTTTTTTTTTTTTTTGGGGGGTGGTGGCGCATGCATTATTGCAAATCTACTACTAGTACAACTACATTCAATGTAGATTATGTCAAGACTATACGGTTGAATACGTATCTTTGTATGATCGTTAACCACCCCCACATATTAGCTTCATAAAGCTAGAGGATAAGGCCCACCAATCCCCCATCTTTTGAGAATTATATTGATCTTCTGAGGAATTCAATTTATGGGGTTAATTTGGTGACACATTATTATTTCATCTTTATTTCAATTCGGTTGAGACTTATTGGTCAACAATGGCCAAGATATAACTGTCGTCAACTGCCATATCTTTGGCTATAGATCTAACAGGAAATGACAAGATCGGTGCAAGATTGACCAAATTCAGCTGGTCGTACGCCATTTCAATAACTTCCAACCATCGTCTAGCAATGGCGACCGGCTGCCAACAATCAGTTGGGTGAGTGGGGGTGTTTTTGTTAATTTATAATCATAATCATAATCATATCTTATTTAATTAAATCATATCCTATCCTATTTAGAATAGAATAATATTCAAAAAAATGTAACAAACTATTTTGTGTGATGTATGTTCATTCAATTAATTATTGAGAATCTATATATCACATGTGTTAATGTTGACGTTTTCGATTGGATGGATAAACGTTGCAAAAATGCATATATATTTTCAAGGTGCCATGTTACTATGCTCAAACTTATTGTTAGTTTGACATGTAAACATAGTTGTGTTTGTTTCCTTATTCTTATCATATCCTATTCAAAATGCATGTTTGTTTCACTGTTCCCAAAATTCAATCTTATTCTATTCAACTCAAAATATTTAAATATTTTTAACCCCTTAGGTTTGTTAATTTAACTAAACACCCCCAACAATAAAAAAAATATAAATTGACAAAAACACCTCCACTCACCCACATATTCCTAACAGAGTCGGCCACCATCTCCAGCATTTAATGGGTGGGTGGGTGTGTTTTTCTTAATTTTAAAACTTTTATTGTATGGGATATTTAACTAAATTAACAAATATAGGGGATTAAAAATAATCTTACCAAACACATTTTCAAATTCAAATCCTATCCTCGTAATAATAACTCAATTTTTTCAAATATACTACTCAAAATAATAAAACAAACACACTCTAGATATTCTTTAGAAGCAAAGTTGATTAATTTAGTAAAGACCGGCTCACAACTCATACTTACAAACTTTCTCTCACAACCTCGATGTAGTAGTTTGTAATTGATCAACTCATAATTGGGTAGGCGAGACCCACTGCAAGCAGGCGGGACCCATTTACGAGTGGACCAATTACAAGCTATCATGTCGGGGTTGTGAGAGAAAGTCTGTGAGATTGAGTTGTAAGTGTGATATTGTCTGATTAATTGTACCATGTATATTCTTTTTTAATTTCAAAATTTATTCAAAAAAGAATGAAAAACCTCGTTAAAAGCATTTGAGCAAAAGCCCTTACATAATTTGGATATGGATTATGAATTTATAAATAGATATATAAAATACTATATCATTTGAAATTAGGAATGTTTTTGCCTTTTGAATAAAGGCAGATTTGAGTTCAATATTGAATTTGACATAATCCATAATTAGGTTGGATTGCATTTAATACAATTTATCTATTTGAAGCTGTCAGGCGAGGTGAGGTGAGGCCAGCCGCTCGTGCGTAGTTTGAACACTCTCTGCCAGTAATCCGAGATATGTCAATTCAAGTAGCTACATAAACAAACTTTGAAGCCAGGTCTGCAACATATCATAATCATATGATCTATCCACTATTCTGCAGAACATAGCCACCCTCCATCTTAAAAACAATACACCCTCTAAATAATTTCAGCAAAAATATAATTACATCTGAACCCTACAAGTTTCAGATAGATACGTTTTATCCCACTCTCATTTCCAGTGAGATGTATTATTTAACCCTCAACACCCAAAACTTTAAGCCAGTTTGAACCCTCGATAGATAATCCACAAACGGCACTACTGAAATGATGCTTAAAAGCTTGATTCATCGTTTTTCTTCTTCTTATTCTTCATTCGCAAAAGCAGGTAAAGTGACTACAACTATACCACAAGATTTAGTACTTAAAGTAACCCAGGTACAGAAATTCCTTCAAAATGATTGTAAGAAGGGAACATCACTCTTGATGAAACACGCTATTTCTTTTGTTTAATGATTCAAATGCAACCCAAACCACCGATTTCATCATTCAACCAGTTGTTTGGAGCTCTTGCTAAGAAGGAGTTTTATAAGGACGTTATTTTGCTTTACAAACAACAGGGTTTGGTGGGATTGTTGTTAGAGTAGATGCCCTAGAGCCAATCAATTATTATAGAATTGACTCTTTGTAACAATGTTCATTAATCAATAAAAGGCATTTTATTCTATATCACGTAAATCATTATTATTGCAATATGTATTGATATATGTCCTTAGAATGGTAGAACGGCGACAGGGTATCAAGTGTTTCAAATCTTGATAGTGAGAACCTTATGAGCACATACGGTGGCCATTCTAGAAACGTCTGTAGCCCCAATATTATTTTGAAGTAAGGGCACAGATAATACGGTAAGGCTATCATAGTGTTGAATGACCCTGTCGAAAGGTAGTGACTTATCTCACTTGTCAAGGTTGTTTGGTGACAACCTGGTGCAACACATGGGTGCTTGCTATAGGCGGACCACAGCAAGTTCACTGGACTGACCCACTAGAGGATTCTATATGGATGGTAGCCCTAGTGTCTATGGAAAAAATCCTCTAACGAATGGTGGTGCATGTGATCCTTAGACTTGAGATCACTAGAGCGCTTTATGCACCGATTGGTGTAGTTTGACACTAGCCTAACGCAGTTCTATTTAGAGTTGTCAATATGGTGGTGATTGGCTACATCAAGGAGTGTATCAAGACTATGGTGGATTGACAGATGATTCATCACTCCCAGATACGGGAGAAGTTATCTCACAGCACAATTCAGTATATAGCAATGACACTAAAACTGAGGCCATAGTGGGATTGAGTTGTTGCTTTATCCGAATTATAATATAGGTCATTGGTCCAAAAACTGAATACATACTATCGAGAGTAACCGAAGGTTGACACTATTTCTATGCCTTCGTCTCGTCGAGATATAGTATGATGAAAGGATCGAATTGTACGGTAACCATATCGTTGACATGTAGCTACTTTGTTGAATCCAAATCTATCAAATGGCCATGATGCCTTGCTAGGGGCCAATCTTGGTCTGTGTATTAGTGAGATGATTAATTGGTGTTAATCGCGATACTATACACTACCGGTATGATGAGGAGCCTATGGGTCACACACATAGAAGATAATTTAAGAGCCAAGAAGAAAGAAGGGCGTTTTCATCTTTTTGGGCGAAAGGGTATTTTGGTAATTTCATAGTGTAATTAAATTTGCTGAGGTCGTAGCCTTTATTTAATTTATTAGAAAAATTAAATAAGTGAAATTGTGTTTAAATATGTGTTTGCATATATTAAATAAATTATCATTATTGTTAAATGTTAATATATATATTAAATATATATTAATTGATTTTAATTGAAGATAATGATGAATTAAAATAAATATCTAATTGGGAGTGTTTGGAAACATGGGGTGTTTGGGTTGGAGCCCAAGCCTATTCCATAAGGGAATAGGGCAACTAAAATATGACTATAAAAGAAAAAGGTGTGTGTGATTTTTATTTTAATGATTCATTCTTTGATTGAAAAAGAAAACACACAACCCCAAAAACACTCTCTCCCATGCCACATTGCTTATTTGCTTTGAAATCAAATTCTTTTGATTTTTCTTCTTGTTCCTTAAGGCTAAGGAGGATCTAGCAAATCCCTCCTTAGTTCCTTGCGATTGTCTTCATGTGGACTTCATCGGTTCGATCCTACACTTGGGTCAGTAGCAAAACACGTTCAGAGATAAAATTGGAGGAGCCTCCAACGTGGGTATGTTTCTTAAACCTTGAACTGATTTTTCTACATATTTGATTATTTTTGTATAAATTGTGATTTTTGTACCTGGATCTTGGTTCTAAGGAACGATCCATGTAGTTTATGTTTTTGTTTTCTGCTGCATAACTGGGTCATTCACTAACAGTTGTTACCTGATTTAATTACTTTGAATATTTTGATTAATTGTTTTTGTAATGTGGGTCGAGTTTGTGATGGTTTTGCTATTTTTTGGAGGATTTTGAGGTGGGGTTTTAACCTAGACGTTGCAACTTTTAATTCTTTGATTAAAGGTTTGTGTTTGGAGAATAGGAGTTTGAAGGCTATGGAGTTGTTCAAGAAAATGGTTGTGTTTGGGGTCAGGCCTGATATTGTTTCTTATGGTAGTATTATCAATGGTATTTGCAAAGATGGGTTGGAAATGAATTGTTTTTTGGAAATGAAGAGTGGTGGAATTAAGCCAAATGTGGTTGTTTGTACCACTCTAATTTACGGTTGTCGTTTTGTGAGAAATTTGAAGGGGGCTAAAGGCTTGTTTTTTGAGATGGTGGATTAGGGTTTGCTGCCTAATTTAGTGACATACAATACAATGATAAGTGGGTTTTGCAAGGAGGGGAAGATAGAGGAAGCTAATGGGTTGATGGAAATGATGATTCAAAGAGGTTTGCAGCCTAATGTGGTGACTTTTAATTCAATGATAAATGAGCTTTGCAAGGAAGGGAAGATAGGGGAAGCTAATTGGTTGTTGGAATTGATGATTCAAAGAGGTTTGCATCCTAATGTGCTTAAGTTTACTACAAGCATAAGTGTGCTTTGCAAGGAGGAGAAGACGGAGGAAGCTAATGGGTTTTTGGAATCGATGATTCAAAGAGGTTTGCAGCCTAATGTGGTTACTTTTACAACAATGATAAATGGGCTTTGCAAGAAGGGGAAGACAGAGGAAGCTAATGAGTCAGAGAGGCTTGCAACCTAATGTGGTGACTAATGGGTTGTTGGAATTGATGAGTCAATGAGGTTTGCAACCTAATGTGGTGACTTTTAATACTATGATAAGTGGGCTTTACAAGGAGGGGAAAATGGTGGACGCTAATAGGTTGATGGTTCAAAGAGGTTTGCAGTCTGATGTGGTGACATTTAATTCAATGATAAATGGGCTTTGTAAGGAGGGGAAGGTGGAGGAAGCTAACGGGTTATTGGAATTTATGAGTCAAAAAGGTTTGCAGCCTAATCTGGTGACGTTTAATACAATGATTAGTGGGCTTTGCAAAGAAGGGAAGATTGAGGAAGCTAATGGGTTGATGGAATTGATGATTCAAAAAGGTTTGAAGCCTAATGTGGTGATTTTTAATTCAATGATAGATGGGCTTTGCAAGGAGGGGAAGATGGTGGAAGCTAATAGTTTGTTGGAATTGATGAGTCAAAGAGGTTTTCAGCCTAATGTGGTGACTTTTAATACAATGATAAATGGGCTTTGCAGGGAGGGGAAGATAGAGGAAGCTATGGGATGATGGAATTGATGATTCAAAGACAATTGCAGCCTAATGTGTTGACTTTTAGTTTAATGATACATGGGTTTTGCAAGGAGCGGGAGATGGAGGAAGCTAATGGGATGATGGAATTGATGATTCAAAGAGGTTTGCACCCTGATGTGGTGACGTTTAATACAATGATAAATGGGCTTTGCAAAGAGGGGAAGACTGAGGAAGCTAATGGGTTGTTTGAGTTGATGAGTCAGAGAGGTTTGTAGCCTGATGTGGTGACATTTACTACAATGATAATGGGCTTTGCAAGGTGGGGAAGATGGAGGAAGCTAATGCATACTTGAAATTGATGATCCAAGGAGGTTGGCAGCCTAATGTGGTGACTTTTACTACAATGATAAGTAGGTTTTGCAAGGAGGGGAAGATGGAGGAAGCTAATGGGTTGTTGGAATTGATGAATCAAAGAGGTTTGGAGCATAATGAGGTGTCTTTTACTACAATGATAAATGGGCTTTGCAAGGAAGGCAAGATGGAGGAAGCTAATGGGTTGTTGGAATTGATGAGTCAAAAAGGTTAGCAGCCTATGATCTGATCTTCTAGTCTTGACCTTTATAAGGACCCAAAGGCTGATTTGGTATCTTTATATGTCGCATCCTTCAATCATATGTCTTGACATATACCCCTTTATATTATTTTCATTTTTATTTTATTTTATTTTATTTTATTTTATTTTGCTTATTTCAATTTGTTGTTGTTCACCTAAATTCTCACTCTAATTGTTTTAACTCTTCTTTCTGCAATGAGTTCTGGATATTCTGAGAGTATATACCATGAGGCAAAGATGGCACTTGATACTTTTTGCAAATATCTGCCACTCGGTGTCTAACCGTGAAGGAAAATTTTAAGATAGCCATTGAGGAGATGGACTTTTTTTTTCCTTTTTTTAAATGTTGTTTTACCAAAGTTCTCTCAAAGCATGAAGCTCGAAGTCCAACATCCAATGGTTATTTTTGCTTTTATGGACGTTGTCCAACTTTTTGTTTCCTCAAATACTATTATATCATTTTTCTTCCACAATGCATGGCTTGACAAGTTAGATATATATGTGGCATACTCTGTTTACTTAAGTTCTTTAGTGGTGAATGTATATTGCTATAAGTATGATTTTCCTTTCCCAAACGAAGTTGTATTTCAGTTTTTCATTATCAAGAATGTAAATTTGCGCATATCATGTATTTCAGGGATTCATTCCTCGCTTTGTATGATAAGGTAGTATAGGAATCTCATCGCGTCTTGTTTTACATCAGGATAATTCTTCTTTCTTGTATGACTTTCAGTATCTTGGAATATGGTAGAATTTTTTATATAATTTTAGAGCTACTATTGTTTTAATCCTTTTCCTATTTTTCAAAGTCGATTGCTGATTTATGTTCCAAGCATTCAGAGCTTGTTTAAGATTTCTGATGCCATAAAATTTATAGGATTCTCCAATGAAGATATTTGAAGCAGTATGGTAGGATAATTTGATAATGACGTCTCGAGGCATTGAAATTTTCTTGATCCAACCAAAGGTAAATGTGTTTTGATAAGTTTAACATTGACCAAGGGTTATCAAGAATGTCCATCAATCAAAAGAAAGCAACATTAGAACTAATTACTAACTATTGCTCCAAGAGTTGATTTCTAAAGATTTGATCTCAATTTCACTGAAGCTTTGCTTATATGATTCCGATGTGAAGCATCTAAGCATGGTGTTTTAGTTGATGAAAGGGGAAAGGCTAGGAGATATATATTAAAGAGAAGAAGCATTTTAGGCTGAAGTGAGTACTAAGTACAATTTGGAAAATCTTTTAGTTGAACCAGCTGGCAAATTTTTGGTTGAAATTGGCATGTCTGGTGTGGAAGAAGCATCTGAGCAGGGTGTTTTAGTTGATGAAAGAGCGGTTGCCGTGAAGAGACTAGGAGATATACTCTGAGGAGAAGAAACATTTTAGGCTGAATTGAGTAAAATTTGGAAACTCTTTTACATAAACTAGTCAGTTGTGGTGGAAGATAGAAACACGAGACTAGCAATGGATTCAATAGTCAAGGCTCTTTTAGAATCAAAGCTAAATTGAAATCAATTGTGTGGAAAATTAGTACCTGCAATATTTGAGCTATAAATTTATTTTCTGTTTTTGGTTTGTTTTTGTTTGAAGGATTACCAAGATGAACAGTTTGATCATATAAAAGATTAATCACAGTTACTTTGTGCTTTGTTAATCATAGTTAAGAGTTCCTAAACCTTAGGGATTTGCTTTTAAGCTTTACATGAACCTCCTTCTCGAAACACGTTTACTTAGTTCAGATGATCCAAGGTTTATAAATTAGCTCAAACACTCAGTTGCCAGTAATGCAAAGTTTGTCAATTTAAGGAGCTACATATTTCATTGCAAAATTTGATGCCTGGTCTACAACATTAAAAAAGAAAGAAGAACAACAAAAAAGTTTTTGTTGTTCTTCATCATATCACAATCATATGATCTATCCAAAAGGCTGCAGAAATAGCTATCCATGTCAAGAACAATACACCCTCTAAATAACTTCAGAAAAAATATAATCCCCAAAGTTTTAAAAACAACAAAATCCACCCTAGAAAGTTGAAAGTACAAACGTATCATAAGATTAATTTCTCTTGTTTCTGAAACTAATAAGGTTTACTTAACCATCAAATCCATAAGTCTCCACAAATAACTATCCATGGATAACTAAAAAAACTCTCACACTTATCTCAAAATACACAAGTGGGTTTATATTGCAGACAGAAGCAAACTAATTATATCACAATCATATGATCTTATAGATTGGTAAATACATAAACACTCTATAGTTACCCAAAAATCAATAAATCCCCTAAAGTTTAAAACTAACACAAAATGAACCTAGAGTACAAATATTTAACCCACCACCAGAGCCACTGATTTTACTTAAAACAACTGGATCAAGTCATCGATTGAGACATGAGCAAATAACATAAAGAAATGGCAAAGTGGTCTCATTACATAAAGAGAGAAATGAGAGAGGGACTGAAAGGCTCAAATTTTATTATAATTTTACTTAACAGACCACCGGTGCCTGGATAATGACGTGAGTACCCTACAGGTTTCACATTAATACATTTCATCCCACACTCATTTCCCGTGACATTGTCTTATTTAAAACACAAAAGACTTAGCCAGATTGAATTGAACCCTAGATAATCCAGAAACGCCGCTACTCAAATGGCGTTCAAAACCTTTCTTCGTCGTTGTTCTTCTTCTTCTGAAACCAAAATCTCATCTTTTTTCGCAAATACATGTAAAGTGACTACAACTATACCACCAGATTCAGTACATAACGTTGAAGAGGTAGCGAGGCTTGATAAATTCATTCAAAAGGATTGTAAACAAGGTAATATCACTCTTGATGAAGCACGCTATTTCTTTTGTTTAATGATTAATAAGCAACCCAAACCACCGATTTCATCATTCAATCGATTGTTTGAAGCTCTTGCTAAGAAGAAGTTTTATGAAGACGTTATTTTGCTTTACAAGCGAGCGGATTCAATGGGGTTGATGCCAGATCTTTTTACATTAAATGTTTTGATTAATTGTTTTTGTAACGTGGGTCGAGTTTGTGATGGTTTTGTTGTTTTCGGGAGAATTTTGAAGTGGGGTTTTAGCCCAAATGTTGTGACTTTGATTTCTTTGATTAAAGGTTTGTGTTTGGAGAATAGGGGTACAGAGGCTATTGAGTTCTTCGAATTGATGAGTCAGAGAGGTTTGCAGCCTCATTTGATGACTTTTAATACATTGATAAATGGGCTTTGCAAGGAAGGGAAGACGGAGGAAGCTAATGGTTTGTTGGAATTGATGAGTGAAAGAGGTTTGGAGCCTAATGTAGTGACATTTACTACAATGATAAATTGGCTTTGCAAGGAGGGGAAGATGGAGGAAGCTAATAGATTGTTTGAATTGATGAATCAAAGAGGTTTGCAGCCTAATTTGGTGACTTTTAATACAATGATAAATGGGCTGTGCAAGGTGGGGAAGACGGAGGAAGCTAATGGGTTTTTGGAATTGATGAGTAAAAGAGGTTTGCAGCCTGATGTGGTGACATTTACTACAATGATAAGTGGGCTTTGCCAAGAGGGGAAGATGGAGGAAGCTAATATGTTGTTGGAATTGATGAGTCAAAGAGGTTTGGAGCCTAATGTAGTGACATTTACTACAATGATAAATTGGCTTTGCAAGGCGGGGAAGATGGAGGAAGCTAATAGGTTGTTGGAATTGATGAGTCAAAGAGGTTTGCAGCCTAATGTGGTGACTTTTAATACGATGATAGATGGGCTTTGCAAGCAGGGGAAGATGGAGGAAGCTAATGGGTTGATGGAATTGATGAGTCAAAGAGGTTTGCAGCCTGATGTGGTGACATTTAGTTCAATGATTAATGGGCTTTGCAAAGAGGGGAAGATGGAGGAAGCTAATGGGTTGATGGAATTGATGAGTCAAAGAGGTTTGCAGCCTAATGTGGTGACTTTTAATACAATGATAAATGGGTTTTGCAAGATGGGGAAGATGGAGGAAGCTAATGGGTTGTTTGAATTGATGAATCAAAGAGGTTTGCAGCCGAATGTGGTGACGTTCACTATAATGATAAGTGGGCTTTGCGAGGTGGGGAAGATGGAGGAAGCTAATGGGTTGTTGGAATTGATGAGTCAAAGAGGTTTATCAAGAATATCCATCAATCTAAAGAAAAATGCAACACTAGAACTAATTACTAATTACTGTTCCAAGAGTTGATTTCTAAGGATTTGATCTCAATTTTACTGAAGCTTCGCTTATACAATTTCCGGTGTGCAGCATCTAAGCAGGGTGTTTTAGTTGCTGAAATGATGGTCATTGGGAAGAGACTAGGAGATATATATTGAGGAGAAGAAGCATTTTAGGCTGAAGTGATTACAATTTGTAAACTCTTTCACATGAACCAGGCTGCAAAATTGTTGTTGAAATTTGCATGTCTGGTGTGGAAGGAGATAGAAACATGAGACCAGCAATGGATTCAAAAGTCAAGGCGCTTTCAGAATGAGAAGCTGAAACTGAAGTCAACTGTGTGGAAAATTAATAGCTGCAATATTTGAGGTATAAATTTGTTTTCTGTTTTTGGTATGTTTTTGTTTTAAGGATTTCCAAGATGAACATTTTGATTATATGAAGGATTAACTCATGGGATTTGCAAATGTATCATAGGAAGAGTGTAATGTTTATGCAATATATTTGTATAAGGTTTAGATAAATGATTTTGTGTTTTCTATTAGTTTGTGAGAGGATAATAGACCTTCCTAAATGAAGAAGAAGGTGTTTAAGGGTTGTTTTGAATTTGCATAAAATAGTTTGTGTTAGTAATCAGAACCATCAAAGTCAGCTAAATTTGGGGATGAATTTTTTATGTAAAAAAGTTTAATGAATTGTTAGCGGACCCTTAAACATTATATTATTACAAAGGTAGTAAACATGATGTCCAAGTACATGAAAAATTATTAAGAAGAAACTGAAAAGATCACAAGATACAAAACAGTTTAGATTATGAAATGATGACTAATAGATTTGATATAACATCATGGTAAGATTCTTTCTCTTATTTTTCAGTCTTAATAATGAATAACATCGGCAAAGTTGAATTATCAAGCATTTCAAATTGACATATGCTCAAATACAAAAGCAGATTCAGCTTAATTTGTCTGTAAGTTACAATAAAGATCAAATGTTACAGAGATTAGTATCTTCCGAAAACTCATCTAAAAGTTGGAGAAGATTCAAGTATTATCTCTAAATAATTGAAGCTAATATAATCCCCATAGTTTTAAAAATAACAAAATCCACCCTAGAAAGTTGAAAGTACAAACATATCATAAGAGTAATTTCTCTTGTTTTTGAAACTGATGATGTTTATTTAACGATCCATAACCACCATAAAATCATATGATTAAAATCCAAAAGACTCCACAACTAAAAAAACCCTCAAATTATCTTGAAAACCAATAAAACCCTTAAAATTTAAAAAATAACGCAAACCACAAGAGTAATTTCTCTTGTTTCTGAAACTGATGATGTTTATTTAACGATCCATAACCACCATAAAATCATATGATTAAAAATCCAAAAGACTCTACAACTAAAAAACCCCTCAAATTATCTTGAAAACCAATAAAACCCTTAAAAGTTAAAAAATAACACAAACCACCCCAAAAAGTACAAATATTTCTTAATTCATTCAGCTAACACCAAGGTGACGGAATTCAATTAAATAACTGGTTCAACACATACAAGTGGGTTTATGTAGTAGAAAGAATCAAATTAGTTATATCACAATCATATGATCTTAATCCAAAAGGTAAATAAATAAACACTCTGTAGTTATCCAAAAATCAATAAAACCCCTAAAGTTTAAAAACCTGCCATAAAATACACCTACAGTACAAACGTTTTAGCTGTCCATTCTAAACATTTCACCCATCACCAGAGCCATTGAGTTTACTTAAAAAATTGGATCAAGTCACACACAAGTGGGTTTATGTTAATGCAGTAGAAGAAACTTGAAACAAAAAGAGAAGAAAACTGTACCTTTAAGCTGTTAGAGAAGGTGTTGGGGCTGAGAGGAGGATCCATTGAGACTTTACAAACAAAAGAGAAAAAAAATGAATGAATGTTATATGAAGAAAGGACACTGAGTAGCGATGAATTCTATGAATTTTTTTTTTTTTTTTTGTTAAATTAGAAAAAAAATAACATAGTGGGAAGTTTCTGTTGTTGGTAATTGGTAGTTTATTTGAAGCAATGGTGGAAGAAAGGGAAAGTTGGACTGATTGTGATAGGGGCGGACGGCTATTATTTATTAAAAAACTGGATAGAGAGCCCGCACATTGCGCCGGTATGTTTATAGAATTTTTTTTTTACATTATTATTAATTGTTTGTCTGGCATTAAATTATTTGTATTGAAGTTAATTTTATATTGAATTGATAATTAAATAAATAAATGATAAAAATATTATATACCAAATACTGAGTATTAAATTTAAATATATATTTAATGTTGGTGTAAAGATACTGGACAGGTTCTAGCAGCTGTGTCTCCACCCATTTAACACAAAGAACAAACTCTTTGTTCTTGACCTTCTTTCTTAATCTTTTTCTTTCTGAAAATAATAGTAATAAATTGAAGTTTCTGGCCAAGTCTTCTCATATTGCATCGCACCACAAAATCATTTAACTCTTTGTAGTAAAATTACTAGTACCAAAAATTTTAAGCTATATATCTATCAACTTAACTATCCAAAAACAAATGAACAACTTTCTTACTTTAGCACAGAAAACATATGTAAATCACTCTAATTTCTACAATTCAATCTTATTATCTCAATCTAACATTTTCTCTTCTTTTATTAAGAAGAGAAGCCCTAGAATTTGAGTACTTGAGTTTAGGTTGGTGAACATGGTACTTGGGTGAAATAGCCACGAATATGATAATACCATTGAGCAAGGCTAACCCCAGTCTTAAACTATTAACAACCATGGATTTTGGACATTGTTTAGATACACTTCTCCTTTGTAAAAATGTCAGTTTCTTTAGAAGATCTGTGTCTGTAGTCACCGCAGCCAACCCATATGTGTAGAGACTAAGGAAAATGTGCCATGGCAATACACTAATTCTTGATTTCAATCAAAGTAACTGCAACATTGTTATACTATTATCTTCAGTGTTATGTAATATCAAAATTAATCTTAATTTCTGTAAAGTTTATACACCATCCTAAAAAAATTTGTTGTACAATAAAACTTTGTTTGCTCCCCCTGGATTTCTTCTCTTTCAGTAAGTTATTTGCAATTGTCATATTTCAACAACCAAATTTCACAAAATCTCAGACTTAAAATATTTAGTACACTCCAACAATATCTGTGCACACCAAACACATAATTAGCTTCCAATGATCCAGTAACTTTAAAGATCAAATTCAAGTTATATGGATTTTAACACTCCTAACCTGTGATATTTGCATGACTTGGAACTGAATTTGTTGAGTCTATGGACTAAAAATCAGGCCTTTCTAGCTCAAATTAATCTAATTCTGAAATTTAAGACCACAGAAGTTGGAAATTTGAGAAATCCAGTTTTCTATAGCTGTGAAAACGGTAGATCTCTTCTTTACAATCACCAATTGAACGATAAATAAATAAAAAAGAACAATTAAGATTGAAACTAATAGAAGTCACAGAGTAAGATGATATCTAGATAAAGTCACAAATTTTCAATTTAAGAAACAACACAAAAGCATAGCACAAGATAGTCACTTGGGTGGTTTCAAGATTCATGGTAAAGATTGCTTCTTGCAAATTACCAAGAAACGAATCCATGATTAGAGCACCCAATACCATTATATCACTAATCATACTGAAATTTGGTGAAGTTTGTGCATCTGCTAAGGTAAGAAGAATTAACCCCTCAACTAAAAGTATTGCAGATACATATTCATGAACCGGGTATTTTCGTCTGAGGCCTAGTATGAATGTGCCCATGACCATTACAAGCAAAACTTGAGACGACAAAATAAATTTCCAATTATAGCCAAATTGATCCCGTTTACTTGATTCACATTGCAAGAGTAAATGAGCTAATTTGAATCATTTACACCATTTTAGATTAAGAGACCCAATTTGACTATCAAACAAAAACTAAAGTTATCAAAACGTCTAGTAAGGAAAATCGTTATTTCTTTTCAACATGAAATTTAAAAAGGTAATGGAGTTAAACATTTACCTTTGTGGATTTGAACGTGAGTTGTGCTGGATAGTTAAGAAAGCCAAAGACTCTTTGGTAAGTCCATGAGAACCCCTTAAGATTGAAGAGAGCTTCACATAAGTCTTCCATGGATTCATCATCTGTTTAGTGGTGAAACCTTGAAGATAAATGAGAATGATATAGACAAATCCTTGAATAAATGTGAAGTACCAACTATAATTGGGAAAACAGAAGGTGTCCATTGATCAAAATTTACAAACTAATCCTTAAAATCTCATATCACTAATTAACAAATACTTAAAGAAAATCATTAAAATGTTACCAAAATACAACAGTACTTATATGCAAATTATACCTGAACTGGAGCATATTGTATACATATTCCTACAAATTACGTAATAATTAGTTTACAATCAAGCGGATCAAATAATTAATTACTGAAAAAGTTAATTCTCAATTCTATCTGGAGGCTGAGAAACTTGAGAAAAAAAAAAATATATTTTCAGTACATATATATTCCTTGAGTTGTATTCCTCAAATTTCTCGATGACAAAAACATATTTTGCAAAACTGAAACCTCGTATATTTCAACCGCCATATCAACATTGCTTAAAAGATGGAAGGAAAAATAACATAAAACTCCTTGGTAGTCAATTTTCTTAGAGATCAAACAGAATCTTAAAAAACTAAAAATGAATTATTCACTTCCAGCTTCATTGGTTTCTCCAGGGAATGCAATCTTCTGTCCATTTTGCATACCTCTCTCAACTACTGATTCCAATACCTTCTTCTCTTGAACAATCTTCTCATCCTTACACATTGTGCAGCAATCCTTGTCACTAATAGTTTCTCCAGCCCAATTGATCCATCCTTCTTCACTAAACTCTTCCTAGGTTCCAATACCTGCAAATAAAGCAATCACACATAAATTAACAAATCATAAAGACAATGCCTGGTTTAATAAAGCTACTATTTTTATATTATAACTGACCCTGTAAGGGTACCAAGTCCCCGCCAGTGGTGTCAAAATTGATAAATCTATGCCTTTACAAAAATTAAAGACAACCCATATTATACAAAAAAACTAAACACAACCATAAAAAGTAAACAACTTCTTGGCATGATTCCAGCACAAGGTGAATGTGAAGGGACTAATGTGTGCTATTATTACTAATAAAAAACAATTTCATATAAACAAAGTTTTCTTGAGACCTTTGGAATGCCACTATTTAATTGTTATTAATATTTAGGTGAATGTGAAGGGACTAACATGAATCTATATATCTTTTAATTAGACATTCGGATTTCAAATATGTGCTATTAATACTAATAAATAGCAATTTACATATAAACAAAGTTTTCATGAGACTTTTGGGATGCCACTATTTAATGTTTATTAATATTTAGGTGAATGTGAAGGGACTAACATGAATTTTTCTACATAGCAATCATATATTAATAGAGCTCCTAAGATCTTATGTGACATCCTTACGTGGATTCCAAATAGCGATCAATAGAGAGGGTGAGCTTCAGGATTATATAGATATATAGATTGTAGAAATTGATAATTAAATTTTACTTAATGGGAATTATTATTTGATTTGATCATTGAGAAAATAAATGGTCATTAGTAAATTATAAATTAATCCCATTCAAGTGGGATGAACATGGCATTTGCGGGTTCGGAATTTATATCCATATCAATATTGATTTCTTTTTTTTTAATAAGTAGAGCGTTTCGACAGTTTGTGCACATCTCAACTATTGTTTAAGTGTTTTGAAAATTATCGGCTGAATAAGAGTTCTAGTAGCCACCAGTATTAACAACCTTAGAGACTCAAACTCGAGAGACAAAACTATCGGCCAAATAAGGTAGTAATTTATGTGTTACTAATAGAGGTGACCACTAAGGGGATTTATTCGATTGTCAACTTCAAGGGCCCAAGTGATTAGTTGAGGTGTGCGCAAGCTGGCTTGGACACTCCAATCACCAAAAAATAAATAAAGAAATAAATAAATTTATGTGCCAGTTCTCTTTTTAAAGTTTTTGTCATGGATCACAATTCATATCACATGGCCTGATTTTAGGTTGCTGGGTATTTCATGGTTTGTCCATTTTTGAGCAAATTTCAGATTTTGGCTTGACTTGTTGGGGATATGTTGATGGGATACGTAATAAAAATCATAAACTTTGTTGAAAATTGATTAAAAAACACCGTTTCAGCATTCAGGGTTGTCTGCATTGTACCTATGCAAGCATGTTGATAATGGACAAATATGCATAATTTTAAATATTTTGTGCATAAACTTAAAACAAAATAAGTGTGTAAAATGTAAATTTAGTTACAAATAACCACTCTTTTGTTTTACCTTAAAAATTTGGTGTTAGAATTTAGAAATAAGGGTTGTCTGCAACGTACCTATGTAAGCATGTTGATAATGGACAAATATACAGAATTTTAAATATTATGTGTACAAACTTAAAGCAAAATAAGTGTGTAAAATGTAAATTTATTTACAAATGACTGTTCCTTATTTATGAATGACCATTCATTTAGTTGTTCCTTCATGAGGAACGACCATTCCTTTTGTGAGGAACTATCATTCCTTCATAAAGAAGGGTTGTTACTTATGAAGAAACGACCGTTTCTTTGGTCTAGTTAAAGTTATTTTGATGTAACAATGCTAACTCAGTTGCCACCTAATTAGGTTGTAAGAGAAGTTTGTGAGAAAAAGGTTATCGGCGTAGCATTACTCTACCTTATAATGGTTGTATAAACAATCGACTAATCAAAAGATGTCACATCAAAGCTTAGGTGCTAGTTTACAACTTTATAAATTAAACTGCGTCATAGATACATAGGGGTAAACCAGGAGAAGAAGAAAAACTTTGTAATTTCAATTGTACATATAGTAAACCAATCGAAAGAAAAAAAATTTATTCATAATTGATTGTACATACAATCATCAATAAATTTTATTTAACTTTTTTCTTGATTGACAGTTTATACAACCGAAGAAACCAAATATACAATTAATAAATAATAAAAATTGAAAACTAAAAACAAATACTGTATGTTGAAAACATGAGCAAATAGCATAAAGAAAAGAGAGAAAATGGCAATGTTGTAATATAATATAGCAAATATGGTTTAAAAATAAGATGAAGAGTAAAGATGAACACGTGTCATTACATTAAAGATACAATGAGAGGGAGAGATAGGTTTCAGATAAATACTGGGGGATTTTATTGAAAGACCATTTAGAGTTAAAATTTAATTAAAAGGCTATACAGTTTGTAAAATTTAACTAAATAGCCATGTTTTTTATTAAGCTTAATTAAACTTGATTAGGGATTAATTACGAATAACGAATAATTGTGTAATCTTTTAAAAATTATAATATGTCCCCAAAGAGTCAAAATTCTTGCAAACAAACCCAAACACCTTCTTCTTCCTCCAGTGACATTAACGTATTCCTCCCCCATTAACATCTTCTCCAACATAGATCGTTATCGTCGTCGTCGTCGTCATCCTCTTCCTCTTCCTCGTGACATTTTGTCTAGGTATGTGTATCTCCCCTTTCGATTTTATATTTTGATTTACAAAGATTTAATGATGGATTGGGTTTGGGTTATGATTTTGATTTAGTTGTTTAGGTTGTGTTTGATGTAATGGAAGTTGAAAGGAGTGAAATTTGTTGAAAAATGTCTTGCATTGTGGGTAGTTGGGGGTAGTAGCACCGATTGTAGGTGGAGAGACTGAAAATGTGTTATGGATATGATGGATCGCTTAAGCAATCTAGTGTGTCGCTTAAGCGATCTGGTATGTTGGTAATACAGCAGATAAATCGCTTAGGCGATCAGGTATTTGGCATAAAATCGCTTAAGCGATCTGGTATGTTGGTATTACAGCAGATAAATTGCTTAGGCGATCAGGTATTTGCCATAAAATCGCTTAAGCGATCTGCTAAAAGTTTGGTGTATAGCAGCAGATCGCTTAAGCGATCAGTAAATGGCATAAGATTTCTTAAGCAATCATGCTTATTTATACCAGATCGTTTAAGCGATCCAGTAAACGATATACCAAATCGCTTAAGTGATACACCAGATCTATCAAGCGACTGTGCAAATGCTTTTTAAAATATTTCAACCCTTAGTACATCAGTTAAGAATAATTTTTTTCTTGCATTATAGGTACTTGGTTATTATGAGACATGGGACAAGTTGTTTTGGGTGTTGAATATTTTCGTGAGTGGGTGGAGGAAAAAAGTCGTTGGAAGTGGATTGGGAAGAGCAAAGAAGTTATACCAATTGTTGTGAGCACAGAGGTTAGTTTTGATGAGTTGATTGATGAAATAATTAGAAGAGGTGAATTAAGTTGCCCATGTAGTGATATAGTTCTGAAGTCTGTTTTAAACAGAGTTCCTCAACATTATAAGGTACCTCCTACTATATTAAAGTCGGATGAAAGTGTGAAGTTATATATGATTGATGTGGCCGATAATGGTTTGAGGCCGATTTTAAGGGTTTCTTTTGTAGAAAAACCATTGGAAGTTGGTTCAAAGGAAAGGGATAATAAGGAAGTTGGCAGAGATTTGCCTGGTTTTAATTTGAACTACGAGGGCGGCAATGATTTGTTAGTTGAAAAATCAAGAGTAAATGGTGAATTCGATGGTGAGGAGGACACTGTAGAAGAGGTTGGTCATGAGGGGTAGAATAAAAATGTTGAGGAGGAGGACCCCGTACATGTTCTCGCGGATGTAGAGATTCCTTTAAATACAAATTATGCAGAAGGTGTAGTTTGTGAGGAAGAGAACACATTGGTCGTTTTTGTAGGTTCAGAGGGGGCAATGGCAGGTAGTAATGAATCAGCTCATGTTTTTACGGATGGATCGGAGTTGCGCATAGGGTATTTATTTGATAACAAAGATGAAGTGGTGAGGAAGCTAAAACTTGTTGCCGTGAGAGGTAATTTTGAGTTCATCACCAAAACGTCAAATTCATTGGTTGTGACGGTTGCATGTCGTGACCGAAAGTGCAAGTGGAGGATTTATTGTAGAAGGTTGGCGGAGTCGGAAAAATTTATTCTTAGCACATATACGCATGAGCACACATGTGGTTTGGGACATATTTCAGGTGAGCATCGACAAGCCTCCACTGATGTTATTTGACAATTTGTCAAAAGTCAGTTCGTTGAAGGAAAATGTCCATCTCCTAAAGACATTCAGAGACTTGTGCGCACAGAGTTGAGATGTGCTATTAGTTACTGGAAATGCCGGAAAGGGAGACAACATGCACAAGATTTTGTGAGGGACACGCTAGAGCATGGGTACGTAGTATTAGAAGTGTACCGTTATATGCTTCAGTTGACAAACCAAGGTAGCAAGACAACTTTGAAGTGGGACAAGAGTATGATGTTTAAATATTTTTTTGTTGCTTATGGTTATGCTATAAGGGGTTTTGTAAACATGAGAAAGGTGTTGGCTGTTGATGGTTGCTTTTTGACGGGAAAGTATGGAGGTCCATTGTTGGTGGCCATTGCACAAGACAGCGAGAATCACACATATTCTATTGCATGGTGTGTGGTTGACTCTGAGAATGACAAGTCGTGGACTTGGTTTTTTCAACAATTACGTACAATAGTGCCTGAGAATGACGAGTTGTGTATAATATCCGATAGGCTCAACTCTATAAAGAAGGGAATTGGTACTATTTACCCTCAAGCACATCACGGATTCTATATAAGGCACCTTGGTGAGAACATAAATCAAAAGTTTAAGTGTGCTGGCCTCCTTCAGACATACTACATGGCAGCAAAAGCTTATCAGGTTGATGAGTTCGAGGAGCACGTCCAGCAAATCCGAATCAAGGATGATATAGTTGCTAAGTATCTTGAGCATGATGTTGGTTTCTAGCGATGGAGTAGAGCTTACTTTCCTAGAAGAAGGTTTGATGTCATGACCACGAACATAGCCGAGTCCATAAATTCGATGTTGTTAATAGAAAGAGAGTTTCTAATAGTTGCACTTTTTGATGCAATCTAGAGGACATTGTCACAGTGGCTCTATGAGTGTCCTGCGAAGTCAGATAATTTTACTACAACCCTAGTTCTGTCGATTGAAAAATTATTGTGAAAACGTATGAAACTGTAACACCTACTGAAAACTAGTACAATGCATGCAATTAACAATGGAAAATTGGGCCCAAAATGTTTCTTTTCATTACGATTCACATGTCTTTTATACACAAAGGTTACTGTTTACAAAAGTGCAGTTTAAAAGACAAAATAGGGGAACAGTGTAGCTATTGCTCCTCGCGCGCCGACGCCCCTCCAACCGCATCAACACCTAGAACCTGCATCCACAAAGGAAAATAACGGGGTGAGCACAAATAATGCTCAGTAAGTAAAACTCTCTAACTGTCTGTCCCCGTGTGTGACTCTTAATTCTTTCCTTTTCTAATTCTATTTCTAATAACATCATGGCCTCATCTTACCGGAGGTACGGCCGGATGGCGTTCACACAGCACCATCTCACTCTCTATGGCTATCGGGTGGAATTCACACAGTACCAACCCTTTCTTAGTGACTACCGAGTGAGGATCACAAAGCACTAACTCGGTTCCTCCTAACTATCGGGTGGAGATCACCTAGCACCTACCCGTTCCTCATGAATTCTGGGTAACGATCACCAAGCATTTACCCGTCTCCAGTCACTATCGGGTGATGATCACAAAGCGTCAACCCGCTTCTACTAGCCATTGGATGATGATCACAAAGCATCAACCTACATATCTCTTAATTAATCGGGTAGTGGTCACAAGGCATCTACCCATTCCTATTACTCATTGGGTGACGATCACTAAGCATCGACCCATCTCTCTAAGGCTATTCGGATGATGATCACAAAGCATCAATCCGATTCCCATATCGGTCGGGTGATGATCACAAAGCATCATCCCAACTATACTACTCTTCTAACTCATTCTATTGTAGCATTTTTCAATGCTCTCTACCCTTAGAGTAATTTCTCCCACTAAGCTCTCTACTCATGGGGTATTTCTATACACAAAGTTTCCTACTCTTTCGTAGGTCACTTGTCAATGCATATAACAATGCACATGGATGATTCATCTCTACTAAAGCACTTGTGAAATGCCAACATGCAATGTTGCAAGAATTAAGGTTCATTACTCACACTCAATTCTCTATTAGGCATTTCATCAAACAACTCATGTGCACTATAAAACTCTATCATAGCCATGAATCTAAAACTTTTCCTAATCATCCAAAATGGGGAAAAACCCTTTCACAAAGTCATAATAACCTGTCAAACAAAACACTTCCAAAAAGGGTTCCATAATACCCCTTAAATTCCATCTCAACTACCTTGCCAAACCAACAACCCATTTCTCATATTTGCAAGGTATAAACATTCACAAAGCTTAGAAATCTCTATTCATACATCCATACATGGCATATCACATGTATTTCACATACATACATCATTACTATTAAAACCCTAATCAAGAAATTTCATAAATCTCAACTTGGGTTGGGTTTTACTTACTTGATATGGAGAGACTTCACCAAATCTTCTTTTCACTTGGTTTGCTTGACTTTTCTCTCTACTCTTAACCAAAAGAAAGAAAACCCTCAAAAACCAAAATGAACTAAAATCTACAAATCACACAACTTAAGGAGAAATCCTTACCTTAGGAAACCTTAGGTTGCTCTTTCTACCCCAAATCACTTCAAAATCCCTTGGAAATCCTTGATCAAAAGAAAAGAGAAGTTGAGAGGAGGAGAATGAAAAGTTGCGTTTGAGAAGAAGAGAAATGAGGGGTTTCTTTGATTCTAATTCCTTTTAATGAAATATAACCACACTCATTCCCAATTTGCCCTTATTCTTCTTTGGAAATTCCATCCATATCCTTTGATTCATTACAAACTCACCCCCATATCAACATATTCTCCATGAAAAATCCTTACAATTCACTCCCCACTTTTCCTGCTAATTAGGGGTAGAATGGTCAAATAGCCCTTGGGGAAGAAAAATGTCTAAAACTCACTCAACATTTTATTCGGGCTGTCGCCGCGGCGAAGAAACCTTTGTCGCCTCGGCGAAACTGTCCAGAGAGTTTCACCCTTGGTTTCAACCCAGCTTCGCCGCGGCGAAGACTCTTCTTCGCCCCGGCGAAGCTTGGTACACTCAAATTCTTCTATTTTTAACCAATTTCAGGGCAACATTCAACATAACACTCAAACAAACAAATATAACAAAAACCAACTCGATAAGGGCGAAAGAGGAAACAATAACAACGTACCTCAGGTGGGGCATTACAGAAACTGTCAAATGCACTGTTTGCCTATCCTCTTAATGCTCAAGAGTTCACTGTGCGCGGCTATGGTTTGGATGCCCTAGTTAACCTTGTTAGTAAAACTTGCAGCTGTAAAGTGCTTGACATTCAATGTTTACCTTGTCCTCATGCACTAGCAACACTGAAACACCAATGAAAGCCAGATTTTGGTTCAAGAATTTACATGGAACTGTGCTCCCCTCTCTATATGGCAAATCACTACATGCTAGCTTATTCGAAACGATATATCTAGTGCCTCCAGAAGAGCAGTGGGTAGTGCTGCCAGAGTTGGCTCACATTATCATCCATCCGCCATTCAAGAAGACAGCAAAGGGGAGAAAAAGAGTTAAACTTATTCCATCAGCCTTTGAGGTTCCCCGGAAGATGAATAAGTGCTCAATTTGCAAGCAACCTGACCACAAGAAAAGCAGTTGCCTGAAGTAATCACATGGAGATCCAAAAATTAGGTTCGAAGAAGGATGAAATTCAGAGAGTTGCCAAGGCCAGCCGTTGATGAGTTATTGTTTTCAATTATTGATTTTTTAAATTTTATTATTACCTTGAATAAATCATTCTTTATATTTAGTATTCTTGTTACATGGCGTAAATATTTGTTGGTGATTTTAGTTTGGAATTAGGTTGTCAAATTGAGGAGAAAGTATGGAATTAATATGTGTTGGTAATTTTAGTTTGTCAAAATTCAGGAGAAAAGATGGAAAAGTATGTATTGCCCATGATCACTTAAGCAACAAAGGGTTTTTCATAAAGGATCGCTTAAGCGATCTACGATTGCTTAATCAACTAAGTGAAAAAAGAGAAGAATTGCTTAAGAGATATTAGGATCGCTTAGGCGATCATGCACCTAGGCAAATATTGATTCTTCCCATCACATGATCGCTTAATAAAGGATCGCTTAAGCGATCTACGATTGCTTAATCGACCAAGTGAAAAAAGAGAAGAATCACTTAAGTGATATTAGGATCGCTTAGGCGATCATGCACTTGGGCAAATATTGATTCTTCCCATCACATGATCGCTTAAGCGATCTAAAATCGCTTAAGCGACCAAGTGAAAAAGAGAAGAATTGCTTAAGCGATATCACGGATTGTTAGAGTAGATGCCCTAGAGCCAATCAATTATTATAGAATCGACTCTTTATAATAATGTTCATTAATCAATAATAAAAGGCATTTTATTCTATATCGCGTAAATCATTATTATTGCAATATGTATTGATATATGTCCTTAGAATGGTAGAACCGTGACGAGGGTATCAAGTGTTTCAAATCTTGATAGTGAGAACCCTATAAGCACATATGGTGGCCATTCTAGAAACGTCTGTAGCCCCAGTATTATTCTGAAGTAAGGGCACAGATAATACAGTAAGGCTATCATAGTGTTGAACGACTCTGTCAAAAGGCAGTGACTGATCTTACTTGTCAAGGTTGTTTGGTGACAACCTGGTGCAACACATGGGTACTTACTGTAGGCAAATACACCGCAGTGTTTACCTCTCTAAGGAATTGTGTCCTAAGACACAAGATGAGAGAGATAAGATAAAGAGGATCCCATATGCATCAGCAATTAGATCCATCATGTATGCCATGTTATGTACTCGGATTGATGTCTCGTGTGCTTTGAGTACTTGTAGTAGATATCAATCAAATCCAGGTGAGCATCACTAGATGGCTGTCAAGAACATTCTTAAGTATCTGAAGAGGACTAAGGATATGTTCTTGGGAGGACTAAAGATATGTTCTTGGTTTATGGAGGGGAAGATGAGCTCACTGTAAGAGGATATAGTGATGCTAGTTTCCAAACGGACAAAGATGATTATCGATCGCAATCAAGGTTTGTATTTTGTCTCAATGGCGGAGCAGTAAGCTGGAAGAGCTCCAAGCAAAGCACTGTAGCGGATTCTACAATGGAGGCTGAGTATATTGCATTGTCAGATACGGTCAAGGAGGCAATCTAGATTAAGAAGTTCATTATTGAACTTGGTGTGGTTCCCACGATTGTTGATCCTATAGACATCTATTGTGACAACAATGGAGCAATTACTCAAGCTAGGGAACCAAAGTCTCATCAGAAGTCCAGACACATACTTAGACGATTCCATCTCATCAGAGAGACAGTTGAGAGGAAAGACGTGCAGATTAGTAAAGTGCATACTGACGATAATCTCGTAGATCCAATGATAAAGCCTTTGTCGCGGCAGAAGCATGAAAGGCATTTGAGATCATTTGGTATTAAATACATGAATGATTGGCTATAGTGCAAGTGGGAGATTGTTAGAGTAGATGTCTTAGAGCCAATCAATTATTGTAGAATTGACTCTTTGTAATAATGTTCATTAATCAATAATAAAAGGCATTTTATTTTATATCGCGTAAATCATTGTTATTGCAATATGTATTGATATATGTCCTTAGAATGGTAGAACCGTGACGAGGGTATCAAGTGTTTCAAATCTTGATAGTGAGAACCCTATGAGCACATATGGTGGCCATTCTAGAAACGTCCGTAGCCCCAGTATTATTCTGAAGTAAGGGCACAGATAATACGGAAAGACTATCGTAGTGTTGAATGACTCGGTCGAAAGGCAGTGGCTGATCTCACTTGTCAAGGTTGTTTGGTGACAACCTGGTGCAACACATGGGTGCTTGTTGTAGGCGAATACACCACAACAAGTTCACTGGACTGACCCACCAGAAGATTCCATATGGATGGTAACCCTAGTGTCTATGGAACAAATCCTCTAACGAATGGTGGTGCATGTAATCCTTAGACTCGAGATCACCGGAGCGCTTTGTGCACTGATTGGTGCAGTTTGACACTAGCCTAATGCAGTTCTATTCAGAGCTGTCAAGGAGTGTATCAAGACTATGGTGGATTGACAAATGATTCATCACTCTTAGGTACGGGAGAAGTTATCTCACGGCGTAATTCAGTATATGGCAATGACACTAAAACTATGGCCACAGTGAGATTGAGTTGTTGCTCTATCCAGTTTATAATACAGGTCATTGGTCCAGAAACTGAATACATAATATCAAGAGTAATTGAAGGTTGACACTATTTCTATGCCTTCGTCTTGTCTCTTCAAGATAATGTATGATGAAAGGATCAAATTTTACGCTAACCATATCGTTGTCAGGTAGCTACTTTGCTGAATCTGAATCTATCGGGTGGCCATGATGCCTTGCTTGGGGCCAATCTTGGTCTGTATATTAGTGAGACGATTAATTGGTGTTAATCGCAATACTATACACTACCGGTATGATGAGGAGCCTATGGGTCACACACATAGAAGATAATTTAAGACTCAGGAAGAAAGAAGGGCATTTTCGTCTTTTTGGGTGAAACAGTATTTTGGTAATTTCACAGTGCAATTAAATTTGCTGAGGTCGTAGCCTTTTATTTAATTTGTTAGAAAAATTAAATAAGTGACATGGCATTTAAATATGTGTTAGTATATATTTAAATAAATTATCATTATTGTTAAATGTTAAAATATATATTAAATATCTATTAATGGATTTTAATTGAAGGTAATGATGAATTAAAATAAATATCTAATTGGGAGTGTTTGGTAACATAGGGTGTTTGGGTTGGAGCCCAAGCCTATTCCATTTGGGAATAGGGCAATTAAAAACATCACTATAAAAGAAAATGTTTCTTTAAAAAAAAAAAATGCAATTGTTTTTCATTACACTTATTTTTCATTGAAAAGAGAAAACACATAGCCCCAAAAACTCTCTCCCATGCCAGATTTTGCTTTTGCAAAGAATCAAAGTTCTTCTTTGATTTTTCTTCTTGTTTCTTAAGGGTAAGGAGGATCTAGCAAATCCCTCCTTAGTTCCTTGTGATTGTCTTTATGTGGACTATGTCGGTTCGATCCTACACTTGGGTCGGTAGCAAATACATTCAAAGACAAAGTTGGAGGAGCCTCCAAACGTGCGTATGATTCTTTAAACCTTGAAAAGATTTTTCTGCAGATTTAATATATATATTGTATAAACTGTGATTTTTGTACCCGGATCTTGGTTCTAAGGAACGATCCAAGTAGTTTATGTTTTTGTTTTCTGCTGCATAATTGGGTCGTTCACTAACATGGATCGCTTAGGCGATCATGCACTTGGGCAGATACCTTGTGTATTTAGACTTTTGAATGACTACTGAATAGATTGTTTGTTCAAATGGTTTTGCACAGTTACAATTCCGTACATAAAATTAAATTATCTACACTTATTATATTACTGTTTTTAGTCCTTTTTTATTTAATATTTATTATTATCGTACAGAGCTGTAACTGTGAAAAACTATCTGCACAAACAATCTATTGATTAGTCATTCAAACTTCGTTTATTCCATGGTTACAGAGTTCTGGCACAGATTGGAGAGCATATGGTTACAGAATTCAATTTTATATTATTATTATATTTTTTTATACGTTATTTTCTTGCCAAGAACTAAAAAAAATAATAGAATAATAATAGATGTTTCAGTGTTAAGCGAGACATTATACATAAGCCATGATTTGCTTAAGTTATATCTCACATCGCTTAAACGATCATTCCTAATTTCCTTTGTACTGTATAATAATATACTATTTTTTTTCCAAAATGATTGTT